>LQNS02278171.1:14345638-14365261 GCA_001587735.2 Parhyale hawaiensis
TTCATTTAAGAAAAGTTTGAAGGTTTTCATCACTTTTCAAGCGTGCCACGGTATTAACTTTAATATATTTTTATCATTGTCATTATCAATATCGTTAATAAAAAGTATGATTATGCAAAATGTTGTACTTAAGCAGAAAGTCCAACTATACATATAATCAAACAATATGAAGTACCTACATAGTTAACATAAGAACTTTTCTTCAGCATGAACAACAATAAGTTCAATCCTCTTGTCGACAGATTCTGTCAAGTATTTCACTTCAAAACCAGGAATAGCGATTGCAAACGTCTTGATAGCTGTTCATAAGTCTTCTTTTGAAATGTATTGCCTTCCATCCTTGTAAATAGCTTGCTTCAGAATCCCTCACAAGTTTTCGATAGGATTCAAATCAGGAGAGTATGCCGGCCAAAAACCATCAAACGGTCACCTTTCAATCCTAACGATGACAAGAACACTTGTGTTGCCTATCCAGAGAGCGACGGGGCATTATCGTGCGGAAATATTAAGCTGCGTCGCTTATGCAGTGGAACGTCATCCAGCCATGGAAGCAAGGCCGACTCAAGAAGCTGACAAAAGGAAACAGAAGTTATTTTCACTCAATCTGGCCCTCGCACAGGACCAACAAGTTCACCTCCAATAATTTCCGCCAAAATCGTAACACCTCATCTGCCCTGCTGGCGACGGAAACAAGTATGACGCTCTAGGCCGTTTCCAACCCATCCTTTTCCCAACCGTCTGGTCCGTCCAGTTACCCTAGTTTCATCGGTGTAAAGTACCATCTTCATGTACGTCTTCCTATGCTCTCGAACCCCTTTCATCCGTGAACCCTTGTACCTGGCCGTCAGAGGAGGTCATTTTGCAAGTGTAACACTTTTCCCCATGTTTCTCAGCAACTGGCATCTTGTTGTTTTCAAACTTCAGGGAGATTTACTTCGCTAAAGATAGCCTTCAAGGACTTTCCAGGCTTCTTTAACAATTGCCTTTTTCACATTACGAAAATCCTGAGTTCTGTAACAGGTTTCAGGACGCCAGAGTCCGAGCGCATTTTCCTTGGTGAAAGGTCGGCTAAAAACTGCTTCAACGTGTCAAGATGGCGGAATACTGAAACATCAATATCCATACAGGTATTCTTTTAGCCATATCTTTCAGTATTTTGGCTTTTTCCAGTTTCAGGCAGACCTCCAACCCTTCCTATTTTTAGAGGTTTCTACAAAAGCTAATACAGTGGCACACCAAACAATCACGTTAATTGCAATACCGGTAACTGATGAAATCCTATAGGGATTCAAATGAAAGCGTTGCCATACGTAAACACTTCTGCAAGAAAAATATCGAAGCAAATGGATATAACTTGAAACATCTATAAAATTAAAAAAAAATGAGCGAAGCTATAATAGTACGTGGCACGGACGGTACAGTAGCGGTCAAGCGAAATGAATAATTACAGTTGTTGTAGAGTTATTTTATATTGTGTCCCGCTACAGGAACAAAGATCGCTGTTCATTGTACATACCCTATATATATAATTTCAGGAGCTTAATTTTTCAATGTGCTCATGGCATGAAATACACACAATTTTGTTCATTTAATGAAACACGAAGCCAAACTGCGCATTTAATGAATTTGCCAAATTTATTGGTCATTGGTAGTTTTATGGGTATCAATTAATTCATAAAAAGCTTTAAGGACTTCTTCACAAATATTATGCTAACACAATCCGTTTTCCATGAGCCTTCATCAAATTAATTGCTATCTAGGAAACTAATTACTTTGGCGGGTTGCGATGATGATATTTATTTTTAGCAAATTATTATCTATTAGATTCACTGTGTATAGGCTATAATCTCTCAAAATAAAGTTGACATAAACCTTCAACATTAACCCAACTACATACTTTGGGTTAGTTGGTACAACTTTTGATGAGGACACCCTATAAGTTTGGCTGTTTCGCGAAATGCACAATTTTGCCGCGCATCTTATGAAAGGAGCAAAATTATACATATGGTATTTCATGAAATGGGCAGTTCCAAGAATCGCGTGTAACATATATATTTATATATGAAGTATAAAAGAGGCAATAAGACTGCGAAGGAGAGCTTTTCCAGGTCGACCTATTTCAACTTTTTTTTAAGATTCCTTGGCGTCCTCGACGGTCGGATTCGATTGCTCCAGATTTTTTGTCGGCATATTTAGAGGATAAAGTCCTCATAAATGTCCCAACCATATGCCCCAATAACTAGAAGAGAATATAAAATCGCCAAATTTCATCTGATATTCTGGGAAGTGTGATGCGAAATACGCAGCAAAAAAGTTCGCTTGTAGCTGAATGACAACGGAAGTAAAAAAAGGGGTACAGTACAGTCGCCCGGGCTAGGAAACCCACATTGCTTAGTTTGCGCTATAGGTAAATAGGTACTTACTTGCGCCCACTAGCGTGTGCAGCTGCAGCCGATCACAGACTCTCTGAGCTATGGTATCGTATTGGCGGAATACCACCCAGACAACTGTCCATCTCTCGCGACTACGAGTGAAAGAATTGCTGATGCTATCAAATCTCGATGGCCAAGACTCTCAATTCCCTGCCCTAGACTCGAACTCTGCCTCTCTAGGAAATGCGCGAGTCAGCAGTCTTGACACAGAGCTACTGAGGGTATAAAGAAAGTATGTTGGGTAAAAAATAACAGATCTTCTCTTTCAAATTCAACTTAGTACAATTTTGCATCCCTTGTAGTTTTGGTATAAATATATATATATATGTATAAAAAGGTGAATGACATTTGGCCCACCTCTCATATTTTTCTACCTAAAAGAACGGACTGTGGAAGGTAGACTATGAACAATCAAGCCAGTAAAGAACTTAACAAGCATACGGATTAGGCTTTTCCTTTTATATACATTCTGTTCGGGGATCCACGCGTCCAATCATTGATTCATTAATTTGTCTGCAAGTTAAGCTTTTAGTGTTTAATAGGGAGAAAATAAGGTTTCACTTACGAGATTAAATCTCGTAACAGACAGACCAACAGGCCCATTCTCCGAGAAGAGTCGAACCCCAGGATCCGGCCCTCTCCTAGCCATTGCCGTTATATCGAGACAAGGTGTGGTCTATGATCAAGATAATAAAAAATCAGATGCCTAAGGGAAAACTGCAGCCAAGGAGGTGACTGGAAGTATGATACTGCCAATCTTTGACAGCTCTGAGATATGAAGTGAGATTGGGAGTGAAAGATTTTTATTATATTGTTGCCTCTGAGGCAGTTAGACGTTAGGAAAAGCTCAAAGTTGCAATGGTTGCTGCTCTCAGTACTTATCCAAATGATTTTTTAAAGTATTGGCTGTCTGTGCTCTTATAACTTTGATGGTATAATCTATTACAAATGTTCACTAGGAAGTACGGGAAACATTTGTTGCCGCCACGTACTTCCTCAATGATGGTGATTAAATTTTTACCCAAAATGCTATGGAAGCTAGGAGAAAGTATAGGGGAGACGACATACATAAGCCTTCAGCAGCAGGACCAATAAGTTAGCGGCGGCTTTTTCACGATAGCTTACTGAGGCGGCTTTTGGATGAGCTCAGTTATTTTAGCCACTTTAGATATAGGAGACACAATTGAGAAGCCAGCACACATCAGGCGAATATTAAACCACAAGCGGCTTGGCAGAACCTGCGGGCCAAAAATTATTTTTCAGGAAGCAGGACGGAACGAACACTTAAAGAACGTCGTTGCTTGGCTACAGAGTGCTACATACGTCGAGTGCACTGAAGAATGAAAAATCTGAAGTTTTAGTAGCGTGGACAGTATGTGCAGCTTAGACTGTTGAAGAACAGCACGAGTCTAGTATTTTGAAAGCTAAAAATAATATCAACATGCATGTACGCCACCTATCCCAGCCAACAAGAGTGTTACCCGGCCAGAATGCCAACCAGCTCGTATCATGAAAGTGGGTTGCTTGTTACTAAAGCTTAGGACCCTTTTGCGTTTCTTCCTATTCTTCCTCCGTGTATGGAAGGATCTTCATGAACTTCACAGGGATTGTTAGGTATCTTAGGATCTACGGATGATTACTTTTTATCGAAAATCCGTTCGTTTGTTTGGCTATTTGCTTTTTCTAGGTAACATAGCTGGAAAATTTATAAATAAACGAATCTGCGTAAAATTTGCAAGATATGTTATGATGCTACAAAGAGATACATAATGATCAAATTTTGTGACGGTCAAATTTGTCCGTTAGTCTATTTGACTCTATGTATATATTTGTGGACGTCAATAACATAATCCAAAAAGTCATAAACAGGTCTTTATTAAATTTATTGGAACTGTTCGGAATGTTAAGAGCCACAAATGACAACAATAAAGTGATGAGAGAATCCTGGAGTCAGGGCAATTTCCATTTTTCATTAAAACTGCAATGCTTGGCCGAGATAGGCTATGCGCTCTGAAAGTGCCTCTCTAGTTTCAAAATGCTTTAACATGTTTTTCCCGATGGAAAACGTACGAAGAAACGAAAGTTTGAAATCAATTAATTATACCAATTATTCGAAAAATATGCTTAATTTCAGCGCGCCTATGATACTGCTAATAATAACAAAGAGATGGCACCGTCAACAGTAATGATAGTTTCATATCTTCAACTATATCCAATGACGATAAGAAACGACATCTCTCTCGACATCGCATCACAATACGCGATACCCGACAGCATTAACATCTCTATTGACATTTTTCAGTACGATAATGGCATCCCTATGTTCCCAGTTAAAAAAAAGAACGCTACCAGGTTTCATTCACCTTAACATCATTGGAATTTAGCAGCGAAGTGCTCCTCATCTGTGAGAATACAGCACTACCGCAGGGCACAGGAAGCACTATACCATGTCATATTAAAAACATACATAGTACCTACGTCTTCAATTATAAAGTAAGATCAGCGATGGGCAACACGAGTAAATGGATGAGCTGTCGTTTCAATTGAGGGGAACATGCAAGCATCATACTGCACCGCAGCGCATCTGAGGACGCGATGGGCATTTCTCATTGTGTTTATATTCGGCGAGCAGACTGCCGATACATAACAGGTGATTCTGTAATATCCTTCTAAAGATATCAATAAATCATAAACTTTGATTAACCCTTTCGCTACGGAAATTTTGCTCTTTTATGAGGTTCTATAGGAGTCTCATAGAAGACACTATCATTGTAGTCACTTGGGTTCACCAATAGTTTAGTTCAGTCGTAGATAAAATACTACCACTGACTTCCGACGGATTGTTAAATATGTTGTCCAAACTCCCAGGGAAAGAAACAACGCACTGGTTTTAATAATCAAAACTTTGATGCGGGACATATACGTACCGTCAGTATCGAAAGGGTTAATTATATTGTGTACCTAAGTAGTAAGTGTACCTACGCTAAATTTGCAAGTTAGTGCACCTGCATCATGCCAACAATTCCAATTATTAATTTCAGGATCAACTGAGCTTGGAAAAGACCCCGACGTGTTGCGCTAGTTTGGAAATTTTACAATTATAATTATTCTTATGCTTTATGATGAACACTCTGGTATGTGAATGGAATTATGCAACCTATCAAATGGACTAATTTAGCAGCGTGTCCGCTGCGACATGGACGCATGCCGTAAGTAAAAGCGGTGGGGGTGGATATATTACCCTACTACAACAATTAGTAGTAGCTATAATAGCTGCTATATATACCTAGTCTATCATTACCGTGATGCAATATCAGTAATCAAATGGCACACTCACAATCATATCGTAAAAACGTTTCAAGAAATGTGGAAAAGAAAATTTTTCGATGCCTCACTTTGCTGCTAGCCTCAATAAGTGAATCTTCTAGATAAATTTCCATCAATCTAATGTCAAAAATTGAATATGAATGGTTTTCATGCTGTTTTTGGGGGATATTTCGCAAACTTGGGGTCAGTGTTTAAAAATTTGGCTAAAATTTCAAAGTATCTTTGCTGTATTGCCATCACTACAAACTCAAAATGGACACCATGTAGTTCCGGAGCCCGCATCATGGCTACGGTGTAATATTTTCTCCTGTATAACACTAAAAACACACTCGGATGTACCTACCTACTAACAAAGTGATACGAGTAATTATTATATGATGTACATATTAATTATTTACCTGCTCTTCCTCGCACAAACATTACGACAGAGAATTAATAGAAATCTTTCGAGTCTGCAAAAAGCATTCGCTACTAGTACTGTACACTGTACATCACTGCGCTACAGCCGTATCTATGATATGACTGAATGAACTGTTGAAAATAATGGCCGATGCATCTTGTTAATAAAGAAGGCACAAAATAGACGCAAATTGAGAAAGAGAAAACTATCTCGACCATTGCAGCATTGGTCACTACATGGAGCTTTCAAAAGAAGTAAACAAAGAGACTAATTGCCTGACTAGAAAAGGGGAATCTATGTACGGAGTGTATCCAAGTACAAGCGCGTAGAGGGGGGTAATGCAATGAATCGAACATGTCGCGCAGTCATGCCAATTCACTGTATCATCCCTACTCACAAATGCCGGAAAAGAAAACAGGAGAATGAATTCAATAGAAGAAGCTGATGACAGCGCCGTGGGCACTGAAAGAAGACGCTTAGTTTTAATATCTATTTGCAATACATGGCGCTTAAATGCGTCGTCCATTTCCTAAAGAGCGCCCAGTGTTCGGTATCGCCGATAGGATGCTAGCAGACGATGCACATTGCAATGGTGTTATTCTATACAGAGCCACAGAACTGCAATCTCAAAATCGTAAATAGCACCGCGAAGTGGCGTCACGGTCTCCATACATTTATCTATGCGTAGTTACATAAAAAATTTAAACATCGCAGCGTAGTAGCATTAACAATCTCTTAAACAGCATCACGTAGTTCCATGAACGATTTCTTAACAATCAGGTAACTAGGCTACTGCGTAGTTACATCAACGATCTCCTAAGCATCGTCGCGTAGTTACATCAACAATCTTCTCTACATCGCCGCTTAGTTTCAGCAATTAATGAACTTCAAAACATCACCGTATAGTTACATGAACATCTCTTATACAGCGTCCCGTCTTCCCATCAACGATCTCCTAAACATCGCCAAGTAGTTCCATCAACGTTCTTCCATACATCGCCGCGTAGTATCAGCGACTATTTTCTGATGCTGTTCCGTCCTCTTTCATCAAAAGAGCAGAGTTAAGGAGAGCATTTCGAAATTTCCCTGTGGATGGTTGATACGTGTTCGCCGATCTGTCCAATTTGCAGCCTTAATGAGGATTGTCAATGGAACATACGATGTACCTCCTTTTTTGGGGGCTGTTCAAATGCGCCAGAAATCCAGCAACCGTTTGCTATTCTTGGTCTCCTTGAACAGTGGAGCAAACACGAGAGGGACTGGGGGAACGGCCATCTCGACTGGAAATAAATAAGATGAGAAGTTATGTTTATGTAAAATGGACGACTAATCTAACCAAACACTGATAGCTCTCAAGTTTCACCAAAGGAATAAATATGATCAAAGTAGGGGCTACTGCACAAGAATATTGAGACTTTCAAATATACCGGCATAATCATGAGTGAGAGGTAAGGACGTTTATATTAGGAACATGGAAAGAGACTACTTCAGTATAGTTAGTACTTCGGTTACGAAGGTCAAGGTGCACAAAAAACGTGAACCAAACTAGAATTGAGCTCGAAGTGCATAAAAGCACACTGCCTACACTATCAAAAAGGTCAAAGTGCAGAGCAGCTCACTATCACTAAGGTCAAGGTGCATAAAACCTCACTATCACTGAGGTCAGGGTGCATAAAAGCTCACTATCACTGAGGTCAAGATGCATAAAAGCTCACTATGACTGAGGTCAGGAAAGAGATATGTACGTCTGTATGGTCATCTTAGTCCATCACGTCAAGGTTCTGCGGTGGCTCACACCTGATCAAACGCCGTTGACTCTGATGCTTCCCAAGCAAAATTCGCTCGTGAACATTCTTAAATAATGGCAGATGATTACCTCTAACGAGGTCTGTCCCGACCAGCAGTAATGGCAGTCATCCCAGCGACCCGGCCCAGTTGACCTTTGCAATTTTAAACCCAAAGGCCGAGAATAATCCCTTGTGCTCAAGAGATAATAAAGCTAGCGTGTTGCATTACCCTGAGGATCTTCCTCTCTACATACCGAGTACCGCGGGCGCCCTACCGACCGATGGCGAAGGGAAATTAGTATTTTTTTACTAGTTCTACTTCACGGGGAACGCAGAAGATGAGATCTAACAAACTGGACTACGACAAAGCGACGGCAGATGTATGTTTATTGATTGCACCAACAGAATATAGCAAGCGATAGATCAACAGACAGGACTAAGTCAAAGGGAGGCGGGATTTTTCTAAGCTATTGCGTGTAACGGGTTTATCAGAGACGCGATCTGCCCACTGGAGTATGTGGGAAGGAAGAAAGAGTATTCTTTATCATCTGTTTTCAAAAAGGTAGTTAGAAGACAATTCAGCCTATAGTACAGCATTTGGTTGGATGTCTGTTTGTCGTAGTCTTCGACAGGCTTTATTGATGGGCTATGTCAAGCCAAAACACTATATATCCTTAATACAATAGTTAACTTTTTTATTAGTGTTCTTTAGTGGGATGTACGGAAGACGTAAACCAATGGACTAAACTCTGACAAGATATCGACTCCTATGCATTAGCTGGCTGTCCTCACCAATTAAGGTGTACCTATTGGAAGAGACAGCAAACAAGCAGGGCCAATTAACTTGATACTATTAAGTTTTTATTGATTCTCATTAAAAAAAGGCTATCGGGAGAGAAGTGAACCGTCTGCATTTAGCTACTTGATAGAAACTAAACCTTTCTACAGTAGCTATTCAATTATATCAAGCACGAAAAATGAAGAGAAGTCCCTATATAGAGAATATCACAAGATTATACACACAATGCAATATACGGTTTCTCTCGTGGATACTAAAAAATTTCCAGGCTCCCTTCATTCGTCTGTGGCAATATCACTGTTACCCATAAAAGCAGGCACGTATACAGAATACTCGCACTCTCCAGTTTATTGTATTATTGTGAAGGAGTTCATGCAATGGAGACAAGAGCCCATGGGGCATGATTTATGCCACGGCGCGCCACAGAGGCAGCTGCACTTCCGCCCTGGAGGGGGCCACGCAAAGCTCCATCGCGCGTAAAAAGATAATTCACAACAACGAGGGCCATTGTGTTTCTCCTTCGAGTTGGATATGATAGTGGCTTACTCCAGTATGCAAACTAGAGCAACAAAACACCGAGCCATTCCGTAGCATCATTAGCTAGATAGAGTTTGGAGATTATGCGTTTGATCCGACAGCATTATAATGTTGTGTTTTCTTCTTCTTCTTCTTTGTCAAAAGCCTTCCGTAGTGATGATAAGTAGGTTCTTTTGTATAAGACAATTATGACGATGTTTTTGTTAGTATCCAGCGTTAGTGATACTATGTACCGGGTTTTACAAATGTCCAGTTACACTTCATTGTACGTCTTTGTTAACAGCTATAAGTGATAAAACTAATTCTCCAAAACCCAAATTAAAAACCTGTCCTATCTAGGCAATTGAAACTAGCACTGAATAGTGGGGAAGTGCACGTGTAACTCAATGAAAGCAAATAGAATTGAAACATTTTCTCTCCTCCGGGGCCACAAGAAGCAGTACATCACCATGCCACAAAAAGTCTAACGAATGACCGTCGAAATATTTAGTCGGATAGAGTGATGAAGTTGACACTCTCAAGGATCGACCTCGTTTAGATTCGCTGCGTGTCCAAAACCGAGCACCCCTTCTCCGTAATGCTGGGGCCTCGACGTCCAACTAGCTGCAGCCCGCGTGGAGGAGACCCGGTACCTAACTCTCTTTTTTTTTTTACTTTCATTGTGGCATACACGCACTTTTCCACTGTTTATAGTGAATAATATTATAGTTTCTCGAAAAGAATAAATTTTCATTTACCGTCAAGGAGAATGAGCTTTCCTATTGAAGGTCGATCACACACATAACATAACAGGACTTTTGCAACACCCGCAATGCGGGTGTTTTATTTTTTAAAGATACATATATTAAGACAGGACGACTAAACGAATCTCCATCCACAGAATACCCTAAAGTCAGTAGGAAACTGTAATAGGTACCTTCCATATATAAAGTAATTGAATAAAACAGAAAGCTTATAGCTAGTTACCTACAACAGATATTGGATCATCCTGTTAGTGTAAGCCTTCCTACACATATGGGGCGAATCAACAGACGGTAAAAGCACTAATGAATAGTGTGCTTTGTAAAGCGCAAAAGCCAAACACAGGGAATAAACGTGAGTACAAAAACAGCAATTGAGAAATAAGAGCGAGAATAGCCAATTAAAAATCAGCACAGTTACGCGTAAGATTTTATGCAACATTTTTCGTTACAGACATTAGTTTCTGGATGCATTATCGCAGTTTACAGCAGTTTAACTCAATGGGCGACTAATTGACTAGTGGCCACTGGCAAATCTAGGCAGTCATTCTCTACAGTCGACTTCACGTAGAAAACTCTTCCGTGGCCTCGGTCGTTTTCAGAAGTAAAGCTCTTTATACAACATGCAAGTAGTTACGGGACTTAGATATGTGGCCACAAATTTGAATTTCCTTGCAGAATTTGCCGCCTGAGAGCCTATTTTGGTAGAAAGGGAAGAAGCTGCCCGTTGGTAACAGTTGCGCAGCGATAAATCGTTTTCACGCGGATTGTGTGGAATGGAAGAGCCTGTTGACTGTCATTATTGAATGACACTCCTCAGTTTCATACGAAGTGAAGGAAATTTTCGTTTCACCGTTAACGTTACATAATTGCGAGGTTCACGTACAAAAATTAAAGTTAACAGGCATGTAGCTACAACCATTAACCCACCAAGTGAAGTTTCATTAGTAACAATAACCGATTATTGCCGGGTACAAAGAAAGAGTTACTAAGTTATCATATCGACAAGAAGCGCCAAAATTCAGGGCAAGAACAGCCATGGTAAATTATCGTTAACAGGGGCCCGTGAGGTAACTTTACTTTTGTATTCCCATGTAAGAGTTTCAATATGTTACTGTCGGCTAGCAGTCATGAGCGTGAAATAGTACTGATATTTTTTGGGTTGTGTGCTAGAAAGATTATTGTTTTCTTTGACTTTTCCCACACCATGTGGAGGTTTTGTATTTGACATCTTTAGTAATCGAAAATGAGTTTGATCATGCTGTTTTAATAACATGAATTCCCATCATTCGGTGAAACTCTTGCATTCTATAGTAGAGTAACTTGACAGAATTCAGCATGTGTTATTTATTAACAGATACATTAATAAATCACCACTTAGAAGCCGTTCACTGATACTGTATACTAGACACTGCAGAACATGGGATGCGAACATTTTTTCATGCAGAGTGAAATATGGCCTGATGCACATCACCCTGTTATTGGAATTGGAATTGAATTGGAATTGAAAAAGTTATGTACAGTCAGTGCCTTCTATATGACGCGCTTCTCTAAGCACGGCCGGGTCTCGTCGAGATGCTGACATGAAATTTCTGCAGTCATTAGAGGCAAATGCTCACGTGTTGCTTACTACCATTACAAAAAAATAACAACTGTAGCTGCCTAAGTCAATAGCGAATGTTCTCGGAAGCGTAAAGTCGAAGTACCGGTAATCGAGGCATTGGCGGAATCCCAAATGCTTCGTAAATGAACGGGTGTCGTAGCTGAACAGCTTAAGCGCACGAACGCAATATCACAACGGCTCGAGTCTAATATTGTGTTTTCCTCTCGAATGCAGCATCCAATCATCATTCACGAATTTAATTATACCTAGATTGTTTGAAATTAAAGCCACTCTGATTATGAAGTAGCTAAGGTCAGCAGAATGAATTGAAAATATAAGTCGTGATATCGGTAATTCTTGGCAGAGCTGAACAGTGCACACTGTACGTTGCCGCAACGTTGCGAAGTGTATAAGAGAGTCTAGGCATTTGAGTTTCCCAACTTTCGCATACAGGAGCTTTATAACGAATACAGGAAGAAAGCGAGACTATTTGTGTGGGTAAACTTTCGTAAAATCGCCCTTGTTTCTTAACGGTAATTTCAAATGACGTTGATTGCCTGTGCGTATTACCCAACAATTATATTTCGGTTAGGAATTAAGCATGCACATTCGCATTCCATCTGATAATCACGCATTCATGATAAAAGCAGCACACCAGGTTAACAAAAAACAACTGCAGAACCTATAAAAATAGAATCCATTTCACGAATTGTTTGCAAGGGATCAAATAATTTATCTTCTTGGTGCATATTCAAATCTGCCATTTAATAAATATATTTTTGGTTAAAAATTATCAAAAGCGAAGTGTTATTCTGGTATCATGTATAATGTTGATTTTCTTAAAAAAAATAGCTAGTAGATACTAAATCTTTAAACCCTGTCTTATATGGATCGCCGTTTAGATAACTACGGAAGGTGCTTTAATAAAGGGTTGTCAGGCCAGTCTGCTAAAAACTGCAAATTTTCCACTTTAGACATGAATATCGTGCCGATGAAATTTAGATGCAACCAGCAAGTGAAAAAAAAAAAACATTTTTTTAGTCGAGAAAAACCAACTGATCATCGTATGCAACCTGTAAGGGAAAAAAAAACGTCTCTACGAATCTACATAAGCCGGATGATCCTCACACACATAGGTACTGTTAATTAAAGGACGCACTCTACGCACTATTAACATTGACACAGCATGGCCAGTAATCAGACAAGCTCTAGGCACAAAATCAACAATGCACTCAGTATTTTTATTCTGAACGACCCGGGCAAATTTTATATTTTACGCTCGCCGCATGCAAACAGTTTATCCAAGGAATTTTTCGCATTAAAATCGATTTGATCAAACGTTCTGCACATGCATACATAGTATAGGTACCAGACAGCTCGTTGGTCGAATCCGTACAGTAATGCTAAGGTACTTCACGCTTCACAGTAGACAACGTCCGTTTCATATTTATAAAGTAATATCAAGGACAAATTTCATGCGCCAAGACCAACCACGCGTTCTTCATATTCGCACAGCATGAGATAGAGAGCATGGTCATTGTAAACATTAACATCGTCTTAGGCGTGATTGGAGATCGACCACGCGTTCTTCACGTCCATGCAACATGGTAATTAAGGTACAACGCACTTTGCGTCTAAAGAGTTCTTTAAAAGTCAAGATTGACCAAGCGCTTTCCACATTCATACACGCATAGTTTTTCAAAAAGCGTAGGTATAGGTACTTCATATATTTAAGATAGACCATCTGCTCTTCACATTCATGCAAGACAAAGAACGTACTTCACCCATAAAGAACGACGACGTGCTCTTCACATTCACGCAGTATACCTGAGAACGAGTTTCACGCATCAAGATCGATCACGCGATTTTCCCATTTGACTTCAAAACTTTCATGCGGCGCCAGCAAAGAGCCCCAATGAAGGCCCTGCATTACAGCTACATTATGTTCGACACAGCAACAGAAATTAAGCTGACGCAATTACTAGTCTTATGAACTGATGTAGGCTATGTTCGACACAGCAACAGAAATTAAGCTGACGTAATTACTAGTCTTATGAACTGATGTAGGCTATGCGTGCCAGGTGAACATAATGGACACAACCAAGTGTACCTTGCAAGATAAATTTTCAAGAAATTTCAACTGACACCAAGATAAGAATTACGTTTAGTAAAAACTGAGGAACTAGAAAAATCACTTCAAATATAACAAGAAGCAGTGTACTGTGAGGTATAAATTCTTAATAAATGCTGACTGACAGAGAGATGATGATTGAATTGAAGAAATGTTCGAGAATTGTGCCATGAGAATAAAAACTGATTTGTTAATTCACCGTAACTGTACGCCCAAGCTATCGTGCAAAGTTACGGCATATTAAAAAAAAAAGAATAATTACACAAGAAGGAAATGAATCATGAAAGTTAAATGCAAATGATATCTCAGTTGAAAGAAATGTAATTAAATCCTGAAAATCGTCGAAAGACAAATAAGAATTTATTTCTGACAAGGAAAATGCCCTGTGAAAGTTAAATTCTCAAGAACTTTCAACTGTATTATTAAGGAACTGTTCTTTACGACCGAATCTATTGCAGCGCGATAAATTGTTAAGTTATACCGAATACCTGCAACAGAAAAACATCGGATAGTACATCAGCTAACGGAAATCAACTTCTATTATGCCAAATTACGATAGAGTTCATACACTGCAAAATATAGATTGAGAAATTTCGAAGTAGTAGTAGTTCAATATCTGAGAATATACTCTCGCATAAGCTAACACAAGAAAAACTAGAACGACCAATTAAATGCGTAAGACCACCACCCGCAATGAGGGATAAATTTCAATGCCTTCATTTTTTATGGCCAGTTACTCTAGTTTTGGCATTTTTCACATCCAGATCAAGCCCTGCAAAACAATTGTGAATATTGCTCAACTCGTTCTCTCACTTTTTTTTTGGGGGGGGGGGGGGGTGGACAGACAAATATACTTAAATCTTCAACGAAAAAATCATCACCTCTCTCACTTCGTNACCAAACAGTTTGGTTATATTGACCAAAAATTTGGTTGGCTTATAGCCGACCAAATAATTTGGTTAACTCAACCAAATTTTGGTCAATATAACCAAACTGTTCTCTCTGTGTAAGACCACCACCCGCAATGAGGGATAAATTTCAATGCCTTCATTTTTTATGGCCAGTAACTCTTAGTTCTGGCATTTTTCACATCCAGATCAACCCTGCAAAAAAAATTGAATATTGCTCAACTCGTTCTCCCTCTTTTTTTTTTGGTGGACAGAGAAATATATTTAAATCTTCAACGAAAACATTATCACCTCTGTCACTTCGTTCGCGGGTGATAATAATTGATCTAAAAAAATGAGAGACCATAAGAGGCAAATCAAGTTCGACTAAATAGTAATTCAAGGAATATAAAAATACTCTCACACGACACTAGAAAAAATAAATGATCTCACATATGACCGACCGTAACAGGAAAATAAATTTGACTGAGATGGTAGTCTATAGGTAATTCAAGGGCAGCGCGGAGAGACTAAATTTTTCAACCGATTTCTTATTTACAGCGCGTAAAATCCCAGGGAGTATAGTTCAATCCAGAGAATGCAATACCCGGAAAAAAAATCGAATAAGAAATTAACAGAAACATTTATAGCATGTCCACTGCACCCGACATCTGAAGATGCTATATGAGAATCTGCGCCAGACACCTTAATGTGCCATTTGAAAAACTGAGACAGACATATTAAGGCGACACACATTGATTCTTTACGATTTGTGCCGCAGCCAGGAGTTTCCCGGAAGTCGTAATTGCACAGTTAACGGATTAAGCTTTAAAACAAGCAATCACGAAAACAGACTCGACGAGCTTTAAACTAATCTGCACCGAAAGGAAAAACACAAAAAAACAACTAAATAATCTTAAATTGCCCAACTTGACTTGAAATTCAGGCCAAAATAATATACCAGGTTTCCCGTATCCCATCCCAGTTCCAAATGGTACAGATTTTTTACGGATACCAGCCTAACTCGAGAAGGTATTAGGTATTATAAGAAGATTTAAGCCTCCCTAAATAAGTACTAAGCTCTTCTAAGAGAGGAAAAGGAAGGGACATATAGTATGTCGACAGAAAAACGGGGNAACAGCAAGTCGGGAAAGAAGAGGAAGAACAGACAACAGTAAGATCAGTAGGAGTATGAAAGTGGAAGGAAGCAAAGTGGGCACGAAAGACAGACGTCCCGAAGGCCTATGCTAATGGCTAAGGTACGGTACTAACTCGAGAAACACCAACGAGACGGAGAGGTTAGTTAGCTATAGTCTGAGCTTGAAGCCTCCGTTACCGCACGAAGACGACGTCGCAAAGGAAAGAAAAAGGTACATATAGGTAGTGCGCCGGTGGAATCGGGGAACCCATGCACGAAGGTGCTCCCACATAGGAACACAAGTTGCAAACCGTGAGTGGGGAAAGAAGAGGAAGAACATTAGAAAACAAAACTAGAAGTATGAAATCATACGGAATCAGAGGGGGCACGAATGACAGACATCCCGAAGGATAAAATGGCTAAGATAACCTAACCTACATACACCTCCTGAGAGCGCTGCTCCCCAAAACATTGGACAGGCGAACCTAACCCTATGGCCCTGGAGGGGACGAGGTGGAAAGGCCCGCTCTCTAAAATTATCAACCCAATACTAATACCTATTTCATGCAACTGCTTTGTGCTCTAATGTTGCAAAAAAAATATAGTTTTTCATAAATTGCATTCAGTTGTATAATGGCTCTTTGTGTAGTTCTAACGAGAGAAGTCAGTACGTAAATAATTGTTTTCGCGATATTTACTGTCTTTGCAAAAAGTTATCAGATATATGAATTTTACATAACGTACACACGCTCGCTTGCTAACTTATGCTTGTTAGCTACCACGGCTTGTGCGAAGGTTGAGCTAGGGAACTGCATAAAAATATATAAAAATTTATGGCACAAAACCTAACGAGTATTCACGATAAACGAGAGTACGGTATCTTCTTAGAAAGAGAAACAACTTCGTTATCTGTGAAAGATACGCCTACGAATTTTGCGATATTCGAGGGCAGTAATTACACCTCATGCATCAGCTATTACCCCTCCACAGATACCGCACCCGCATGCCGTATGTGTAATTGAAGACACGGTTAATATACGACATCGTAAGAAATCTTCGCGTGATAAAAATACTGAGAAAAAGGAAGTGACTGACAAGACCTGAGTTTGCAGGTAGTGGATGTACTGTAATTATTCTCTTAGGGCACATTGTGTGGAATATCATACACTGGTTGCGGACATTAAAGTGCACTAAAAAATTAAAGTCCCATGATAATTGTGAGCGTTCCCGCTTTTTTTTTTTTTTTTTTACTGAACTGGGTGATTTAAACACTTGTAGGCTGACGTCCACTGTTTGTATTTTTTTTTAGAAGGTGATGCAAGAATAAACAAGTGACTGCGCAAGTTCCTGATCCACCGACAGCCTACAAGTGACTAGACTACTACCAAAAGTAACACGGTCACTGAGCGAGTTCACACAGAGTTATTTTTTATAGGGCATCAGAATTATTTATAGTTTGACAAGGGGGTTTGGGAATAGCTTAGGTTATATCTTAAAGTAAAAGTCCCGACTGTTTCAGATAAAAGAAAAGGAATAAACGTGTAGTAGCATCAACGGCTTTCTACAAACACTAACTCAAGGGTAGAGAGACTATAAAAGTAGAATAAAAAAAACAACTGATGAAACGGACACAACTACTGAAGAATTCAACGAAAGCTCAATTTCGATTGATCGAATTGTTCAGAACTGGCTACAACTACCCGAAGAAACACTGTGTAGTTCAACAATAATATTGAATATATCGACTTCCTTTGGTAATGGTAAAATCAGATTTAGACTTAACCCCCTGAACCGTGAAGGAGCTGCTCAGAGGCTTTTATAAAATAAAGATACCAACTCTTCGCATACGTGTCAGTATGCATAAAATATTTCATAAACAACACAAATAAATCGGCTCGAGAAAGAATTTATCAGTTCAAAATGAGGTTAAAATTTATTGTGTTAATAAATACATCTCTTCGAATCAAGAAAAAATTTTCAACAGTTCTATAAGAGATCGAGTTCAACCGAAGTTGATTCAGAACTAGGTTCCTTCTTTCAGTAAGGACTCGCTTCGATTTATGGCAATTATGTTAATAAAGTTTATTGATACATTAGAAACTAACGCGTGCTACACACGATTGTTCAGTACATTAAGAAATGAAGATCAGTAAAGCAACTTTAATTGGTTCCCACTCGTTTCTTCGAGACAAGAAAGATGAATATTTGAAAGCACTTTGATTTGTTCCATTAATATATGATATAATATGCGTATGTAAAGCAGCAATGAACTCGTACAAGAAATGCAATGCGTCGGTTTACCCATATCAATCTTAATCAGGCTTTGCAAACTTTTTTTGCTACAAAGGTTCTTTCTCTTATTGTATTGCTACGTAAGAAACAACTGTTGTAGTGGGGTAACAATAATATATAAGGCCTCCCTAAACACGATGAGACCGCGCAAGAGATGGAAGGAAGGGACATGCAATATGTCGAGAAAAATACAAAATTCAAGGACGTGTAATCGAAATAAAGTCGGTGACGAAGATGAACAAAAGAAAAATAGTAAAAAAAAAAGACGCCACTAAAGTGGGCGTGAAACAATTGGGTCACTATGGCCTAGCAACGTGCTATGGTCACCTGCCCCATTAAAGGCGTAACTACCCACCACAAATCTGTGCAGGACGAGCGAAACTTGTATGTAAACTAACGGAAGAGTTCAACGTACAGCAAGTATAGGTCAGGGGTAGGCAAACATTTTGACTCAGGGGCCACACGGTCTTTCAATATTTTTTTGAGTGTTTTACAATAAGTGCTTAAAATGAGTTAATACATCTAAGATCTCAAAACCTTCCGCGAGCAACATTAAAAAGACTAATGGGCCAGGTGTGAGCCATGGGTCGTAGTTTGCCCACCCCTGGTATAGACAATAAATGCTGATAATATCCGTGAAATCGGAAACATCTGTAGATATCGGGGACAAAAATGCGAAGGGGTAAGTGCTAGTTTTTTTTTCGAAACATGTTGAAAATCATAGTCAGAAGATCCTCCTTATAAATGCGTCGAAGAAAGTTATTAGTATACCTAATGTTTATTGCACCGTGGTACAGTAAATATAAAACGCCGAAAATTAAAACCGCGCAGTTGGCTTAATTTCCGGCGTTGGGCTTAATTTTTGGCGTTGAGAAATTTTCCTAGTTTCCCCTTGAATAGATACATTTCCTTCAACGGTACAAAAAGAAAACGTGCGGAGGATGAACTACATTATTTTTAAAACATTATGTCAGAGTTATAAAAAGGTACGTAAAAATGAGAGTGTTTGATATTTTTTCTTCTAATTAAACAAATGATCATTCATATATAGCTATAATATGAAATTGATAGAGGTAAAGTAAAATGTTAATTGGCAAATTGGAGTTGTGAATGTTATACTTACTATGAAATCGAAAAATGATAAAAAAAAGCCACAGTTTGCTAAATACATTCCAACGTGTTCTAAAAATTGCATGAACACTCGCCCAGCGTTTGAGGTGCAAGAAAACACTGACCGAAAATTCGAAACCTGGCAAAATAAAAGAGAGACAGAGAGAGAGAATCAACCTCCAAAAATGACCCCTGAAGATATCAACCCCCAATATACACCAAAGATTCCACAAAAAACATGAACGTTTATTAAATCAAAACCTTTTCCTAATAAATTCCACTGATTATTGAAGTAAAAAAGAACTTATAGGTAGTAGGAAGGAAGTATGTAATGACAAGAACTGCAAAACACAACAAGGTTTTACATGTTCGTTCACTGTCGGTATGAACATGTAAAACCCTTGTTGTCATGTTTGGCAGTTGATAACTTGATATTATTA
>LQNS02278171.1:14367218-14377841 GCA_001587735.2 Parhyale hawaiensis
ACCTAATATATATATTTGCTGCATAGTATGTGTAATTTTTGAATAAGTTTCACAATAAGTGCTTAAAATGAGTTAATACATCTAAGGTCCCAAAACCTTCCGCGGGCCGGATAAAAAAAAAAAAAAAAAAAAAAGAGTAGTGAGCCAGACGTGGGCCGGGGATCGTCGTTTCCCCAGTGCCCACCCCCGGTATAGGTCCTGAAGATAGTCCCCCATTCCCTTATTACTTCGATTCATTATTTAATTGCCGGGTAGGTATTTGACATAGCTACAGCACATTTCTGATTCAAGCATACATTCAATCCAGTACGTACGTACCTACCTACCTATACCTAGAAGTAAAATTCAGACGCCAATTAATAAAATTGCTGATATCGAGGCCCCGCCAATGCATCACAAGCGACTCGGCGAAGAGCAAAGCTGGCCGGCAGCCCTGCAACACTGCCTGGGCTTCGTTAGGGCAGGTTGCCTAATTATGCAGTAAATTGATTCAGTAAAATAGAGTAACATGCAAACATAATTAAGATGACTGCTTACAGAGAGCAACGAGGATTTCGCGCCAGCATTCCCTGCTTTACGATTGCCATATATCAAATATAATCAACTAATGAAGCTGAATTTCTCGCTGGTCACTTTCGTCAAAAATAGAATTTTCAAAATAATTTCCTGTTTGATGGTAGCCGTACCTGAAGTGAGTGCTGTTGATACTCCTTGAGATTCAGTCATTGAATAGTTTAATCCTCCGTTTCCACAACTAAGGTAATATAACAGAGGAAAAAATAAGAGACATATAGCATGTCGATCGATAAACACGGAGAACGCACATGGAACAGTAAGTCCAGAAAGAAGAGGAAGAACAGAAGGAAGCAATGTTTGTAACAGTAAGAAATCATAAGGAAGTAGAGCGGGCAAGAAAGACAGCCGTCCCGAAGGCTTAGCTAGTGACTAAGGTAACCTACCGGACTGGTGTCGCTACACCCCGTAACATAGGGTGGGCGAACCTATCATATATATGCCCCATGAGGGAAACTCCTAGAGGATTTCGCTACAACATATCATGCTGCATTATTTTCGCCATCCCCACAATAATAAGTATTATTATTAGAGCCCAAATTTATTGCGCTTAAAGTATTGCAGTTATAGCTCCTACAAATTGCTCATACTGCACCTTAAAATTGCTCTTATTGCACCTAAAACTCGCTCTTATTGCACCCAAAAATTGCACTTATTGCACCTAAGCAGTAGGAATGGAAGAAATAGGAAACAAGGAGAAGGCAAATACCTACAGCAAAAAATTGAAAGGACGAAGAAAAAGTTAGATATCAAACGGGAATAGGAATGTCAGTGGATCAACGGACATCTGTATTAGTTCCAAATACCAATTGTCAGTATACATTGCGCTTGTGCTAATAGACAATTCTTCCCAATGGCGAGAATGATTCTTGCAAATATCTCGCTTTACCTGTTCCCATGATCTATCCCTCAAACGAAAAAGGCTTTAAAAAATTAATAGTCAGATTTTGAAACTCAATTATATTTTTACCCCAACAAATACATGGAGCAATAATTGATAAGGGAACCAACTATCATGACGTTTGATAAATGACGCCGCGCGTTCAGTTATGATATCGTTTCTTTACGTATTCGCTTATATTTCGCGTCGTTTTAAAGTCATATTCGTATCCCATAATCTTATAGACTGATTTTGATAGAACAGCGATCTTAAAAATATTCATAGCCTGATGAATCGACAGAAGAGAACTCAGCAGAAAGCAATCAGTTGAACTTCCAAATCAAAGATGGCGTCCGTGTTCTTACACCATTTTCAGGTTTTTAAGTTTTCTTCTCTTAAACGGAAGTAGGCTACTGTACAATGGTTCTGATAATTAAAGTGAAAATAAAAGAAAAAATTGTCTACTTGTCCATGAACTGTGAACGCTGCAGAGCATAAATTCAGTATTTATAATTTCTGTTAACTGAACTTGAATGACACAGCGCGTTCGAAAAAGGGACATGCTTTATTCTTCAGTCTACCGCGTTTACTGCAGCTGCTTCTCTCAAGACAACGCGCCGCGTCCATCAGTTTCAGTCTTGCGCAATGTTACTCCCCGTACACTTGTGACGGATTATACAACGTAATATCGAGAGGATCGTCAAGAACGTGAATAACGTCAATATGTGAATAACGTGATTGCGGCCTTTGACGTTATTTAGCTTGCTCTAATTATTATTACATATTTAGTTTAACCTCCGCAGCCGCAGAAACTACTTGTGCAGTATTCAAATACCGCGTAGCCTATTCGGTAGACGTGGTGGCCACGAGCGTTACTACGGGCAGGGAAACAGGCGCAAAGTATAGTAGGAGACACTCAAGTGGTCGGCCCCTTTTTGTGTCCTTCCACACGAGAGAGACTAGAGATGTCCCGCGTACCAGGTCGGCTATCTCGATCGACAGCCCACCTCACGAGACCGAAAGAGGGAAGTAGCGAACCTACCTAACTTTAAAAAACTAACCTCGTCAGCACGAATTGGGCAAGCTGCAACATCTCCTGCGGATAAGGCACTCGGGAACCTTGGGTGCGTGATGCCCAAATATATTGTGGCAGGGATAGGGCTCGCCAGAATATACCCTGAAGGACAATAATAAATAAGTAATGAGGATTCCGCTTCCACAAGTAATACTAGCTGTTACAGAATATTTTTATTGCATTTAATTGCTTTATAATTGTCAGTTACAAAATATTCAACTGAATGTAGCTGAATTTTTTCTCGTTCAATAAGCCAAGGATTTCGCTCATATCGTGCTTCAAGTCTATACTGTACCTACCTTATTCACAATAGCTAATCAAGTTATGGGGCAGGCTTTCTCGTTATATACAGAAAAAAATGTTTTCACTGTTTACGCATTTCATTAATGTGTACTTGCACAGGTAGGAAAGATAGATGCATATCCAATTTTGCATGTTCGCAGCCACAATAATAATCATCTGCTGGCTCGGTAGGCTACTGAAGCAAGAGTTTTCAGCACTTAGGTACCTGGAAAGTGTATTGTTTTGAGTATTTGTCGTTGGCATTTTTTGTACAACAACAAGCGCTAGCCAAAACAGTGTAGAGTAACATTTTTGTATCGTATTTTGACACGACCAATGTAGCAATAAGTACAGTATAGCCGAAGAAGCGGCTAGATCTGGAGCAATTGAAAATACCCTCGCAAAAGCTGGTGTAAGTCTAACGCCGTATAGGCTAGGGTACCGTACCTACTATATTTGGCACCTTCAATAATATTTTACACCTAATTTCACTCGATTTTTAACGTAGGATTGAGGATTTAACAACTTTTATTTAGGGTGCAGCAGAAGTCTCCTGACTCATCTTCAGCTTAAAGTCGATATACCTGCAACCTAGTTGAAATCGTCTTTTAGTTTAAAATAGTTTATTGGTGAAATAGGCTTTTAGCCACATAGTTCGTCTTCATATCCAAACGGGTAGATACCTAATTACTAGATAAAGAATTGTAAAAAATGTAAGGAAATTAACAAAAAAATGTGTTGACATTACTGAACTTAAACGCGCAGCAGTGCCCCTTTTGTCAAAATTCACTGCTCACGACACTGACAAAAGATCGGAACAGATGTGGATGCCCTAGCTCAGCTTGCACCCTCAAAGTCATAAAGGCCGTGCGCGAAAGGGCCAAGAGAAATCCAAAATAAACCATGAGAAAAATGGCGAAGCCGATGGATATCAGCGAAATATTTATGAGGACCAAGGTGAAAACTGGCTTTAAGAGTTCNCTAGCTCAGATTGCACCCTCAAAGTCATAAAGGCCGTGCGCGAAAGGGCCAAGAGAAATCCAAAATAAACCATGAGAAAAATGGCGAAGCCGATGGATATCAGCGAAATATTTATGAGGACCAAGGTGAAAACTGGCTTTAAGGGTTCGCCCTTCAAGCTGAAGAAGCGCCAACAACATATAGAGTTATTGACCTCCAGAAACAGCAATGAGCTAACGGAAGTCGGTGTTTCCGACTACCTTAACAATGGCACGCGAGAAGGAGAGTGTTTTATTTGCTGAAAAGCTGTTCACAGCAGAAGAAAAGTCTATCCTTAGAATGACAGTAAGAAAATCGGTTTAGAAACATGAAACTATCCCATCATTTTCATCGAAGAAGGCACGTCAGCGAATCCAAGTTCATACAATGATGGAATTTTGGTCCATGTCCTATGCTAAATGAAGATAAACCTAACCCTTCAGCAAATCGATGGGCCCTCGCATTTGCAAAATAAAAAACTCGGATATTGTGCCAAGTCATTTGAGGAAATGAGGCCTCCACCTTCCACTATATGATCCCCTGAATTTCAGTTTTGGTCCACGTTAGAAGTTGATGCCTACGTACCGTACCGTACTGCCCCATACCATTGTCGACAGTTTAAAGTTGTCCCTGAAGCAGACATGGGATAAAGTTCCGCTTGAGAAGCTGCGAGGAACAATAGAAAGTTTCAGAGGGAGACTTCAGAGGATACCTACCTACTCCGGGCACAACTAGAACACATTGAAATATAAACCCCACAAAAAATGTGCCTTTAGACCATTCATTGAATGCAAGCTTTACCTCCGCCAAGGAGGTTATGTTTTCGTCGGATTTGTCTGTCCGCATGTTTTTCTGTTATTTTGTCTGTCATCAAGATAACTCAAAAAGTTACGGACCGATTTGGACAAAATTTACAGGGATTGTTAGGTAAGTTAGTAGGAATAGATGATTAACTTTTGGTGAAGATCCGTAAGTTTGCGTGTTTGTTTGCCTCATTTTTCTCAATGCCATAACTCAAATAGTTGTGGACGGATTTTTATGAAATTAACATGAGTTGTTGGGTATATAACGAAGAGTAAATGACCAAATTTTTTAATGATCCATTTGTTCGTTCGTTTGTCACTGTTTTTAATTTTATGCTTGCTAGCATAATAACTCAAAAATAATAAATGGATGGATCTTCATAAAATTTATAGTTGTTAGTAATGTTAAAATACATAGGCCTACATGATTATATTTTGGTGCAGATCGGTTGGTTCGTTTGTACGTTTGACTCATGCTTGTCAGCAGCATATCTCAAAAAGTTTTGAACGTATCTTCAAGAAAATTGCACAAACGTATTAATTTCAAAAGGCACAAATGATTAAATTTTGGAGCTGATACATAGAAAATTATGGTTTCAGAGCCAATTTAAATTTTTCGCTACCGTTGCCTCGCTTGGGGGAGGTGTGCGCTCTCAGGGTGCTCTAGTTAACAATATTTCCTCAAATAACCTGCTCAATTAATGAAATATCAACAATTTATTCATTCCGGGAACTTCGTCCGCACCCGGTGTATATTCATGGTATAACTACGTAAAAGTAACCATTCATGGTATAACTACGTAAAAGTAACCATTCATGGTATAACTACGTAAAAGTAACCATTCATGGTATAACTACATAATAGTAACCCCATCGCTTGACCTGTTTGCGACTCTTCGGCGCATCTCGCTCTAAATCTCACCTGGGAACCTCAAGCGCCGCCGTTAAAGTAGTGTGAGTGAGGGTTGAGAAAAACATTAATTTAAAAAACATGTTTTTTTAATGTATTTGGGTTAAGCATAGACTGCAACAGTACTTGACTCTTAGGTCTTACGCTGGCGGCCAAAAGTCGGCTACGGAAAAATGGGGTTTTCTCAAGAGCTTTTCTTATTCCCTTATCTAATACCAAGAAAAAAATTCCAAGGTACCCAACAATTTTCTTGCGGAGAAGGTATCTTGGACACGGTGGGGACGCACTTGGGCGCTGGCTTGCCTGCATGACTGTGTCTGGACATGTTCATAATAGCTCTTTGAGAAATCCCATTTTGGCCGCGAGCGTCAGAGGTCACTTTGGACCTAAGAGTCAAGTACCGTTGCGGTCTATGGATTAAATTTTATTAACTTTTATACCTATATATATATATGTATTGTTTGTATTTCTAGGAATTTTACCCAACATTTAAAGGATTTTCTACATTGTAAACCTCTAGCTAGCTAATCATAAACAATCCATTGCAAGCTAATCTTTCAACTTCCAGCCACATCAATGGGGGTAGCATTTTTTGCTGTGCTGTCATCCTTGCAACTTGTCCTTCCATTAATATAGAACATCTTTTACGTACAGCTCTTGTTGCCTTCCTTTCAGGTACCACAAACTTAATAAAGTACGGTAATTTCATATTATATCTGGCGACCTTCCAGCTATTTTGATATTTTATAAGAAGAATGTTCTACATGAATAACATCAATAGACAATTGCTATTATTACCATTTCAGTAGCTGCTAGCTAACCACAATATAATTAGATATGCATCTCTTAAATAAAATAACAGAATTCAATAAGTTATAGGTGTTTAATAAACATAAGTAATACTAGTTTATTTACACTAGTTGTGCAAATAAAATTTAATAAAACCTAGAAGTAAGATTGTTTATTTTGAGATATTTATTCATAGAAACCAAAAATAAAATAACCTCCCTTCAAAACAAAACATGTTTTCTTTTCGTTGGTTAAAACCATGGTTTTTTCGTTGGTTAAAACCAGGATTTTTGATTGGTTTAAACCATTGGGTTTATACCAACCACCCCTGATGTGAAAAAAAAAAAACAATTATCGATTACTGAGTTTTCAGAGCAAAAATAATATAATGAATCGAGTATGGGCTCTAGATTTCTTGAAGATAGAAATCTACTCGAAAAGATGATACGTATACCTACCTACATCACAACGTGAACGCAACGTGAGGTACATGCTTTCTAGTTTTAGTTTCCGAAATTGAAGCACTTATAGCTAGCGTACTAATGGTTTGCAATAACTTATTCATGTACTTGCAGGACCCGTGGAAATTCCACGGTTAATGTTTTCACTTAGCAGAGTTTGACCTGAAACAGCGGTTCTAATTTAACTCGTCCCGTCTAAACTACAGTACGGCTTTATTAATTGTGCGCCGCTTATTAGCCCTGATTACCGTTAGGCAGTCCGACTCTCTTACCCTTCGTCTAACCTCTCTTAATTAATTAGTATGCTGGTGTCCCCGGTGCATCTCACATTTGTTCTGCCAGCAAAGGGTTCGAACTTGTGTCTAACACGTTCAATTTTTTCTTGGTAAATCAGTTTTTTTCTTGTAGTGTTATAGGACTCGTGGATATTGATCAGCGGCACATAATTCTTTTGCTTTGATGCGATAGCTATACATCTAAGTACAGCAGACTTGGTAAGTTTCTTCAGTCACAGCAGCGTAACCCTTTGTTCTGTTGGTCATTGTATTTCTTTCACTTCATGATACACTTGAGTCGAGATGGAAGCCATGAATCTGGGCGTATCTTAGCTACGCATCTGGACCGATTAGGAACGTTATCTACCACCATCTAATCGAACATAAAAATATGAAATGCGGTAGATATGATATGGATGAGATGATCTTCATGCCTTTGCTTCGAAACTGACTGAATATTTTTTCAAGAAGCGAAAAGAAGACAGCTACGATTGATTTACATTTCAGCGAATATTAGAGGCTCTTGCAAGATTAATTTTTCCCTATCTAATACTAATAAGCGACACGTGCAGAAACATTCGACGGACAGAGGTACGGATGGAGCCTCAAGCAGAATTATAATATAAACTAGTGGACCCGTGCGTGAAACAATGCACACCAATAATCGATATATTTGCACACTTCTCTGACATATTGTTTCCACATTTTGCCGCTCATATTTATTGGCAGCTCTTATTCCCTTCTGCAATTTTTCTGCTTCAAGTCTTTCTTGTTACTAAGTCGCATAGGCGCTTCGTTGGTAGCACGTCTACCTTCTTGAGACTGCAGTAGTGTCGTTCTTCTTTTGCCTATCCCTTTCTTTTTCTTTCTTAATTAAAGTAACATCTTCAGTAAAACACTGCAATAAACTTAAAATCCACTACAGTCGGCTTATGCATATAAGCCGACTGGAGTGGATGCACCGTATCTTTGATACTGCCTTCTATACTCAAATATCTGCTTCACTGAAGTGTTGAAATTTTGGCATCTGAAGCGAAATTTGCTCTCTGCTAGAAAGACAGAAAAATTGTTTACTGTCCGTGAAATAATCGTCTACTGCCCGTCGTGAGTGCTCCGTTGATCAGCTGCCGAATTTATACGTCGTGGCCTGAGAGGAAAAAGTTATAGAATCGGACTCCAGCAGCTGCATATATAATATACTGTTCCGATTTCAAGAAGTGTTTCAAGAAACAAGCGCATTCAGATAAAAGGTTTCACCATCCTCTGCAACCTGGCCATCGATCTTTACGAAAACGTAACTCAATTACAAAATTTAAAAGGTGGATTATTTTTCGGTGATTTAGTTCCTTAAGAGCGGACACGAAAGAAATAAAATCACCAAGCATTTTATTATGTTGGGATGATGGTGTTATTACTTCCAACTCTAGAACTAAGATTTTTACACCAGTGAGCTTATCTAGGTAACGTTTTATCTATGAGCTATCGCTATCATGAGACTACAGCTCACGAGCTCTGAGGTGACTTCAATATAGAATCCCTAAGTTACATATAACAAAAAACTGAAAAAAGAAGTTTTGTGGGGTAACCACTTTGAATATATAGAGTGATTTTAATAATTAAACGTGTTCAACAGCCCTTTCGTATTTTCTCCGATGATTGATATATAGTGTTATAAATTATTATAAGTGTTACCAGTCAAACATTTATTGAGCAAAAAACTACTAGTCCTTGAAAATTTAGATATTTGTTTCATGCTTCCCATAAACTGTCTAATGTCACTGTGCAGTAAAACAATGCAGTTGGAGGGGAAATTCCAGGGGAATTGTTTTATAGTGCCGCGCCACGGAGAGCTGTACAGGATTTTTGCAACAATCGCAACATTTTAATTGAAATGGTCATGCGTTGTCATAAGTAAAGAGAGATTGATCAAATGAGAAAACGAGAATTGGTAATAAAGACTATAGCTAGTGGGCGAGCGCTTTTTGGTCTCCAGATGACGTCACAGCACAGCTGGCCAGCAAGCAAAGGGGCCGGAGTCCGAGAAGCGCGTGGGCTATCGTCACGAAATTTTACATTACGTAGTTACACCATGGCCATGGGTACATCTACAATCCCCAACAGATCGCTCAATAAAGGAATCGTGATACGCTGAATAGAACTTGAGCAAATGTGAATAAATACCTAGAAGAGCTGAGTAGCTATGGGTAGGCTACAAGTCGGGAAACGCAGAGGGAAATTAAAACAAAGACTACAAATTGTACTGGAAATGAGATGCAAGCTAACAGGTTGCGGAGATTAATTCAATGATAAAGTTTCCTGTAGGGTCGCAACATTCCATAAGCTAATGGATTCATTCATATTCAAAACGGAGACCAAGTCCGGAACCTCACAGCTCAGCGCTGTTTCGCCACTTAGCATCAAATTTCGGAAGTTAACTGCCTTGTGCAAGATTGATTGTTCGACCGTCTCAAGCACAACTGGTTGATGATTAACGCCGAAAAGTTTATAAAAAAAAACTTGTCGAATTCAACGCTTACGATGACGTTCCAGACAAGTTGGCATGCCTACAATAGACAGCTGTTCGTGTACACAACAAAGTCATCAGAAATGGGCGTTCTGGTACAATTGGCGTTTGTATATGCGCGAACGGGGCCTCTCATCAGACGAGATCTATCTCTCGAAAACCGTGGTAGAAGTAGTGTTCCGGATACCTACCTATTCGGAACGCCGGAAGCCCTGCGAACGCACCTATGCTCGAGTGTCTCTAGCCTACCGTTTTACCTGTACACGGCAGTAGCTAATTCCCACAAGTAAAAAACGCCATCTCAGGAAACGTAGCGAAGTTTCTTTACACATTACAAAAAAAAGTAACCAATAAAATTAGGAGCGGTCTTGACCACACAATGCTGAGTAAATGAAAACTTTTTTGTCTATTGAGGCATCACGAATAAATTCCTCATTTCATAGTGTGGCACTTCTCGCCAAGATCTTGGCGAGTCGTTTGCCGCCCTCGGAAATGCGGATCACGATGCAGCTCCAAACCACTGAGCGAGTCTCACTGGCGCGGTTTAGGTCCCGGACATTCATGTTAACCTTAATTGGGCCTGAACATTAATTTTGTTGACACATTTTTCCTAACTTTTTCTGTATACCGTTTTGTGTGTACTGTGTGCCTCCTCCCTTTCTCTAATTATAAAAAAATACTGCACATAATGAAAGTGCGTTTTTGAACATTAAATTTTACCCCAACTAGATTACGTTGATCAATGAAAAGTAACTCCATCAGAGCGCAAAGATATTTTAAGGCATGGCAACTAAATTCAGTTTTCTTTATACAACAATAACGCCAGAAGCTATAGACAGACCTCAACACTAAAAGGGGATATTTTACGCAGCGCGCCAAAATTATCTTCCACGTATATGAGAACTGGATAGAACCTACCACTAGCATGGCTCGATACATTAACATTACAGTTTCAGCACGTCATACGTTCTATATGCACTCACGTATACTAGAGCAGTTGCACGACAGAAAGAAGAGGTCCAATTCGTCAGAAGTCTGCGTAGCTTACACCG
>LQNS02278171.1:14427963-14440759 GCA_001587735.2 Parhyale hawaiensis
ACAAATCAGACTAAGCCTGCGATGTCTTCATTGTTGGAATTTCAACTGTCCTTGCTTAAGATACGTTTGCCATCTTCTGCAACCCGGCCTATTTTCTGCCTATCACTTTCAATGGAGCTTGCGAGGCCAACCAGAGCCTCCAACCTGGGCTAAATTTCGCCTATCTATTTCGTTAAGAGCGTGACACCGAACATATAAATATATTTATAAACACACGACGGTCATTCTTAGTATTAGATAGAAGATTGGCAGGCGGTTCGTGTGTCTTGAGTCATTTTAAGAAGCGAGGGAATCATTGATCTCCCGTCTCTAAACAACAACAACAACGATTTATTGAAATCATCTCATTACAAAAAAATTAAAATCATAATAAAACAAACGAGGCTTGCTGGTTATACCTAATCAAACAGTAGCCTGTTGCTCTCAAAATGAAGCTACGTACCATGAATAATGTCGCTCTGTATATAACATACCTACCTACATATTTTCTTACTTTACGCACATTTTCAGCTTACACAAATGTGCCCTGGCTGAGTTTGTCTTGAGATAAAGTTTTGTCTGTCGCAGAATACGACGCTGTCACACAAATAACATCAAACATTCACTCTTGCATAATTTTGCTAGGTACCATCATCGAACACCCAAGAAAGCTCTGAGTATAGCACCTCACATTTAGTAGAGGCTTGTTTCTCGCAGAACTACACAGACAGCTAAAATCATTGAATCATTTTTACGTGAAGTCTTCTTCACTTAGCTTCTCCTATCAAGCAAACGCCCCAGAAAACCGCCTCGATTATACTGCATTACATTTAGGTAGACCCTTGTTTGTCGCAGAATGAGACACTGTCGCATGAATAAAATCAACAATTTCCATCCGAACGACACCAGTGTATTGGTTTGAGACGACTCGCAAGCGACGACATCNTCGTATCGGCTTGAGGTCGCATTGCAGACGAAATTGCTGCTCATACCTCCTTCCCAAGGACAGCCAAAGATTCCAGTAGATGCAAATGCAACCGCAGTCGGGAAACTTTTTTTTTTTTTAGAATCGTCCGTTGTAGTTTAGATGGGACCGTGTCTGATAAAAGTGACGTGAACTTTTTAAAAGGGTTGAGTACTCGTATATTATCTTTCGTTTTCTTAAAAGTCACCCGTTGTGGTAGAGGATGCAACCCCGTATAAAAATAATAGATGTGAAACATATTACACGGCAAGACTACTTCGATAACGAAAATTTTTAAAAATCATTTCTAGTTTTAGATGAGATTGCATGCGTGAAATAGAACTAATATGAACTTTTTATGGGAAGAGTACTCGGATATTCATAAAATGTCATTTTTTTCAATTATGGATGAACTGTTTTAAGTTGATATGCAGCAGCGTCTTATAATGTTGCTTTAAATAGTTACTATTTTTCAGCAAATTCGTTCTTCGATAGGACGTGGAGAAAACAAGTAAATGAAAAAATTTAGCTTAACACTCAGATTTGCTAGAAAATGCCTAAGAAGAATATGCCCTACATACTCTGAAGAAACTTGTCTGCACCACCAGATCTCTAACAGACGACCATTAGGCAAAGCTTTAGTCTAGACTCTGAGAGGGTCACTACTATGCTAACTCAGTCGCCAACCTTCTCGCTTGACTCCAGGCAGCGATTCGTGATGTTCATCGGCACCATAGGGTTCGTTCTTGAGCCGTAATTAGAAGGCCAAGGCTTTCTCTAAACGACTTGATGCAGTTCATTCTTTGAAAGTAGAAAGAAGTGAAGATTTCAACTTTGACATCCCTGTTTGACCTTTAACAATGATTGATTTCTTCAAGGTTTTTTTTTTTTTAAATGTAAAATTTGAAAGGTGGAGATACTTCCCCTTTGATTACAATAACAGGCCAAGGACTTTTCCAAGCAAATTGATTAAGTGAAATAATATTAAGTAAGAATGAGTGAAAGCAGTTTTGAAACTGAGCATGCCCTGCAGGAACACAAAGATTCATTGTTGCAAAGTCTGCTCTACAAGGAGTTGATGCAATTAAGTCATTTAAATTGGAATGAATGAAAGCTCCTAGAAAATGGCTAATGCTTCAGCAAATAAGGTTTAACGTTATCCGTTTCCGGAACCGGGGGAAGTACTCCTGCTGTCGTGGAAACAGTGGAAATTCCAAAGAGACGAGGCTACTTACATTCTTTAATCTCATTGATGCATGATAACCCATTACCGAAAATAAGCTAAAATATAGTAAACATTGGTTCTCGAACTTGCCCTTTTATATTAATTTAAACTTCTAATTTTCACTCTAAACAAGGGACAACAGTTTTACTCTCTGTTACTGTAGAATGATGTAAAAGGTGTGACTCGTAGTAATACTTGCTCTTAATTAAGTATTCACTGATTTACTTTCCTGTTACCCTTCCATTGCGTGGGAATAATACTAGTTTATATTTGACCAACCGATCCTTTTGGCTGGTAATGGGTTATTAATAATAATATGCAGTCTTAGGGTCTTCTCTACACAGCTGAACACAGTTCACGGTGTTAGTGTTGAATGAACCAAAAGATGTGGAAGTTATTGCTCGTTCTTAGCCTATAATTATTCGAAATCCAGCGTCATTTATTCGTATAGTTGGATGTATAGGAAATAGTCTTCAGCTATTGGAGGTAATTGAAATGCGAAACCAGGTGCAGATAATAACTCTTTTAAGACGTGTATAATGTAAAATTTTATATATATATATATATATGTATTTCAATGACAAAAGCTATTACATATTGTTCAATACAATTATATAATTTAATTTAACCTAATCCAGTAAAATAAAATTAAAATCTCCCAGAATTCTCTGCTCCGGTCAGCTGACCTGGTTAAGCTAAAAAAAATAAATTATGATAATGATCTTTTTCAGCAGCAACGACTAAATCACTATTGCAATAATAGGTTTACATATAGGCCCACTGTGTTGTCATGTTGGCATTAGTTAGTCACAGTCAAAACACCAATGAGCAAGTTCGTTGCCAACTCACCAGCTGACTCTGGCTAAAATTCGCTCAAATCTTTAATTTATCTTGATATAGGTAGAATTTTGTTGTATGTTTTATTAATATTGAAAAATTTGTTTCGTAGCCCATACATAAATTTCAACCTGAACTTTACCGGCATTAAGTAAAATGTCGACCGATTCAATATTTTGAACTTATAGCAACAGGTGCCCCTTTTACTCTGTTTCTTCATATTAGCTGTAAGGAAAACGATTTGATTATGGGTAACTTACGTATTTTTAAAACGATAAATTTGCATAAAAGCATTTTTGCCTTGTAATTGTGTAATACTTTGCTACGACATGCTCGGTAAATGCTTACACCCCTTTCGGTTAAAATTGCCGAGTAGCGTTGAGCCTCATTCGAAATCCGCCCCTCGATTTGGTTTCCATTGCATCAGACCCTCACCGACCATCAGTAATGTGAAGCCCCTGTCAGAGCGCCACATATTCGTGTGTGTGGGGGTTTTCATTCGAATGTTTGTAATCCTGAAATTAATTTCAGACACAAATATTTCTAAATGCTGATATTTTAACTTAAACTATTTACCGTAAATTATCTTCGCACATCCTTCCTTATGTGTTAGTTTAGTGCCTGTATAATAAATCATGACACCACCTCTTTAATGCTGGCGGAAAGTCGAATATTTTCCTTTCACCATATGAATTAGATGAGTTAGAAAATTTCAATTACTTTCCTTTCAAAACGCATGCAATACTGCTATCTACTTCACTGATGTCGCTAATTTCAGTACCATCGAAATTTTGCTTATATGCACATTGTAACCTCCGCCAAGGAGGTTATGTTTTTGTCGAGTCTCTCTGTCTGTCTACTTGCCTGACTGTCACCAAGATAACTCAAAAAGTTATGGACGAATCTTTATGAAATTTACAGGAATTGTTAGGTATGTTAGGAGGAACAGATGATTAACTTTTGGTAAAGATCCGTTTGTCCGTTTCTTTGTTTATTTGTCTGATTTTTTCTCAACGCCATAATTCAAAAAGTTATGGACGGGTTTTTATGAAATTCGCATGAGTCTTTAGGTATATCATGAAAATAAATGGCCAAGTTTTTGCGATAACCTGTCCGTTCATGTGTTCAGGATTTTATGCTTGTCAGCAAAATAACTCAACAAGTTATGAACGAATCTTTAGGAAAATACAGGAATTGTTGGAAATATTGAAAGACAAAAATGATCAAATGTTGGTGATGATCGGTCTGTCTGTTTTTTTTTTGTTTGATGAATGTTTGTCAGAATGTTTGTTAGCGTTATAACTCGAAAAGTTATGAATGGATCTTAAAGAAAATAACAGAAGCTGTTATTACTGTCAAAAGACACATATGATTAGATTTTGGTGCTGATTCAAAGGAAATCACAGTTTTAGAACTAATTTAAATTTTTCGTTTCCGCTGCCTTGCTTGGTGGACGTATGCGCTCTCAGAGTGCTCTAGTTAGTACGGTATATGTTTCTTTGTATAAGATTTTCGATTTTGGCCCTCTCAAAGGACTCGCACTCTGATATGCCAAGTATCATATACATATAAAGTGTCCCTGTTGGCGTCTCTAAGAAAACATGGCATTCAAATTTAGAAATCTCAACGCAAAAAAAAAAGTTGAAAGTTCACTGTTGAAAAAATCTTTGCCTGCTGCCAAGTATGATGCTAGCCCGTAATGAAAAAAAAAAAAAATTAAACAGTTGCGCTTTTAGCTGTTGCGCGACACTAACATCTGAACTGCTACTCAGTCATGCATATTTGTTTGTAGAAATAAAGTGAATAGAGGAAGCTAGGCGTGCGGGACATCGCATCAACCAATCAGCGGAGACGACGTTCTCGTGGTAGAAAACTAGCCGCAGCTCACTTGGCTGCGATGAGCTGTTAGATCACCTCTTGTTTATTTTAGGCACTTGGGGTATATCGTTTTCTCCATTATCATTTGATAGAGAAAGGATATTCTTTCATTGAATGGTGAGACATTCCTTCATTAACGTCAATGTAGAAACAAATAACGAACAAAACTTTTGGAGTGGCTATTGCAGTTCCAGTGCATCTAGATCTTGTGAAAAATAATTGTTACCCTGATTTTTCTAACAAATAAAAATTAATTATGGTGTCAAGTGTTACAAGCACTAGAAATGAGCTAAGGATGTCTTTACCATTACACAGTGTCTCTATCTGTAGCTAAGAAAATGAAGCGTTCAGTTCTATTGTGCATACATTTGTTCGGCATTCATCTATTATTGACAATTGATTCCTAATTTTTCCATGCTTGGTTTTCTCTTCGTTGTTTTACTTCGAGATGGCTTCCTTGCCACTTCTTCCACTTTTTGTAAGACATGAATCCAAAGCTTTCGGCAGGTTTTTTTTTTTTTGTGTGTGTGTGGTAAGTTTTCCTTATGCCTCTAGATCAGCTGTTCGCAGCCTGTGGTAGTATGCGAGGGCATTCGATGTAAGGGTAGTAGGGGAGTGGTTTGGAGTCATGCATGATTTTTAAATAATATTTACCTCGCAAAAAAAATTCCTGCTCACCCAAGATAATCTAGCTATGATTTCCATAATTTGTCACTGTTGTCGGACATCACCCAATGCGTGCCTCCGGCCGTTCACTTCCAAGGTTACAGTACTGTGACTCATGACAAGAGTAGGTACCGTACCTTGCCTTTCCTTTCCTCCACATCTTTTTCTTTGCGCTTCCCTCCCTTGAACTCTCCCCACCTCCCTCCTTTTATCCCTGTTACATTTACTGATTTACTGAAAGGGTGGTATATTTATAAAAGAAGAGAAAAAATACACTACAGATAAGACTCCATATGCGTTGGGATGAAAGTTAGGGTTTCAAGCCCATGTGCAAGCTGTGTCCCCAAACCCCACTACTGTGTTTTGTTCCAGACACAGATTCTCTGTTTGTGCTATGGTGCTCCCTCCAAAGTTGTTATCATGCTTCACCCGAGTAATCAGAATTGTGAATTTCGTTAAACATCTGTCCTGAATACTAGGCTGTTCCAAGCTGCTCTGTCAAGATTTCGACTCTGACTCCTCTGGACCCTGACTCTCCCAGGGTATTACGACGAAGCGTGTCTTTGAATTGAGCGATGAACTCCTCGTATTCTCCACGGCGAAAGAACACGATTTTTTTAACAGATCTGAAGGAGAAGAAGAAGTTTATATCAAGGTTGGCCTACCAGTCGAACATTTTTGGAGCTCTCACCCACTAAAACGTGGGACCACTTTACACTGTCACAGATTTCGTCTAGATGCTGGGAGCGTTTGTGTGAAAGTTGAATCAGAGGATGAGGAACTTGGAAAGAAAACGTTTAGCCCGCTTCAGACGATAGTTTTTTGTCTTGTGTTTTCACTTCACCACGTTCAAATGCGTTGCTGAGTGTATATAAACAACAGAAAAGGCACTACTTCTCAAGACGACATTCGCTAAAAATTCGAAAAGACACAAGACACTGCACAAGTGATACTTTGTGAGGCAGCGGATATGACAGAAAACATTTTATCGAAACTTTTGCTAGACAAACAATCGCATTTGCAAGGATAGTACAAAGTATTCGAACGCAGTGAAGTGAAAACAAAGAGCAAAAGAATATAGTCTGCAGTGGGATTTACTGAATGTTCGAACTCCTGACTACGCTTGAGAGCGATAACAACAATAGATTTACCCAATAAATCATCCATCACCTCTCACTTCTCAAAACTGAATAGAAGCATTACTTTGGGGACGCGACATGATATGAATGTAATATCGCCAGTACGTTCTCCGTCGTACCAGTCGATTTACTCGCACCCATCGGCACCGGGTATCTAGAAGAAACGCAAAGAATTAATGCCCTCCTAGAAACTTCTGAGGGGTAAGAATGGCATCTTGGTACCCGAAGCGAGCGCGTCACGCTGTTCCCAGTTTTGCTCTCAACCTGGGAATGCAAACCGAGATTCTCAGTCTTCTTGACGATCAAGTCGAAGAAGTGGAACTGTCTTGCTCTGGCATGGTTTCCGATGCTCTGTGAGCAAATTATGACCGGCAATGACGGCCTGAAGGGGGGGGGGAGAAGTAGCTGTATTCTAAGATTACTTTAGTTATATTTTTTGTGGTTGAATCATTTGCGTGTTTTACTTTTAAATCAATTGATATTTTATCGAATCAAGCTTCTCTAGAACCAGGTGGTACGCGGCGAAGGTACGGGACCTCTAGTGATGATCACATAAACTTTTGGAATCACTGCTCTATAGATCATTGGTTCTTACAGTGGATCAACTGAAACGGATACACGTTTGCAGACGTTGCTATGCATATGTACATTAGTACTACACCTACTAATAGTGATGTCGGGCGTGATAGTGGTAATAACCACTGCTCTAGATTTTCCCATCTAGTCCAAGGAGGGCCTTACCACCCACTTTGAAAACCGCAGAGAATATTGTTGAATAAATTTTCTACGTGCAATGAAGCAGATATTTTTTCAGTAAGAAACAGATAAGACGTCTGTATTTCTTCCGCAAAGTTCGCATGCAAATTCCATAGCCACACATAATTACGAAGGTGCATTACTTGCTTCTTTACATTTCTTCGGAGCGCTGGGTATTAAATTATGACCTCGGTTTCCGCTGGAGATGACAGATGCTTCTCTGCTAAAGAAGCTTTATGGCAGACCTGAATGCTGGAAGCATGAATTCTTCTAAGGCTGTGAGTCTTGCTCATTCTGAAGTAATGTCTAGCAAGCATCTTACTGCCACCAGTCATCTTCGAGGCCGGGATATTGTTCAGGTGTTAATACAAGAAGCAGGAGGAAATCATAGATGCGCTATTTCTCGTCCGATCATGCATTCACTCCAACACGAATATACCATATTATAAATATGCTTGTTACAATAATTAGGTCAACAGTAAACTATTGCCGTACGTTGCAAATAATTATCTTAATAATAGTAAAACACTGTCATAAAAAACAAACGTGTATTAAATTTTATTACCTCCACCGAGGAGGTTACATTTTCATCGAGTTTGTCTGTCACCAAGCCTGTCACTAAGATTAACTCTTGGTGAAAATCCGTTCATCCGTTTGTTTGTCTGCTTCATTTTTTTTTCATTATGCCCTAACTCAAAAAGTCATGGACTGATTTTCATGAAATTTACTAGAGTTATTAGATATATTACGAAGAGTAAATTACCAAATTTTTGTGATGATCTTTGGTTCGTTTGTTTGTTTGTCGCAATGTTTAATTATTGCTCAAAAAGTTATGAATGAATCTTTATGAAATTAGCATAACTCAAGAAGTTTTGAACGGATCATTAAGAAAATTACTGATACTGTTATTATTGTTAAGTGGCACAAATGATTAGATTTTGGTGTTGATAAAAAGGAAATCATGGTTTTAGAACCAATTTGAATTTTTCGTTACTGCTGCCTTGCTTGGTGGAGGTATGGGCTCAGAATGCTCTAGTCTGTTTATTGCTTTGTTATTGACAGATGTAAGAAAATAGATGGGAGAAACTTAAACAAGACTGACAAATTTAACGATCCTGCCAGGCCCGATGAATATAGATAGGCAGATAGATAAAAAGTAGGCCATGTTGCAAGTTGTGGTTAAAAATAAGTAAGTCTCTACATTGAATAAACTTCATTTATGTCGCTTTTGGAATGTTAACACTGAAGACTCCTGCAATACTCGTAGCGGTCTCATGAATGCTGCTTTTTACATTCTTCACTCATTAAAACTTTATTTGTTTGAGTTCGCAATGCCCAAATTAGTGAATTAAGTGCTGTTTCGCTAGAGCTAAAAAAAGAAAAGAAAAATCTAACTGAAGTAATAACGCTATGTGTCAGTGATACGGAGCATCAATTCAAGTACTGAGTGATACTGGGTCCCTGCCAAAAAATGAGTATTTCTTTGCATGTCGCAGAAGGCAAAGAAGGATTGTGGTGCACAATAGAACAGAGTCGGAAAGGCTAAACTCATTTAGTAATTTAAGTGCGCAGTTTTCACCGTTATTTTAGACGCTCGGTTACACTAGTAAACTAGAGCACTCTGGGAACGCATACCTCCGCCAAGTGAGGCAACGGTAGCAAAAAAAAAATCAAATTGGTTCTGAAACAATAATTTTCATTGTATAAATTCCAAAATCTAATCATTTGTGTCTTTTTATATTAATAACAGCTTGTTCAATTTTCTTGAAGATCCGTTCATAACTTTTTGAGTTATACTGTTAACAAACGTTATGACAAACATAAGTCAAACATNAAAGATCCATTCATTATTTTTTGAGTTATTGTGCTAACAAGCATAAAATTAAAAACAGTGACAAACGAACGAACGAACAAACGGATCATTACCAAAATTTGGTCATATACTCTTTGTTATATAGTTAACAATTCATGTTAATTTTATCAAAATCCATTCATAACTTTTCGAGTTAAGGCATCGAAAAAATTGACGTAGACAAACAAACAAACGGATGGACATATCTTTACCAAAAGTTAATCATCTGTTCCTCCTAACATATCTAACAATCCCTGTAAATTTCATTAAATCGGTTAATAACTTTTTGAGTTATCTTGGTGACAGACAGACAGACAAACACGACGAAAGCATAACCTCCTTGGCGGAGGTAATTATAAAAGCTGTAGGTACTATTCGTAGTATAGTTATTTGGAAAAATGTCATTGTATAACTCGTACAGCATATCAAGTGGTGTTGCATTAATGAGGTAGAAGAAAAGATATTTCTAATTAAGTATGAAGTATATACGGTAATTGCTTGCTGCAAAAACAGAATTATATGTATATAACTAACTCCTAAATTAGGTGTAATTTGGTTCGTTTAGAGTAATTTGGTTACATTAAGTGTATTTATTAAACTAATACTGCGTTTAGGTGTAATGCCAGCAGGCCAATGAGCTCGTTCTCATCTAGGTAAGGTGAAGACCAGGACTGGTTCTGCTAACGTCCGATGAGCTACCCCTCATTTAGGTTAGGTTGGGGCAAAGACTGGTTCTGCTCACACTCAAAGCTTGTCGCTATAAGTAAGGCCAATCAAAGATTGACGCTAAGTAGAAAAAAACACGAATAGCCCCCAATTTTTTTTTAACGCTGAAAACCACTAAAAGTACTAAAAACGCATATACATTCAATAAAAACACTTCGGGATGCGACATAAACCAGTCCTGGCCTTCACCTAACCTTCTGAGCGGGAGTAAATTTGACGGAACTCTGTAGTAGGGTTGTGGTGGTGGGGGACTATGGAAAGCCCAGCGCGTTTATCTGCCGTAAAACGTACGAGCACAAGCCCGTGGATTTAGGTGTAAAGTCAAGCGTTACGCCTAATGGCAGAATTTACAATAAATATCGTTAGTTAAATTCCGTTATATGAAATGTAGGATTTACATACATATATAATGCACAAATGTAAACTCGACGGCAATTATTATAAAAGTAGAGTCAGCTTGATGGCACTCTTTACTGGGAGACCCACATGCACTGGTTCGTGCTACGGATATAGGCCAACTAGCCCCAGAGGAGTAACTACGGCTGCAGTCGACCTGGTGTCGTTAAGAACTATGGCGCCATCGATGGAAGGTTTAACAACCCCCCTACCCTCCCCGTTTCTGGGCAAGGTAAGTGCTTCCACGGTAGCCGTGCATACCCAGCAACTGCCGACAAGCCAATCAAAAGCTACAAAGAACGCTTATTTGGCTTGGTACCGATCCCGTAACCTCCAGTGGCCTTAATTCAGCACGCACTGCTGCTACCCTGGATATGGAAGGAGTATGGAAAGTACTAAATAGTGGCGGTACGTATATGCCAAAATGAGGATCTTCCAGAATTTCATAACAAGATATGTGCAATTCTTTCATGAATTAGAAGATGGCTTCTGACATTAGTAGGACCTATAAACAGGGCTCCTGATATATGCAGGGACGAGGCCGCGGCTACTAACATTAGCAAAGTCGGTAGTCATAGTCTACTTCATGAAAGTATTATAAATTAACTTGTGCAGCTCCGCCACAGTTGAAGACACGTTCCGCCACTGCTCACAGAAACTCTTTCACTGTATTATTATAATTAAAACTACACACGCGGGTCTGCAAGAACAGGTAATGAAACCGAACTGAAGTTTCATGCAACACCAGGAAGCCAAAGACACGATAAAGAAAAAATGCATCGAAAGACCATTACCAGCGGACTCCTCAAGCGAAGATAGAGCCTCACAGCCAAACACGAATGCTAGCAACAAATTTCAGGTCAAAACAAACCAGGGTAGGAAACAGCGACTGAAGTGGTAATTAGGCACCCACCCAATATAGTCTCCACTGTAAAGAGGTGGGTATGAACTGCAGCTCGAGAGTTTCGCCCAAAGACCTTGAGCGCAGGAACAGAAGAATACAGCCAATATGTTTCATTGTTGTAGCAGACAAGTCTGTCTGGCTGGCGCAAGTGATTGGCGGCAGCCGAAGCCCAGACTAATGAGCAACACTCCAACAGAGGCAGCAGGAATGCATAAAAGCAGCTACGGATTACCTGCCTGTCACCGAACACTGCATTCACCTTAAGACCGTGATACCAGATGTCCAATGTGCTTTTCAAACGTAAGCTTCTCATCAAAAAGGACATCGAGAGTCTCCGGAGAGCTAGACCCCTGAAATACAGTGCCATCTATTCTCAGAAGTATATGCTGAGTTAAAAGTGTCCGCTACCGACTGACAATCAAAGACATAGTCTTGTCTGCATTTAGATTTACTGTATATTCCAGGCAGAGCATCATACACTATTGCACTAAACAGAGTAACTTTCCCATTCTATTTGTTCTTTTACGAGGTGGACCTGTGAAGCTCAGCTACGATAGTAAAATAAAATAAAATAGGGGTGTTGGCGACCTCAACTGGTTTTTACTCCTGTGATTAGGCCGCGAGTGGTTGAACGCCCTCTCTTCCCGTTCATTCCTGTGTTACTACAACGCTTGCCATGAACCAATGAATAAACTGATTCCTTTAACTCTACCAGTATTTGTTCATTTTACCTGGCTGCAAAGGTTTTTTTTTTCACCTTACCTAACTTTTGCTGATTCTTTGGACGAGGTCCAGGTAGTTACTAACAAAGCCCATCAAAATAAGAAAAAGTTCTGGTCGCCTTCACTTAGTCAGAAATCACCTGTAGCCCTGTCTGTAGAACTGTTTCAGAGTATAGCTACTCGGTATCACATTTTTCCAAGTCTTACTCGTGCGAAAATTGGTCCAGCAGCACCCTCATACTATAATTTCTTACCTGTGAATATAAAAGCTTGCTGAAAATGTAACTTATTCTCTGTTACAAGATCGCCAGAAGCCCGTGCGCAATCACTCTTAGTCTCGCTTATAAAAAGTTAACGACCAGTAGCATCCAGAGCTATAAATTCTCTGGTTTTGTTATGAAATGTGCGTTGAATATAAAATTTACATAAAATACAATCACATTTCAATTGCAAAATCTTCAAAATCTGCTGTGCCTTGGCTTCTACGTAGTCTTGCTCACACAAATTGAGAGCCAAACAGCATAAGAAGGCATCAATTATTTGTTACTAGCATAAAATACGCCCAGAATACAAAATGTAGGCCATCCATCATTGCTGGTTTTCGGCTACAAAAATTCCAGCAACATTTGGTGGCAACGCGTCTTGCTCATGCAAAACTAAGCCCAATAGTAGTCCCATACCATTATTTTTTCAGCCTTCTTTAAGGCGCCATTTGTTTTCACATCATCGAAAGCTTGCAAACATGTTGCGAA
>LQNS02278171.1:14471515-14496568 GCA_001587735.2 Parhyale hawaiensis
TGTCGAGACAACGGCTCGACTTCGTATCGGCTTGAGGTCGCATTGCAGACGAAATTGCTGCTCATACCTCCTTCCCAAGGACAGCCAAAGATTCCAGTAGATGCAAATGCAACCGCAGTCGGGAAACTTTTTTTTTTTTTAGAATAGTCCGTTGTAGTTTAGATGGGACCTTGTTTGATAAAAGTGACGTGAATTTTTTAGAAGGGTAGAGTACTCGTATGTTATGTTTCGTTTTCTTGAAAGTCGCACGTTGTGGTAGAGGAGGCACCCCGTATAAAAATAATAGATGTGAAACATTTTACACGGCAAGACTACTTCTATATTGATAATTTATAAAAATCACTCGTAGTTTTAGATAAGATTTCAAGCATTAAAAAAACTAACATGATCTTTTTCTGGGAGGAGTACTCGGATATTCATAAAATGTAGTTTTTTCAATAATTGATGAACCGTTTTAAGTTGATATGCCGCAGCGTCTTATAATTTTGCTTTAAATAGTTACTATTTTTCAGCATATTCGTTCTTCGATAGTACGTGAAGAAAACAAATGAATGAAAAATTTAGCATTACACTCAGATTTGCTAGAAAATGCCTAAGAAGAATATGCCCTACATACTCTGAAGAAACTTGTCTGCACCACCAGATCTCTAAGAGACGACCATTAGGCAAAGCTTTAGTCTAGACTCTGAGAGGGTCACTACTATGCTAACTCAGTGGCCAACCTTCTCGCTTGCCTCCAGGCAGCGATTCATGATGTTCCTCGGCACCATAGGGTTCGCTATTGAGCCGTAATTAGAAGGCTAAGGCTTTCTCTAAACGACTTGATGCAGCTCATTCTTTGAAAGTAGAAAGAAGTGAAGATTTCAACTTTGACATCAATGTATCCATTTTTGACCTTTAACAATGATTGATTTTTTCAAGGTTTTTTTTCTAAATGTAAATTTTGAAAGGTGGAGATACTTCCCTTTGATGACAATAACATAAGGACTCTTCCAATTAACTTGATGAAGTAAATAATATTTAGTAAGAATGAATGAATGCAGTTTTGAAACTGAGCATGCCCTGCAGGAACACAAAGATTCATTGCTGCAAAGTCTTCTCTACAAGGAGTTGATGCAATTAAGTCATTTAAATTGGAATGAATGAAAGCTCCTAGAAAATGGCTAATGCTTCAGCAAATAAGGTTTAAAGTTATCCGTTTCCGGAACCGGGGGAAATATTCCTGCTGTCGTGGAAACAGTGGAAATTCCAAAGAGACGAGGCTACTTACATTCCTTAATCTCATTGATGCATGATAACCCATTACCGAGAATAAGCTAAAATATAGTAAACATTGGTTCTCGAACTTGCCCTTTTATATTAATTTCAACTTCCAATTTTCACTCTAAACAATGGACAACAGTTTCACTCTCTGTTACTGTAGAATGAAGTAACATGTGTGACTCGTTTGTAATACTTGCTATTAATTAAGTATTCACTGATTTACTTTCTTGTTACACTTTTATTGCGTGAGAAAAATACTAGTTGATACCTGACCAAGCGACCCTTTTGGATGGTAATGAGTTATTAATAATCATATGCAGTCTTAGGGTCTTCTCTAAGCAGCTGAACACAGTTCACTGTGTTAGTGTTGAATGAACTAAAAGATGTGGAAGTTATTGCTCGTTCTTGGCTAACAATGATTCGAAGCCCAGCGTCATATATTCGTATTGTTGGATGTACAGGAAATAGTCTTCAGCTATTGGAAGCAATAGAAATGCGAAACCTGGAGTGACTAACTCTTTTAAGACGTGTATAATGTAAAAGTTTATACATATGTATTTGAAGGACAAAAGCTTCTACATATTGTTATATATAATTATATAATTTAATTAACCTAATTTAGTAAAAAATAAAATCTCCCAGAATTCTCTGCTCCGGTCAGTTGACCTAGTAAAGCGTTAAAAAAATAATGATAATAATATTATTAGCAACGACTCAATCACTATTACAATAATAGATTTACATATAGGCCCACTGTGTCAATCATTTTGGCATTACTTCTTCACTGGCAAAACACCAATGAGCAAGTTCGTTGCCAACTCACCAGCTGACTCTGGCTAAAATTCGCTCAAATCTTTGTTTTATCTTGATATAGGTAAAATTTTGTTGTATGTTTTATTAATATTGAAAAATTTGCTTTGTAGCCCATATATAAATTTCAAATTGAACTTTACCGGCATTAAATCAAATTTCAGCGGATTCAATATTTTGAAGGTATAGCAACAGGTGCCCCTTTTACTCTGTTGCTTGATATTAGCTGTAAGGAAAACGATTTGATTATGGGTAACTTTGGTATTTTTAAAACGATGAATTTGCAAAAGAGCATTTTTGCCTTGTAATTGGGTAATACTTTGCTACGACATGTTCGGTAAATACTTACGCCCCTTACAGTTAAAACTGCTGAGTAGCGTTGTGCCTGTTGGTAATCCTCAAATTAATTTCAGACAAATATTTCTAAATGCTAATATTTTAATTTAAACTGCATCTTTACCATAAATTATCTTCGCACATCCGTCCTTATATGTCAGTTTAGTGAATGTTTACAAAAATCGGGACACCACCTCTTTATTGCGGGCGGAAAGTCGAATGTTCTCCCTTCACCATATGAATTAGACGAGTTAGAAAATTTCAATTACTTTCCTTTCAAAACGCATGAAATACTGCTATCTACTTCATTGATGTCACTAATTTCAGAAATACCATCGAAATTTTGTTTACATGCACATTATAACCTCCGCCAAGGAGGTTATGTTTTTGTCGAGTCTCTGTCTGTCTACTTGCCTGTTTGTCACCAAGATAACTCAAAAAGGTATGGACGAATCTTTATGAAATTTTCAGGGATTGTTAGGTAGGCATGTTTGGAGGAACAGACGATTAACTTTGGTGAAGATCCGCTTATCCCTTTCTTTGTTCATTTGTTTGCCTTTATTTCTCAATGCCATAATTCAAAAAGTTATGGACGGGTTTTTATGCAGTTCGCATGAGTTTCTATTATACTGTAGGTATATCACGAAAACCAATGGCCAATTTTTTGCGATGACCTTTCCGTTTATATGTTCATGATTTTATGCTTGACAGCAAAATAACTCAAAAAGTTATGAACGGATCTTTAGGAAAATACAGGAATTGCTGGAAATATTGAAAGACATAGATGATCAAACGTTGGTGATGACCAGGCTCTCTGTTTGTGTGTTTGATTAATGTTTGTCAGAATGTTTGTTAGCATTATAACTCGAAAAGTTATGAATGGATCTTAAAAAAAAACTACAACAGCTGTTATCACTGTCAAAAGACACAAATGATTAGATTTTAGTGCTGATTCAAAGGAAATCATAGTTTTAAAACTAATTTAAATGTTTCGTTTCCGTTGACTTGCTTGGCGGACGTATGCGCTTTCAGAGTGCTCTAGTTTGTACGGTATATGTTTCTTTGTCTTGGATTTTCGTTTTTGGCTCTCTCAACGGACTCGCAGTCTGATATGCAAAGTATCATATATAAAGTGTCCCAGAGGCGTCTTTCAGAAAACATGGCATTCAAAGTTAGAAATCACAACGCAAAAAAAAATGAAAGTTCACTGTTGACAGAATCTTTACCTGCTGCCAAGTATCATACTAGCCCGTAATGAATAAAAAACATTTAAAACTGTTGCGCTTTTAGCTGGTATGCGACACTAACATCTGAAACTCTGCTCGCTCATGCATATTTGTTTATAGAAATAAAGTGAATACCTAGAGAAAGCCAGGCGTGCGGAGATGACGTTCTCGTGGTAGAAAACTAACTGGCCGCACCTCACTTGGCTGCGATGAGCTGTTAGATCGCGTGTTGTTTATTTTAGGCACTTGGGAGTATACCGTTTTCTCGATTTTGATTTGATAGAGAAAGGATATTCTTGCATTGAACGGTGAGACATTCCTTTACTAACGTCATTGCAGAAACAAATAACGAACAAAACTTTTGGAGTGGCTACTGTAGTTCTAGTACTTCTAGATCTTGTGAAGAGTAATTATTACCCTTATTTTTCTAACAAATAAAAATTAATTATGCTGTCCAGTGTTACAAGCACTAGAATTGAGCTAAAAATGTCTTTACCATTGCACAGTGTCTCTATCTGTAGCTGAAAAAAAAAAAGAGTTCAGTTCTATTTTGCGCACATTTGTACGGCGTTCCCAATTTTTCCATGCTTGGGTTTCCCTTCATAGTTTTACTTCGAGAAGGCTTCCTTGTCATTTCTTCCACTTTTTGTAAGACATGAATCCACAGCTTTCGGTACGTTTTATTATTTTTTTGTGTGTGGTAAGTCCTCCTTATGGTTCTAGATCAGCTGTTTCCCGCCTGTGGTGGTATGCGAGGGCATTCCATGTACGAGTAGTAGGGGAGTGTTTTGGACTCATGCGTGATTTTTAAATAATTTTTACCACCCAGAAAAGTATGCTGCTTACCCAAGATAATCTAGCTATAATTTCCATAATTTATTACTGTTGTCGGACATCACCCGATGCGTGCCTCCGGCCTTTAACTTCCAAGGTTACAGTGCTGTGACTCATGACAAGAGTAGGTACGTTGCCTTTCCTTCCCTTCACATCTCTTTCTTTGCGCTTTCCCTACCTTGATCTCTCCACCTCTCCCTCCTTTTATAGCTGCTACATATACTGATTTATTGAAAAGGCGCTATATTTATAAAAGAAGTGAGAAAATACACTGCAGATGGGACTCCATATGCGTTGGGATGAAAGTTAGGTTTTCAAGCCCATGTGCCCTTTGTTCCAGACACAGATTCTCTCTTTGTGCTATGGTGCTCCCTCCAAAGTTGTTATCATGCTTGACCCGAGTAATCAGAATTGTGAATTTCGTCAAAACATCTGTCCTGAATGCTCGGCTGTTCCTAGCTGCTCTGTGAAGATTTCGACTCTGCACACATCTGACTCCTCCGGACCCTGACTCCCCTGGTACTACGATGAGGTTGGTCTTGGAATTGAGCGATGAACTCCTCGTATTCTTCACGGCGAAAGAACACGATTTTTAACAGATCTGGAGGAGAAGAAGTTTATATCAAGGTTGGACTACCAGTCGAACATTTTTGGAGCTCTCACCCACTTAAACTTGGGACCACTTTACACTGTCACAGATTTCGTCTCGAAGCTGGGAGCGTTTGTGCAAAAGTCGAATTGGTGGATGAGTAACTTGGAGAGGAAACGCTTAGCCCGCTGCAGACGATAGTCTTTTGTCCTGTGTTTTCACTTCACCGCGTTCAAATGCATTGTAAACAAAAAAAGGCACTACTTTCTAAGACTACATTTGCTAATGATTCGAAAAGACACAAGGCACTGCACTAGTGATACTTTGTGAGGCAGCGGATATGACAGTAAACATTTTAGCATAACATTTGCTAGACAAACAGTCGTATTTGCAAGGACAGTACAAAGTATTCGAACGCGGTGAAGTGAAAACACAGAGCAAAAGAATATCGTCTGCAGTGGGCTTTACGGAATGCTCGAACTCCTGACTACGCTTGAGAGCGATAACAACAATAGATTTACCCAATAAATCATCCATCACCTCTCACTACTCAAGACTGAATAGAAGCATTACTTTGGGGACGCGACATGATATGAATGTAACATCGCCAATGCGTTCTCCGTCGTACCAGCCGATTTACTCGCACCCATCGGCACCGGGCATCTAGAAGAAACGCAAAGAATTAATACTCTCCCAGAAACTTCTGAGGGGTAAGAATGGCATCTTGGTACCCGAAGCGAGCGCGTCACGCTGTTCCCAGTTTTCCTCTCAACCTGGGAGTGCAAACCGGGATTCTCAGTCTTCTTGACGATCAAGTAGAAGAAGTGGAGCTGTCTTGCTCTGGCGTGGTTTCCGATGCTCTGTGAGCAAATTATGACCGGCAATGACGGCCTGAAGGGGGGGGGGGGGAGAAGTAGCTGTATCCTAACATTACTTTAGTTATATTTTCTTGTGCTTGAATCATTTGCGTGTTTTACTTGTAAATTAATTGATATTTATCGAATCAAGCTTCTCTAGAACAAGTGGTACGCGGCGAAGGTACGGGACCTCCTAGAGATGATCATATAAACTTTTTGAACCACTGCTCTATAGATCATTGGTTCTTGCAGTGGATCAACTGAAACGGATACACGTTTGCAGACGTTACTATGCATATGTACATTAGTACTACACCTCCTAATAGTGATGTCGGGCGTGATAGTGGTAATAACCACTGCTCTAGATCTTCCCATCTAGTCCAAGGAGGCCCTTACCACCCACTTTGAAAACCGCAGAGAATATTGTTGAATAGATTTTCTACGTGCAATGAAGCAGATATTTTTTCAGTAAGAAACAGATAAGACGTCTGTCCTTCTTCCGCAAAGTTCGCATGCAAATTCCATAGCCACACATAATTACGAAGGTGCATTACTTGCTTCTTTACATTTCTTCGGAGCGCTGGGTATTAAATTATGACCTCTGTTTCCTCTGGAGATGACAGATGCTTCTCTGCTAAAGAAGCTTTATGGCAGACCTGAATGCTGGAAGCATGAATTCTTCTAAGGCTCTGAGTCTTGCTCATTCTGAAGTAATGTCTAGCAAGCATCTTACTGCTACCAGTCATCTTCGAGGCCGGAATATTGTTCAGGTGTTAATACAAAAAGCAGGAGGAAATCGTTGATTCGCTATTTCTCGTCCGATCATGAATTTACACAAACACGAATATATCATATTATAAATCTGCTTGTTACAATAATTAAGTCAACAGTAAACTATTGCCGTACGTTGCAAATAATTATCTTAATAATAATAAAACACTTTCATAAAAAACAAACGTGTACTTATTACCTCCACCGAGGAGGTTACGTTTTCATCGAGTTTGTCTGTCTTTTTGACTGTTTGTCTGTCTGTCACCAAGCCTGTCACTAAGATTAACTATTGGTGAAAATTCGTTCATCCGTTTGTTTGTCTGCTTCATTTTTTTTTTCTTAATGCCATAACTCAAAACGTTTTAGACTGATTCTTATGAAATTTACTAGAGTTATTAGATATATTACGAAGAGTAAATTACCAAATTTTTGTGACGATATGTTTGTTCGTTCGTTTGTTTGTCGCTATGTTAAATTATTGCTCAAAAAGTTATGAATGGATCTTTATGTAATTAACATAACTCAAGACTTTATGAACGGATCTTCAAGAAAATTACTGAAGCTGTTATTATTGTTAAGTGGCACAAATGATTAGATTATGGCGTTGGTAAAAGGAAAATCATGGTTTTTAAACTAATTTGAATTTTTTTGTCGTTACTGCTGCCTTGCTTGGCGGAGGTATGCGCTCAGAGTGCTCTAGTCTGTTTATTGCTTTGTTATTGACAGATGTAAGAAAATCGATGTGAGGAACTGAAACAAGACTGAAGAATTCAACGATCCTGCCAGGCCCTAATGAATATAGATAGGTAGATACAGTAGATAAAAAGTAGGCCATGTTGCAAGTTGTGGTTAAAAAGGAGGAAGTCTCTACATTGAATAAACTCCATTTTTGTCGCTTTTGGAATGTAAACACTGAAGACTCCTGCAATACTCGTAGCGGTCTCGTGAAAGCTGCTTTTTACATTCTTCACTTGTTAAAACTTTATTTGTTTGAGTTCGCAAAGCGCAAATTAACGAAGCAAAAGATAAAATATCCTGCTGTCATTCATCTTATGAATTAAGTGCTGTTTTGCTGGAGCTAAAAAAAAAGAAAAGAAAAATCTAACTGAAGTAATAACGCTGAGTATCAGTGATACGGAGCTTCGATTCAAGATCTGAGTGATCCTGGGATCCCTGCCAAAAATGAGTATTTGTTTGCATGACGCAGAAGGCAAAGAAGGATTGTGGTGCACATGAGAACGGAGTCAGAAAGGCTAAACTCATTTAGTAATTTAAGTGCGCAGTTCAAGTGCATCCTGTATAAGCAATATAGTAGATTCAGAAAGTTTTCACCGTTATTTTAGACGCTCGGTTACACTAGTAAGTTATAAAAGTTGTAGGTACTATTCGTAGTATAGTTATTTGGAAAAATGTCAAATGTATAGTGTATCAAGGGGTGTTGCATTAATGTGGTAGAAGAAAATATATTTTTAATTAAGTATGAAGTATATACGGTAATTGCTTACTGTAAAAACAGAATCATATGTATAAACTAAGTCCTTAATTAGGGGTAATTTGGCTCGTCTAGAGTAATTTGGTTACATTAAGTGTATTTAGTAAATTAATACTGCGTTTAGGTGTAATGCCTACAGGTCAATAAACTGGTTCTCATCTAGGTTAGGTGAAGGCCAGGACTGGTTCTGCTAACTTCCGATGTGCAAGGACTGGTTCTGCTCACGATCGAAGATTGATGCTAAGTAAGGCCAATCAAGGATTGACGTTAAGTAATGCCAATCACAGATTGACGCCAAGTAAGGCCAATCAAAGCTTGACGCTAAATAGAAAAAACACGAATAACCCTCAATTTTTTTTTTCAAAGACACTGAAAACCACTAAAAATGCTAAAAACCCATATACATTCAATAAAAACACTTCGGGACGCGACATAAACCAGTCCTGGCCTTCACCCAACCTTCTGAGCGGGAGCAAATTTGAAGGAACTCTGTAGTAGGGTGGTTGAAACGTAGAAGCAGAAGCCCGTGGATTTAGGTGTAAAGTTAAACGTTACACCTAATGGCAGAATTTGCAATAATTGTCATCGTTAGTTAAATTCCGTTATATGAAATGTAGGATTTACATATGTATATAATACAAAAATGTGAACTCGACAGCAATTATTATAAAAGTAAAGTCAGCTTGACGGCACTCTTTACTGGGAAACCCACATGCACTGGTTCGTGCTACGGATATAGGCTAACTAGCCCCAGAGGAGTAACTACGGCTGCAGTCGACCTGGTGTCGTTAAGAACTATTGTGCCATCGATGGAAGGCTTAACAACCCCCCTACCCTCCCCATTTCTGGGCAAGGTAAGTGCTTCCACGGTAGCAGTGCATATCTAGCAACTGCCGACAAGCCAATCAAAAGCCACAAAGAACGCTTATCTGGCTTGGTACCGATCCCGTAACCTTCAGTAGCATCAACTCAACACGCAAGGCTGCTGCTACCGTGGAGATTAAAGGAGTATGGAAAGTACTAAATAGTGGCGGTACGTATCCACCAAAATGAGGGTCTTCCAGAGTTTCATAACAAGATATGTGCAATTCTTTCATGAATTAGAAGATGGCTTCTGACATTAGTAGGACCTACAAAACAGGGCCGCAGGGCAGAAACGAGGCCGCGACTACTAACATTAGCAAAGTCGGTAGTCATAGTCTACTTCATGAAGGTATTTCAAATACGTGGATATGAACCTGTGCGCCCCGCCACAGTTGAAGACACGTTCCGCCACTGCTCACAGAAACTCTTTCACAGTATTATTATTATTATTAAAACTACACACCCGGGTCTGCAAGAACAGGGAATGAAACCGAACAGAAATTTCATGCAACACCAGGAAGCCAAATACACGATAAGGAAAAAATGTATCGAAAGACCATTACCAGCGGACTCAAGCGAAGGCAGAGCCACACAGCCAAGCACGAATCCCAGCAACAAATTTCAGGTCAAAACAAACCAGGGTAGGAAACACCGACTGAAGTGGTAATTCAGCACCGACTCAATAGTCTCCACTGTAAAGAGGTGGGTTTGAGCTGCAGCTCCAGAGTTTCGCCCAAAGACCTTGAGTGCAGGAGCAGAAGAGTACAGCCAATATGTTTCATTGTTGTAGCAGATAAGTCTATCCGGCAGATGCAAGTGACTGGCGGCAGCCGAAGCCCAGACCGATGAGCAACACTCCAACAGAGGCAGCAGGAATGCATAAATGCAGCTACGGCTTACCTCCCTGTCACCGAACACTGCATTCACCTTAAGACCGTGATACCACATGTCCAATGTGCGCTTCAAAAGTAAGCTTCTCATGAAAGAGAACACCGAGAGTCTCCAGAGAGCTAGACCCCTGAAGTACAGTGCCATGTATTGTCAGAAATATATGCTGAGTTAAAAGTGTCCGAGACCGACTGACAATCAAAGACATAGTCTTGTCTGCATTCAGATTTATATTCCAGGCAGAGCATCATACACTATTGCACTAAACAAAGTAACTTTCTCAATCCATTTGTTCTTTTACGAGGTGGACGAGTGAAACTCAGCTACGATAGTAAAATAAAACAAAATAACAGGCAGGGTGTTTGCGACCTCAACTGGTTTTTACTCCTGTGATTTGGCCGCGAGTGGTTGAACGCCCTCACTTCACGTTCATTCCTGTGTTACTACAATGCTTGCCATGAACCAAAGAGTTAACTGATTCCCTTAACTCTACCAGTATTTGTTCGTTCTACCTCGCTGCAAAGGTTGTTTTTTTCTTTTTTCACGCAGAAAAACAATGGCCTCAGAGAGCCTGGTATGACTAGGGCTAAAACTACAAATCGCCCTATGTGTACAGTGAACCTATAAGTCAGCTAAAAAATCTCTGGAATATGCTCAGGGCTGCCGCCTTGACTCATTTAAAATCAGCTTCTGCCCAATCCCGTTATTATTCGAGCACTGTAAGCGAGGATACTTTACCTAACTTCTGATGATTCTTTGGACGAGGTCCAGCTCCAGGTAGTTACTAACAAAGCCCATCAAAATAAAAAAAAATAGTTGTGGTCGCCCTTCACTTAGTCAGAATTCACCTGCAGCCCTGTCTCCAGAAGTGTTTCAGAGTATGCTGTGCATCACATTTTTCCTAGTCTTACTCGTGCGAAAATTAGATCCAGCAGCACCCTCATACTATCATTTCTTACCTGTGAATACAAAAGCTTGCTGAAAATGTAACTTATTCTCTGTTACAAGATCGCCAGAAGCCCGTGCGCAATCACTCCTAGTCTCGCTTATACAAAGTTAACGCCCAGTAGCATCCAGAGCTATAAATTCTCTGGTTTTGTTATGAAATGTGCGTTGAATATAAAATTTACATAAAATACAATCACATTTCACTTGCAAAATCTTCAAAATCGGCTGTGCCTTGGCTCCTACGTAGTCTTGCTCACACAAATTGAGAGCCAAACAGCATAAGAAGGCATCAAGTATTTATTACTAGCATAAAATACGCCCAGAATACAAAATGTAGGGCATCCATCATTGCTGGTTTTCGACTACAAAAATTCCAGCAACATTTGGTGGCAACGCGTCTTGCTCATGCAAAACTAAGCCCAATAGTAGTCCCATACCATTATTTTTTCAGCCTTCTTTAAGGCGCCATTTGTTTTCACATCATCGAAAGCTTGCAAACATGTTGCGAAGTTTCAAAGTTCCAAAGTTTCGGGTGGCTTGAAGACACCAGGCTTGTTGTTCCGGCAACTTGGAGCCTCTTATGACTTAATGGAACATAATATTTAAATCTTCACGGAACGCAAGCGAAATTCCTTGAATATGAAGTGTTAGGTTGAGGTCATGAGGCGCACGCTCAGTATAGCTTCTTTCTTGAAGTATTATTGAAAAGGAATAACATGTTTAATTTCTTTTTCTTTTCATACTATCATGCATTTGCGGTGTCTTCGATGCACCATATTCAAATGCGTGAATTTGCTAAAAAAATATAATAACTTTACTTGTGCAGAAGTTGAATGCTGAGTGTTGACTTTGTACTTTTTGATCAAATTTTAGAGCATTGTGTTTACCCAAGAAAAGGCAGAAACTTAGTCTGTCCTGCAATACTGTAACCAGGTTTCATTGCTTCAATTATATTATGTAATACAGGAGGTATTCTGGAACTTTCCGGTTTCGACGATAGTCACTTGTGACGTAATAATTTTTAGATTTGTGCCCAAGAACACGTTAAAATGGCAAGATCGAGTGGAAATAGCAATTTTTTTCTGGCCTTGGAGAATATTTCATAGTAACTTTGATGTTTTATTATTACGATGCTAAGAATGAGCACGATAGTTTCAGCAATGCTCGTGCATGTGTATTATTATTATCATCTTTTTGTTTCATCTGTTGAACTGTAAGTTAGTAACAGAGTTTTTTGCCAGTCTCATATCGAATCAGTGTTGTTGATTGAACTTATTTATAACTTTGAAATATTTGCATTTTGCCGACGTTTCTTAACTTTTGTTCTTTATTTCATTCTCTTTTTAATGATAGATTTCCTGTGAATCAACCTATTTACCTGATAACTTGCGCCGTTATTAATTATGCCTTACTCTTTCTGCAAAGTATTATAGACGTTATATCGATACTGAATTTTCCCCTATATTATCTGCATACAGCGTGACAGGAAAAATATCCACTATGTTGTAGTACACAAGTTGTTGGTGCCTTAGCTCGTTGGTCGGTCTCACCGTCCCAATCTGAATTATTAGATAGAACAAAAACATAATCTGTTGAATGCCAAGGAGATGAGATCGGCAAAAATTCGAGCTCTAAATTAACATAACATATAAGTTTCTCGAACATGCTCGACTTGCTGTGATTTTTTGAAGCCCGCTTCACTTAAAACGGTAGGTAGGTAACGCATGCTAGACGTCGTTTTTTTTTTTTTTGGTTTGGGAGATAAAAAAGGCCGATCATTGATCGAGTTTCCATTCTCGTTGTTCATAATCCGCTCCGAGTATTATTTTTAGCTGAATTTTTAAGTAGCAGTTGAAACTTCACGCTGAGGAAAAGCCAACGATGTTTAGTTCTGATGTACAGCAATCCCTATTGCTAGCCATGAAATGCTACTGAGCATTTCCGGTAAATTCTTTTGGTCGAGCGCTAGTTTTTGGTTTTGTATGACATTCAAATAAATTCAAAATTCGTGATTTTGCTGACAGAAGGAAAAAAAGGAGAGAAAAAATGGGACCCAAGCTTGTTTTGGCATCGATTACCACTTTTAAAAAATTAATAAGAGGTTCAAGAATGCAGGTATGATACACCTTTATTTTTAATTTGCAGCAATATCCGTACCACGGGCACAACCTGTTAAGAGCTTCATCATAAATTCATTGCCGTTAGTTTTTACGACTGGGTTTCCTAACAAACGTAGAAAGATATAAATATGCTTATTACCTCAGCTAAGGAGATTAGGTTTTCGTCTAGTTTGTCTGTATCCTAGTTTATCTGTCTGTCATCGAAGTATCTCAAAAAGTTATGAACGAATCTTTACAAAATTTACAGGGATTGTTAGGCATCTTAAGAGTAACAGATGACCAACTGTTGGTGGAGATCCGTCCTCCCGTTTGTTTGTTTATCTGTCTCTTTTTTCTAAGTACCATAACTCAAAAAGTTAAGGACGGATTTTTATGAAATTGACAAGAGTTGTTAGGTACCGTATATCACGAAAAGTAAATGATTAATTTTTAGTGATAATTTTTAGGTTGGTTCGTTATTTTGTGTCAGTGTTTGATTTCATATTTGTTAACGAAATAACTCAAAAAGTTATCCCATGGATCTTTATGAAATTCACTTGAGTTCTAAGAAATGAAACATAAATAACCAAATTTTGGAGATGCTGCTTTCGTGTGTTTGGGCTTTTGACTAATTTTTGTCAAAATGTTTGTCAGCAACATATCTCGAAAAGCTATGAACAGATTTTCAATAAAATTACAGAAGCTGTTATCATTGTCAAAAAGTACAAATTTCTGATGAAAAGAAAATCATAGTGTTAGGACAAATTTGAATTTTTCGTTAACGTTGCCTAACTTGGCGGAGGTATGCGCTCTCAGAGTGCTTTAGTTATATAGTGTACTCGTATTATATAGTGGTAATTACATTATGGTCATTCAAGGACCACACGATACCTTGACTGTCCACTTCTCGCAAATGAGGCTGATGGCAAATTGATAAATCCTGTTTAAAATTTGCTCCATTCAACGCATCGAATTGAAGTAACAAATAAACTGTTCTTGCAAACGCAAGGAATGTAACTATTGGAAAGAAGCACGCATGCGTGAGCTTTGACCAACGGTAAATTCAAAATTTATTTTATCCAATTTTACGTCATTTTGTTGTCCCAGTCTTCAATAATTACTATCGTCGTCCACAGTTGGTGTATAGCTACGAATGAGTGTTTCTTGCTAATAAGCACATTTCTTGCATCACCGAGAACCGTTTACTTTTTCTTTGATGTTCTGTTTGCCTGGAAAAAATTTTATCGAAGTTTAATCTGTTTACAATCAGCCTCATTTCCAAATTTCAGTGGACAATCAAGGTATTGTGTTGTCCATGGGTTATTATATTTTTTAAAAATTATTGCAGAAAATGATTGTATTGAAATATTTTATTGATTTATATAATGATTAACCTGATACACCAGTATCTATAATATTTAATTTTCTACTACAAACAGTATAAACTTACCAGGTACAGGGTGCTTGCTATCCGCATTATAGCGAGGATTGCTTTTTTATTATTTGAATTTGAACTTAAGTGACGAGGAAGTGAGCTGCGGAAGTTCAACTAGCAGAGATCTGGTGCTGGTAGGTTTAATTATGACATGAAACCTTAAAAATGAGGTAAAATATTTCTATTGACGCTTAATAACTTATTCTTAAATTTACATTAACAGTTAATGAGTCTGATAAGTACAGTACTATTATCTCTAAATGCGATTGGCAATTAAGAAGCATCACGTTGAGTGCTACGGTGAATGTTGAGTATTAACCTGTCAAGCACCATGATCCCTAAATGGCATCGGCAGTTAGTGATTAACACGTGTAACATTCTGTAATACACAAATGGGATTAGTGTAAAGCGGGCATTAGGCACCATGAGGCAATAGATACGTTGTGCGCGTTTGGTGGATTTGCGCGATCGATCGATCGACCTGCGCGTTTGGTGGATCGTTCAAATTTTAAAATGGAAAACAAAAAAACCAGTCCTTGCCTCCCCTAACCTACCCGACATTAAACCCGAATATAGTCCAACTTACCCGAAATTACGGCCTAATACCTACAACATCCACCAAACGCGCACATCAGATACAACTGAGGTACCCATCTTCATAAACTCTATGTTACTTTACTGTGCTTTCCACAGGGCATTTAAGCACTTGATTGGACTATCTCCTGACCAGTCAGAAGCCGTATTTCATATGAGGCCAGGTGATCTGTGCTATAAAGGGCGGTAACCTAGGACAAATTGCAACAAAAACAAACTATACGCCAAATGAAAGCCCGGGAAGTTCTCCATAACATATCAAAATCTATGAAAATCCAAGGGGTGGAACACCCCCAAAATCCAACATGGCTGCCAAAAAATAGCCTAATTTTCGTTATTTTAGCATTTACTCGAAAAATATTGATTTTATACCCACATACAATGCCATACACTGCAGACAATTTGGTACCATAAGCACGTCTGTAGCTCTTTTAGTTCTTGAGATACAGCATCATGCAAGCAAGTACTTTCACAATAGGCGAAATTAAGAGAGGGTACCCCACCAAAAAGTTTTTTTATCATTGTACCGCTTTCAATGAAACTTGGTAAATATATGTAAATCGAAGAAAAAATGCACATTAGCCTCACGTAGTTTTCCATTTTCCCATAGAAAACGAGTTATTCAAAGAAAACGGGGAAATGGGCGGTCAGGGAACTACAGAGATGATGTTGGTATCAAAAGAAGCGGAATTTGATTTCCTACAACTCAGTGTTGCATTTTTTTCGAAATAGTTTTTGAAAGAAATATGAAACTGAATATGTTTATAGGTATTTTCCAGAAAGTGCGTTGTCACTCGTCTCCTAATGCGAAAATAAATGAAAAAAGGCCCACACTTTGTTGTAGAGCTTCTTTTGAAGCCAAAATCATCTCTGTAGCTCAAAAACAGTAGCAGGAGCAGAAGTCGAATGAGTAAACTTATCAGGAGACGCGGGAAAAGTTAATAAAGGTACTTGAATCATCTGTCTAAACCTAAAATCTCATTTTTCAGCTAAAGTAACAGTATGGTGCGGCATCACGTCTTCGAGGATTATTGGACCATATATTTTTGAGAATGCTGACGATGATGCAATTTGTGTTTATGGAGACCGCTATAGATAGATGATTCAAGAATATTTGCTACCTGAAAATGCTGACAGCAACACAGAAAATGCGTTTTTCCAACAAGACGGAGCTACAGCGCATGTAGCAGGAGCAACAATTTAAATGTTGAAGACAATTTTCCCAAACAGATTGATTTCTCGTTTTGGCGACATTGTGTAGCCACCCGATCTCCAGGTTTAAGCGCTGCTGATTTCTTTCTCTGGGGATACTTAAAGGCAAGAGTCTACATTGATATGCCTGAAACCTTGCAGCGGCTGAAAAGAAACATCAACTAGGAGATCAACAACATTTCAACAGTGACGTTAGAGAAAGTAATGGACCACCGTTGCAAGAGCTCGCGAGTGCTTGGCCAATAATGTAGGTTATTTAAAGGATATTGTTTTCCATACTTAAATGTGTTGCATTATTCTAATATAAAGCTTTAAAATCTCCTCTTTTATTTGCAAAAAAACAAATCGCTTTACCATTTTTAGTTTTAATCTTATAAATTTTTTAAAAAGGTACCTTACTCATGGCCCACTCTTTACTTTAATGTTATGCGATTAAAGGAGGATTCTGCCACATTTATTCCAAGTTAAAACTTTTCGAATTGTTAAATTATTCTAGATGTTTATATATATATATATTTTGCAACCCAACAACGTCTGATTTATTATTCACGATTCAGAAAAGCTTTGTGGCTATCATAGATTTGGCCTAATTAGTCCAGTAACTTGTATCCATATTTACAAACTTAGTATAATGTAATGACAATCACGTCATTTCGACACTGATTTGATTTTCCTCTTTACGCTTCCTGCGTATTCCTTACTCACGCAATGCGAAGTAAAATCTTAGCATTATAATGGTTTGAATACGGACATTAATATTTTCTTCCGCTTCATCTTAGGTTTTGCATATTTGCAGCAAGCAAAATAGGGTCCTAGCGGTAGAAGTGTTTGGACAATGATATCTTTTTTTTTAATATTCTTTCCTGCTGTAGGTAAAATATTGTACTAATAAATGCTATATTCGGGTACTGACGTAAGCGTCTTTATCATTCTTCCTCCTTATACATATTACACATAGTGGAATGAAGAGTCGTTGCTTTTATAGCGTTTGGAAACTAACGTGGCTTTTCCTTATGGCATCGGGCTCTGTGTCGGCAGCAGGTCTCCTGAAGCTTTCAGTTAATTTGCTCTGAGCAAAGTGTTTGATGTTTTCTACTTCATTTATGAAGCTTGCTTTTTTTAAGAAGACCTTGATTAAAATAGGAGCACTCAAGTCCAGCCATCTTGATTAGGATATTCAATCTGCGCGTCTACCTGATCAAGATAAGAAATGTACTGATGACTTGGGGACCGCCGAAGAAGATTCTGTCTGGCTGTTGCTTATGGAAATTTTCTTTTCTCAAGCCCTCTCTGTAATTGGCGTTCTTCAGGTTGACAGCAAGTTACATATAAAAACGATACATTTGATATGACGCAATCATTATTTGACGGTTAATCTAATTTATCATTATAAAGGAATATCGTGGGAATTTGAAGAGCATCTTCTTTGATTGATTTAGTATAGTGACGGGCCAAGATTACTTGGTTCTGTGCACTAGCAATATCGGTACTAGTCGATACTGCTAAGATGTGCAAAACTCTATTGATTTGGTTTGAAATGATGCAGTGATTACCTGGTTCACAGTAACCAACAAGTCTTTCGAAGCTGACGTTAATGAAAATTCTCTAAGCATAAACGAGCTCAATGAATGAATTATTTTCCAGGTTACTTTGATTGAACTTGCAATGTCTATGATTTGCTTGGTTCAATGTATACTTTAATTCAGTCTTATACTGCATATGAATTAATTAGCTCTATGCCCAAAGTGTCAGTCTATCCTGACTATGGGCACACTTTCTGGCAGGACCGATGTCAGAAATTGTTTTATATGTCAAAGAGGGGAGGTTGTCTTTTAATTCGCGTTACGTAACTTGCATGATACTGAGTGAGATGAATAAAGTGATTTTAAAATGAAAGTCAAATGGAATATGATCCACATTTGCAGTTATTGCACCAAGCGGAAGAGTTACCTTGGTTTAAACTGACAAGAAAATATGAATGCTATTCATTATGCAAGACTACAACATTATTGCCAGCTTGAAACTGCTAGCATTTCACTATTATAATTAGAATAGTTAGAGAAAAAAATAGCCTACAATTAAATCCGACAACAAAAGACAATTATTAAAGATGCGATGCTCGTGGAACTATTCGAGTAACAACACTGTTTCTACAATATGGTTCATATGCCAACTGTGATAATCCCATAGTTTATACAAAAGGAAATTCCTGCATGAGAGTGTTGTATTACGAGTTTACGCAGATTTTCCATTATTACTGGTGAGATTGAAAGTTATTTCACTAACAAAGTGAGAATATCAGCCGCCATTTGAAGCAGTAGAATTCTAATTACTAACGCAACTGAAAGTTATTCCATTAAATAACAAAAAAGGAATATAAGTCACTGTTTGCAGTTGCAGAAACACGCAAAAGAAAAAAGTCTTATTTTATGTGGCTAGTTAATATGAAATTCTTGGTGATAATTAATGTTGCTGCAGATTTTCTGGAGGCATACCTCAACTTAGAGTGCTCCAACTTATGAGATATTCGGAGTTAGGAACCGTTGGTAGTTTGAGATTTTCGCTGCGCAAAACCAATATTGAAATTGCAAGCTGGTTTCAAATAAGCCTATGTTAATTAGGGCAGCAATTTCTTCACTATAAAAGGGAGAATCTGATGCTTGAGTAAACTGAATAACGAGCAAAAATGTGAGTTACGTGTGAATGTCAGTTACACGGTTTCTAGTTAAATAGAACAGCATCAGCGTAGTTCTACGGACAAATACAGTATTATTGCCCTCCCATGCATGGACTGCAACCTCTGGTGTCAGTTACCCCATGGACGAATACTACTTGCCCTAATGGTATTTGTGGCTGCCCCAGAAACTGATTTACGGCTTAGTTTCAGGGCAGCTCAGATTTCTGTTGGAATTGGACATCATTTCCGCCTATAGCATAAGCTCAATACAAAATATAGCTTACCGAATGAGGTCAGGTTAGGTTTGCTTAGGTGAGGTTGGGTTTAGGTTAGTTTACGTTAAGTTCAGTTTGGTTAGGTGAGGTTGGGTTTAAGCTAGCTTAGGTTAAGTTCAGCTTGGTTAGGTTCAGTTCGGTATAATTATGATGTGCTAGGTTAGGGTAGGCTAGATTAGCTACGATAAAACTTGGCTAGCAGGCTTAATTTTTACAAATTAGGTATAGTTACGTCAAGTAAGTATACTTTGAAAAAGGTTACGTTGTAGTTATTTACTTTCAGATTTTTTTACGACGCGAATGAAACATCTAAGATCAAATTTGTACTTTAGTAATATTACTCATAACGGCACTCGTTAAACATTTTGTGAACAGGCACGAATATGGACGAGGTAATATGCAAGTGGTGTAAATTTCCCCGGGTGTAATTACCCTTAGACTCACTGGGAGCAACAATTTAATTCGTTCCAATTAATGTTAAAATTGATAAATATAAGCGTAAAGTGTCCTAGGAGCTCAGTCACGGAAGAAAATACTTGTGATTAGAGGAAGCCAATGAAGATGCTATATTGTTCAAAATAAAGTCTGATCAAAAGTTTAAAACCACTTGAAAAGGAAAAAATATTAACATTTTAGTAATATATAAGTGAATTCCTTCTACGGGGATCAGTAGTTCCTAAAGGTAAAAGGTGAGAATGACGAAAAATACCTGCTAAACAATTTATTAAAAAATTACGTTTTTACCATAGATTGAATTTTTCAGTTAATCTAAATTATGAGACCACAAGCAGAAATCGTAGGTAACCTTTCAACAAGGGCGTGAGGTGAGCAAAGTTTGAACTTAGTAATGAGTACTGCCTTTATTCTTTTTGATAACCTCAAAAATTCTTTGCGGCATTCTAGAATTAAGGATTTCCACGAGGGTTGGAGGAATATTGTCCCAGCTCCTAAACATGGCATCATGAAGTTCGTTTACTTTCATAAATTGTTCACCATTTCCGTAGACACCTCTTGCCATCCATCTCTAAAAATTTCTGTTAGGTTTAAGTCTGGCGAGTATACTGGATGATGTAAAAGAAGGACCTCATTTTCTCGGAAGAAGGTCATAGTCTGGCGGACAGTGTGAACTGCTGCATTATCCTGCTGTAAAAACTATGCATCACCAAACAAACGAGGGCCCTTCGTCGACAAACATGATTTTTGTAACATACCGACATAAATAGCAGTTGTTTGACTACCCTGCATCTCCTGAAGCTTCATTGTTCCCCTCTAGGTAAAGGCACCCCATACCATAACGGAGCCTACACCACAGTCGCGCTTGGAAAATATTTCAGGAGGCATCACTTTGTCATGCCAGTACCGTGGGAAGCCATCAGGGCTATCCGGATTGAAATTAATTTCGTCAGAAAACAAAACTTTAGACCCCTTTTCAATGTCCTATGTTTGTTGCTCTTGCGCAAACTGTAAATGGGCCATTTGTGACGTGGAAACAGCCGAGGACCTTTCAGACGCTTTTTGTTCTTTGTGTCATTTTGTCGTAAATGTCGCCTGGTGGTTATTGAACTGCAGTTAGCACCTGCGAGTGCCTTGATTTGCCTGGAAGACTGTCCTGTTTCTTGAGAAATAACTCGTTTAATTCTCCTACTTAATGCAGGGAACATTTTTATAGTTCTACGACTAGATTTTCCTGTTCCATAATTCTCAGGGTCTAGTTGAAAGTTGCAAATTAGAGTTTTATTGCCGTGAATCTCAGCTGCGATGCACGCTGCGTCAAACCTGGCTGATGCAGTTCAACAATTCGACCACGTTCTAATTCGGGGAGTTTCCTTGCTTTGGACATAGTGACACCTTCACACTATCAGTGCAAGCCTGTAACTGATCCAAAACACCTGAAATTACCCTAGAAGCAAACATTTATAATCCTCGTCTTACAATTTTGATCAACTGAAGACCTGATTATGAGACAAAATTGTACATTTATTAATACATAAATTGTTACAGCAAGTATTTTTCACCTTTCTCCCCTTTTAACTTTAGGAATCACTGAGCCCTAGTCGAAGGAGTTCATTTATTTTTCATTAAAACATTTTCTTTTGAAATGGTCTTAAACTTTTGATCAGAAGTGTACATTCACAATCCTACTGTACATCCATTTCAGATTACATTTTTCCCGTCGTGCGTGCATCATTTCTGCTAACTCTGGGCCGCCTGTCTTGCGTTCAGGAATAAAGCTCGCAAAGTTGTGGCGCTGAATCATCGGATTACGACGGTTTCAAAAAGCAACGGATGCAAATGGGCGGTAAGAGCTAGGCAAACAGATGGCTTGACAAACGCCTTACGGTAACTCTGATATGCCTGTTCTTTAGCCGGCAGTCTTGTGATGCTTTTGGATTCATGGTATTCTTTGGGCGAGTACAGTGATTTCCATAGCCGTAACATCGGTGTATACTTGGCAAATGCTTTACTGTAACTTTGACATGCTTCTTCTTTAGCTGCTTTTCTTGTGGTGCTTTTGGTATTCTGATTATAACACTTTTCGTTTTGAAAAGTTGCTACATTTTTTAATACATTCACAGCTCCGCTGTAAGTCGATACCTCCATACACTGAAAAGTACCTTGATTTTTACAGCCATAACAGGCAAACAGCACGCGTTAACTCTGACATAGTAATAGTTATGCTAATATAATTGTTCTCCAACTACCAGCGTTGAATGCTTTAGAGGACATTTGTTGATTCCTTGAATGTGATCATTCTTGGCAACAAATAATGAACTTCTTAAAAAAATAAAGAAGCAGCTTCTTGCAAAAATTTCTTTAGAGTTTGGGTTACGAATTATGTTTAAACTAGCAACCCCATATTAAGGTAGCTAGTTGAAGGGTCATGTGTAGGTTTTGTAAACTATTACTTTTCAATTCACTTTGCTACCAACTTAAATCCTTTAGAGATACGGAGCTAGCTGCTTTCAACCATAAAGTAGAAAGAAATCATACATAATACAAAGTCTTTTTCTGCGCATCGGGAAAATATGCAACCATCATGCAGACAAATTTAGATTTGTGGAAATGCCAATTACAATTCAATGGCTTAATTCCAGAAGCTATAGAAAAAGTCACTTAACTCTCTGCGAAGTGAAGGTTTTCAGTTTTTGATGCTTTTGCCCTCTATTTTATAAACAAGCCATGGAAGCGCAACACGTCAATTAAAACTCTCTGGATCTAATATTTGCAAGGCATTCGCTTCAATTTACCCACAAACGCAAAGAGCAACAAGTGCAATGCCAGGTGAAGCTAAATTACACAGCTATTTCTATGTATAAAAACATATCTTTCAGCTAAGGCACGGGATCTTTAAGAATATGAGCATAAAATCATGAATTACAGTTCGTGCCATACCAGCGGCTGCGAGAGTGAGCGAAACTATGTTTGTTTGAGCTCAAGATGTCATTGTTTGGAAGCTAAGCTAATCATATTAGCGCTTTACTTGTCCAGAACTTCAGTCATGGGCGCTGGGTTCGCCACTTGGGATAGAGTTTCATGAGCTTAATTCCCAAGAGAGTCTCGTAATCATCAGGAGTGAACGTGTTTCAATTTTCAGAGCAATCGGTTTTGGATTTACTCCTGTACCTAGACACATAATAGCGAAATTACCGGTCATGACTGCAATTTTGGATAAGTAAATGCAAACGAGATTAGCTCATTTCAAAGGAACTAGTCGAATCAGTGGCACCTTAAATCAATCGAAAATTACAATCCGTAATATATGAACGCATACCCCCGCTATTGATTATCTAGAGTAATAGTAGTAGTAATTATAGTTTGACAATTTTTATCAACGCAGTTCGGCCGTGGTTAAATTCCTCTATATATAGATTCGTCAATTCTGTGGGTATTTCTGAGATTTGTTCGGCCCATATTTTAGCCCGACCCACTTCCTGTATATAGAGATATCTCAGAAAAACCCACAGAATTGGCACCGCTGTATAAGAATTTAACCGCGACCGAACTGCCTTGTTAAAATGGTCAGAATATAGTAGTAGTGTTGCTATCGCTTCATCTTCATTATGAAATTACAAAATGCCGAAGAAATTGCCATGCCTCATTCGGAGCACATACAGTCGCAATTATCTCTTTTTGAATCTCAAAACTGGTGTCCTTGCGGTACAGAATACTTCGTATTGACGATCATCAGAGGCAGAGATGTGGAATTCACTTTGAGTCACTATCACTGTATACGTGAATGAGATGAACTATCAGACGTCGGGATAATATACATACATACATACATCCCCTCTCGAACAGAGGACCCCAATTGGTGCTGGAGTGACAAGTAAAGCTAAGCCCATCAGCCATAACTTGTCCAGAACATCAAAAAGGAACATTGATTTCGCTATTTCGTATCGAGTTTCAGGCATTAGCCTTGAATTGACTAATTTTTGGATTGCAGGAAACTCCATTTAAGGTTCCTGTCACCACAAGAGTAAACGATTCATGTCTAACATTTTGACTGTGAATTCGATATATTTATCTGTGTATCAAGGTCTTTTGAAACCACTAAGAGCATACCTCAAGTTTGTCACTTAAGCATTAAAAAATAAGAGTCGTGACAGTAAAACATGCCACTATCATCATATTTTCTGTATTCTATTAGGTGTACGGAAAGATATATTCACAATTTAGTATTAATATGATTTCATGAATAAACCTATTTCATTATGTATAGCACACGTCGCAGTTAAAGTATTTACGTCTGTAACTTGATCTAANCCACTACCATCATATTTTCTGTATTCTATTAGGTGTACGGAAAGATATATTCACAATTTAGTATTAATATGATTTCATGAATAAACCTATTTCATTATGTATAGCACACGTCGCAGTTAAAGTATTAACGTCTGTAACTTGATCTAAAGTAAGGAAATCAACACTCCTGGGCTTGTTTTATCTGATTTTCATGTGCCAGCCGCCGACACCTTTATTTTCACATCATGTGGTCACCAATATGAAGTCTACCCAGGCGAACATCCGCTGCCGGGATAGTATACTTCATCTCGAATTTTTCTCAGTACTTGCTGGCTTACAAAATTACCATAAAATCTATATAAGCCCTCATCAGGTGCTAAGACAGTACAATTCATTTCGATTTTTTTTTGAGCACATTAATTATGTAGCCATCACTATGAAAACTATGCACACGATTATCAGGTGCAGGGACAATGCAATTCATTTCGATTTATATTCAGCACAAGAGTATTATCGCCCTGAAAACTAAGCACACGATCATCAGATGCGATGAACACGATGCTCATTTCGTCGTATTCACACACGATCATCAGATGCGATGAATACGATACTCATCTCGACGTATTCTCAGTATATTATCACCCTGAAAACTACGCACACGATCATCAGATGCAATGAACATGATACTCATCTCGACGTATTCTCAGTATATCATCGCCCTGAAAACTACGCACACGATCATCAGATACGAGGAACACGATGCTCATCTCGACGTATTCTCAGTATATCATCGCCCTGAAAACTACGCACATGAACATCAGATGCCAGAAACACGAAACTCATCCCGAGTTATTCTCAGTACATCATTTGCGGGCAAGCCATTGTAGCACTTTCATTTTACGAGCCCGGCGAGACTGAGTCATCACATTCAATCTTTGTATAATAACAGAAGACTCAGCGGACGAAGAAATCTTACGGCCATAAAACATCAATCCAATAACGATGAGGGAGAAGCCAAGGGACTGTCAGGGCCCTGGCCGCAGAATTGCGCCGCTCCCCACACATACAACATTACGGCTTCCGTCGGGGTGGATCAAGTGGCCCGTTCTTGCGTGAAACTTGCGACATTGCGCACGTGCG
>LQNS02278171.1:14503141-14514694 GCA_001587735.2 Parhyale hawaiensis
GCTGGTGCTGGCCTTGGCATATTAGCGTTCATCCAATTATAAATAACAATAACAATTTCCAGTTGCGTTTATGGTCGACAACTGGAGATGAATCCGGTGGCCAGAAGACCAGAAACTGATGGCTGGATCTGGAAAAGTGAGAGGGAAATGACGCCATACTAGGGTGAAGTCAGAAGGCGGTAGAAGACCTCACGCACTCCATTGCTGCTCTCACAAAAAGGGAATGGGATTGCTCATGTATTTTCTTGCTTCTGTAAACTTCTTAAAAAGAATGTTTTATTTGAACATCACATGTGAAACTGGATCTATATATATATATTTTTTGTATTTAACAAACTTCTTGAGCCCCTGAAGGGTGTTTCTTTCATTATAATTTTTTGCAGTTGGGTACGGATAGCGTACAGATGCTAGATAACAGCTGGGTTAGCTGTCGGGTTAGTCCCTTAGCGGATTAATTGAAATAAATTCGATAACAAAATTTAGATGACAGTCATATTACTGCTTCTGGACACAAATGTAACAGCAATCTCTGCAACAAGACGTAGGAATGTACGAAACACAGACCGGAGCTTCCAAAGATCTTGGTGTATAGCTTACAAGATGACTGGTATTTCGAAACTAACAGACAAACACATAAAAAACTGTTAGTTTACCATAGGCAAATTTTGCGTATTATTACTGGGAGAAATGTTCTGCAGTAGAGCAACTGGGATGGATCTGTAATTGCAAAATAGATCACTGCCTGCTGTAGTAAATTGAATAAAAGGAATATTTTGGCGACAGGGTTGGTTTCTGCCTGCGTATCCTCACCTCGAGGACCATGTCTGTTCGAGCTCAAGGCATTTCACATTTTCTTCAAGTGAGTATGCTATGCTGTGAGATGTAAATAATCGCGATGATCCTATAGGATTTATAAAAAAATGTTAAGTTGAACAATTGAACAAAGCTGGAAAGGACAAAGTGAGGAAAAACTGTTTCGTGCTAATGTCTGCAGGTGTAAGCTGCATGTATTCATGTAATTTTCCTATGAGTGCACCTACTAGATGTGTGTGTGTGGCCTCCTCTTTATGCGACTGGCGCCCCCTTACCCTGAGTAGTACCATTGTTTACTATGAACTTTTAGGAGCATATATTTCTGAACCTATTATGTTCTTAATGAAAGCACTCTTCCTATTATTATTACTACTATTATCAATATAAAGCAGACTGCTCTCGCTACTGAAGAATTTCATAGCTTACAATTTGTGAACACTTACTTTTATTTAGGCAAAAAATTTTGTTTTCATATAAAAGGCAACATCCACTAAGAATTTCATCAAAAAAGGTTATGAGAACAGACTTCAACAATTTTTAATTTACTGAAGAAGATTATTCCTTATAATTTTTTATGAGCACTTAACTTACACGAATGTGAAAAACTACGAGCTTTATCAGTAAAACTGCAAGGGAGAATCAAGTCTATCGACAAGTGGTTAGCATGGATTGGGGTGTTTTCAGAAAAAAGTAGGAGCTCTATACGACACGCGAGGACTTGCTTTGATTGTTGGTGGGAAGCTGGAACCCTCGTAGATAAAATATTCACAGTAATGCCATAAAATAAGTGGGTACGAACCCGACCGCTGGTTGAAAAAATAGATTTTATTCCTATTTTTGCGGATAAGGTTTCTATTTTAAGGTCACAATTCAGCTAGTTTGGATCAATCACAGCCGATTCTATGACCAACTTCTTTGTAGAGGGAGTAGCGAGCACTTTTAAACGGCGCAAGAAGTCTACTTTTAACGGGAGAAGTATGGCAAAAAAATCAGGCGTAGCAGCGCGATCAGAGGAGGTTCAGGTAATACTAAGCTGGAGGTATTTGAGTTAACAAGGTGCACCAAAACAAGGCTCTAGTGTGCAGTCGTGATAGCAAGCGAGCTCGCTTTATGCCGGCCTATAAACAGCTTTATGTTGGTCAAAAGCATGGCGGGGGCTTACAAGGCGCCTCTCAAATGCTGGCCCAAAAATAAAAATTGGCCAAGCTCTTACTAAAGACACGCTCACAAAACACCAAGAGAACACGACGTTATGCCTGCTTTCGTTCAAAGGTTCTGTATGAAGTATGGGGAGGTCTTAAGGTCTTAAATGTTGGATGGAATTTGCTAAACATGAGGTCGAAAAACACCTAGAACAATAACGTGTGAAGGGATGAAGCAAGGAAATATGGTTTATTTTTCACTGAAACTAGTTTACGTGGCACTATTTATTTTCACTATTTTCCTAGTTTCATAGAAATTTTAGTTCACCATTTAAATCTAATAGGTTTTACTATTTTCACTTAATTTCTCCAAGTTTCTGCTAAATTAGACAAATTTTTCACCCAAATGCCACTACCGTCCTCAGCTTGAGAAACACAAGATATTTTTAATCTATATGTTCCCCGACATAGAAACGTTTCCTATTCTGTACCAATTTTCCCTATATTATACAATTTTTGCCTACAGTCTACCATATTGGCCTACGTTTCTAGCTTGAGACGGGCGAATTTTTCTCCCAGAAAGGCCTGCTCTCATCGCCCTGCCCTACGAGGCTGGTTGGTCTGGTTTACAGTGCTCGTTTCATGCATCATTGCTCGAGTTTTTCTCCCTAAACTTTCCTCTAATCTTTGATACGAGATAAAACTTTAGCCTTCGCCAACAGAACTGCTGACTAAGCCTTTTGGGTGCTGATGGTAAAACTCGGGAGCTCTAAAAAGAAGAGGATGATTTCCCAATGTACAAGATAAAGCAAATTCCTTAAGATGGTTACGCGCTAGCTGCGAAATGCGTTTTCGGCAATGCGAGGTCCGGCAAGCTGGCCTCATTTTCAGCCTATAAATAGGGAAAATTAAGTGCGCTTTTAGCATCTCTTGCGTTTCATGGGCGGCTCAAAGGCCTGAACATAAACTCGACATCCATCTGAGGTCCTGAGCACGACGACCTCTTGGACGAAATATTTTCTTGTAGCTTTTAGTGGGTGTTGCAGGAACTACGGGGCGTTCCCATGGCAGCTTCCAAAAGCAAATTTTGCGGATTTTGTTTTGAGTGGCCGGATAAATGGACTGGTATTTCACTTTGTGCATAGGGTCATTGTATACAGAGTGGCCTTTAAGTGAAGTTCTATTACAGAATGTATTGAGGAAAGTCGTCTTTAGGTAGTATGGTTGGCCCGTAAGTGAGGGTCCCTTATCAATAGGGTGGTCAATGTTAAAAGACACTTTTCGAAGAAGCTGTTTTTTAAAAAAAGAACACGCTAAAAAGGGCGACTATCGAGCATAACTGAAGGAACAAAATGTACAGTAAGTTTCATTAGTAAGATATCAAGTTTTTTTTTTTTTGTGGAAGATGGCCTACGAGTGAGCCTCTCATCAGTGTTGAACAGAAGCAGAACGCATTTTGTACCAGATGGTCCATTAGTACAATTCCCCAAAAATATGATACCCTTTGAATACGTTAAAGCCCGTAAGTAAGGTGTCCTTTGCACAGTGTGACCAATAAGTGAGTTACTACTTTCTTGTCTTTGGTGACCCATGAGCAAGTTACCCCCTTTACACGCACAAGGTGCAAAGCAGGATGCCAATTTGTCTCAGGTAGTCTACCATTCTGGTACTTTTTAAATACCTACGAAAAGTAGGAGCACCTATGATCTTCACTGTCGAACTTGATAGTTATCAGTGTACATTTGTGATGCGGGTAAAATTACCGTAAAAATAAACCACAGTTTAAATATAATAGTGATAGTTTGGCTTCACGCACACGAAACAAAAGATAAAGTAACGCAGGCTGATGAAAAGGGATTCTTATGCATGCGTATTCATATCTTATGATATGAATACGCCTCACGTCTCAAGAGAGGAATATAGAAAAAAAAGAAGTCATTGCATTTTGAACGTTATGACTGAATACCTCATACCTCCTATCTCATTCACTTTGTGAATCAATGACGGTCTAGAAATGTACGTATATGAAAGGCAACCCCGCAGACTTTGAAAGAAAGTGCAGATGAAGAGGAAAAAAATCACATTTAGAGGGTTACGAATATGCATTAATCCCCCACCACATTGCTAATTAATCTGTTAATCTTTGGGTTGAATGTGTGCATATGTGCCATTCGCTTGGACTGAAGGGAGGGAGAGTAGAAGATGAGTAAAAACACGCCATTACTTCTGCAGCACGAAACAGTGCATGCGCATTTTCTAGTTAGGTTGTACGGTCATGTTGACGTTACCGAGAATGATTCATAGAAGACCTCAAGAACAGTAACTTGAATGCCGTAGCATATCAATTATGCAGACCAACATTAATGTACTGTTACCTATGGCTGCATGCCACCTAGCTCAAATCTGCTGTAGCGAGGAGGCAGGAAGAGGCCACTGCACCTCGAGTTTTATGTATGAATATAAAAGCTTCTTTGGTCGAGACTAAGATCGGAATGCGAAGCAGACCAACGGTATAAAATAATAATAATATCGAAAACTAAGCATTTCCGACGAAAAGTGTACTCATGTAAATTGTCTTAAATTGGCCCAATTAACATACCCAAGGCAAGAAANGAATGTGAATGAGCGGATTGTCGCCAGACACTCGGAAAGAACTGGAAGGACCTGTGATATCCGTATCCCACGCAGAGATGGTGGAAAAGCTGTGGCCACAAAATATTCTAACAGCTTCGCTGTACGAGGAGCAAGATTGTTTAACAAAATGCCTCGGCATACTCGAAACGCCACTGATATCAAAACTGTAGAGTTCAAAAATTTGCTGGATTCACATTTAAGAAGAAAACCAGTTAGACCAGCGGTCAGCGGTTACGTGCACTGTGGATATATTTCGCTGCTGGCTCTCTCTTTGGTTTCAAACTGCCGCACCACAAAAGACACCCAGCAGAGTGACTCCACACACGTGAGGTGATGTGAGAAACGTCACCTGGACTTATTCCGAAGACTCTCAAGGTACTCAAGGTAGTACAATTACCCAAAAATATGATACCCCTCGCATACGCTAGTCTATAAGTAAGGTGTCCTTTGCACAGTGTGACTAATAAGTAAGTTACTACTCTTGTCCTTGGTGACCCATGAGCAAGTTAACTCATCGTACGTACGAGGTACAGCAAAGCAGGATACCAATTTGTCTCAGGTAGTCTACCATTCTGGTACTTTTTAAATACCTACGAAAAGTAGGAGCACCCATGATCTTCACTGTCGAACTTGATAGTTATCAGTGTACATTTGTGGTACCGGTGAAATTACTGTAAAGATAAACCAGAGCTTAAAGATAATAGTGATAGATCGGCTTCACGCACACGAAACAATAGATAAAGTAACGCAGGCTGATGAAAAGGGATTTTTATATGCATGCACATTGATATGAATGTGCCTCACGTCTCGAGAGAGGGATATAGATGAAAAGAAGTCTTTGCATTTTGAACGTTATGAATGAATACCTAATACCCCTTACCCCAATCATTTAGTGAATCAATGACGGTCTAGAAATGCACGTATATGAATGGCAACCCCACAGACTTCGAAAGAAAGTGCAGAAGAAGCGGAAAAAAATAAATCACATTTAGAGGGTTATGAATATGCACCAATCCTCCACCACATTGCTAATTAATCTGTTAATCTTTGGTTTGAATGTGTGCATATGTGCCATTCGCTTGGACTGAAGGGAGGGAGAGTAGAAGATGAGTAAAAACACGCCATTACTTCTGCAGCACGGAACAGTGCATGCGCATTTTCTAGTTAGGTTGTACGGTCAAGTTGACGTTGCCGAGAAAGATTCATAGAAGACCTCAACCACAGTAACTCGAATGCCGTAGTATACCAATTATGCAGACCAATGTTAATGTACTGTTACCTATGGCTGCATGCAACCTAACTCAAATCTGCTGTAGCGAGGAGGCAGGAAGAGACCACTGCTCCTCGAGTTTTATGTATGAATATAAAAGTTTCTTTGGTCGAGACTAAGATCGGAATGCGAAGCAGACCAACGGTATAAAATAATAATAATATCGAAAACTAAGCATTTCCGACGAAAAGTGTACTCATGTAAATTGTCTTAAATTGGCCCAATTAACATACCCAANTGGTCGAGACTAAGATCGGAATGCGAAGCAGACCAACGGTATAAAATAATAATAATATCGAAAACTAAGCATTTCCGACGAAAAGTGTACTCATGTAAATTGTCTTAAATTGGCCCAATTAACATACCCAAGGCAAGAAAAACCAAGGAGCAGGTACAGGAGAAGAAGAAGTTGCCCCGTTTTCACCATGACCACCAGATTATAGGCTTTCGCCTATAACTTGCCTTCGTTGAAATCCAGTACATAGCTTATCCTATATTGGATATATATTGCTTGCGGCGCGGATAACAATATTTGACTGCGAACATATACCAGCCTTACCACTCGAAACCTAATAGATGTGGGCAAAAAGGTATTATTAAGTGGTGTTATAAATACCAAAAGGCAAAGTGGTATTATAATGAACTATCAACATCCTTTTGGCCGTGACCTAGATCATATTGTAATGCATTCCAACGGTATTATATCGTCAGCCACGAACGTATGCCAGCATCCCACCTCGGGAGATGCAGGCAAAAAACAGAAGAAGAAAAGGAAGCGAAGAAGTCATTACATTTGGTGTGTTATGAATGAATAGCAAAGGCCCACTTTGCGATGGCCGCATATTTCCTCTTTCTAAAGCCCAGAAATGAAATAAGACTCCGTTTTATGGTCAGCGCCTGATGTCCGCGCTGAACTCTCTGCACACCGCCGTCCTAATGGCCGCCGTTGGAGGCGAGTTTTACGACGCATTATGCTCTCCTTCGTCTCTATTTATCCGCCGTCTTAGACAATAATAGCAGAGGCTAAGAAAAAGCCTTACCGGGATTTTGCTTTAGGAATATATAGTAATCAGTTTTAGGTTAAAAGAATGGTTTTTGATGCCAAGTGCCTACTCTACCTCCCTCTGCACGCGTTCTTACTGGTGTGATCTTGTCTAGTTTTTGACGTTCAGTTCTTAATGCTTATGGGTAACACTGAATGGCTCTGCTTTCAGTTTTTTTTTGTATTGATACTTTCTAGTATTTGATGCCCAGTAGTGCTGGCTTAATACGGAGACGGGATTATTTTACGTTTTATTTTTCAAATATCTTTTTATAGATTTTTTTTTTTTGTTCAGCAGCTCCTTCTTGATGGTAGGTAGAATGCCTTTGCTGTGAACTCTTCCTAACCCGTTTCTTTGAACGACTAAGCTTTGAGCTTTGCAACGTTTAAGTTTGCTGGTTTGTCATGTCTATTTTATTTTATAATCTTTGTGGTATCTTAATCACTGGCATATATGGGGTATCTCAGTCGCACATTGTTAATCATAAAAATTGGTCAAATAGTCCTGATAAAACTGTACGTGTTGCTCTACATACGCGTACATCTCAGAAGCATCTTATTGAAGAAATTCGCTTGACAATAAAAACTTAAATATTTTTTCTCGTATGATTGTTCTTAATTGTGTTACACATATTACATGAAGCTTTTTTCACAAAATTGAAGACGTATATTCGTAAACCACATCAATACTACACAATTATTTGCATTTATTATGCATTTTACAGGCCAAGGTCTAAAGTAATGGCGAAAATTTAGCCAGATTGACGATTGTGGTGAACCTGTCAAGTGCTACTGAAACTCTATCAGCAAAAATTAGACCAACGGCTGATAAAGTTCCTCGGTTCACCTAGTGGGCTGAATTCCTACCATTAGACATTGTGGTTCGAGTGCCATCTAAAAATTAAAATCAATAAATTGAGCACCACCCTGAAATTAAAATTATCAAATCGAGTTCCATCCAAAAATTGTTAAGTGGAGTATCTTACTAAAATTAAAATTTTTAAAACGAGTTCCATCCAAAAATTGTGAAGTGGAGTATCTTTCTAAAAATAAATTTTTAAATCGAGTTCCATCCTTGTTGGCAAGCGAGCTTTGCAGCGCTTGGCACTGATTCAGCAGTTGCTTGGTATGCCTAGCTGCTGTAGGGGTATTTCCCTTTCCCAGAAATGGGGAGGATGTGAGGGGACACGAGTCATTGCATAAGAACCTTCCGTCGATGGCGTCATAGTTCTTGACGGCCGTGGCCGACTGAAGCGTGTACACTCCTCTGAAGACAGTAGACCTATGTCTGCAGCACCAACCAGTGCGTGTGGGGTTCCCAGTAGGGGGTGCGGTTAAGCAGACCTTTCCTTATTTCCTAATGAGTTTACTTGCAGCATGGCTTTCTGTGGTTGGGAGCGGTAGGGATAATGCGTGCGTATTCCTTAAGAAATGAGAGAACTGGCTACGTTCACAAGTAGACCAAGTAAACAATTTTCATCACACAAATTGCTGATTATTGCTTTGACGTTTGACAATGGAAGGGCCCTTGGAGAATCGTCCCAGACCGCTCATATCTAGCGGTGATGTTCCTGTAGGACGAATATATAAACTTTGACTACAGGTGACTCTCACATGGAGAGGGCGGGTTGGTTGAAGCACAACTCCTTTTTTTTATCTTTAGCGAAATGATGCAATATCTGCTTTTCATCCAACCTACTGTTTTCATAAATATCGCTTAACATGAGAACATGAGTGGTTATATGGGGACAATTCACCTATGTGATTATTTTTGATATTTTGGTAAGCTAGTTCTGCTTTTTATATATCTTGGATGTAGAGACCCGTCCTAAGGGTCGTGCACGACGACCAGCGGTCGATGCAAAAACGGGTTGTCTCCACAGCGCCCGTAACAGCTGGCATTTGGCTCATACCTGAGTGTTTATGGACGAGAGTGAAACAGGATTTTTAATTCTATGACTTTTACTCCATAGGCTTTTTTTTAACAGTAAACCTGCTGGCATTTTATGCTACAGCTCAAGCGCCACCATATTTAGTTGGGAAACGTACGTCATGAAGTCGTCCAGTTCATTTAGAGTGTCTAGCAACAATTCGCTCATTCACATTCACCGCACTTCTTGCCAGAATTTTTAAACTATTGTTTAAACCAATATAGCAGAATGCCATGCCTGCTTAGCTGTTGTACTAAAGAAGCTGAGATCTAGCAATGAGCAAGCCGAGTGATCTTTGTGCTGCTCGGTGAGCTGAGTCAGCAAATTTACTCGGTGCGCACAGCTACCTGAAGGCACTTAGCTTCTTGGGAATGGGAGGGTAGAAGTGCGCGGGTCGCTGAACCTTCCTCTTCCTCATCCTAGTTCTTAACCACCCGTTGTTGGCTGCAGCTGCACTTCCGCTTCTGGGTCCAGTTGGCCAATATCTGCATCACACAACAGCACGTGGGGTTTCCAGTGGGGGAGGGGGTGTGCAGTCAAAATTGACTGTACCTTTAACTTTTAAATGAGGAAGTGTCCACGTAATAGTTGTACCTACTACAAATTAAAGATAATCCAGTCATTGGTCACAGTCGTACTCTTTGCATTACCTGAATTTTTACAATAAGTAATCTCTGCGTAGCTTCGAACTATTCTAAGTAATTCCGTTTATTGGGCGTCTTGAGAGGAGAAGAGTATTCTTTCATTATTATTAATATTGTTTGTTTTCAAAGGCTATGCATCTCTTCCGTTTGCAATCCGAAGAAATTTTTCATCACAACGCTGCTATATTCATTTCCTATGGTGTTAGTTGTAGCTGTGGCCACATGGTCGTGAAAAGTAGCATCGACTTGCATTCTCACGCCAAGATTTCTTAATTAAAAAAAAAAATGTCCACCTAAACATGTATGTATATGGCAATTCCGTATCCTAGCAGCTTAAGCTTTGTTTCATTAAAAGTAATGTTGTTATCTACTTGCCACTTGAAGATACTTATTCAATCTAACCTGTATATATCATTTCTACCAATATACAACATTTCTTTGTACACTGCGAAAAATACATGCTTCATTCGAAATTTTCAAATACTCTCTCGTGCAATTTAAGTTGAATAACCTCGAGGATGCGTTTGCATTCTTTTTGATCCTCATATCAATAGCCTTGAGAGTTTATTCAAGTTTTGAAAGCGAGCGTTTACGTTTTGTCCCCAAACAAGTTAACGCTAGCCTTGTAAATATTATTTTTCTCTGTCGTCCTCAGTTTTCAAAGAGCATTTCAATAATTTGCATTGACAGCTATTTTCTCGGTTTGCCACTGGCTGGCTGCAATGCTTCGACCGAGAAATTGCCAACAAAGCCTTGACAAAGAATGATTCTCAGCAGCAGAGTCTTTGATCAATTTGAGAGCACCACATGCAAGTCTCAGGCGATCGCCTCATGCTTCTGCCGTAAAGCAAGGCTGGCGATTGGAAAATCTTCGTGCAGAAATTCCTCCGTAAAGATTCGTGGCGGGAATATTCCCGTAAAGCATCGCGGCAGAATATTTGCCCAGAGCTTCGTGGCAGAAATTCCTCCGTAAAGATTCGTGTCGAGAATCTCTCCTTACAGCATCGTAACATTAATTTTTAAATAATAGTTCGTGGCAAGAATTCTTCCGTGAAAATTCACGGCGAGAGTCTCTCCGTGGAACATCGTGATGCATTTTTTTACTTCTTTAAAGCTTCGTAGGAGAAATTCTTCTGTAAAGATTCAACTCAGCATTTTCTCCGTAAAGCTTCGTGGCTGATAATTTTCAGTAAAGCTTCCTGTCAGACAACTTACTCTGACGTTTTTATCAAATCGTGTTTACCCTGGGATAATGTTAAAGAAACATAGCGCTACCCAGGCGTCATATAGACTTGGGACTGCTACAATAGTGTATTTACCTTCCTTGTAGAATACTCTATGAAAAAACTGACGTCTCGATGTCCACAGACCTTAAGGAAATGAGGATCTCAGCAAAGATTAAGGGTTTTCCCTGGTAACTACTAACAGTTAAAAAAAAAAATGGGCTGCTTTCCAGACCTAAAGAAAATACTATTCAACAACACCTACACTCACTGGTTTGATGAAACAAGGTTGTTATCAGACGCGTATGATGTCGTTGCGCTGAATAGAAAAGCTGATTGATTTGTCAGAGACAAGCATCAACCATACAAAAGTCTGCCAACTTCGCGTCCCAGTCCCCTGCTAACAAAAGCACACGCCCTAAAAAGTTCTCGACCAGCCAAAGCGCCATAGCCTGCTGCTTCTCACACCGGTCGGTCTTCTGCCTTTGTAAAAAAAGAGGGTGAAAGTCGACAGCAGGAAGTATACGATCATGTTGCTAAGGAATGTGTTCGGGACGAATGTTTGCACAATAGGTTTTCTCTCATCTTCGAGGAAACTTGTAACTGGGGTGGTGCTCAGGCCATCTTTAGTGCTGTTTTAGGGAACAACTTTATTCGTCTTTTTGAGCTTTGTAATGTGAAGCAGAGAATAGAATACGACTCAGGCTTCTATCAGGATGAATAGTTTTGCCTTTACAAAATGCTCCAGTTTGTTTATATTTAAGGATTGAGTGACGAAAAATAGGTAACTATGCAGGAATGTGTCCGGGCCTACTGCTGTGCTAGGAAATATGCTTACAAGTTTTCTGTCCAAT
>LQNS02278171.1:14527381-14545646 GCA_001587735.2 Parhyale hawaiensis
AAACAAAGCTAAGAGCGTGGATGGGACGCACAAGATCGCATGTCAGTCCATATGATCGCGGCACGCTGGAGCGTCACGCCCACCGCTGCCAAGGGCGTGGCGTTGCCATACAGCAAATATCCCGACTTTGCTCCTATATATAATGTGTATATTGTGATATACAGCAGCTCTTGCGGCGGCCTCCACCCGCTGGCCACATTGTGTATGGGAGATACAACGACTCTGACATACTGCTATGTCTTCAGGTTTTACAAAGTTCAAAATTTTTCATACGCCAGTATTTGGGAGATTCAGTGACTTGATGACTTTGGTATGCTGCTGTGTTTGCTGGTTTTAAGAATTTCGATTTATTTTATTATTTTTTTCTGTTCAAAAGCATTTTTTAGAGGCCCTGCATGGGCTTGGGGAGGGTCAATGATTGCATGACCTTGGCATTTTCAGTGCGGAAATTTACAAGTCTTTGTTCAATATAGGATTCATTAGAGGCTGAATCTTGCGACAAGAGTCCATAAATAGGGTCACATTTTTGGCTGCCATGGAACTTCGCAACCCGGAAAACCTGTTGTAGTCTTCACCATCTGCATTGCTGAACTAAAAAAAGCTTTTGTGCGTTATTTTTTCGTTACAAAATATTCGAAGCCCAAACAAGCTTGAAAATACATTTGTAAATATTTCTCTACTCACTTTTGTTCTAATTTCGTTCCGTTATTTCTTCATTCCAATTCTTAAAGCTTCTAATTTTGCATTATCTTTTCCTGTCCATCTGTATCCCTTTCAAAAATTACATTGCGGCAGCAATTTCTGACACATGTAGCTGTGCTCCTGCTCCATAATATTTACTTCTAATTTCTTTCCCATCTATGAATCCATTTACGTACACATTTTACTGACGGCGTCCATTCTACCTACATCTTCCGTCCCTGAATTACCACAGTAGATAATTATAAGTCCTACTATCCACATTAATTTATTGCAAATGCCTTACTTTCATGAATTAAGTTGATCTTAATTGCTCCAATAACAAGTGCGTAATCCACTTTGCTTAGTTCCAACTACCTTCCCTCTCATGAACTACGACATTAGTTGTAGGTGTTACTATAATCGTGCTCCTAAATAATCAATTACAATTTCTCTCCCTTCCACAAAATTTTTAAGAATAAGAACTGCTAATCTTGCTCCACTCAACTTACAACTATACAGCAATTACAGCATTAACGGAATATCTCATGCCTATCCTTCCATGCATGAGTTACTTAGTGTTTGCATGGTGGGTTATTCGTGCCTAATTGAAATTAATTTTAAAATATATATTTCATGAGTGTGTTATGTATACGCTTTCCTATAGCCCACCCCCTTTCACTATTTTCTATTTTATAGCTACGCTTCTTTCCGAGAACTGCTGCATTGAGTATCATCCAGCTTTGGTATCAAGTTAAGGACACAAAATGCGTGTTCCTTAGTGCATTTGTGGTGCCTCTCCAAGAAATATAATATCTTGGCAGGTTTTTTACGTGTTCGCCTAGAAGCATTGCGCAAAGACGCCTGATTTGATTCTGTCTCCATCAGTGGCCATGGAGGGACGAGCGTATATTGAAGCGTATGGATCAGAACTGGAGCCCCTTAACAATGACAAGGATCCTCTTCACGTTGTGGTAACTCTCTCCACGTTCCATAATATAGGTAATAAATTTGATCAGAGTCCATTATGATGCCATCGATAAATCTCGAAAGATATCGATGAAGTCATTTAATAATCATAAAAGATAGCCAAAGCGATGCTGTTTTAGTATACAACATGATTAATCATGTAAGAATTTATCTTTAGAGATACAAAAGAATTACCACTTTGAACATAGATTGCCTATAACTGATAAACGTGAACGAAATCTTTAAATCTATGAAAATCTTTCGTACCACAAAGAGAATAATGGTTCTATAAAAATATCAGTAAATATGAAGTTGGCCACTGTTGTAAATCTGTGGAAAAAAATCAGCTAAAATCTTGAAAAGGCTATACATGTTGAACAATATTAAGATGTCTATAACTTTTTGAAAAAGTTGGGGCTGAGAGCATCGTTAACTCGTCAAGTTCAAGTAATTTGAGGTGTTATTTATAGCTGCAAACTGTCACTGGAATTGGCAGGCTAAAAAATGTATATATTATATATATCTATCTAGCTGCAGAATGGTTTGTTCATTTGCAAAGCTGAGAAGTACCTACAAAAAAATGTAGTCTTAAAAATAAATTGATAAAATTGATTAAGAATACAACGGCATACCTTTTTGCGTAGTCTTCTTGGATTTCTATCAGTTCTACCAAATTACATAATTCTGCATTGTCGACTCGAGAATCAAATCCCATATTGTATTTTTTCCCAGCTTTCGATCAGCGCGAGGCAAAGGAACTCTTTGACTTCTATCCCAACTAACACTACATCTGCTGAAAGATTGGCAAAAAATTACCCGAGTCTCTGAAAACAAGATTCTCATGCATGGCAAGGAGGAGGGTTTGAGTGAACGACAGCTTTCCAATTGGTCTCATTGCGAATACAAAGGAAATTCATCTCGGCAATGGAGAAGCAAACTGTGATCGGCCTCGCGCTGCAAAAGAAAGACGGTTTGACTTTGGATCGAACAGTGATCAGTCTCAGGGTGCGGGTTCTGCTTGGGTTGCACCGTGGTAGGGAGTAGCTACGTGTATTAATGTGGATCAGTAGTGAATTGTACGGTTGCATAGGGCAAACGTTTTATTTAGAACCAATACTTTTGTTCTTGTAATAGAAAGCAGTGATGGACATGAATACTACCAAAGTTTGAGGCGCAGTAAAAATGAGTAAGTGACCGGTGATAGTGAACAGAATTTCAATTGAGATAAACAAAAGGCTTAGTTTCACTGAAGAGCGACTTGGTGTAATGGAGGGGTCAGGAATGAGTACCTAAGTGAACTGTGATATACCTGGAAGGGAGGGTTTTCTTGAGGATTAAAACGCTCATATCAAGATTTTCGGAAAATTTGTGCGAGAAACAAAATATTGCCACGGAGGAATAGAGATTATTTTGTTACTATAAACTTAAGGAAAAAATTTCAGTTAGAACAATACTTATACTTTAACATAGGAAGAAAAAAAAGACATGAGTCGACGAGCTCAGGCTTTCGAATATCTGACATAGAAGCAATGGTTACTTTGGCGAGTGTACTTATGAAATTTGCATAATAATTCTATGTGCACAGGCGTTCACTGACGAATTGTACATATCATAAATATGGAATGTAATCCATTAAAATTTTGCGTTTATATCAAGCGGTGTAGATCAACCTACAATTACAACAATCGAAGGCGCACTGAGCTGAGACAGACAGCGTCTGTCTAACGGTAGAAATATAAGAAGAACGAGCCAAAGCTCCTTATTCTATTCAAGCAAAGAACCAAACTTTTACTAGTTCTGGCTTTGAAGTCAGCAAGCTAGAGTGCTGAGGCAGATGATGATATGGCCTCTGAGATAAAATTTGTAATATGATTTATGATTTTACTTTCTGTTCGATCCATCCATTCGTTCGTTTTCAGGATTAGATATGCAAAAAAAGAGTATCCTTGATACGGTCACGGGAAGTAACGACGTTGCGGATCGCCACAAATATTGGAGAGTTCGCTTCATACGCATTTTTCAATGTTTCTGGGAAACGTTCAGTCGGGGTTTGATGCTCTTTAGAGGCTGAGCCAATTCTGAGCTCTTACAGCCACTTTCTTCCAGCCATTTTGTCGCCTTCTCCTATTCGCCCACTCGTCCTATGCTATCTCCGTGATCGCTTGTAAATACACAGATTAAACATAGACACTCACGTCACATTATTTTCTATACAGACAGGCTTCTGTGTATGCTGTATGGAGATGTAGTAAGATAGTCTGGTAGGATATATATACTGAAGAGCGCCTCCGATAATTCCTCTTCAAACCGGGAACCAAAATTTCCATTCTCTCTGGCTTTTGACGTCAGCGGATGGAAGGACAATTCTCCAACTATCTTAGCTGTACATTTTATAAACGCATACAAGATTTTCATTTTCAATTCTTTTGCTGACTCGATAAATATAGCACTCGTTATCCATTTTACCAAGCGCTTTAGGTTTTCGTCTCATCTTGAGTGTTAATTTTTTGCTAGTAGGTTCTCCGCGGCAGCTTGTGCTCCAAGAACTTCCTGATGTGGTGAAGATCATTTAGTTGCACTGAAGAATGGCTCTCAGCCATGTTGGATGCTGAAGTTCAGGTATCGGGGTTTGGAGGCTTTTCCCAAGACAGTAGACTGCATCAAAGGGGCTGATATTAATTCCAGTAATATTCCCCCGGAGAAAAAATCTCCCAACCGTTCTCTTAAAAATATGTAATTACTCATATATTTCGCACCGTTGATAACATTTTTACTTGTATATTAGTTCTTACACCTGTTCATTCGAAACTGAAAAGTTTCCTTACCGTCTTTCCAATTGAGTGACGCGTAACCAAAAAAATCTACCTGCATGCGATTGCACGGAACCCGTGCCGTGTAGTGTCTGCAGTGCCTATCTTAAATGAAATGCGAGTACGCTAGCTGTTACAGTACAATGTTCTTCTATGGGAAAATGTGAGCATAACCCAACATATTTACGTTGGTTAGCATCATTAGAATGCAGTAATGTCTTTCAACATCTGCAATTATTCTAGGCTGACAAATGTTTTGATTGTCTACCGTGAGTATCAGCTAGGAATTCATGTACAGAATACGAACGTAATTACTAGAGCACGGATTTATTGCAATTTCCGACGTTAGCGCAAAAACTGTGATTAGTGAAATAACTACAATTAGTGCAATAACAGCAATGAGAGCTATAAATGCAATATATTAGGCCGTGTTCACATGTCCCTCATTGTAACGAGTTTACTCAAACTGATGGACGCAGTGCGTTGATTTGAGAGAAGCAGCTGAAGCAAATGCGGTTGACTAAAGAATGAAGCATGTCCCTTTTTTGAACACGCTGTGTCATTCAAGTTCAGCAAACAGAACTTATAAATGCTAAATTTATCCTCCGAAGCGTTCATAGATCATGGACAAGTCAACAAAAATGTCCTTTTTTATCTTAAATTTAATGATCAGAATCACTGTACAGTACTCCCGTTTAAGACAAAAAACTTGAAAATTTTCTAAAAACACGGACGCCATCTTTGATTTGGAAGTCCAACTGATTGCTCTGTGATGAGTTCTCTTCTGTCGGTTCATCAGGCTATAGCTATTTTTAAAGTAGGCTATTCCTATCAAAATCAGTCTACAAGATTATCGGATACGAATGTGACTTCAAGCCGACGCAAAATATAAGCGAAAATGAAAGAAACGATAACATTACTGAACGCGCGGCGTCATTCATATAAAGAATGAAGCACACTTCTACGTGCGGACAGAGAAAAAAAATCACGCACAGCTCGTGCTCACTTTCGTGATTGAACGCGTTAAGGTGAGGGACGTGTGAACTCTCATGACACTTATTATCACTGCCACGTGTCACAACACTTTCAACGCCATGACAATTAGTTCCCTTTTCAATTATTGTGCCATGTATTCGTTGTATAAAAATATAATTGATTTGCAAGATCTGGCTACTAAATTTTATAATCTTTTTCGTTCCGGGAAAATATCATGGGCACAGGTAAAGCGGGATATGTGCAAGAATCAATCTCTCCATGGCCTGGGGAAGAATTGTCAGTTAATTAGCACAAGCGCAATGTATACCTACTGATGATTGGTATTTGGAACTGAAAAAAGCGTTCGTTGATCCACTAATATGCTATATCTGTTTGCTATCCGACTTTTTTTGTCTTTTCATTTTTTGCTGTATTTGCCTTTTCTTTGTTTCCCATTTCTTTCTTTACTATTGCTTAGATACAATAGGAACAAAATTCTATGCAATATTTTTTCCAAGCACTAACTGAGGCACAGAAATGAAGCTGCTCTGTACTGCAATATCGAAATTTATTAATACTAGCTGCACCCGTGGAAATTCCACGAAATTAGTGAATATTTTCATTTACCTTATTTAACCTGAGGTAGCGCTCATATCTAAACCACCCCGTCTGAGCTAACGTCTCCCGCTTAACCCAGGCTATCCTCATGCAGTCCGTCTACCTTACATCACGTCTAACTGTTCCTAGTATTTCGATTTCATCCCTGAATCACGCAATTGTTCAGTCACCAACGAATTCGCACTTGTGTTTTGATAAAGACTGAAAATTACGACGGTACATCTTGCAATATTCTCTTACAATACGTATTTGCACGCCTTTTCTAAGCTCTATTTCCCACAGTTTACAGATAATTTAGTGCTTCATAAGGTCACATATATTCCATTTTTTGTCGGGGTGTCGATTTTTTTCTCATTATTTCGGAACCCGTAGATACTGGTACTTATCAGTAGCCCATAATTTTTCCGCTTTGTTGATTGTGTTATAGCTACATAGTAGCTAAAAGAAAACATATTCGGTCAATTTTTCCAAACGCAACTGGGTCATCTTCAGTGCTCAAGATGTAATTGTGTTTGCTCAGGCATCACACTGTAGACTGGATGCGTTGGCGGCAGTGCAATCGCTTCAAAAAAGACTTCAGAGCATGAAGTTCAACACTTCCCTTCTGTTTACCCGTGCCGTATCATGGCTACGCAACTGGCCTTATTAGAAATGCCATCCGCTGCCTACAAAGCGAATAGAATGTTGTGAAAAAAATTAAAACCTGTAGGTAGATAATGATCGAAATGTCTAAATTTGTTCTATCTATTATAGAAGAACGTGACACAAAAGGTAGATGGGTAGGTAATTACGTCGGCACTAGCGTATTAATATATAGATTTGTTGGCGCCTTCCTCGTCTGAGAATGAAGTAGCGGATACAAAAAAAAAAAAAAAATTATCCCCATAGTAGTACAATCGGCGACTCAAGCATGAACAGTGGACAGGTATTGTAACCAATTTATCGTCATCATTTTTGAAAGCCAGAAATGCTAGTTATTGCCATTAATCCAAAATTAATATTGACGAAGTTAATGACTGTTGCCGACATAAAAAATAATAGTAGCAACTGTACCCTCGAAACCTCGTGTCTTGTGAGGCAGGAGGCACTACTGGAAGGCGAAAAGCAATGTCTGATTCTTTGAAGTAATTTCAGCCATGATTATTTCCTTTGTCTGCATGAGTGACGTATCCTATTTACCGAGGCACCCTAACCCCCAGCTCGGAGTCCCGTAATGATAGGGCCGAGCAGGGGAAGGAACCAGTCCAATCCCAAGAGTCGCCTGGAGTTGCAATTTTCCTTCCGTGATATTGATTCCCAGGCGACGCAACAGAATTGATAAGGGCATGAATTAGGGAAAGTTGAAGCCAAGTATAATATTGTCACGACTGCGGTGTCGTCCGGGTTAAATTAGCGGCTGACGTAATGGGTTGTTGCATGCATATGGGTCCCATTGAATTAGAAGGGGAAAAACGTCTTCTCAGATGCGTGAATGATGATGGATTTCAGTAGCCATGGTTTGTACTAGAAGAGGTCTAGTTAATTAAAAGGAGATATTATTCATCGGAATCTAGGAATAATGACAGGTATGAGATGGCATTACTCGTACTAGAAGAGGCATTGTTTATTCAAAGAGGAAAATATATCCTCTGGAAGCTGTGAATAATGACAGATTTCTGCTGGCCTGGCTTGTACTAGGAAAGGTATAGTTCATTCAGAAAGGAAGTATCCTTTGGGACCTGTGAATGAGTGTGAATTCCACTTGATATGTCTGTCTTTTACTATGAAATGACATGGCTATAAACTACAGGGACAGGTAGCAAATGACAGTAGAATTCGTCTGCTGTGGTTTGTACCGGAAGCCTCCGAGGAAAATTATTCTCACAGGCGTGAATGATGTTAGGTCGCAGCTGCTATGGCTTATCCTATGCAGTTAATATATAGCTGATAATATTCCCTCAACTCTAAAGGGTAAACAGATTTTGGTTGCCGTAGCGGATGTGAGAAATAGGCATTGTTAATTTAAAGGAATGAAATATCGTAGGGATTGCGTACAGTAAGTAAAAGATAGAGGTCAAATGATATGACTCGCAGAATAGGTATAGTTAATTTATTACTACTCAAATTTAACTTTATTTCTCCTATGAATTCCACTATTTACAGGGTCTAAAAAATAGGATATTACGCGTTGCTGGTGTAATTTAGAGAGGAAATATGGTCACAAATTTGTGCATAGTTGTAGATTTCGGTTGTCTAAATTGTCCTAGAAAAGGGGACAGCTAATATAGAGGGGAAATATCCTTTGGATTATTGAAATATGATACATTTTGCTGGTCTTAGCATGTGCTAAAGCAAGGTATAGTTAAATTTAGAAAGGGTAGAGGTGTACTTGTGCACTTGTTTTGATAAGAGATTGATTTCGGTTGAACTGAGTCGGGAAAATAGCCGAAAAAATGTGTAAAATGTCTCACCACTTTTACTGGTCATTGCATGTCCCATCACTTTTGCTGGTCAGTATTGGAAAAAATCGAGCTACGCTGAACAGGCTGATTTCTTCCAAACATGTATGAACGATATGAGATAATATTACTGGTTGAAGCTTAAAAAGGCTGAAGTTCATTGAGAAAAATATTGAAGAAAAAACTCATGTCTTGAATGGCATGAGTTAAAATCCGGGAAGCGAGTTTGTTTCCCAATTTAGAATACCATCACTTAAAGACGCCATTCAGTAACAGAATATCAACACGTAATGGAAAGCATCGCCTTAGAAACTGGATAGCCTTCCTGCTCATGGCTCTCGTCTCGGCAGAAAATGCAAGAAAAAAAAATACAACACCCATGCAGTAATGCCTTAAGAACATCTCTGACATATTTGCCGCTACTCGGCAGTTCTTCAATAATGGCTTTCATCGTATTAAAAAATTCTTAACTGCTTCCTCTCGGCTGTTCTGTAAGAGCAACTCGTTCTTTACTTTTGTCGAGCGACCAAAAGTTATTCAATGCTTGTCTAGCGACCCTGGCGCTGCATCGTCGATGACTGACGTGAACTCAATAAGGGCTGACGACCATCTGTCTCGGTGAGGGATACAGGATGCTGCCTTGACAGACTTGTAGGCAGCGTCATGTGAGGGAGAATGCAAGACACTTTAACATCGTTCTAAACCAATCTTTTGACTGACTTGTAGAGAGCGTCATGAAAGGGAAAACTTTAACATCGTTTAAACGAATTTTTTGACTGATTTGTAGGAACGTCTCGAAAGAGAGAAAGCAAGACATTTAACATGGTTTTAAACCCATCTTTTGACTGACTTGTAGAGAGCGTCATGAAAGGGAGAACTTTAACATCGTTTAAACGAATTTTTTGACTGATTTGCAGGAACGTCTCGAAAGGGAAAAAGTTAGACATTTTAACATCGTTTTAAACCCAGCTTTTGACTGACTTATAGAGAGCGTCATGAAAGGGAGAGAGTAAAAAACGTTAACATTGTTTTAAAGTAACCATTTTGGTGAGTTGTAGAGAGCGTCATAAATGGGAGGTGACAAAACACTTTAACATCGTTTTCATCGTTTTAAACCAATTTTTTGACTGACTTGTATCCAGCATCGTGAAAGAGAGAAAAAAGTAAAACACTTTCATTGTTTTACTGACTTATAGAGAGCGTCATATGAGGGAGAGTGCACGACACTTTAATATTGTTTTATTAAAGGTAATCTTTTGACTGAGTTTTGTAGAGTGGGTCATAGAAGGGGGAATGCAAAATGCTTTAATATCCTATGCAAATAATTTTTTCACTGAATCGTTGACGCGTCATGTAAGGGAGACTGCAAGACACTAACATCGTCTTAAAGCAACGTTATAGTAAGCTGTCGGTCGTTTCACATGCATATTTTCACTTCGTTTTCGTCCCTGCGCTGTGTGTGTATCGAATGTTGCTTCCGCCAAGGAGGTAATGGTTTTTGTCGGCCTTTGTCTGTTGGCCCGTCTATTTGTCAGTTGTTTGTTTTTTCTGTCTGTCACCCTGATAATTCAAAAAGATAAGGATGGATTTTCACGAAATTTACAGGGATTGCTAGATTATATTAGTTAGCTGTCAGTAGACAGACCAACAGCTAGGCCCATTCCTAGGGAGCCAACGGGACTTACGCCCCAGCCCTCAATGAGCTATTGCCATTATGTCACTATCATTGAGATGTCCTAGGAAAGAGAAAAAAAAATCTCAGCCAAAGAGACGATCTGGCACGCACAATTTTATGCGGTAGATCCGCTGAGTTTGGAGATGTTAAGTGAGTTGAGGGGGAAAGAAAAGATCCTAGATTAAGGTGGCCTCCGAAACTTCGACCGCTAAGAGTTTGTGGCTCCTGGAGGAGGTGTTTGTAGCAGTGGAAGGTGTCTCTACCAATGTTTCTCAAGACGATTTTTAAACGCGTTGACTATCTCTGCACCGAAAAACTTCGGAGGAGTGTCTATTGCATATGTTCACTATAAAATACAGAAAGAATTGCTAGCTTAAGGCAGTTCTTCGAGTTTTATGTTTGGGTTTGAATCGTTGTTTCGCAGTAGAAACAGATGATTAATTTTTGGTGAAGATCCGAGTGATCGTTTGTGTCTCTATCTGTTTTTTTCCATTATAGGCAGATCTTGAAATTTGCAGGACATCTTAGAGATGCTACGAGGAGAAATTATCAAATTTTTGTAAAGATCTCTTCGTCCATTTGTTGTTTGTCTCTATGTTTGTTTTTCTCCTTATCACTAACATAACTCAAAACAGTTATGAACGGATTTTCAAGAAATTTTCATGACTGTAAGGAAAGTTAAGAGGTGCAAATGACCAAATTTTGGTGATTATCTTACCGTCCAATTGTATACTTGTCTATCTGTTCGTCTTTTCAATACATGACTTTAAAAAAATCACGGGCGGTTTCTCAAGAATTTTACAGGCACTTCTGGGAATGTTACGAGAAACAGTTTATCAAATTTTGGTAGTGATGAAAAAGAAATCCTGGATTCACAACCAATTTGAAAACTTCGTTTATATTGTGATACTTGGCGGAGGTCTGAGGGCTGTTCTAGTTTGAACTCGAATCATTTGGTTAACATTCAGATTCCAGCAACCAATTCCAGGAATTAATTGCTTATAATCGAAATATTTAAAACTCGTGTTCGCTTCTATAACTGGCGAGTCTCATATGGGGTAGTTCTGATGTTCTTGGAATCGCAAACACGAATCATATTCAGAGAGCCACCACAAAAATAGCGCAAGGCTTACAATGACGAATTTGGGACGGTATTGAACTGCACGGCATCACCCAAAAGACGAAGCCTGCTTCGTTCAGAAGCTTTGACTTGGCAACGATCGATGCTTCATTTGGTTGTTTGGTGTCAACACGAGAAGAGAAAATAGCAGCTGCCGCTAAACAGACTTGGGAGCGTGACAGATCCTNCCCGCTTCGTTCAGAAGCTTTGACTTGGCAACGATCGATGCTTCATTTGGTTGTTTGGTGTCAACACGAGAAGAGAAAATAGCAGCTGCCGCTAAACAGACTTGGGAGCGTGACAGATCCTTACTGTACATTCAAGTTATAAAGGTTCTTCTTCCGCACGTGTGTTTCAGATGGCATTTTGAATTTGATATGAGACTAAAATATGTATAGGTCAATAGTCTGTGTTCGTTGTGAGCTTCTGAGGTCCTTGCAGTTTGTTCAGGTTACATAGATTGTTAAATTGCAACCTTCGTGCATGCATTATATGCATGTATGGATATATACATATGCGTCCCAATCCGAGTCCATCGTCCAGTGAATGACTTTGCGATGAATGATGTGGCCGCGCTGCCGCCTGCTGGGGTTTCGTCGCGGGTTTGGTGCTCGATCATTTCAACGGGTAGGCATCTGAAAACCCAAATTACTACTCTCTCACACTTTTTCTCTGCGTTCGCCTGCGCTATCAACAACGTGCTATATTATTATTACTTCGCCCTTATTAATCAACTATGTAGTTCCGCTTGCGACAATACCTTGCTTTTACTATTGCGTTAACGGTTAGATTCACTATTGGACTTGTACTAATTTCTCATTTTTGCTCTAGCTATATTTCCCCGACGATTTGTGTGCAGGATTAGTTCACTTGTCTTTTTTTGTTGTTGTAATACTTACCCTTATTTATTTTGGTCCGAGAAGCGCATGCTTGTAGCGACCGTTCTTTTGTCTCATTTTGTATGTTTTATGTATGACAATTCCTGTTTTTAATGATGGTTTCCACAGATAAATTTCTATGGAGCTTCTATGGAGTTTCATTGTTAAAGCGCGACAGAAGTATGCTCGAATATCTATGTACAAGTTGAGGCTCCGTTGGATCACAATAATTATTATTGGTCTTTGTTGTTTGCTCGAGCGCGATACTTTAGGGAGGCATGTGTTGCAAATGATATTAAAACATGGGGTAAAATGTGTATAGGTATTCTGGGTTTGGAAGTAGGAGCAAAATTCATGGTTGGCTGTAGCGAAAAATCTCACCTACATTTGACTTGGAAAATAATACAAAAATTTAGGAGTGATAAATGTGTAGGTTATTCTTGCTTCAGAGTCGGGGCCTACGGTACCTTTCGCTAGCCTTCACAATAGGTTCTTGGTTTTTTCAAAGTTCTAGATTTACACAGACCTTGATCTAGATGATTGTACACAGTGCGTATGAAGTATTTACAATGCAATTGAATGAGACATGATGGTTAAACAGATTTTAGCCAGTAAAGCTACGGTATTTCGTTTTCGGCTTGAAATTTTCTCTTGCAGCTCAAAAAACTAGACCCTCTCCGCTTGAACTGAGATACATCTATAAAACATAACTATATTTACATTGGCAAAAAAGGCTGAAAAGCTCAGAGAAAGTTTCCCTCTATTGCAAATTAAGAGTACTAGTAATAAATATATTATAATATTCCTATTGAAAGTATCATGAAAAATATTAGTGAACTCTTAGTAGAGTCAGGTAGATTGGCAAAAACGGTTAAAAACCAGAAGGAAAGCTTTCCTTTATTGCAAAATAATAGTAATATTAAACTAGAGAGCACTTTAGAGCTCATACCTCCGCCAAGCAAGGCAACGGTAACGAAAAATTCAAATTGGTTTTGAAACCATGATTTCATCTGTATCAACACCAAAATCTAATCATTGATGCCTTTCGATAGTATTAAGAGTTTCTGTAATCTTCGTTAAGATCCGTTCATATCTTGTCGAGTTATGCTGCTGATAAACAACGTGACATACATAAGTAAAACACACAAACGGACCAACCGATCATCACCAATAGTCAATCATCTATGTCTCTTGGCGTTACTAACAAGTCCAGTAAATTTCATAAAAATCTATCCATAACTTTTTAGTTATTGTGCTAGTAAGCATAAAATCAAACACAGCGACAAACATACGAACGAAGAAACAGATCATCACAAAATTTTGTCACTTACTCTTCGTACTATACCTAACAACTCATGTAAATTTCATGAAAATCGGTTCATAATTTTTTGAGTTAAGGCATTAAAAAAAATGAGGCAGACAAAAACAAACAAACGGATGGACAGATCTTCACTAAAATTTATTCATCTGTTACTGTTAACATGCCTAACAATCCCTGTAAATTTTGTAAAGGTCCGTTTATAACTTTTTGAGTTATCTTGGAAACAGGCAAAGAGACAGACAAACACGTCAAAAACATAACCTGCTTGGCGGAGGTAATGAACAATTATATTAATCCTAATGACAGTATTACTGAAATTAATGATGATTCTTAGTAGCGTCCTGTTCTCCAATTTAATACTAACACATAGACATACACAATTTTTTTTTGTACCTACTTTACTCAAATTAGGAAAAATGAATGAAACAGTTGCTATAGACGTGCATCTAAAAGAAAAAAATTAAAGATAGAAGGGCCTTTTTGATAATGGCTGTAGGCATATTAAAAAGTGGTGTAACATGCTTCGTTATGCTGGTAGAAAAAATGTGGATAAAGTATTATCTGATAGAAGAGCCCCTTTAATTATAGGGTGAAAATAGCAGCCAGTAGAGCCATCTTTGGAAAAATGCAGGTGCTTTTAGATATGAGACTTACATTACTCAAAAAAGATTTGGGAAATCTTGGATGGAAAAAATAAGCATGAATAAAAAAAAAAAAAATTGAAAATTTACCAAGGATACAGGCAACTGTAATTTTGGCACAGGCAGTGTCTCAGTAAAGTTATAACACATCGTTGGATGAAACAGAAAACAGTAAAATTTGATAAACTAATTAACCGTCAGAAGAGTTATCCAGAGGAAGAGAAAATATTATCTAGTACTGGCATCTTCTAAAGTCAGTAAATGTCATTTCGATAACAAATTGGTAGGATATCCTCAACATAAATTTGGAAGTAGAAGAAACTGAATGAAAGATTTGCTAAAAATGTCAGATGAAAGTAAAATATGAAATTTGCAGTCCTTTTCTAAACTATATGCAAGTGCCATTTCAACACGGGCTGTATATTACCAAGTAGCGGACATCTTTCGTTGGAAAATGATAAAGAATAAAAGAGTTGGGATTGGATGGATCAGGCTGTCATTTGAGCGAAGTCCCCAGAGGCTGTGGACATGTTAAATATTAGCTGTAGATTGAGCCTGCCCGGACCTTTGCGTTATGAGCTCCATATGAAGCGTTCTGATGAAGCGAGGAGGTACTTTGGTTGTGAAGTAATTGCTATTTCATGGCCAGGCTTTGATGTATATATCATTAGTTCGTGGTTCGACTTTGATGGATACATTGCTATTAGATGGTCACAATTTTCATCATTAGATTTTGATGTATGCATCGTTAGTATCCAGTCTTTAACGGACACATCGTTGCTTCATGGTCTGATTTTTTTATGTATACATTGATATTATATGTTCAGAACTTGATGTATGCATTGTTATTTTATAATCACATTCTAATGTATGCATCGTTAGTATCCAAGTTTTAAGGCCAGATTTTGATAAATTCAACCTAATTTTACGGCCAGGTTTTGACACATTCATCTGAATTTCATATCCCGATTTTGATATAGACATATTGCTTTTTAAGGCCAGATTTTCAAACTCGCACCTTAAATTATTGCATAATTCAATGAACATGTATTGTTCATGTCGGACTTTGGCTTGTGCAGTAAACGTTATTTCATGGCTAAAGACTGATACGTATACACCATTATTATATGGTCAGTAGAGTACCCGCGCTGTCGAAAATGAAGGCGAGGATTTTTTGAAAACCCGTCTCCTTTTAACATCAGTACTTTCGTAAATAATATCTTTCTGAAGAATTTACTAGCAAGGCTATCTAAAATTGTCGTAAGATATGAGTGCTCTCTTTGTCAATTCATTTATAGCAGCACAATCGTCTCCCACCTTAGAAGAGGTGCAGAAAACTTTGACATTAGCAAGTAGCAAAGCATTACTGAATTAAATTAATTTTACGTCGCGTATCCTAGATACCTACGGATGAGCCTTCAGTGCATCTAAGTTTTTTCTTGAAGCAAATATTCTTCACCAAAGGAAGACAGCAAGCTGAAATAATTGATCGTACCCAGTGAAAAATCATCGCTTCATCTGTACTTTATGGATCAGCTACTGAATTTATACGTCGTGAACTGAGAGCAAATATTATTTCGATGTATGGAGGAAGAGATAAAAATCAAATTACATAACCGCGCTAAGAGGAGCTGTTTTAAGTAAGAAATGAATTCAGATAAATGGATAAAGATTTCACTTTTGTCATCTTCTACAACCTGGTCATCGATCTTCTGAGTTTGTACTCTTCAGAGGGATTCTCAAATGCAAATTCAGCATTCTGTATAAAAAAAATGGGTTAGGTATTATTTGGTGCATTTAAGTGGCATCGTCCGCAGCACCTCTGAACATGTCCAAACACGGTCATGTAAACGAGCTCCGGTCCCTCAACTGGAATTTCCGAGTCCAACCCCCGTATCCAAGATACCGTCTTCATCTCTTGAATTTCTTCCAATCTAATTCCCATAGAGCGTGTCAGGGAAGATTTAAATATGTTTATAAATAAATAGAAACACAACGTGAATTATTGTAGGTATAGTACTAATATTTTGAACCATACCTATAACATTTATTTCACTGTAAAATCATGGCTGAAGCAGCGATCGTTATTTCACGGTTAGACCTTACTCTTGTATGGTAATCTTAAGTTCATGTTCAGTTACTGATTTGCAGTCATTACCGCAGGGTTAGAATTTTGTTAGCACTGTAACTGTTACTCCATACGTAGACGTTTTTTTGTACAGCAAATAACCGTCATTTTATGGTGAGGCTCTGTTTGAGCTGTAATGGTATTCTTGATTATGATTCATTAAAAAAGCCACTATTTCGTTTCAGAGAAAAAGAGCCACACCAACTTTGCCAATCCCAAAATAGTGTTGCTGTTAAAACTGCCTTGCGGTCCTGAGGGACAAATTAAAAATGCATATGTTTAGGTCGACACAGAACAATTGAAAATTTCAGGGGACAATTTACTTGAGTCAGTTTGTCTCGAATGTATACAAGGACCAAACTGCTTGTCAACCCAGGGCTCGGGTCTTGTTGCTTCCTCCTTGTGTATTTGATCTAAGTTTCAATAAAGGAACTTGTAAAGCCAAGACGACACTGATGAAAGATACCTGACTATTGAAACCTTAGTCTTCCGGACCAAACAACTTTGGGGGAATTGGCAACTGCAGTGGTGAAGACGTTCTGTTATTCGGGTGACTTATTGGATCGTATTTTCTTAGACTGAAATTCTCCGATTCGTCATCAATAACACTGGAGATTGCTGAGCTGCAATTCGAACTGTCTTCTGAAGAAAACTGTGGCTTATCACAATTAAAATTGATGATTGACACGTAGCGATGCATTGAATCGTATACTATGTATCTTCCATAGGAAACTGTGGCTTATCACAATTAAAATTGATGATTGACACGTAGCGATACATTGAATCGTATACTATGTATCTTCTGAAGGAAACTGTGGCTTAATACAGCTAAAATTGGACATTGCGGAGTTGCGATGCATTTCACTGTATTATACAGAACAATAAGTTCTTTGTCATTATACTGAATGGAATAAAGGACGTTTAAGTTCAATATTTTTCCAATGATAAAACTGGCTATTTCTGGTACGTACACCTCAGATTACGAGTATATTATTCCAAGAGAGTCCCTTCGTCAAGTGTCGAAAAGAAAACTAACTGCTGCAAAGCTGCTCTTGTGGTACCTCTTTGGATTACAGTAGCTTGTGAAAGAATAAACGCTGCCTATTTTAAGAAGGAAAATTGGTAACTCAAGCAATATTTTGAACAGAAAGTTCATTAGAATTATGGTACTGACTAAATTCTGAACATAACGAAACGTCTGTAGGCCGACTGAGTTTTCACTAAATAACCTCTTTTGCAACAAAGTCTGACCATAAAATAACGATTACTACACCAAAGTCTAACCACAAGAAAAGAACTTTTGCGCAAATGTCTTACCTGAAAGTAATGACGGACCAGAAAATAATGAATGTAGAAAAAGGTCTGACCATAATGTAACGGCTACGACGATGATGGCAAGTCATATCGTATTGATCGATTACTATTCCAGTAGATAATCTCACGATTTCACTGCACCGAATCCTGATTATTAAACAACGATTAATGCTGCATAGTCTACCCTTCAAATTTTCGTTGCTGCCCTACTAAGGCTAACGATTGAAATTAGGACTACCGCACAGAAGTATGTTTTGAAACTTTAATTGCTGCATCGAAATTTACCTTTAAAACTATCATTGCTACACCAAAGTCTCACCAAGAAATTTCCATTGCTGCACTAACGCTGAGCAGAAAATTCTACTACAGCACAAATGTTTGACCAACAAATTTCCGATGCTGCACCAAGGCTGTTGAGAAAATTTTGATCACAGTACCAAAGTTTTACAAACGAATTCCTAACGCTGCATCAATACTGATTAGAGAATTTTGATGACAGCACCAAAGATTTACTAACGAATTCCTACCTCTGCATCAATGCTCATTAGGAAATTTTGATCACAGTGTAGCGGGAAAGCGTCGCCACAGTGTTTTACCTAAATAACCGTTTGCTTTACTACTTGTTTCCCCGGCCTGGCAAGCACCTCGCGACGCTTTAGGAAGAGAAAAACTTCAAATAACCCAATGCAGTATATTGTGG
>LQNS02278171.1:14573724-14591691 GCA_001587735.2 Parhyale hawaiensis
GAGAGCCACCCGCCCACAGGGGGCAAGAGGCTAGTGGAAGTTGAACTTCCATCCGGCGTCTAAACAAAGCACTTTCGCCTCAACTAACGTTTCGTTAGCTCAAGGCGAATTATTTTTCTCCGTTTCTGAATATACTAAGGTCATATAGAGCAACTGTGATTTTTGCTCATAAGTATACTAACTGCCTGAAAGTCGGAACAAAGATTTGCGCCTCAGTCTCCAAATCAGGATAGAAAAATCAGCTAATTTCCTGGCAGATGGGGTTTGTAATGGCCCTGGCTGCAAACTGTCCAATACGTATAGCCGATGGCAGCACATACTGTTACCAAACAGAAGCCAAACAATGAGTCGCAGTGCAGTGTAGCGTGTACTGATACCTTCAACCGCTTCCTCTATCTTATTTAACTCTAATGATAAGCTATGCTCCACACGTTTATTGTACCATTCTCCTGTGTGTAAATAATAAAGTTGATTGATAATGCACCAGTTCATGCCTGAACTGACAACAAAACAAGATAAGGTAGTTCAACACCAATATATGCCTGGAGTTGACATCAAGACAAGTTAAAACATTTCAACCCCAATGCATAGCTGGAACTTGACCATCAAAACAAGATAAATAGTTCAACACTAATACCCTACCTGAAACTCTTAACATTAAGACAAGAGAAGACAGTTCAGCACCAATACCCTGCCTAGAACTCTAACATCAAGACAAGATGAGGCAGCTAGACACCAATACTCTACTTTGAATTGTAACATGAAGACAAGATAAGACAGTTAGACACCAACACATACGTGGAACTGACATCAAGACAAGATAAGGCAGTTAGACACCAACACATACGTGAAACTGACATCAAGACAAGATAAGACAGTTAGACACCAACACATACGGGGAACTGACATCAAGACAAGACAAGACAGTTAGACATCAACACATACGTGGAACTGACATCAAGATAAGACAGTTAAACACCAATAAGCTCGACTCCTGATGCCCAAGCGAAGCCTAGTTCTACCAATGGGATCATTAATGTAACTTGGCACATGAAACAGAGGCATTAATTTCGGTATTCATGGCGGAGACAAAAGTTTGGAGATCGGAGGGAATGAATTACGCCGGCGTTAAGGCTAAAGTTACGCAATTTCTCTTTAATTGCCTCTCGGAAAATGAAGAGCGAGTCTTCCGCTCTATTCAACAACGAAAACGACATGAACGATCTAGCTCTTTATTCTTTGGTAAGCCGAAGCTCTTATTTCCTTACGCTGCAGTGCAGTGACGTAATGAAATTTAAAATCTCGATGTCTCGTGTATTTTACAGAAATTTTGATATCACACGAGATGTCTCATCTGGTAGGTGGGACGGCTACCGTCAATTATTAACCCTACTCTTACCAGGCTTTGTTACATATTTTGCTATAATTTTCTTTCTCTTGCGCTTTCCTATTGTAAAAAAAAAAACTTTTAATTGTAGCGATGTAGCAAACAGATACAGTTAAGTTTGAAGAAGTAGTTAAAAGATATGATTTTTAGTACGATATTTTTCTATAAAATTTCAAAAATATAGAAAAAGCTGGATCTACGTGAACATTTTTTATATCATATATATAGGTCTACGAAAATATACAGCGTATTTGTTTTATAAAAGCTATATTTAATTTTAGTTTCCTGTAATTCTATCTAGTGTCTGCATTGGGAATGATGGGAATATGCTGGTCATAGACCGCAACAGTACTTGACTCTTGGGTCCAAGTGGCCTCTGACGTTGGCGGCCAAAATGGAAAAAATGGGATTTTCTCAAGAACTTATAAGAACATGTCCAGACACGGTCATGCAGGCAAGCGCCCAAGTGCGTCCCCACCGTATCCAAGATACCTTCTCCGCAAGAAAAATGTTGCGTACCTTGGAATTTTTTTCTTCAGTAGTAGATAGGGGAAAAGAATGGCTCTTGAGTAAATCCCATTTTTCCGTTGCCGACTTTTGGCAGCCAGTGTCAGACCAAAGAGTCAAGTTCTGTTGCGGTCTATGTGCATGCATTCATATCTTTTTAAAAGCAAATACTGTGAAGTGTCCAACGTTATCGGTTTATCTTTTTAAGGAGCATTACTTAGTACTTTTTTAACTATAATCGAACTGAAGGCGCATTGGCCTTTGGTACCATGACAGCTTGATATTGGTTCTACTTGAGAAAGAAATGAGTACGTGACATAATTCTGTCATGATTATTGAAGAAGTGGTTTTATTTCGTTTATGTTGATACAAGTTTCGACTTATTGTAATGGTAATTTTAATTTTTAATTTAGGAAAGATAAAATTAGCTGATAGCTCAAGCAATATGCAGATAGTTAATGGAGACAATATTCGATCAGAGCGCGCAAGAAGTCCATCACTCAGGAGTTTACTGCAATGCGTTCATTGCACAATATAATAGTTTATGTTTTCTCTGCGTACTACCACTTATTTGGAGCTAATGTCTATATAGAATACTTTACGAGTCAGTTGCGTCAATAACTAGGCAAGTCGCCACTACCGAGAACAAAATTTCACTACCTAGTACTTCCCTTGGTATTCTGTCGCCCAGGTGTTTCTGGTAAAAAGCTACAGTGGCCATAGATGGTCTTGAGCTCGTGCTGTTCACAAGCTTGAAATCAAAATTTTGCCCATTCGTTTACGGAATAAAACACATTTGTAATGCATGTAATTAATGTAATGAACATACACGCAAATCCGTCACGGTAAAGACACACGACACAGCATGCAAATCCACGTGCAATAAAACGCAGTTGAAACCTATTTTTTTTCTCTGTACTGAATCGAAGAAAGGCTCAAGGGGTGCCATATCTCATCATTATGTGAGAACAAGCGGAGAAACTTGCAAAATCCGCTCGTTTTTCCTGCAAATTGACCGCGGAAACTCAATCGACGGTCGTGTTAGAGTCGCTCAAAGAAATACCCCCGAGGCTCCGTGAAAAAAACTACCGAGGTACAAATTGGCCGAGCTCCAGGCACGGAAGAAATAATAAAATAATGCTATTTGGGTGGTTGAGCTGACGGTGATACCTGCGATGACTTACAGACAAAGTAATAGGAGGTTTAATTTTTGTAAAGGCACGGAGGTTGTAATTCTGCTAGTTGGGTTTTGAGCTGATTGTGATGACGAATGCCGTGAGCAGACGAGCGACATCTTTGCTAGTTTCGACAAGACAAAATTGTCGGATCGTCAAGTTTGCCACGACATTTCAATGCACACGTAACGGGGGAAACGTTTTGCAGCTGCAATGTCCTAGGGTAAAGTTTTTAGAAGTTGTATGGAAACGAAATTGTAAACATTAGTTTAATAAATTTTATTGCTTATTTACAGGACGGTTTTTAGTCAACGTGCATAGCACTCAGAAACTGAATATTTTGTGCTATCTCTAAATTAGATCGTCAACAAAATTTTAAGATGTAAGTTTTCTGCCGCTATCATCGTTATAACCTAGAGACATACATTTCATACTTTTGACATTGCAGTTACAATCGCCACCACTTAACGTAAAGTTTTAAGAAAAACCGAGGCGTTACATACCATAGTAGGCAACAGATAATAGGGAAAACTGGACTATAAGTTGCTTTGAATTGCTCCAAAAATACGAAAAAGATTCGCCTTGACGCATCTTGCTGAACTCGCTCTTCAAGCAACTTCTTCGTGGAGTCTTGTGGAGCATTTGTGGGCGAAATGCCACTCTCGACAATTTTTGCTTCTCGTCTGCATTGGGCCTTAGAGACAGAGCAGCAGGAGGTCTAATTTTTGTAAAGGCAGAGAGGCTGTATTACTGCTATTTGGCGCAGTGATCGAGCTGATTGTGATACTTGTGATAACTTATAGGTAAAGTAAGTATGTATACTTTTCTAGAAATAAGAACGTTACTGTATTGTTGGTTGGGTGGGAGAGCAGTGTGTGATGCTGGTGATAACTTACAGATAAAGAATAAGTTTACTTTTTGTAGTGACAGGAATTAATAGAAAAATTCTAGCTGGGAGGGAGAGTTGACCGCGATGCTGGTAATGAATTACATGTAAAGTGCGAAGTCTAAGTTTTATATCGACGCGAAAGGTTACAATAATGACACAAAGTGAACTGAGTTCTCGTATGTACTCGACTGTATATTCGAACGGTAGCGAAAACGGTTGTGAATTCCACCACTGAGGATATCTGCCCTCATCTGTAAACTAACTCAACGTTTCCCACCAGATGTTCTTCATTGGCGGAATAAAATGCGCCACCAGCAATGTTTCACTGCTGCATGTATCTCAAAATGAACGTTGCGGTTCCCGAGCGTTGATCTGTTTAATTCTCGCAAGAAAATGAAACACCAAAAGTGGTTTAGAAAAGTGCCTTGTAAAAGCGCATCAGGGATGTTTCTCGAGTGGCATTTTGCGAGCAGTTGCAGCTGCGGCTGCACCAAGTTTAGGTTTCATATCGCCGTGTTATGGTGATTGTTTCAAGGCAACGACATGCCGTTCCAAATTGATGAACAACGCCTCCAAAAATTAGATGGAAAACTGCGAGCTTCCTCCGCAAGTTGGAGTGTTACACACACAAGATAGCAACTCTACTTTCTTTTATGGAGCGGGCTGGAGCTTTTTTTTTATTCCTGAAGAAGAGGAAGAGACAAGCAAAATGCAGCCAGTTTTCGTACGTCTTACCATGGTAGTACAGCATAATGCATTTTACAAAATGCGTAGAATGCCTTGTGGGTCGAGAGGTAGAAACTAGAAGAATCTGCTATTATAGAATGATTTATTAGAGTTACGAATAACTAGAGCGCATAACTTCGCAAAGCAAGGCAACGGTAATGAAAAAAATGAACGTGGTTCTAAAACGGAGATTTCTTTCGTATCAAGACCTAAATTTTATCATTTACGCCTTTTGAAAGTTATAACAACTTCAGTAACTTTATTTGAGATCCGTTCCTAACTTTTTAAGTTATGCTGCTAACAAACATTCTGACAAACACAAACCGACCCACCGATCATCACCAAAATATAATCATTTATGTGTTTCACTACGACTAACAATTCCTGCGGATTTCACGAAGAATGAGGATCCGGTCATAACGTTTTGAGTTTTGTTAACAAGCATCAATCAAACATGAAGACAAACAAACGAATTGACAGTTCATCATAAAAATTTTGTCATTTGCTTTTCGTAATATATACATAAAACTCCTGCAAATTTCATAAAAAAAAATCCTCTCATAAATTTTTGAGCTACGGCATTAAGAAAAAAAGAGGTAGACAAACAGACAGATAAAGGGATCTTGACCAAAAATTAATCAGCAGTTCCTCCTAACATACTTAACAATCGCTGAGAATTTCGTAAAAAGCCGTCCATAGCTTTTTGAGTCATCTCGATGACAGCCGAACAAATATACAGACAGAATAAAAGACAAAGAGACAAACTCATCAAAAACATAACCTCCTTGGCTGAGGTAGATATAAATATTTATTTGATATTTCACACGTGTCACGTAACGTGCTGAAGGAATAAGATAGGAAAAATTCGAGCGTTGTAGATTAAATTCCACGGTATCTGTGATCCGGGTTTATTACTTACTATGAACCTCAGTTCGCCTACACGAGCGTGTTCTTACATATCAAAGGCATAATGTACAGGTAGCCTCACGCGCATCTCTGACTCCGCCCCCTTTGCTTGCTGGCCAGTTGTGACGTCATCAGGAGGGCAAAACGGACTGGCTAACTATAGTCTCTATGTATGATTTTCGTTTGCTCAAATGATTACACTTTCTTTACTTATGGCAACGAATAACCAGTTCAGTATTGCGGCTCATTGCAAATAGTCCTGTATAGTTCTCCTTGACTTGATAACAATCTAAAAGAAAGAAAAACCCTCCGCAATCAGTGCATTGTTTTGCCGCATATATTAAAGCAGCTTATGAGGAAACAAAGTGTCAGTTGATAGTTTACGGAAAATATTAAACAAATACGTAGATAAATTGCAAACTAGTAGCTCTTCAATAAATGTTCTAACCTGCAAAAATTTATTATAATCGTATATATATATCAACTACAGCACAAATTAAGATAAGGCTTTTGAAACAAAGTACGGCAGGAACAAGTCATAAAATGGTGCGATAAACTTATAATGGTCTCCCAAAAAAGCCGTTCTCTGAGGTCCCAATGAAAGACTTGAGGAGGAATATTCAGTTAAATTTCACACAACGTCGTAGCCTGAAAGAAAGAAAATACATTTGTTCTTGTTTGAAGATCCCGCTAGAACGTTTGATAAGCTTGCTGCAGTTAAAATGTTGGCTCTAGGGTTTCAAGTAGAGCCGTCTGCAGACGATAGTCTCTTGTCCCGTGGTTTCACTTCACAGCGTTGACTGCGTTACTGTATCTGTATACACAACAAATATGAGCACTGATTTCTGAGACGACATTCACTAAAAATCTGAAAAGACACCAGACACTGTAGCTACTAGTGACACTTGCAAGCCAGCGGATATGACGGTAAACATTTTATCGAAACTTTCAGTTGCCGCGACGGTACGAAATATTCGAATGCGTTGATGTGAAAACACAGGATAAAAAACTTTCGTCTGTGGTTGGCTTTAATAATGCCATTCCATGCATAAATATGTTACTGCAGCTATAAGGGCCTCGAGTTTAGATAGCTCAAACTTGAAGTAACAAGTTACAGTGCCCAGACAGAAGCTAAGACATGAAGCTATAGTTAAATATTGCACCAATTTTACTCGAAATTAGCTTTATATGATAAAATTTAAATGCTCTGCGACTTTTAACCTATAAATCCATAGACTAAGCAACCGTTACTCTTATACTGCACAGGAAAAATGTTCAGAACGGTTGCAGCCTATTTACTGCGAAAACTTGCCGATTTATCATGTTTGTGCGTAAGCCATATGATATCTAAAAAAAGACATTGCCAATTCTTTACTTTCTTTTGTGCAAAAAAAAAAAAAACAAAAACACAAAAACAATCGATAATGGGCTTTATTGGTCACATTTCTCCATAAACTCGTTCACAGGAAAGGCACTTGCCATGCTTGAAGTCTCCAGATGACTTAATAGAGCGAGATGCACAGAAGAGTCACAAACTGGTCAAGCGATGGGGCACCTGTACTTTATTATGCCATGATGAAAGGAATACCGGAAATTCCACTTAAGTGCACCATATATTTGTCCAGTTTTTCACGCTGATTGCTGACTTTTCCCCTGCGAAGCAGTCTGAGGAGTAAAATAAAAGAAGATAGCGGGGTTTACGTGCAGTAGTAATTCTCTGCCTTCATTTAATAGTGGGTACCGTTCAGATGTATTGCAACAGAAAGCACTCAACTCTCACGACCATTTGGGTTTGCCGTGGTAGCGTAGGCGCCTTCAAAAGCATATTAGCAATGAAACTATGATCAATTAGAACACTCTGCGAGCGCCTACCTCCACCAAGCCAGGCAATGGTAATGGAAATTTCAAACTTGTTCTGCAACTATTGTGTCCTAAAATTACTTCAGCATTAATGTGTCTAATTATTAAAGTAATGACAAGAAAAAGATAGCTAATCGTAAGGTTATTTTATTAAGATACATGAAATTATAGTTTGATAAAATTGCACGCTTGGGACCAACATTCCATTATAAACGAGAAAAAATATACTACAACGTATCAAAAGTCGAATTTAGGAAAATTAACCCTAAAGTGCGATGCAGTTCAATGAGCGTTTCAAATTTCAGTGCGTATACAGTAAAAATACAGCAATATTTATAAATTCAGAATACGGAAAACGAATGAAATAGATACAGTACTAGAAAAAATACAAAGTAAAAAAACCTGGCCTGATGAACTAAGAGTTGGTAATGAGAAGGGGAAATGCACTTGGTATCATTTAGAGAAGGTTTGAGTCTGAAAATAGATAGAGATTCGAGGATGCATTGATCTGTTGAATAAGAAGTGCTTGCCAATATTTCAAAACAATTGATTGTGACTGGGACGCTACAAATTTCAGACGGTGACGTTGCAGAAGACAGCGGAGGGGAACCGAGAGGGAGACCGGTCCTACAACTGCAGAGCGTCCAGCGTGCTCAGAAACTCTGGTCATGAGGGAACGACAGGTAGAACCTATATACCGCACTTCACAACGTGAACAACTAAATTGATACACCAGAGAAGAGCAGATAGCTGGAGGGAGTCTTTCCTTGAAACGCAATAAGAAGCCAATTGTAAAATTGTTTGCTAGACTTGTATGAACTTTGAGTTCTGAAAAAAAATTCCGATGAGGGATTGAATGGTTAAATCTGTTTCACAGTCTAGCAATACTAAGTAAACTAGTGGCTCGTGCCGTCATAAAATGACAGAAGGAAATAAATTCTTCATTAAAACGCCTGTTTTCTTCTGTTATTAACGCTTCAAAGGATTTCGCAGAGGAGAATTCCAAATTCTGTCCGTATGCACCTCCAGTAATCCGGTGGCCTTTTTCTCATAATGCGTGAGAGGAAAAATATAAATATATTTACAAAGAAATAAACAAGCTAATCAATAAATTAAAACACGACGGAAATTATTATGATAATACTGATCAGCATAATTTTTTCAAATTTCCTGGAAACGTTCAGCGCTTTATCTTGGATATGAACAGAGGCCACATAGCGATAAAAATAATGTGAAAACGAAGAAGCAAAAATTTATTAACTCTTCTCAGCTCAAAGTTTCATCCCTTCATCCATCTCTTAAGTAACTTATCGTGTTACACGAATAAAACCACATTGTTTCCTCTATTCAACGCATTCGCATTCATTCTGGGAAAAAACAGACCTATGTATGTAGTTCGAAGTCGTGCCAAAATGGATTATCAGTTTCCCTTTACCATTTACTCAGTACTAGTACTAATCAGTCTGTTAGTTTTCCCAGTAAAAATTTGTGCTGTTTTTCGTTCCTTTCTGACCTTTCAGCAGCTTTTTTTCTCTTCAAAAGGAACTGGATAGGGAATGAAAAATTACCAGCGAGCGATTGGAAATACAGTTCTGAAACGTTTGTCCGTAAACTGCTTTGATGTTACTCTGCACTGAATTCCCCTCAAATATTTCAGTAAATTAACATTTTTTTAGGTTGATAATATAATCAAAGTCAAATTTTTATTGTAATCAGAAGACATGTCCCGCCTTGAAACTCAGCCCAGCCTTGCATTTCACAAACTGCGTCAGTAGAGAATAATATAGAAGTCTATCAAATTTTAATAATGAAAATTTGATGGGAATAAATGGGTGAAAGCATACGAATTTCAGTTCCGCATTACAAATACGTAAGCCTAATTTCTTCTTTATGTGTTTGTAAAAAGTGATATCGCGCAGACTTTGTCAATGTCAGTAACAAAGTACTAGCTTAGATTAGGTAGCGGTTAGTACACGTACCAATGGACCCATTGTTTAGGAGTAGCCGAGACTTACTCTCCGGCTATTTTTGAGCTATTACTATTATGTCAGAATCACTTAGATATCTGAGGAAGAAGAGAAGAAGAAGAAGAAGAAGAATATAAACTCAGCCAAAGTTGACCGAGCAAGCACGATTAATTGCTGCATAATCGCGGAGATTTGAAACGTTAAGTTAGGTTGGGCATGGAAGATGGTGGATTACGTTGACCTATGAAGCTTCACCCGTTAAGAGTTTGTGACTCCTAGAGGGTGAGGAGTTCGTAGCTGTGGAGAGTGTTGCTCCCACTGTTTATCAAGATGATTTTTAAGGTCACTGACACTTCTTGTACCGACAACTCCGGAGAGGAGTCAATTCCAAATGCTCACAATGAAGTACGAGAAAACTTGCTGGTTGAGAGTAGTTCTTCCATCTTTATATTTGAGTTTTTGACCGTTGTAAGACACTCGATAATTAACATCTCTATCAAAAGTCCAATTGTATGCACGTTATCGATACTATTCGAGTACTCGAATGTTTATATTAGTTCTCGTGAGAGATGAGTCCCACTTCTTGTAAGCGACACTCGTATATTTTGTTTCGCTGCTAAGATATTATTTCTGTTGCTCTGCTTTGGATTCTTTCCATTTTGTTGGCATTATTGCACTGATGTGGCGACCAGATTTGAACAGCGATTTTAACTGCACTCGCACTAGTGCTCTGCTCAAATCAGTGGTTTTTGCCTTGGATTTGTACTCAAAACTCCTGGTAATGAAGCGCAGTACTCTACTAGCAGTGTTGACACGCTTGTCAACCTGCTGACCGTGTTGTAGCGTGTGATAGCTATTCCCAGGTCACATTGTTGGGTGACCGCTGCTTACTTTAGTTGGTTCATTTCTAATTGGACTGGGGTGTTTTCTGGCTTCGGTCATATATAAGTACATTTCTGATCATTTGTCGACATTAATGCTCATCTGTCACGCCGCGGTCTATTCGATGATGAGGTCGAGGTCCTGTTGGAGCTCAGTTCTATCCGTGACAGGATGACATACTTTAGTGTCATCTACAAATTTATTTTATTGATGATGTTAAGATCAAGATCATTTATGTAATTTTAAACAGAAGGGGGCCGAGCACACGCTATCTCGTGTAACTCCTGATGAGACAGGCGACCAGTCAGTTAGTTGCTCGTCTCTTTGCAGCTGTACTCGCTGCTGCTGACCAGTGAGCCATGCTCGGATCCAGCGTGAATAGTCTTTCTGGGCGCAATGGGCTTCCAATTTTTTCATTAACCGCAGCTGGGGACTTTGTCAAATGTCTAATGTAAGTTTAGGTTAGCGAGGTCCACACCTTTTTTCTACTTATCGTAATTTTTAAAAAGAAATCTGGTGGGTTAGTTAGGCAGCTTTTGTATCGGAAGATGTGCCAGGGGCGGCGGAACAGGGGGGGCCTGGGGGCCCAGGCCCTCCCAATAATTTTTTTGGGTGGGCCTGGCCCCCCCAATAATCCAAGGTGGCTGTATATTTTAATTTCCTAATACTGATATTTTCTTTAAAATTTCTTGCACTAACTTAACAAAGACATAAAAGAAAAACAAGAGTGTATGATTATTATAGCATAATTTACGTTATTCCATATACTATAGGTATTTCAAGTGAACTATTCTAGATTTGATCATGAATTTTATATTATGTGGATTGTTCTATAGTATTTTCAGGGCCAGATTTATACTAAGGGAGGCCCGCTACAACTTGTTGTAGAGTTGTCCCTTAACAAACAGGGCCTGGGGCAAGTTCAGCTTATATCCCTTTAAGAAAGGAAGCCCAAGGCAAGTTAAGCTGAGGCCTCTTTACCAAAGGAGGCCAAGGCAAGTTTCAGCTTGGAGCCCTTTACAAAAGGGACCCCTAGGTAAATTAAGCTCAGACCCCTTTACCAAAGGAATCCCAGGGCAAATCCAGCTGGGGGCCACCCAAAGCCATCAGGCTGCAGTTATTTACCTCTTTTTCCATAGGAGCCCCTCCTTAACAATGGTCCAGGGGAAACCACCCCCAATGCCCTAATTAATCTGAATCCGCCCCTGCCCACATATTCGAACCTGACAAAGGATTTCATGAACCCTATGCAAAGATATCATGCAACTGACCTTTGCATTTCATGAAATCTATTTGCATGTTTTTCAGTCCACTTAGTGGCTTCTTTTAGTAAACGAAGCAAACGAAAAATTAGAGGCGCAAAATTGATTTGAAACGGAAGGCACAGTCCTTTTTCATCGCTAATTTATATAGCTATTATTATAACAGGTCTAGTTTTAGTTATTTATAAGCTAAAACGTCACTCTTATTGCTTTCTACTCCTGCGAATCACTCACTTATCTTTAAAACTTGTTGAAGCTCTGGCAGCGTTAGTACTGCGTTTCTGATATTGCATCCTGCGGATTCATTTCTGACTAATGAGGAGTAATGGCAAACGAGTTTTTGCTATAAAACCACGTCTCGCTAACCTCCGGATAATAGATGTCAAAGATGTCATTGGTTGTTAGAAAGAAACCTTATGAAACAGTACCTACTTTTTTTAAGTTCAGACAATGGAGTTGGTTTTGTCACTCTCAATTGAGTACAATGTGTCCAACTCAAATTGGTTAACTTAGCGACACCAAAAAAAAGATCAATACTGTAGCTCTTAATGGTATTTTACGCCATCTCAAGCGCCATCAGGTTTCGAACAATTTCTACAAGTTGAACGGGGCAGCAACAGCGCTTGTATAAATACGATATATATTATTTATGACAAGTACGTTGAGTCTAATAAGCTTAGCTTTTCGCTGTCACTTATTACTTAGGGAAATCCTTCTCGCGCCGTTTAGATGAAAAAATTACCTTAGGCCTGTATTATGCATATTTTTCCATTTTATTTATCAAAACCTCCTGATGATTCGATTATGTTGACTTTTTCGCCAAAGAAACTGGCTTCTTTATTTTTTTTTTTTTTTCATTCTCTATTCAGTTAGCCATGAATTTCATAATAACTCTGTCAAAGTAAACCACGGTATGCAGCATGATGCTGCTCCCATGATTTTTTTAAACTAACTAAAATATTCAAAAATTCTTTATTCTTTCTATACGAAATATTTAGTGTATTTCATCGTCAACTAGAAGTATGTGTCCGATCCTCATTAAACTTGATTGATTTCCCAGAGGCAAGCACATTAATTCAATTAATTTTTAGTGTAAATTTTCCCAGTCTTTCCAACTATTTAAAACCATTCTCAGAGGCCGAATGGTTAGAACGATGTCTCGCTTATTGTCTCGAGCTTAGACGCTCGGATCTCAGCTTATGTAGAAGGTGAAGTTGTGTTGCTCAGGACTGCAGCATCAACGTTTGTAACTTTCCTTGTAAACTGCGAAAGCAACACCTTGTTGCATTGGTGTAATCGGCGCGATGAAGAGGGCCAAATATTTGGCGGTTACCCTAATCCATCATCTTTCATGTCTCAACTTAACGTAGTAGTGTCACCGTCGGCTGCTGCAGCTAATTGTGTTTGCAGTGCCACTTCATCTTCAGTCGTTTTAGAAATATCCTTATGTCTTTACCATAACGGCAATAGCTTATAGAGAACCACAGCGTGAGTCTCGGCTGCTCGCTGAGCATGGGCCTATTTGTCCGTCTGCTGGCAACTATCTAATCATTCAAGTCTTTCATCTCTGAAACCATAGCGCTGACTATCCGTGCTTCATATCAGCCTGGCAAGCCTCTGGGCCCGATATTGCGAGCACATATTCACAGCTTAAACTAGTACACGGAGGGCTCCTATATAGCTGGAGTATTCAGTCAAGGAGAGAAAGAGCACGTTCAAGTGGGCACGGAAGTTAAGTGTTGGAGGCTTAGCTTGTACGTAACTGCAGCCAGATGCTTTGGCTTTTACACTTAAAATCATGTAGCAAGTCTTAGGACGAACATTACGTAATTTACGTTGAACCCGGCTGAAAACTCCACTCTACCGAGCTAGATTGACTTATTGAAAGTCTCGAAACGAACCAACTAAAGGGCCATATTTAACCCTTTGCCTCCTGAAATTCAGATAACATTTTTTCACTTTTTTTGTTAAATTTATGAAAAATAGGTTAGTTGAACACATATTTGAGAAAGAATTTAGTTTTACTTGCAAAAAACAGTATTTTTTTGCATCGGCTACTACAGATGCCGTCAGTGTCTTGGGTAATTGACATGATGCATAGCTTTTGTATAGGGAAAAATAGAGAGTGGCATCTGATGATGCCGTCAGGAGGCAAATGGTTAAAGCACAAAACCTCTCGTCGAATCCAGCGGACATGTGCGCAGTTTCAAAAAGTCAAGTCTCGAGTGCTTAACTTCGGTGCTCAAGCGAACGTACCCTTAGAGTAACGATGCTATCTCAAATTAAGGCAAAGTCAAGCCAATAGTGGGCGAAGGCCAAATTCCCTTTGCCAATCATTAATGACACATTTAGGGCATGTTCGATTGGGCCCCGAAATGAAGCATTCGAGGTTTAACTTTTCGGAAGCCACAGACGGGTGCGTTGCTTTCTACCCGGTAAACTACGCTCCAAACTGCGATATTTCTTCTACAGTCGGTTACCCTTTACCCTCAAAAATTAAAACTCAATCTTGCTCAGAACAAAAGTTTCTACAAGGCTCAAGGTAATCACTTGATTCTAGCACATGCAACACGATTCAAAACGATAAAGCCACAGCTTTTGACTGGAGTTGCGGATAAGCTACGCCTCTTAGCTTAGTTTCGGTGCCCAATCGAACATCAAATTATTAGGCTGGAGCATCGCCTGGTTATCGGCGCTCCATAGAGATCACCACCTTGAGCATAAAAACTATCGATTGCCCTTAACATCATGAGGCTGACACTTTCTTAACTCTGGCTGTGCAATGGTGGATTGTTTAGAAAAATCAACGTAGTTTTCCACTGGCGAGAGTTGATAAGAAGTGTTTCATTGCAATAATTAGAATGTATCCATTTGTTAAAACAAATTAAAGACAATAAATATATAAGTGGCACACCGATTTTTTATATGAATCAAAATAATTTTTAAAAGAATTAAAAATAAACGCTAGGAGAATCATTCGGACCCCTGTTTTTAATCCTGGACAGGCATAAAACTTGGATTGTACATTGAATAGTAAACGCAACTAAAAGCATGAACAGCGAATCAATAATCAAAATCCATCTCACGTTTCTAAGAAGTTGCAAGCTCCACCATGCAATGCAGAGCATAATGAAAGACAAAAGTATTCCAGCCCAATAGTTCTGTAATGATGGACTCTTTCTGGCAATATTTTCGCTTGTGGGTCATGAGGTTACTTTCAAAAGGACATTCACACAGTTTTTCTTATAGGGAAAATACAATGGCATGATTAGCATTTAACCCAGCGACAGAGTCTTAAGGCGTCTTTAGTGACCACCGCGCGGGTGATTCCCTTTGATCGCGCATGATTCGTACGTTTTTGTGACCGCGTTTTGACGTGATTCTGATAGCAATCAACTGCGATCAGTGGTGAGAATTGATCGCAGCGTGATTTTTTCCGCAGGCTAATCACGCGTGATCAAAGACTGATTCCAGCCGTTGGACAAGTAAAAATTCAAAACTTTGAAAGCAAGTTCGCGATATTTTCTTATATATAGGGATAAATTGAATTATGTTATGATGATTGTTTGTAATATTGACGTCCAGAATTAAAGTTTCGTTAATTTTATGCCTGTGTATGTTCAAAACGTTTTAAATACTGCTAGTTCACTTATACAATGACTTCAAAGTGAATAAAAGTTCTTAAGAAATCAATTTCTCACTATTTTCCGTAAAAATACGTTAGATTTTTATTTTTGAAAAAAAGACATGGCGTCTCTCACGGTCTCTGGTTTGTTTACAAAATCATTGACCGGCCTTGTGCTTTTCATTGATCACGATGATTATGATCACGGTGATTCTGATCACGAGCGTGGCCACAAAAAGACGCCTTTAAAATTTTTCAGGTTAACTATGATGCCCTTGAGTAGAGGCGAAAAGAAGAATGCCTTTACAGAGAAACTATGGAAATTAGTCTTGTAGTCTGTAGTTGAAAACGGAGAAAAATTAAAAAAGAAAAATCCGGCGTGGGATACCAGTTTGCGGCATGAGACGTTGCAGTGAAAATACCTTTGTACTACTGCGATATGACACTTTATATAAACACACAGAGAAAAATATCTGAAGAAGTCGGGGTGATAGGGGGTGGGCAGCCATGCTGGATGGCTGGGCCCCCCCAATATTTTTGACGTTCCGCCGCCCCTGTGTGCCGGGTTTCGGAATTGAGCTGACGCATCCTCAGTGATGCTCTTCTTCAGAAGGCGTTCGATGGTGCTGCTGATGACCAAAATAAGGCTGATTGGTCGATTGTTACTGGAACTTTTCTTGTATCCTTTCTTATGTATTAGAATCAAGTTTACAAGTTTTTATTACTGTTGAATTTCTTCCGCATTCAGAGACTGATTGAATGCTTTGAGCAGCGGCGCTGTGATGACTGAAGTCATTTGTCATAGAACATGAAAAAAATTTCTTGACCACGAGATATGTAGATTTTCCGGTGGGGGGGGGGGGGTTCAGTTCTTGAAGGACCTCATGCTCCGTAAGACAACATGCGTGTCTGGGAGCTAAATATTCGCAACATATTCAACGCTCAATACCGAAGTGAAATATTCGTTCAGGATAGTATCTTTGTCTCTTTGGTGATTTCACTGTCGGGTGTTTAGAGCAGATCTATGGCTACTTTATTGAGTTACCTTTGACTGACGTACTATAAAATGTATTTCGGTTGTTTTTTGCCATCGCGGCTATGGAAGCTTCATTTGCCCTCTTAGTAGTCCTGACTTATTTCTTCACTTCCCGACAAGCCATTATTTGATTTTAACTATTCTCCGTTCGATTATGCTTCCAGGTTTTGTAACACTCTTGCGGCTTAGCAACGCAGATTTGACGGTCCGATCTAGCCAGCGGTGATCATTACATAGACTTTGCAAACCCTTTATAAACATTTTAACGCTTGATGAGTCAGATCCCATACTCAAGTGGTGCTACTTAATTTACTCTCATATAGTTTTTCGAAATTCTTCATCATTCTGTTGAGCAAAACCTTCCCCGCAGAACAGCAACATTTTGTTTAGATAAAGTAATACTATAGTATCGACGTGCAGTCTATAGTTTTCTACACTCTATACGTATACGTACTGTCAATCAGATGTATAAAAGCTTTGCAAACCAATACCTCAGTGTCACTTTTCCTGAGACAAGTGATATTATTTTTATTTTGTATTTGACTCACTGTCACATACATTTCTCGTTTAGAAAAAATGGGCCGCTTTGTCCAGGGACTTTCAATTAAGGGATATATGGCGGACAGTCTTTCTGCATTGTTTGCAATTTCGTTCATTAAGGCGAGCCCTCTATACCCCGTGACATAGAAAAGGACTAGTTGAAAGGAAGTATCTGAATAAAAAATAATTGGCTTAGAAAGGGTACATGGAAAGTTAATCCATATTCACAAGTTTTATTTCATTTGATAAGAAGCGTTCAAAATAATCACTCTGGATATGACGACAGCAGTTAACCACTGTTTTAACGCTACTCTCTTATAAGATAGCTGTGTTAAATTTACATTGTTCAGATATATCTAGAGCGACAGCAGCTAGCTTCATATAGGCTGGACGAGATACCTACCATATGAAACAAACTGCGAGGAATACACTATCATTTAGATTTGGTTCGAGTTCTGTACGTGAAGTACTTTTTGAGTTACAAGCCTTTTTTTGATCAGTTTGTTATGTCACTGCATCTAAGATTTTGGAAACTCTTAGTAAGCATTTATAATTGCTGTCGACAAATATATACTGTATTCATCAGAAAAATTCCTACTCTGAACGTGTTTCAATTCCACTCACTGGTTAGATTGCTTTTTTTAAGAGTCATTTAACGAAAACGAAACGTGCAAAAGTCTGAAAACTATTAGAGAGAATTAGCTGTTGTTAAATTACAGGAGGGCTATGACTACTTTATCCAGACAAGTATTTTTTACCGACAAGTAGATCTGAATTTCTATTCAGCGACAACCCTCCATGTCTGCTTGGTACAACTTGAACAATGATTTGGAGGGACAAATTTCAAATTTTGTTCTCTACCTTCAACCTTACGTAGAAAACTTAAGCCTACCTAAATAGAACACTAATTTGTTACATTACTGAATAATGTTTCGCTTACCAAGCCAAGTGTATATTCATCTACGAGAAGACATGGAGTAAGATCGAGAGCCAACTCTGCACAAGGATTTGATGCAACTCTGTGCAGTCATTCAAAGGCATCCATTTCCAATTTAGTCGTCTGCCGTCAACCTTACTGGTAAGACTTTGGAAACCCTTAGAGAGAATCTCTTGGTTTGTGTTGCCCTGCTGAGACGATAGTTTGGCGCGACTAACTTGCTATTGGCAGTTGGCACAATTTGCAGAGCGGTAGTTGCTGCTGTGGA
>LQNS02278171.1:14594641-14615225 GCA_001587735.2 Parhyale hawaiensis
ACAGGCGTGTAGCAATGCATTAGTGTAGACAGAAGCATTAATGCCGTACAAGCAATTGCTTAAGTTTCATTAGGTGCTCAGCCAGGCACATCTAATGCAACTTGGAAGTAGAGTGAACACGGCAAGGGTCTCAGGCTTGGGGATGTGACAGAGGGAGCCGCCCATGCATCGAGAGCCCTTGTGGGCGCTAATCCCAAGTGACAAGAGGACTTTATTGGAAGAACTTCTGTGTTGAGAAGAGATAAGTCGAATTTTGGTCGTGTAATGCACTTCCAGTGCTCCTTGAGCTCCTAGACTAAGAACGTTCGGACTTCCACAAGGCTAAAATTGATTACCTTCGTTTATGAACGTCAGCGTATGTTTGTGTTTAAATCGGTGTTCATATGAATTGCTCTATTGAGGCTGGAGATATGAATTCTGTGAATCCACTAATAGATTACCTTCGCCTCTGTTAGGCTATCAGAACGTCTCCCAGTTTTGCATACATTTTGATTCATTTGTTCTTCCTACACACAGTAATGACCTTCTCTGTGTTAATATTCCTCTTCTGTCCCAGTTTACTGTCACCATTTAAATAGGATAACCGTTTTGCTTGGTATACTAACTGTCCATTTTTTGTCCTCTTAGATCACAACGAAAGTTCTAAGTAAGGAATCGAGTATTAAAATATAATAAATCACTTTAATTACTGAATGAATTTTATGTAAGTTATGCTTATCAAGTTCTTTTTATTAGTGAACAAAATATGAAGAAATCTCTACGGTCGAAATTCCTGTTGTCGGTAAAGCTTAATTTTCATAAAGTTCTGGAGGGTAGGTCCGTTGTACGCCAATGTGCGTTGTGTTTTTTGGATGACAGTTGCCGTATGAATATTTCACAGCTGGGCTCTGCTCTTTGATTTGCGGCCCTTCTGTATTTTTTCACGGAAAAAAGGCTTGTAAAAACTTTAATTTGTTTCATATGTCTCTCACGATTAATTTCGTGCTTATACATCAGTTTTTGGTGACTATTGTAGAATTTTCTTTTCCAGCTAAAAGCACCGCAGGAAAGCAAATATGTACTGGGAGAGCGCTCAGCGTGACCACAAATCAAAACTGCTCCGGGAACTGTAGAAATTGTTTTCAATTTCTAAACCACGCCAGAGTCAAGAAGTAAAAATTTTTCTTAGCGGTGAACTTAGAAGAAATTGGCTAAAAAATAAATGAATTTTGAAGGTTTCATAGCTATTAAACGGAGAGTGAGAAGTGACAATGGGAAAGCAAAAATCAAAATTCAATCTTTAATGACGGCAATATGAAGTTGAGCTACAGAAATTTGTTTCACACTTGTTCACTTTATAACATGTTTTCAATTATAGTCTAACCGTTCTATGAAGGCGGTTCGGTCGTGATCAAATTCTTGTATACAGCGGGGCCAATCCTACGAATATATCTGAGATTTCTCTATATGCAGTTAGTGGGCGTGTCTAAGATATGGGCCGAACAAAATCTCAGATATACTCATAGAATTGGCAACGTTATAGAAGAATTGAACCACGACCACCGAACCGCCTTCATAAAATGGTCAGACTATAGCACAATCTGTATGAAATGCTTTGGGGACGAGGAACTCTGTCAGGAGGGCGAGAGAGCCGTTAATTGCTAATTCGGATCATCTACCTTCGTCAGCTTCGTGAAAAATATTCGTAATGAGAGGAACAAATAAAACGACAGCATTACGTACCCTCAAGAAAAAATGAATAAAATAAACATATTCACTTTCATTATGAAAAGCGAGCGTTACGGATGACATGCAATTCAAATTACATTATTTGTTCAGAACTTACAGCGGGCAGTAAAACTGTTACCTTAAACTGTAGTGCTTATAATAATTCAGACACAAAACGTTTTTCGTTCCAAACGATTTTTCGATGCAAATGTTATATTTGTACTTAATTCAAAGAGATGTCGTTTCGTTGTCCCTTTGACATTTTTAATCCAAAGAGCACATGCTTTTTGGAACAAGTGATATGTTTTACAATCAAGGAGAACACGGTCTCGGTTACAAATGAGGTTCTTCAATATAAAGAACAAATGTTTTTCTGGTCCAAATAATGGTTTTTAATTCAGAGGTGACATGTTTCTGAGTCAAAGTGATAATTTCAATAGAAAAAGAATTTTTTGTCCTATATATATATATATATATAAACATACCGAGTAAACCCGTTTATATAAATTTTTTTCATTTGAAAGAGAGCATATTTTTTTCCAACTGATATTTCCTGCACAGAGGGCACATGTTTCAGTCCAAATTATATTTTCTTTATTTAAAGAGAACAATTTATCTAGATGCAATTGTTTAAGTTTATTCAAAAGTATTTGTGTTTTGTTCAAACGATTTCTTCTTCGTTCAAAAGGAGCACATTTCTAGGTTCATCATGACATTTTCACTTTCAAGAGAAACTTTGTCTTGGTTCAAATATTGTTTTCAACCCATACAGAATATGTTTTCCGGCTTAATTTATATTTCTTCTACAAAGGAAACATGTGTCTGGGTGCAGGTGACATTGTCATTTCACACAAAACATATTTTCTTGGCCTATGTATTATTTTCAGTTCAAAGAGAACGTGATATTTTGTCCAAATGAATTTTTTTTATTTAAAGACACTACGTCTCTGGGTCCAAATGACATTTTCCTGCCAGAGAGAACATATTTCTTGGACCAACACCTAAGCAACTCGGTCGAACATCAGATGTTCAAGGAAGAGTTTTCATTAACTAGAGTTTCGTTCGGTGCGCCTCCATAGGGCGCATAGATCACTCTGTCAGGCGCTTCCGATGTCTGGCCGGCAGAAGTTTCCATCGCTGCATTTGCTGTAGATTTTCGCTGGAGTTGGAACGAGAGAACTGTTGTGTTTACGAATCATTAAGTTTGATCGTTTTCGCCGAGAGCTGCAGAAAAAACTTTTGCGATGTCGCGCCATTATTTATCAGTGATGCGTTGCGTATCGGCTCGCGGGATAGGTGTTGGTGTTCAATATTTTCGGTGATAATACGTACAGCGCTACTTGATTGAAAAAAAAAACGCTTTCGCAAAAAAAGGCAGAACCAGGGAAACCAAGGGGCGATACAAATGGTCATTCACCAGGAAGATTTGTGTGGGGATAAGTTTGATCGGTTGCCCGGAAAGTTTCATGTTTGCTGTCAGATATTCAGGTGAAGCTAATTTTATCTGGTTTATCTGGCACTTTCAGTAGGAATGCGTCCAGTCAGTTATTAAATCTCGCAGTCTCTGTACCGGTGACATTTCGAATGTCTATTTGCTAACAATCGAAATTTTACACTTACCAATATATTTGCTAACTGTACCTTTTTTTTTATCCAAGATTCATGATACACATCGAAGACGATTACCAGGCCTTTTCCGATTTGGCCACATTTGTATTCATATTCGACATAACGATTCTGCAGGGTTTCAATTTCCCCTTTACTGATTTCTTTCTGTTCAATTACAACAAACCATTGCCGTAGTTTCTGCCAATACTTTTTTTGTTGCTCTCCATGCAAATTCCAATCCTACCTTGTCGGCTCAGAACGTATTCTGATGTACAAAAATCATGCTCACAGTCTCAACGGCTCCCATAGCTTCGGAACTTTCCATGTCAGCAATAGAATAGACGAGTACAGCAGTTTTGACCGATCCTGTCGCTCCATGGAACTCACCATACAAAGCCCCACCCTGTTGGCTCAGTACTCATACTGATCTGTCTGAGTAAACACTCACTGTCCTAATTGCGTGTCCAATAGCCCTCAGCCTCTTGTTACTGCTGCCCTGCTAGCTAACTGCACGTGCTGGCCCGGAGGCGGCTGTTACCAAACAAAGGATGGTCATCCCTCGAGTGTCCTTCATTTTGCTGCGGAAATGCTCGACGTATGGGGAGGGACCGCGTGGCTGCATCAGCTACAGCTGTGTAGGAAGAAGGCAAATAGGGTAAAAATACACATATAGTGTCTAATATGAGTGTGAAGCCAAACATTAAATAGCTTGCAGGTTCATATCTAGAACGGGCATCGCATTTTTAGCTAGAGCACTCTGAGAGCGCGTACCTCCGTCAAGCAAGGCAATGTTGGCACACAAATCAAACTGATCCGGAAGCAATTATTCTTTATTAAGCTGAACCAAAATCTGGTCATTTGTGCCTCAAGACATTAATAAAAGCTTTTCTAATTCAATTGAAGATCAGTTGGTAACTTTTTGCATTATACTCTGACAGATACAAATTTATAATCACACGCACAAACGCAGACTGACAGCTATCAATCATTAAGACAATTTGGTCATTTGCTCCTTTTAATATTTCTAACAATATTTGTTAAGTTAAACGATATACGTCAATATTTTTTTGAGTTATGTTCTAACAAACATTATGACCAATATTTATCAAACATTCAAACGAAACAACCGATCATCACCGAAATGTGGACGTTTGTGTTATATCATTTCTAACAACTCCTGTAAAGTTCACCAGGATCTGTTCATAACTTTTCGGGTTATGTTGCTGAAAAACATAAATGCAAGTACAAAGACAAACCAACACACGGACGAACCGATCATCTACAAAATTTGACGAGTTGCTTTTCGTAGCTTGCCTAACAGTTCGTGCAAACTTCATGACGATCCGTCCATAACTTTTAGAGTTATTTTACCAAGCAAAAATAGGCAGACGAACAAACAAACAAACAAACAAAGCAAAGGTTGAGCGGATCGTCATCAAAGTTAATTTGATCTTCCTAACACGCCTAAAAATCCCTGTAAATTTCGTAAAGATCCATAAATAAGTTTTTAAAAAATCTTAGAGACAGTCAAACAAACAGACAAAGACACAAACTCGACAAAAACATTATCTACTTGGTGAAGGTAAATAGAAAAGCACCCCGAGAAAGCAGGTCCCCGCCAAACAATGAAATGCCAACAAAAATTTCAAAATAATCCAGCATATGTCATTTTTTCCGGCGATCAACACGAGTGAATCATTTATTCCTCTTGACATTCTTATGTTACTAACAGACGAACAAATACCCCTAAAAAGAAAACCTCTGTTTGGCGGAGCTAACTGTCTTTCTACATTTCGGTACGAAAAGGGGGCAGCTGCCGCTGTCCAGGAGGTAGACAGAAATAGCTAAAAATTATTTATAGGCACTTATGGGTAATTAATTTAATAAATGAAACATTTTCTCGTGTAATTAGCTACAAACGATCTAATGTGCATATACTATCGATCGTAGCACATATTGTTATCTGACGGAGGCTAAGCAATATAGGGCGTAATGAGATCTACAATGCAAGACCACTGCAACATATCCTTTGTTTGTTTGTTACCTAGAACTGAGCTACATCTTCTTGTGTACCAGGCAACGTTTCAATGACCTTCTTGTAATGTTTCCATGAGTTCTAAATAAAGTTTATTATTATTAACTCAGTATCCTATACACTCTACACTGATGAGTAATACTCTTATTTGAGATAATTCAATATTTTTTGTAGAACATGAGTTATCTCTCAAGCTATTAGTTTAGTTCATTCTTCGTGAATTATTTAATTTTAAGTCAAGCTTATATTTTCTAAAGGAACAAATATATTCCAATTAGAGTAAGTAATTTTAGTGGTGGTGCTTGGTCGTGTCTGTAGCCACAGTTTCCCTTTTTGAACCGTAGAAAATTGATAAAAAATTAAACTTGTTCCAGGTTTGCAGGGAAGTTAGCTGCGCAATTACCTAAAGATTTGTTGAAGAATAATTGCGTACGAAAATGGCTTAACTTTATGCCAATATAACTAGTTGTTACCCAGCAAGATCCCAATGAACTGGATTCTTTTCGTACCAGTAGTAAGTAGATAACACGAGAGGATTACTAGCGCTGGAGTGGCAAGGCCTGTATCGCTCTCGAGGGGGCACAATTAGTTTTGCCTCCGAATTTCTATAGGAAAATCCCAAGGTGTTTAAAGTATCATGTCTTCACTGAATTTTAAAAGTGGCTTACTCTTCTGCGAAATCTGTTTCTCCCATATTTTGCATTTTCAATAACTACTGTAAAAATCAATATGAGTAACTGAATAAATATGCACGAGCGTAGCAAAAATGAATTTGACTTTGATGCTATAGTGAAAGGGAGCAGCTGTTCCTTTGAAAGTAAAAGCAGAGGAGGACCTATTTAGAAGAAGACATATATGCTAAAACATATATCTAATGCGGTACAATACAACCTCTTCGTTTCAGTAAGTCAAATACATTGTCTTATCCAACTTTGGTCTTATTACCCAATGGGAATTTAAGGTGCCGAGAAGTTACTGAAGGAAGCTGAAGAGAAATATCAGAGATTTACATTTACCTTATGAAAGAAGGAAACAATTGATGGTTTTCTCCGTATTTTAGAGTAAGAACTGGAGAGAAAGCGATTAGTATTTTGTTACTAATGCACCTCTCAGATGTCAAACGATAGTGACAAAGTTAGACGTTGTCTTTGAACATCCTACACGAGGTCCGCAAGCATCACTGTGTTCAACACATTGTGTTTATGCATGTTAAAATAAAATCATCTTTTTCTAGCTTAATGTGGTACATATTCATAAAACTGATTTTGTAACAGAGAACTCTAAGTGCCAGTCAAGAACCTCCTTGATGATATAGAATCATTCGCTCTTTGTTTCGGCTGACAATTTACAGTAGATTAGCCAAGATAGGCAAGCATATCTTTATGCAACACAATTACCTTTTAAGCAGGAATTTGGACTCTTAATTGTCTTTCACCCGCTATCTGTGTCCATTAAACTGGGGCTCGGTGAACTGACGCACCGACGGAAGCTGCGCGTGTCATATATATCGAAACTTTAGTGGACTCATAAACAACCGAGCCAGAAATAATTTTCATAAAATATTTACCCGCTTTTAATCTATAGCGAATTTAAACAACGCAGTTATCTTATATGCATGCGTAATTCATTTATTGTCTCCGATGTAAGCGCTAACTTAGAGCAGAACATGAACGCCGTCAAGCTGTTACTTCCAAGTTCTTACTTACGAAATGTTGCCAGTACGCATAATCTTGAGAAAGGATAACCTGCATGTATGCTTAGCGTCTTCAAAAAACAAATTTGTTTTAGCTCATCCATGCGAAGTTCTCTACATATATCAGGAAGTCCATCTCGTGAACTTAGCTTCCGTAATACAGTCTCCCCTCAGCAGCCTCCATTTTCTCTGAAGCGAAAATGAATCAGCGAGAGTGGTGGCAGTCGCAGGGGAGGTCTGTCGTAACGATTTTCTAAGGTGCAGTCCTTAGAAGCTCAGAGTCGGCCCTGTTCCGGTCTAATTTCGAGGTTTGGCAACGCATTTGAGCTTCCTTTGTTGACAATGGCAAGAGGAGAAGATTGGAGTGAATATATTATGGCCTAATGGATTATTAAGCGCCTATAATCGAGAGCCATGGCGTATCGTGACATGCATTTATTGTTTCACGCCTTTGATACAACGCACTTCATGACTCAACTAGGCAGCTGCATTATTCAATTACAAACAAAGGGTGAATATACTAAAGCAGGTGCTTCTAGTATTCATATTTTATTGCCGTAATTTTGTCCAGCGTAATGCGATTGCGATGTTTTCTTTTACGAGGAGCACCAAGATGAGAGAGTTTATTTGTTGATAAAAGCTAAATAGTTTTGCCATAATAGATATGAGGAAGGAATAACTGCTCACTAATGAGCTGCATGGAATAAAATTATTATGAAATTGTCGATGTACATCGTCTTTGCAGATATTAATTTCATAATGTGTAGAAATTCTGTAACGGATTAATAATTCCTATATCTTTGAAACTAAGGAACGGAAGGGTAGGTATAGAGTGATTATTCGGCACGCTTAATAACATCCTAATAAACACGATGATGATTCACTTATCAGTTTGTAACACTTGGGTAATTGTTCCTTGCTGCTGTAGAAATGCTAGACCATCCCATATTATAACAAGACCCCATGTTTGATATAAATTTACAAATCTTATGTGTCGATAAAGTAAAAAAAAACAGTCTCGTCTCCTTAGATGCGGCAAGAGATATACCCGAGGTCAGAGAGGTAGACCCAGCTAACTATACCGTAACATTTAAAGGACGTTAGCTGGCTTTTAGTCTTTGGCTCTTCACATTCGTACAATTAAACAGTTCTTATGACAGTTGTGGCGTCTTTTCACGATTGAAAATAAAACGCAAACAAAGAGCGTAGTTTTTCTGCCTACTCGTTATAGTCACAGCAGGGCCATAATTCCATACCAGGATGTTCTTATCTTTTCTCGAATCATAAAGGAAGACCAAAACCATAATTATGTTCAAAGAAGACATCTAGAAATAAGCTTCATTTCAAGCACTGCAAACTATCAAGAATATATATATATAATAATGATCAAAACTTATATATTTTCTACACATCAAGTGTCCCATCCTAAGATTGGACTCGGTTCGGTTGTGACTAAGTCTGAAAATCAGGCATTTATTGATCGTAATTTCCTCGTAATATTTTAGAAAAAACTTGTAAGCAGAAACTGATTCATTATTACGTTAGTTGAGGCTGTTGTGAAAATTATGAACTATGTATTTACTGAAGTAACTCTCTGTTTCTCTGTACTATTTTAGAGGAACAGCAGATTGCAGCTCTAGCGGCTGCAATGCAAGGTCCTGATACGTAGAAAGAAGACTGTTGAGGCAATTTCTTCACCATCATTTTTGACCGTAGGGTTCACCAGCCGACACTGCTGATGGAACTTAGTATGGGGGACCGTTATATGCTTTGCAGGCTCTCCGCACGAAGCGCCGCAGCAGCGCACGGGGAGGTACTATATAAATCGTTCCTATACTTACAGCGGCAACGGCTTTAGCGGCGATTTGTTGCAGTGGTCCCGACCAGGACCTATTCTACGTTCTACTAGTTCTTCAAAGTACCTAGTTTGACTCAACTCTGATCTAAGGCACTCATTGTTCAGTTGCAAATTGTTTCTGTACCCTTTGCCTGAAGTGGATGTTCTAATCGGTTACCTGCGTCGCAATCGTCGTTACCTCTTTCGGGTAGTTCATGATAGCAAGAGGATTTGCGGACGGCAGGGTCACCGGTGTAGCACATGTAACTGTGAAATTGTGATTACAACTCGCCTCTGAAGCAATGAGTTTAGCTTATCGTTTTCTAAACACATGGGCTTGAGAAAAGAGTACGCTACGCCCCTTCATCCACATGGAGTCTAGTATAGATATATTCAATGTTTGAACATTCCCTGTGTTCTATAATAAGAGTTAGCATGTTTTCCTTTCTTCGTAAGCATCGTTGGGATCATTATTCTCGGTCCCGATACTGTATGTGAATTTCTTGTTCTGTAATACCCAGAAAAGTTTCAAAACCTCCACTATTGTATTGCAGTACGAATGAGCAGTCAGGCTTCAGCCTTGCCGGAAACTTGACCTTCGTCGCTAAAGCTTATCCTTCCCTAATTCTATTAAAATACATTGCCCGTCGTCTGTAATCATTTCACTCGCATTTTGCAGAGCTGAAGTTCTTCGCGACAACTGAAGCGTCTCGGTCAGCGGGAGGCCAAAACTTATTCAGTCCTGATTTCTGCCAATTGTTGATTCTGATTAGGTCACAGCAAGTATCTAGGATAGAAAAGTAACTGATTATTACCTCCGCCAATGAGGTTATGTTTTTTGTCTTGTTCGTCTGTCTGCATGTTTGTCTATTTGTCTGTCACTGAGACTACTCAAAAAGTTATGGACGGATCTTTACGAAATTTACAGGAATTGTTAGGCACGTCAGCTGTAACAGATGATTAAGTTTTGATGAAGATCCGTTCCGTTTGTTTGTTCGTTTTCCTTGAAAAGTTTTGGACAGATATATATATATATATATATATATATATATATATATATATTAAATTTACATGAGTTGTTTGGTATATCTCGAAGAGTAAATCACCAAATTTTGTGACGATCTATTGTTTCGTTTGTTTAACTCTGTATTTGATTTTATGTTTGTTTGCAAAAACACTCGAAAAATTTTGAACGGATCTTTATGAAATTTACAGGATTTTTTTAGAAATTGTAAATGACATGAATAACCAAATTTAGGTGGTGATCGGGTTTTTCGTTTGTGTGTTTGACTTATATTTGTCAGAACATAAAATAAACTTAAAGACGGATTTTTAAGAAAATTACAGAATCGTTCACTCTCTTCAAAAGACACAAATGACCGGACATTGGTGCTAAGAAAGAGGAATTTTTTTCTATAGTTTCAAAACTAATTTGAAAATTTCTTTAATGCTGCTTTGCATGGCTAAGGTACACGCTCTCAGAGTGCTCTGGTTACATCTGTTTTGTTGCTACGAATACTTTGATTACCTTGATGAATCTTTGGACGAGGTACAGGTGGCGTTATCCACGCCACCCATTATGTGCAGAGGTGATAGTGCTGTCCGTGACTAGCGGTAGGGCTAGTAGGGAGTTGACCCGACATTGCACGTAACCGCTTACATCTGGTTTATCTAGCACTTTCAGTAAGAATGCGTCCAGTGAGTTATTAAATCTCGCAGTCTCTGGACCGGAGACACTTCGAATGTGACGTGGCATTTTGTTGAATAACCTCGCCCTCCTGACGTCGACACTATTAGAATACCTCGTAGCTATTGCAACACTACCAGTTTTGGTTGAAATTTTCACTCCAGAAGTGCGACCAGCGTGGTCTGAGTAGCTGGAATCGGCTGGAATCCGCCCATTGACATTGACAGTAGCATCTTCTTGATTTTTCCTAACATATACGATTGCAAAGCGATCTAATCGCCTTTGAATTGACTACATAAGAAGGTGAGCGAGTCTTTCGTGATAGTTTAATACTTGCATGTCCTGGATTTAGCAGTGACCGATCTCGGCTCAATCGAAAATTTCTAGGCGTTTATCGGCTGTCTTTGAGTAAATAGTGAAGGGTATCTGATAACATCGGATAAATGCCTATAAATTTCCGATTGGGGGGTGCGCTCTTGGTCATTCCGTTTGCTCAGCATTTAGTAGTTGGTATTCATTTTTGACAGGTGCATGAACCCTCTCAATTTTGTTCTGGGAGTATATTCTACAGGGTGCTGCGCCCCTAATGAATATATTGGGCACTGCATTCATATGGGATAGTAAATGAATTCTATTTTTTACGTTGCATATTAAAATATGGTTTGAGTCCTCTACAACCTTCATCAGTACGCTTACGATGGGTTCACACTATAGTAATTTGTTTCCCGTACGAAGTACAAAGTGTTCGAATGCGTAAAGCTACGACTATAATGATACAGAGTAACTATAAATGTACAAACGTTTTCTTGAAAACACAACGGTGTCTTTAGCAAAAGATTTACCAAAATAGCCGCCAAGTCAGGTAGCTTTAACCAGGGTCACTAGCGAAGTTTTGGATATCTCTTTAATTTCGGTGTGAATTAAAGTTCAAAAAGCAACGGGACGAACAACAGAGAAGAAACGAAAACATTCGGGCACGTGACCGGCTCTGACAGCGTTGATAACGATAAACCGGCTCAAGAAGTTAAATCATGCAGGGCGAATCTCTTTACCTCTTTACTAGAGGCGGTGTGTGTGTGTAAGACGAAAGTACCCCAGACGGGTATTTCTTCACTATTTTTACTAGAAAATTAAAAAAAATTAACGATAACTATTACGTCACTATATATCGCTTGCTTTAGATGTCATCTGTGCTATGTAAATATTGCCGGTCGGGGCAAGAGTCAATGCTGACGTCACAACAGTTTTGTGTAGTGGGTGTGAGATGCACTTATGTGTGGCCGCGGCTTCCGTTGTTTTTGTCACTGTTTATCAAGCGCGAACGAAGTGTGAGAGAGGTGATAATGTCTTCATTGATGATTTAAGTATATACATTTGCAAATAGTGTTTGCATACACTAGTCGCCCGGTGTTGTGTCACTTCCCCTTCCCTGTGACTATGCATAGTCAAAGTACAATATCCAGCACTGGCTCTCTATAGCTGCAGCGATGTACGTACAAATATAATTAATCCAACAAGGTTCTCTAATCTTCATTCACTGTCGTAAAAAAACGAACATGATCATTTTGCACGTACGATAATGCTACCCAGTCATTTAATTTCATAAAAGTAAAATGAAAACGGATATGATCCTTTTCAACGAAATTTTACCCTTCATTCACTTTCCTACAAACAAACAAAAAACTAGAACGTCTCTTGGCGCAAGACCATTACCCGCGGTGGGCGCAAATTTCATCGCCGTTCTTTTTGTGGCCAGCTAATCCTATAATTTTCTGGCATGGGTTATATCGAGGATAACCCACCAGACTCCTTGCAAAAAATTTAGAGTATAGCTCAACTCCTTTTATCTGTGTCTGGGTGTTGAGCAAATTTCATTGCCGTCATTTTTTATGGCCAGCCAATCCTATTTGTTTTTTGCTTGGGTGACATTGAGGACTGCTCATCAGACTCCCTGCGAAAAAATTATGAACATTGCTCAACTCCTTCGACCGCTTATTGTGTGGGCTGACAAATATATATAAATACAAACAAATATACTTAGGTTTTCAAAAAATAAAAAAATTATCACCTCTCTCACTTTGCTCACAGTGATAAAAAAACGGACACGATTCTTCTGGAAAAAGTTTTACCCTTCATTCATCATCATAAAAAAGAAAAGAAAACGACGAATATGATCGTTCGAGAGGAAAGTTCGCACACATCGATCTCCACATCTCTGGCAATTCCGGTCGCATTTGTTCTGGATTTTGGTTGGCCAGCGCAGTGCTGCTCGTGACACGACGAAGGGAGCCGACAAGGAAGCAAAGCAACACCTGCAATTTTATGTCAAGTAAATGCCGTAGCCAGAAAACCTCGAATGAATATTTTTCTTGAGCTATTATTAGCGTCAGGGTAAAGATAAGCGCATGTCTGCGAAGCGACAGTTATATCGTAAATAATTAGTGAGAGTTGCACGGGATTCCAGCCTTTGCGAAGTCCCTTGTATGTGAGCCGCATTTTGGCCTTTAGTTTTACGTGTGGCTGCACCTTCACTTTCAAACTGTAATTGAACATCGCATGATAAAGGCAGCTTCATTGAGGATTTTCAGTTCGAGATTTTCCCTCGCCGTTGTTATCATTGGACATCGCATGACAAAGTTATCGCACTGACGCTTTAGTTTTAGATTTAACTGGACCTTCACTATCAGACTACAATAATTTGACCTCGCATGACTAGTGTATCGGGGTTTCGGTTTTAGATTATAGATGTTATTATCAAACGATAGCTTGAAAACATCGCAAGCGTAACTGCATGTTGTTTGTACCTTCACTTTTAAATCTTTGTATATCGTAGATTTAAAAAGAAGATCTTACATGCATTTGAGCTTTTGTTTTAAATTTAGCTTTGAAATATGAAATACTACCATCTGACTTCGTATATGACACTGGCATATGTTTTAATTTTAGAGCTCTAATTTTAGTTATAGCTTTATCTTCTTAATCAGGTAGTGTTCTGCACCTGACCTGGATGGCCTCGGATGACAAAACACTCCAGACATGGATTTTAATTTTAGACTTATATGTACCGACATTAATAAATTATCAGGGGGTTCGAACAATCAATGTATATCTGCGCTTAGCATGACTCATGTACATTTACATTTATGTTTTAGCCTTAGATTTAGCTTAATGTATCTTAATTAACTTTGCACCGCGGAAAGTGTTTGACGAGTTTTGCTAGATATAATTTATGTTTTTAAAATTTTCTGGAACTGCTTCGTGAATTAAGCACAGGACACGCGGGACTGATGATTGCTTAGACTGCTCTCTGCATACTAGATTATTATATTCGAATCCAAGATTGCTCGACACAATTTATGATCTTGACATTCTCTGAAGCTGCGTCGTGAATTAAGCACAGGAACTAATGTCTGCATAGTGCTTACATTGCTTTCTGTGCACTGCATTATTATATTAGAATCAATACTATCGTTAGTTTGTTGTTCTGAGAGCACTATGACTTTAGTTAGCAAAACTTGAATGTGATTCGTGGATATAATAGGTTGACAAATTATCATTTGATATCAAGCAATACCTATGTTTAAACTAAACGGACACCCGAAGAGATTCAACTAGTGATTGTGCTGCAGCTTTTATTATTACAAACATAAACATGATTCCAACTTTCAACTTTGATACGCATTTAATGACCGACTAAAATGAGTAAGTTCAGAATCCCTGAACCATAGACCGCAACAGTACTTGACTCTTAGGTCTGACGCTGGCGGCCAAAAGTCGGCAACGGAAAATGGGCTTTTATCAAGAGCTATTCTTTTCCTTCTATCTAACACTGAAGAAGAAACATTCCAAGGTACCCACGCACTTGGGCGCTTGCCTGTATGACCGTGTCTGGCCATGTTCATAATAGCTCTTGAGAAAATCCCATTTTTCCCATTTTGGCTGCCAGCGTCAGAGGCCACTTTTGTACCTAAGAGTCAAGTACTGTTGCGGTCTATGGTTCGCTTAGTATTTGCTGAAAAATGCAATTCTGCTAAAGAAATTCTCGCGACATGCAAGAAGAGCTTGGGCGGCGTACTGCGAGAGTATTGCATCTGAAGTGAATAAAAGCAATAGTAGAAGAGAGTTTGAGTAGACGAGGTTATCCATCCCAGCTAATACACGACGCAGAATCAATATTGTAAGCTGCGGCTCAACGTGCTATGCACATTGATCTGTCAACTCCAGATTCCGTTGATAGTACGTGGTATCACAACGTGCTAACAACCCTGTGGGTACGTCCTTAGCACCTTGTGATACAACGTGCTGTGCGGTCCCTTAGCACGTTGTGACACAACGTGCTATCAATGTTATATGGAGTTGACTGAATTGACAATGTCAGGTAGCTATGGAGGTTGTAATAACGTTGTCAGCACTTTGTGAGGCAACGGGCTGGCCAAAATGTGCTAACAACGCTAGTTGGAGTCCACAGATCAGCGTGCATAGCACGTTGGACTCACGATCGGCTATCTACGTAGAATCAACGTCAAATTGTGTTAGCTGGGATTGTGCTGATATGTAGACACGCAAGTTAAGTATCAATAAGAAGTGTATTTTAAGATATATAGGTGGATAATTTTAGTAAATGAAGAACATTGTTACGATATTTAGGGGCTTTGGGTTTATAATTAAAAAAAAAATTATACGTAACGGTAAAATATTATTTCGAAAATTATTAAATAGAAGTTTAATATGCGAATAAGTGAACTATCATCCTGTTAATTTAGCTTTACAGTGGTAAAAATACTTGGGGGATCATAACATTTGATAGTTTTTGTATATTTTATGTGCTACCACGAAAAATTCCGAATGTTTTCTCGGATGGATGCCTAGATGGCCACAAATTGGATGATAAGTTTGAGAAATATGGTCATCCCGTAAATCCCTACGCGATATCTTTAAGGGTGGCATAGATAAATTCTGATAGTCTCCTAAGAATTTCCGGGCACGATTTCATTGAAGAAACGAATGTGCTACTTGACAGACCTCGCAATATCTGCCGCAAGGGCAAGATACTAAAAACACACACGTGTACCTTATCCGTGTGTGTGTATATATTTGAAAATTGAGCAACTGTTGATATCCGACATGAATATGAATCTCAGAAACTAATTAGACCACTTCACTTATATTTTAAATGTAGCCGAAATACATGAAGAATGTAGAAGATAAATTTTCATTCATGAGATAACTAATGCAAAAGAGACACGATTGGTGAACGTTTGTTTGCATCTAAATGAAGTTAAGATAGAGTCAGCCCAAAACCAGACGTAAGACAGTGTACTCGCCTCATTGTGTCAGCTCGGAGACTAGGCTGCAGCACTAACGTCACCTTTCGCCCCTCGTGTGAACACCGCTTTATGACGATTCTTGCACAAGTGCGACTCACTTACGCACTGAACATGAACAATAATCAAGCGATTATTGCTCTCTGAGTGCAGCGAACTTTCATTGAATTATCAAGTGACGTTGGCAGGAGATGAGCTGTGAAACACAGTATATTATTGCTTTAGGGTCTATTATCAATATTATCTGTTATGTCGAACGGGTATTGCATGTTGTCGTATTTCGGGGACTACTGAAACTGTTGATCGCTCTTGAACCCTGAGCATAGTGTTGCTTATAGACTTGAACGTTTTGCAGTGCTTTGGTATTCTTCTGCTGCATGAAAATTGCAGTTTTCGTGCAGTACGTTCACGTTAAAGCCAGTATTTCCCGTCAGTGCACGGAAAGCCGTGCAGGTTAGGGACGACGATATCTGTTTCTGTGCAGCAGAATGGAAATTTTAGTAGCAAGTCAGACCATCTCATACCTAGCTCTGATGCGCAGAAATTTTTGAGTTTTAGTGGAGTTACCTTAATTAGCTATAAAAGAGCTACTCAAGAGGCTAAACACTTTTTAAATACTTTGTTAGTTCCTCATTTTTCGCTTTAATTGTGCCGTGGCATTGTGTTAATTAACTTTATGACGATTGTTATTCTACAGGTCTCGTACTCTGTACGTATTCACCAAATATAAATTTATGCATTTACGACGCATAGGGTCTGTAAGAAAATATTTTTCCAACACACCGCAATTCGGCCAAATGTCACGAACCACATTCAAGCGTCACGAAAGCGCCGCACGTTTCCACAGCCGCGCTCGTTAAGCTGGACGAGGCTTGATAACATTCACCCTAATCTTCTTCAAGCAGATTGCAAGGCTACGATAAGCGCTTGTAAAGTCATAGGAAATGAAGCGTGACCTCCTATCTAGGCATAATTATCTTAAGAACACACCTCTGCTCAGACTTAAGTGCGCCTCCGCTGGAACTTTGATTGTGCGGACAATTCTCAGCCTTATGCGGGTCGGCAAGGCACGTCATTGTCGCCTTCATGTGCATGTGTATGCTAATAAAGTACTGTACGTGTACCATAATGTTCTTAGTCGACTACAGCCGTGCACTCTGCATGGGGACCAGTGGGCATGTATCTGCAGCACGAAACAGTGCCTGTGAATTTCCCTGTTACGTCCCTCGGTCAAGCTGACTTTATGTTATGGAAATATGACAAAAGAGATAACTAGCTGGGACCAGACAAAAATCCACAAACCCAAAACTTTCAATGATCACTGATACCCAGATATTGACTAAAATGTGTTTACATATTTCCCAGATCGGAGAGCACATTCGTGGCCTTTGAGGAGTAGCACATTAGAACCAACAACTGTTTTTTCCCGAATAGCAGCAATGATTTTCTATTTTCCCCAATCAAATAACGAAGGTGCAGAAAGACGATTGGACATCTGGATGAAACCACACACAGTATGATATTATAGACTTGTTTTAATTTGTTGTCTATTTAAAAAAGGTATTAAATCTAAGCTAAAGTTTCTCCAAACTCAGCCTGCAAGGAATGGAGTCGTGAGTAGGAATTTCCATGCCAAAGCCAGGCTACGCCATATATAGGTAGGCGTAGCGCATGGCTGAACTACGTAACGTTACGTAATTCAGCCATGGCGTAGCGTGTCTCGGCTACGCCTACGACACTGTGGTATTTATTGCAAAGGGTTTCTTAGCATAGCTTCCGCAAAATTGTCTCAGGCCATTACTGAATACTGGCCACATCAGTTAACTGTGAGGTTATACTGATGCAATTTCTTTACCTTTATTGATTACGAAATGGGTCACGAGCTGTACAATACCTGCATTCCTCAGTGAAATTCACGGCCCGCAGCATAGCATAAGGTGATGCGATAGCACTGGCAAGCCCTTACTCCTCAACCCATGAACGGACATTGCTCCATGGGTCGCAGTGTTCACCCACTCCATACCGTCTTCAATACAGCACATGCTTTCGCTTTAATAAAGCAAGGTACGTGTGACACCTGTCCGTTATTCACTAATGGGATAATACGAGACAGGATAATCATACTCTCGGGCAGGTATATTACTCAAATTTATACCATAGTTGCAAGTACGCAATATCTTGCTCAGTCTCAGAGCCCCTCACAAAATATATGGCCTCCGCGGGGCTGCGCAGAAGCTGAATTACAATTTTATCTTATGCAGCTTCCCTGATTTTTCGTGGGGATGTGGTTCAATTTCATTTAATTACTGAAGATCTAAAAATTTGTGTACCACACTATAAGACCAGCATAGCTCCCTATGAGCGCAGCAGCCTCTTTTAATTTCCTTGCCGCAGTGAAAACGTATTGTCATCAAAATTATAATGAGTATAATGAAGAGTTTTGGGCATTTGAAAAACTAAGAGGGATAAGGGATTTTTGATGATTTATTTTAAACTTTTTTAGATCTCAAAATTTGACATTAACTCTTACAGAAGATTGTACGTTAAAAAAAATCATAGGATTGGCAATATATCAGCGATGCTGAAAACTTTTCAAGCACCCTTCTTATAATACGACACTTTAACGTAGTCTTCACGTGCACGTATACTAATGAGATACGCACCTCAAGTATTTCAATATGTTTTGTTCGCTATGTTATTATCTGAACTGCGTCCATCTTTTTCTGATTCATTCGCTCGTGGATAATGCCCATGTGCATTAGTTCCCATTATGACAGCAGCGGAATCATACAGCTAACTTATTCCTTAGGACAAAGATTGCGTGCTTGGGCCAAGTATGGCAGGTAGGGGTGGAGAATATTTTTTTTTCTTTATTGTCTCATTTAATGCAATTTTTAGTGCTTTTGAATGGAATTTTGTAGAATTAAGTGATGCTGGCAATATTAATAATAATAACAGCTATACCTCTTTTGCAAATTCAAATTCTTTAAAAATTATTTTTGTCAAAATCGAAAATTCCACTATTTTTATTCAATAAAATAATCAAGAAACTATACTTTTTCTAGTCTAGAGTCGTGTCTTTTAGGCTATACTGAAATTAACAATTCTAGAAAGTACAGAGAGATAAAATTACTACTGCTTGTACAATAGTACTTGAGTTCCTTATTGAACTTCTAGACTTCATGATAATAAATCAATTTCTAAGGAAATTGTTAAAGCACTTACATGAACACCAATGAGTAAAGCAGCCAAGAACATTACTACTAGATTTTGAAGAGCGAGGGTTGCCCGTGACGTCATCGGTGTCAAGCTACTACACCGCGCACTGTCTGCAATCCTAGAGACAATTGATTTCTAATTAATTAAAAGAACGCCATGAACAGGAGTTTCCAGATTACTTTCATAACCCTAACATTATAACTTATCAGTAATGAGTTATTTAGGTGTCATTAACTGCACAGAGTCTTCAAATGCAGCAACTCGACGCAGTGGACACTAAAACACTTTGCTACTGGCCAGTCTGTGAGTGCAAGTGCTTACTACAGCCAAAAGCAATGCGCAGAAAAATGAACTTACGAAAAGTTCTTCAAATTTGGCGAGGGTACTAATACTGTGGCGTTAAACATTGATTTTAGATGCTGACTCGTCATCATACTTAAAATATCTTCTCTCTCGCTTACCTGTTCTTGTTCTTATGTCCTGTATAGGATATTCTTATGTCCTGTGTAGGATATTCTTATGTCCTGTATAGGATATCTGCGGTGGTCCCAAGTGGTGTCAGTGCATGTTAAAGGCTCAAGTGGATCTGCAAAATACCATGTACAAAAAATTTGTGACTGGGCCTAATTACTAGGTTGAACTTTGGCTACTTTGTTTGTACTTGTAAGCTTGTAAGCATATTTTGTGAACCCATTGTGTTCTTAATAACAGCTAATTATTAATTATTATTAAAATATCGTACGAGCGCTGCTAATGATACATGTTAGATTGAATACATTGGATATTAAATAACTGTACATAATACAGTAACTATATTCAGTATTGCATATATTAAAAAAGGGTTACCTAACTGGGTATAATATAATAATTACTTTCTGTATTATATTTATACATTGTGTACAATGTTGTTTACACAAACAAGAACAGCTGACTTTAGAAAAATTTTGGCTTCTAATTGCAAATATATTTTCGTAATTTGTCTAGCAGGTAAAGATTTTGTGTAACCACATACTCAAATTCGATAATTTTAACGAATAAACAAGACTGATATTTGAATGAAAGTTACCTTCACAATGTAGAAGCGTGTAATTCTTTTTTACTGTATTTTGCTTCTGGGAGATCTCGTTTTAGTGTCTAGCACTAATAAGCTAGCATCGAAGAACTGTATTCTCTTGCTTCTGCGATTCCATAATCAACACAATCTGGTGAAAGTTCTCAAAGTGTTCATCCGTGTCGGCGTATGGATCTATGAAATTTACTGACATTCAGAACAGGAGAAAAATTTATGTAATGAAAGTTTCATTCGGTGCTCCAATATTTGGTACTATTTGTTTTATGATATTGCACTCCTGTTGAACTTGATTGGATACTAACCCTATATTGTGAAAATTAAATGTCAATTTTCGTAGGAAGAGTGCCATTCAAAACGTAGCGGATTTTTTTTAGGGAGGAATAAAGGGTAAAGCAAAAAAAA
>LQNS02278171.1:14671635-14702441 GCA_001587735.2 Parhyale hawaiensis
CCATGGCTGACACTTTTCCCCCCGACTGTACTCGCCCGTTTCTCCTCCGCTTCCCGTGCCGCTCGACGCCTATATGAGGACCCCATAGCGCACTGTGGTCATTAGCCCTCTAGCTCCCACCCTGCTAACACCATAACGTAGATCTCCTTAAATAAAAAAAAAATTTGTTAGGTATCCATTAAAGATTTTATTAGGTTTTTGAAAATGGGAGAAGTATCCCGAAACGTCAAGTTTTAATTATTAGTTCGAGCAGACATAAATTTTAGCTTTGTCACTCTGAATCGTGCTGGAAGTCGCCCGATCATGTTGAGGCTATACTGAAATCTATTTTACGGAGTAAGGCTGAGGTCATGACAGTGTCACAGGCAATTGATTGTGAGTCAACGCTTGAAATCTGACTCAACAAGACGAAGCCAGGGCACCAGTCTGTAGGTTCGGAAAGGTCAAGTCAAAATGTCTTTAATTTTTTCGTTGCCCCATCGAACGTGCTCTATGTCGCCTGATGTAAGCAGTGCTACGCACTTGCTTAATGGTTCTAAGTGGGGACAGGAATAAGTATTGAAGTATTGAATGCATTGTACCTTATACCAGTTCTATGCCGACTGCTGAATAGCCGATTGTCTATACCATGCTTCACTTCGGGTATGCAAAAATCTTATTTGAAATCTCAGTTGTTGGTTGCACACATTATTTTAAAATACCGAAAATTGATTATCAAACCTAGTATTCAAAATAATCTCCTCGGTCAAAATACAAAACTAAAGAATAAATAAATGAAATAAAAAAGGCGTTGTATAATCGGAATGAATGGCTTGTTTCTAAGAAGCACTTTGTCTAAAATGCAAGCGTCCACAAAGTATAATGAACGAATCACTTATTTCTTAGCAGCACTTTATTCTGTCAAAAATGGCACCGACCACAAAGTCATAAATAAGGTATTGATGCCTTGCTATATAACATGACGATCGGGCGTTCGTTCCATTATAAATATACTGCGCTCGCACAAAGTCTAGGCGTCCCGCTCCCTTGAGGACTGCCATTTATTGTGATCATCTGATATTCATAGGGAGGTTGCTCCTGATCGCGTTGCTTATTTACATATTACACGGGCGCGACGCCGCATGAAAAGTTGGTGTATCGAAACAATACTCGCGCGAGGAGCAGCAAACTTTGAAACTGCCGGAAAGCAAGCGATACACCGGGGCCAATTCGCGAGGAACTTTATGGAAGGGGAACGTAAGTGTAGGCCAAGGGGAGTTGCAAGCAAGGTACTTGCGACGCTATACTTCCCGTCTCGAATTGTGGGGTTGGGGAAATTCTTTGCTTTTGTACAAGTGTGAGACTTTCATGTTGTTTGGTTCCGGGAGAGAAACTCGTTGCATTTCAGAAAAGTAGAGGAGGTGGAGTTCTTTATCTACCTGAAGTGGGTAATGGTGTCGGAGTTTTATTTCTTTGTAGAAATGAGTTGATGCCTGTTATTTTTCACTTGAAAGAGGACATACAGTATTTAAGTCATTTTAGAAGAAAATATAAGGATGTTGAGGCTGTTTTTTTATTTGAGATACAATGATACCGAAATTTTTCTATCGTGAAATTTAAGGATTTCGAAGTTATTTTTCACTTGAAACATATTAATATGGGAGTTAAGTCATACTAAAATACAGGATGTCACTCTAATTTTGTAAACGAAAAGTGGTGAAGCTAACTTAGTTGTACTTTGAACATAATTGTTCGCGTAATTAGGTTTGAGATGCATGACAGGTACTTTTCAAGCGTCGATAGTTAAACTACTATTGAACACTATACTAAGGCAAAAGTCCAATGCTAAATAGGAGTCGACAAAATTAAAATTTAACATTTCGGGATAGATAATCCCATCATCAGAATAAACTATAACCTATAACCTATGAAANGTACTGTTCAAGCGTCGATAGTTAAACTACTATTGAACACTATACTAAGGCAAAAGTCCAATGCTAAATAGGAGTCGACAAAATTAAAATTTAACATTTCGGGATAGATAATCCCATCATCAGAATAAACTATAAACCTATAACCTATGAAAAATAAGAAATTCTTTTATTTCAAATCATTGGGGAGCATGGATGTTGCCGGGAGGAAGGCTGAAATGCAAATGAACAGAGCTGCGTGGAGCGGCTGGATGTCAGCTCCGGCTTACCACTTGCGAAACCCTCACATTCAGCCCCCCGCCTACATGCCGAGCAAAACAACCATCCTATCATCAGGAACAACTTCTCAATCATAGACTCTTCCAACCCAATCGAGCTCACAACATTAGAGTCCCTCTATATCCATAAAAGCAGACCTAGCCTCAATATTATGACCTCACCTAGCTGTACCGCAGCACACTGTCCATACATAACTTCACTTCTGCCGACTGTACAGGAGCTGACATCCAGCCGCTCCACGTAGCTCTGTTCATTTGCATTTCAGCCTTCCTCCCGACAACATCCATGCTCCCCATTGATTTTGAAATAAAAGATTTTTTTATTTTTCATAGGTTATAGGTTTATAGTTTATTCTGATGATGGGATTATCTATCCCGAAACGTTAAATTTTAATTTTGTCGACTCCTCTTCAGTACTATTGAACATTTTCACACATCTGACACAGACTATGTCGCCTATTGGGCATCGTGCTGCCACACAGTGGAGGGTAACGAGCACCGCCGACAGCGAATTCAGTAGTAACTATTGCCCTGGAATATCATGATTGCCAGAACCATTATTACCTCCTATAAGGAGGTAATGTTTCTCTAGAGTTTGTTTCTTTGTCCGTCGGCCTGTCACCGAGACAGGCCGACAGGCGAATGTATTACGCAACCAAAATTTTGTGCAGCCCAAAAATTTGGGCGCGGTTGAACCACTCAGTGATGAAGCATTGAGAACGTGTGCGGAGGTTGAGCAACTGATTAGCGGGGAATTACGAATATTGCGTATGTACGGCCGATGCCTACCATTTTCGTGCATAATTTATTCGCAAGGCCTGTGGGACTGGGTCTTTTGTCTTTATGTTTGCCTGCAATAGATCTTAAAAAGTTATTAATAGATTTTCTTGAAATTTGTAGGAATTTTTAGAAATTTTTGAAGGCGCGAATGACCAAATGTTGATGATGATCGATTCGTCTCTTTGTATATTTGACTAATGTTTGTCAAAATGTTTGCCCGAATATACCTAACTCAAAAACTTACGGACGGATCTTCAAGAAAATTTCATAAGCTGTTATAACTGCCGGGAACAAATGACCATATTTTGGTGATGGTCTAAAGTAAATCCTAACTTCAGGACCAATTTCAATTTTTCGTTAATATTGCCGTGCTTGGCGGAGGTATGCAGTCTCAGAGTGCTACAATAGTACCTACGATTATAAAAACCATCAACATTTTATCATAATTATCACATTATTATATCCTTATTTGACGTTTCTCCACAGTCTAGCCATTCTAAGACGTCGAGCTCCAGCTCCATCGTGTATTTGGTCTTACAAAGTCACATGGCGGAGGGTGACACGCATTTTTGATGTGCAATCTCCGGAACAGTCGCATCACTTTAGGTCCCACCTACATCCTCGTGCAGAGAGCCACCAAGCGATAGATTCATCACTTTCTGCTATCGCCTGATTGACACTCCCTCTCCAGCCTTTTGCAGCACAAAATCATCACTGGAACCAGTAGGGAGGCTTGCTCAACACCGATAAAGGATGATGAATATGGAAGAGGAGGATAGGAAACAGACGGCTGTCAGTTCCAATGTTATCTTACGCGTGCTGAACGTGTCTGCTCGCCGTCGGTGTTAGCAAACCCCAAGGCTATTCGTTAGTAATTATTGCACACGGGTTTAGAATAATGCGGATAATGTTGCTATGTTTTTCCTATGATATGCTGAGGTAAATTTAAACGTAATATAGTCTTAAACAATGAACTTGTGTATGAGGTTGTCTCTAGTTGACAAATCTTTTTGTATTTAGATAATTTATTTTACATGATGTCGTAGAAACATTAACACATGCTAAAGCGGATCAATATAAACACTATCTACTCTAAAACGTTGTAGCAAAACAATCTTTGTTAAAGAGTTACAAGTATTTGAAGTCTTAACAAAAAGCTGCTCATGTAAGCGCTTGAATTCTGCATTTACCAAGGTCTCCCGAAATGACGCTCCTACATATCGACCACTATATAGTGGAAACGCGTATACATTAATAATCTGTTTACAAATGTAAAAGAAGTATTCGGGAAGCATTTACAAAGCTTTATACGCGAAATGCAGAGTCAGTCAATGCGTTTAAAAATCGTCTTGACTAACATCGGGAGTAACATCCTTCACAGATACGGACTCCTGCAGAAGTCCCAAACTCGTAACTGTCAAAGATTCTAAGCCACCGTAATCCATTATCTTTCAATCTTTCATGCCCTAAATAATTTAGCATGCCCGATATCCGGAATCTGCAGCAATTAATTGTCGTCTTCTTCTTTTCTTCCTCAGATATTTTCATGATTCTCACTTAATGGTAATAGTTCATACAGGGCCGGAGCGTACGTTCCGGCTGCTCCTTAAGGAATGGGTTTGTTGGTCCGTCTACTGCCAGCTATTTAATCCAGGGGTCCCCAAAGTGGTCGATATCGACCCCCTACGGTCGGGTACGTCGAGCTTCATAGGGTTATTATGTAGGTTCTATAGCTGCACAACATCAGAAACGACAAAAATCATTACATGTTTATCATTAACTTATAAGAGATCAATATCAAAGTAAACATTCATCGAAGAAGTCGGTGGGTAAAAAACTTCGGGGACCTCTGAATTCTAATCTAATCTAAATGCTAGTTGCACCTGCCGTCACAAGTCACAGCCTCTGTTAAGAAAGCAGACGCTTCTTCTCTGTTGTAAGGTGTAATTACAGCCCGTCGTGGAATGATGTCTGTTCAGCGAACAGTATGGCGCTCTGCTGTGCGTACGCGCGCCATCTGTCTGCTCGAGCTCAGCGTGCCTTCAGCTGTTGTGATGAGAGATTCTAGTGTGCCGCAGTTGCAGTTTGTCTATTGGTGTAATTCCTAGCAACGGCTGTGAGAGTAATTTAGCTCAGGCCAATCATTAAGCTGCCGTTTACTAGTTTTATTGTTAATAAAACTAGCATTAGTGTTATTCTTCTTGTACGGGTGCTCTAAAATAAAATTTCCTAACTAAATATCATTCATATTTTAAGTCTCACTACTTCTTTCTCTACGTACTTTCGACCGCAACATTGTAGAATAAACAAAGTATTTATTTTGTGTACTACCCTTGTGCTGAGAAATTTTCAATGAACTTCAAAACAACACGTAGGTATGTTAAGCATGTAAGCACAGCAGAATATGTCTCTAACATTAAACGAAATTGCGACGCTGTAGTTTATTATCTTTGTTATCCGGGAACATCCTAATCTGAGCTTTGGTAAACATTTTGCATTTTGTAAAAAAAACTTAAAGATAACTTTCGATAGTTTAATACATACGAACGGGGATGAGCAGCCTTTTGCGTAGGTAACGTCACGCACTGTGGTATATTAAATACAGCTAGAGCACTCTGAGAGCGCTTACCTCCCCCAAGCGAGGAAACGGTAGCAAAAAATTCAAATTGGCTCTAAAACTATAATTTTCTTTGTATAAACTCCAAAATCTAATCGTTTGTGCTTTTTGAAAGTAATAACAGCTTGAGTAATTTTCTTGAAGATCCGGTAATAACTTTTTGCGTTATACTGCTAAAAAACGTTATGACAAATATGAGTCAAACATACAAACAAACTAACCGATCTGCACCAAAATTCAATCATGTAAGTCGTTTGATATTAGTAATAACCCCTTTAAATTTCATAAAGATCCATTCAATATTTTTTGAGTTATTGTGCTAACAAGCATAAAATTATAAACAGTGACAAACGAACGAACGAACAGCCGGATCATTACCAAAATTTGGTCAATTACTTTTTGTTATATACCTAAAAACTCATGTTAATTTCATAAAAATCTGCTCATAACTTTCTGAGTTATGGCATTGAAAAAAATGAGGCAGACAAACAAACAAACAAACGGATTGACATATCTTCACCAAAAGTTTATCATCTGTTTCTTCTAACATACATAATAATTCCTGTACATTTCGTTCAAATCGGTTCCTAACTTTTTGAGTTATCTTGGTGACAGATAGACAGACACGACGAAAACATAACCTCCTTGGCGGAGGTAACCAGTTAAGCATTTGAGGGTGGATAAACTTCATAAAAATTACATTATCAGCTTCAGAGAAAAATTCATATACTGATACGGCGTGAAAGAATTAAATAAGTTAACTAAAATAAGCTATAAAATTTTGCTTTTGGATATATGTATAAGCTCCTGGTCAATAGTGCACCACTGAAATTTTCCTTTTGTATTTTTTTAAGGCGAGCAGACAAAGGTACAACAGGGGAAAACCACACTTATGCACTGGACACAAACACTTCACACTGTGATAATAGTGCAACCGGTGCAGTCATTTCAGGTTGGATGCCCTCGATCACACTAACATTGTCAGCTATAGCAAACGCTTCATTTGGAGGCGTGGCAGTAATTTTCATACTTTGCGACACGCTGACATCAGACTATGAGGCGCTCGCTGGTCTCCTTAATGAAATGTCCATCAAGGGAAATAATTAGAACAGCGCTGTGAACGCCGAGCATCTCCTATCTTATGGCACAAAGCGGTGCCTCAGAGCACTAACAAAGGCGACACACTGAGGTTATGTACGGGTAAAATTACTTTGAAATACCACTGCCTGCTCAGTGCGTTTATGCTTCTTGCAATAATGCCAAGAATGACTTCTTAGGGTGCTTTTTTATGTTTGTTGCAATAAACGTAGGACTGATTTCTCAGGGTATTTATGCTTGTTGCATTGACGTTAAGAATGACTTCTCAGTGCGTTTAAATTATACTTGTTGCAATAACGCGGGAATGACTTTTTAATGTGCTTTTTAATGCTTGTTGCAATAAACCTAGACCTAGGAATGAATTCTCAGTTTTTCATGCTTGCTACAGTGTGCTTATATTCCACGTAATTACAGTAGGAATGACGTCTCAGTGTTCATAATAATAATAGATGCAATATTGCTTGGAATGACTTCTCACTGCGAACGTATTTGATGTAGTACTACTAGGAATGACCTTTCAGTGTTGTTTTGCTTGAGGTAATGAAGGTAGTAATGACTCCTTGATTATTCTAGTCATTCTAGTCGACGTAATAAATCAAACTGATATTTTCAGCTCTATTCTGCTTGACAGTGTATAATGGTGATTAATTGGAATCAGTGTTTTAATATTTACAGCAATAATAACAAGCCTCACTTCAAGGAGTGCTTAAAATTACTCGCGAAAGTATTAGTAGGGCTGACTGATCATTTCGTCAATTGTAATTTTTTTTTAAACAATGAGGATTCATTACTGATCAACCTATGACTAGTAAAAAAATTTACGTTATTATGATACATGACATAGGTTACGCATGCACATATGCAGTCCCTTCGTTATTTGCTTTCGATACGCTTATATTAGCTGCCGTACGCAATCATTGGAAGACGTGCTGTATGTCCATCGAGATTTCGAAGGTATCTGTCTTTGGTCGTCGAAAATTAATGTGATTTTTTAATGAAACAAAATTCGAGGTGCTAAGTACGAATAAATCAAAAATTTTTGAATTCTTGGCCTATACTACCAGTAATGGGCATCATATTCAAAGAAAGACGATTGTGAGAGTTCTTGGAGTGAGAATACAAGACGATGCTACCTTTGAAGAACATTTAGCTAGAGTTATGACTGTGGACAAAATGAGTCGAATTTATGCATTTATCAACTTTCTCTTCACGCGAAGTAGAGGTGATGCTTAATCTATGGAAATAATTAATTCTACCAAGAATAGAGTACTGTTGTTTAATTTGGATGACGAGTATGAGAAAAATGCCAGAACAACTTGAAGCAATCCAAAGGTCGTTCACTGCCAAAATTGGAGGTTTGTATGAGTGCTGTTTTCACAAATAATTTAGTAGTTTTTGTTGTATGTAATACAAAGAAGCTTCGAGCGGTTCAGAATCTTATATTTTTGAAAAATTCTGGAACGTATCACTGTGAATGTGATTGAACGGATTATCACCAGACACTGAGAAAGGACTGGAAAGACTATAGTGATGTACGCATTCGAAGCACAGATGGTTCCAGAGCCTTAGCATCAAAATATTCTAATTGCTTCTCTGTACGGGGAGCAAGACTTTTAACAAAATGCTCCTGCACATTTAAAACGATACTGATGTGAACCATACACAAGTAAAAAATTTTCGGGATTCCCATTTACCAAGAAAGCCAGATAGCCCAGGGGTAAGCGGTTACGGGCACTGTGGAAATAATTCTCTGGTGGCTCTCCCTTTGGTCTCTAACTGAGACCGCATCTGAAGAAGCCCAGCATTGAGACTCCACACACGCGAGGTGGTATGTGCAACGTCACCTGGAGTTCGTCCGAAGACTGACAAGGTACTCAAGGTCGTCAAACTATTACCTCCTAGCTAGAAAAAAACTGTAAAAGTCTCGAAGAGTAAAAAAACATGGTCATGTCAATCTTACGTAAGTGTTGATGCATCTTGAGATGATGCGAAAACGTAATGCTGATGAAAAACTAGATTTTACAACTACATAGTAAGTAATAGCTGGACTAACATTTTTCAGTGTAGAATCAAAGAAGCACCTTCTTTAAATGTAGTTATTGCGATTCCTTTGCTATAGATTATGGGGTAAGGCTGAATGTACTTACATAAAATTGTTACTTCTGAGTAAAAATTGAGTGCTACTCTCTGCGAAAAAATAAGTTTGTGATGTGAATCGAAGAGAACTCGATCACTTTATTCCCATTCATGCTGCATCTACACAGTACAGAGATGGATTCTGAAGGAGAAACCGCTTTCATATTTTAAACTGACCAAGCACGTAAACTGCGTTGATTAACTTTTGTTTTTGCTGAAAGAAAAATTCTCAGCAGAAACTTGCATGTACCTCTAGAGCTTGTCATCATCATTCTAAAATAAAAGAAATAAATGAAACAACTCGCATAGAGATGCAAGTTTACTGTCCCTGTCTGCCTGCCGCAATCCACACTTTGTCTTCTCGAGCTGTTCTCCTAATCAAAGTGAACTGGCAAATTGGGGCCGGCTTAATTCAGTTCTACCCTCGGGAAATATTATAATTACCGCCGCCGCCGCCCCCATACTCTTGCTGCGAAAAGTCTGCTGACAGAACTCCAGTCTTGCGGACCGCTACAGGAAAACTCAGAGGGAAGAAAGGCCGTTATGAGACATTTCTGATGTAAAATACTCGCCAAAATTCTGACTCACTGGCAAATGTCTTTAAGTCTGCTGAAAAAACTTCAGTTATGCGAACTGCCGCAGGAGAAATCAGAGGGAAGAAAGGCCGTTATGAGACATTTCTGATGTAAAATACTCGCCAAAATTCTGACTCACTGGCAGATGTCTTTAAGTCTGCTGAAAGAACTTCAGTTATGCGAACTGAACATTAGAACTCAGACGGAAGAATGTCTACTATTAGACACTACTGTTGTAAAAGTGAAATATCTCTTAACTTTTTTATTTGCAGCTTTCAAAAAGCTTCGCTGACAAAACTTTTTTTTTCTCCACTAGTGGACCAAAGGCAAAATCAGCACGAAGACAGTCCTATGTTAGACACTAATATTATATGAAAGCAAAATTCCTCCTCCATTTTCTAAAATTTCAGCTAAATGCCTACAAGTTTTGCAAATAAATATTATATCTACTGGAGGAACAGTGGATTGTAGAGCTTTAGGAATATTAAATGTCAGTCATATCTGATTGTATAAGGGAGAAAAAAATGATGCTCTACAATTTCTTTCTATACCATAAGTTTCCTATTATATATGTAATAGATGCCTAAGAGTTTGCTTATAGCACTAGTATTATGGAGTATTAGTGAAAACTTCATTTGAGGAAATGCCCAATAATTATTAATACATAATAATAAGCATTTCCCCCCTAACTGCGTCTTATCACTGCAAAATATAACAGTCATGCGAGTAATAATTGTATTGGGTGAATACCGTAAAAACACGACCAAGACTGACATATCCTGATCTAAACTTTTCGATCCCATCAAAGGCGTGAATTTGTTAGTTTTCTATTGAGAAGAGAATCCAAGTTGATTTTACCTTCCATTTTTGCCGAGGAACAACAATGCAATTTATCTAGAGCGATTGAAATCATCTAGATTCGGAGTTACAGTTGCCCGAGCACCGAAGTTTATTGAGTTCCATCCTTTTTATGCTGCCTTTAGTATTGCACTCTTTGAAGTCATTTATTTACTGAATTTTTCTTTTCCCCAAGGTCGGGAAAAACTTCACGTGTATAACTCATCGCACAAACAGAGTTTGACAAATTCCTGGATTTGTTTACGGCTTCGCTTTATACTCTGTAAATGAATGCAGCAGCAGCTGAACGATTCTTTCCATCTTCGTTCGTTTGCCGGAAAAGAATCCTTTTCGTGCTTTCTTTGCCCGGGGCGATTGTTCGTAGCTTTCCGTCTATTTGTGACTCGTGGCGATTGTGCAAAAGGCAAAGGAACGTCCCGTAAATTTGGGGGCGATGTTTCTGACGCCCTTTGCTTGAGATGAGAGGCATTCATTTTGCTAGGGGCTTTCTCTGAATGGCTGCACTTTTGTGGAAGATAAGATTAATACAGACAGAAGAGATGGCATGGGGGCAACTCGTTGCTACGGCGATGGGTATCGTACGGATATCGGCGATGGGAATCAATGCCAGAGATAGAAGAACTGCAACAAGCTGTGCTACTGCTTCTCTAAAGTTAATAATGGTTCCATCAAAAGAAATACGAAAGTACAAATGCTTGCAAACGTGTATATCATTCACCAAAAGATCGGAAGCATACATTGCTACAGTATCACTCTTTTAGTACTTAGCAATGGCTACTTCTGCTGCTTAATGTACATATATGGAATTCATCAGTAGAATTTCTACATTCTTCAATCAACGTTGGCTTAGACTATACCTAGGTACAATCTACATGTAAAAACATGTTTCTAAACTTATTTGCTGCTCATTTTGCTTCCGCAAAACGCCAAGAATTTAGTGTTTCATATCATCTATGGAACGATACTATCTTTCACAATACAAATCTGCTTTAATTTCTATCACTGCGCCTATTTGCGAATGTAGGTATCGTTAAGGGATACAGAAAGATAAGTGTTGCAGAATATATATAAAGTGGCCGACTTCCTTTGCCGTATGTTTATCAAGGGTATGCATGTGTGTCTCTCCAACAACAATTTCGTTATCAAAGTTATACAAAAAGGTTTCATTTTTTTGGATGCATGCAGGCTTCATTTGACAGTTATATCTAGATTATCCAACACTTCAACTTGACGGTTTTGTATTGATCTTTGCAATTGTTTCTTTTTTTTTAAGTTTGAAGCTCATGCATTGACCGTACTTATTTTGCCTCTCTAACCGTATCTTGGATTCGGCTGACGCAAGTGGCATAGGCAGCACTGGTTTTTACAGTATTACAGTAACGCATAGATTGATGACAGCTTTTGACCAAGGAGGTTCAATAGGAGAAGGGAGCACAGTCCCATTTCGCTGTACTCGCCAGGGAAGTTCATTGTTCTTCGGTGGCTGCTCCCTTCCCACCAATCACAAGCTCTCAGCCATCCCTTCCCAGCAATAAGAGGCTTCCAGCCGTTCCTGCAACCAATCATAACGCCAGCCAGACTTCAGCCATGCCGGAAAAATCAGTTTCAGGTATCATTAACCGTTGCTACCTCCTTCTTAATAAAACTCCTGGCTTCTGATTACTTTAAAGAATTGACAATTAATTTGTGATAATTACTGGCAGCTAGGGAAGGAGGATCGGAAGTCGTTGGCGAGCTGGAATCGGCTACTGTCAACTTTCTGGTATTTTAATTCGAACATCAAGCAGGTATCTTACAGTATATCTTTCCTCAACAGGATAACGACCACGAGTGTAAACAAGGAAAAGCTGACAAGGCAAATTCTTTACCTCTATTTATGACTGCTGGATGCACCGGTTCTCTTAAAAGGAGTGTCATCGGTAAGTCAGAGGCACGTCCTCAACTAATTGTATGCTCACTATAATGTTGTAGTGCATTCTTCCAGCGCCGCCGTGCTAAATTCTTGACGACGAAGCCCCAAGGTCACCTCTGAGAGAGCTAAAAAGGAGGCGATGCAATATGAGTAATACTGCAGCGTTACCCGACTCCCCTACAGCTACGATTTAACTTGTGGTGTAGCCCGCATTATTTGGAGGCTCACAGTCTTTACGAATGATTGCTACCCAATATAATGTAACGAAATTTAGCCATTCTGCATGCCTGCCTTTTTTTAACTCTCTCAGAGCTGGCCTCAAGCTTGCCCCATGCTATAGATGCATGAGTCCCGGGTTCGAATCCCATGAGACCCAAATGTAATCATCTAGCTAAAAAGAAATAATAGTAAGGCTATTAACTGCACCTCTGTATAATTTAGGTGCTAGAGGGACTAAAACCCTGTGATATGTACAGTATATGTGTATAAATATACCAGCATATATGCTTAAGTGTAGGCGTTCAGATAGCGTAAGTACATCGATACCGAACACAAATTATATTATTGAGTGCACTGGCGATACGATCGTGTTTAATCAGAAATACGGGGCGTTTTTTTTAATTTTTTCGCAAAGTATATTCCCTGCCAAAACATTCTGTGCAACGGCAAAACGCGCTTAATACGTCGATGGATGAATGACAGAAAAAAAACATGCAACTCCCCGCTTCAAAGATTTTAGTCAATATGAATCCAATGTGCATCAAATGCAATTACTGGCACTGGCCATCCTTCAACCATGTGAGCGTAGAAGTAATACATATGTAACTAAACGAACACAAAATTGAACTGAAGCTTTGCTCTTACTGCAAGCTCGATCAGAACGAAATCGAAATAAAAAAGGCTCCAGCTACAACGTGCGTTGTTTCCAGTTTTCTCTTGTTTGAATACAAAACCCGAGGATCTCTCTATCTCTGTGAAGAACGAACAGTGGCTGGCGTTGTCCAAAGAAAACACAACTTGAACCGGCGGCATCAAGCACGCTTGAAGCCAATTTTCCAGGCTCGCCTTGAAAAGAATAGTATAGCCAATCGAGGCTTAATTCTCTGCTGGGTCTTGCACTGTGCACTCTTGCTTCTAGAGACATGGTCAACGCCTCGAATTTTCAGCGACCAAACTACAGGTTTTCCTTCCTTGAGTCGTCGCTGGCTGGCAAGAAGAAACAATTCTCAAACCAATCTGGTCCGGCGCTCCCCAAGGAGGCTGATCTTCCATGTTACCTACGCGCCCATATTAACAACGCTGGAAAGAACTTGGCATACAAATATGAACCGACAAAGGGATGTGGGAAGTCTGTATAGACTTGGGAGGCACTGGTGGGAGCATTGAATTTTTTGACAAACTTCAACTTATTAGATAAAGAATTTAGGCAATATGTTGCAATTTTACAGTAGAATTATGAACATATTAGGTGGTGTTCATAGATAACGTATAATAGAGAACTTTTCAGGACACGATTATATTGACTTAATGTTCCTCTGATTTCACATGATGCATTTTTCCACGTAATACTAGCATTATTGCTTATTTTAACCATATAAAACTTCTCAGGTTGAAGTAGAAAATGTATGGATCGACAGGCTGCGAAAATTCTGTACAGATTTTGGAGGCCCTGCTGCGAACGTGGATTTTTTTACAAACATCAAGTTGTTAGAAAAGAAATCTTTGTCACATGATACAAGTCCGTAAGGATAACAACCTGAAATATATATAGGAGATGAACCTGAATTACTCGAGAATTTTTGAGGATTTGATAATATTATGTACAAAGTTATTGAGCAAAAAGGAAAGAGATGTTCACACAAAATGCTTATTTGGCGACACTTAACCCATTAGTGCCTCAATTATTGAACATCACTTTTCGTAGGAATAAGATTATATGCTTAGAGTATCACAAAATTGCATATGAAGACGTCGTACCTTTATGGTACGTAAATGTGCTCACAGGCACTTGAAACCAATAAACATTACAAACATTACATTACATGTAATGTCAACATATGCGTACAATAGGTACTAAAGGGTTAATATAATTTTTCTTATGAAGTGTTACTGAAGCTAAATTGCAATGTAGGACGCCACAGGTATATACAAATTCTAAATAAACTTAAACTGTACGGATGATATCATTGATATTTAACAGACATAGAGCAATCGAACAAAGAAATAGAGTAACATATTATTATTATTATTATTTCATGGATGAGAAAAATGAAATTCTCAGTTGTATTTTTTCGCTGCTATGCCCCATTTCACATAGTACAATTGCTTATCAATTGTTATTACTGAGAAATCGTGTTTTTTCGACTCCCAACTGAGTTAGTAAAATCAGCCTATGGATTGTGAAAATTGTGTATAATTACAGAATCTCCGGTCGGAAGCAAACTTTTTTCAAGCACAATGACTCTTGAATATGTAAGAAATTAGAATAACCTGTCGTTAAGCTCACAACCAGCGGTGTGCGTTGATTCTGTGCCTTTTGGGCTGCCGGTCATCAATCTGATAGTACAATCATCAAGTTAAGTGAGTATTCTTAACAATGAGCATGCATTCATCAAGTTGACCGTCTGATCAAACAATCGGGCATGCGATCAGCAAGTAGATCGTGCAGGCATCAAATTAAGCGAGCAATCATGAAGTAAAGCTGATGCACTATGCTTCCTCCTGTGTCGAGCCCTTGGCGTTCAGCAGCTGCATTTTTTCCTATCTATTCCTTAAAATCGAGACCAGCCAACATACTGCGTATTATTATATAGTGGATAAAGTAGATAATGCCTTTTGGCAAGAACAAGTTTCATTATTATTTTAGATCGCATAAGTTACTAAGTGAAAGAAAAACATGTTTTACTGTAGCATCAAGTGTTGTGTTAGAACACGTTGAGCGGATTCGTAATACAAATTCCTTGAGCACTGTCCATACTTTTAAGAGTGTGTTATTGAATAAATTGTTTGACGCTTGAAATATACTTTTATGATATGTATGGCTGACTTAAACTAGAGGAAATTAAATCCTTTTAGAGTTGGGAGATACCGCTGGGAGCAGGAATTTTGTAAAAAAGAACAGACCTATCGAAGAAAAAACGTAAGAAATAAGATAGACGCAGCGTTTGTATCACTATTAAGTGCATACATTTGTACATTTGGACGTAATGCTCAGCCAGAGGACAAAAAGATATATGAGCCAATGAATAAAAATTCAGGATGAAGAAGTGAGAACTATATCGGTGGCTTCGCACTGTACTTAAATGAACAACTTGTGCATGTTCTCTCAACTGAATGTCCGCAAGTTCTCTTGTATCCGTGTAAACACACTGTGGGTCTACCTAACGGTTTGTCTTCTTAAAGGTTCAATACGGTGTCATGTCAGTGTGTAGCAAGCATCGCTAGCACAGTTTAGGATATCTCTTCAAACTTGAAATGAATTTGAATTTATTGAATTTATACAGTTTCAATGTTCACGACAACGCATACGGACCATAAGTCGGAAGAACACCTTCATTTAACAATCGTGTGAACCCACCTTTATGCACGCTAATGATTCGACTGGCTTGAGGTATATCTGTGCTATGACATAGTATCATCTGTTAGCAATACCACTTCGATTTAGAAAAAATCCGAGTTGTCTTGTGTTTTTGGCCACTTGCTATGTAATGATAATAGCTGATTTTTATAAGCTGCTGCAACCAAATTAAACTCTACTTTATAATTTCAATGTTATGGTTTTATAAAAGGAGACAAGAAAGACATGTAGGTAGTATTGACAAAATGATAATTTCCTGAATGCTCTTGATAAAAATTATTGTACTCTACATGTTCAAAATCGATTTTATCCTTGCAGCAATTCTGAAAAATGATCCAGCTCTGAAAAATATGAAAGTTAATGTATCCCTTATTAACAATTGTGAAACTAATTTTGGGCACCTGTACGACAAACTATATCATACTCTATGGGTAAGAAAACAACAGTTTATCCAAATAGTATAAAAAAATGTTCAAAAAAACTAATCTTGGGCTCACATCTTAATATACATATCGCATTCAAAAATTGCAACAAGAAACAATATTTCCCACTATATCATATTTTCACTATAAAATTACTCATTTTAGGTTGCCCTGTACACCCTCGACGTAATGATAATGCATCTCCCTTCCGCGTGGCAGGAAGAAGTAGGGAAGAAAAATCTGCAGGAAAGGAGGAGTTCTCTTTGAGGCGCGTAAGTCTGAAAAAAAGCTTAATGGAATAAGACCATTTTAGCCATTTGCGTAAGCAAGGTGAGATTGTCGGTAATTTTTGTAGCGTGAGAACGACTAGGCCTTATGTACAGTAGAAGAGCTTGCGTAAACACAACGCTTGGTTAGTTTGCTCTTCTGACTCGCGAATTTGGTGCGGCAAAAAGCTGTACCTTAGAGATGACACCGGCAGCAGCCGTAGGGGTTGGTGGTCAAAAGTGCGACTTGAGTGTACACAGAGAGGAGGCAAATTCAGGCTATTCATTTGGGTCTTTGCTTCTACGGGAACAACTACCGAAAGTTTTACTTAGAACCTTTTTTAAATAATTACTCATATACAACGGGGGCGAATCTGAAATGTGTAGACGCCCGGGTTATCTTTCTCAGGTACTTAAAACTACGCCGAGAACAGCTGCCTAAAGATAGTACTTACGGATCTTCTTTTTTAAGACTAAAGTAAAACGGAAAGACTAACGTACCTTCTTCTTTAATACTGGAAGACACGGACTAGATTGTACTGGAGCACAATTATTGACAGCTTATGCTCGCACCCTGAGATCGTTATCCTTAAACCCGCAGTAGCAGAAGATTAAAGCTTCTGACATTGACTCTCAAGGCCTCTGGTTCCAACATCGCTGAAAGGTAGGCAATTCATTGCGGCGCTTGATGAGATCAGTCAGCATCCGGCTTGCGTTCTACTGTGGGTTTACTGACCTTTGCCAGCAATAGAGAGAGTCAGGGAAGGGGGCGTAGATTGTTGCATATAACCTTTCACCACTGGTGCTAGAGCTCTAAACGGTCTATAATCGACTGTAGCCGTATACTTCTCTGGGGCCTGCGGACCTTTATCTGCAGCACTAACCAGTGCGTGTGGGTTTCCCAGTTGGGGGCACGGTAAAGTTGACTTTACCTTTACTTGTATACAAGTAGAGCAACTATTGAAAATCAGTAAGCACAGATCATCTTCCACGAACTTGAGAGCAAACTTCGAATACTATTGATTCACAGATTATCTTCAAGAAAATCTAATAAGGTACAAGTAAGATTACTGGCGTAACTATGGAAAGTTTAAGCGAGCAAATCTTCTGTAATAAATACCTGAAGACCAATCCAAAGTACCAACAACTACAGAAATTAGGTAAGTACCACCGAATCCTGTCACCTATTATTGCTTACAGCGGAGAAGAACAAAAGTTGCCATGCTCAGTTGGTTATTTATGATCCACGACTTCTTTCCTCTTTGAAGGAAAATTGTGTATGTTACTTAAAAAAATGCATCTACCAAGTTTCAAACTGAACTCTCCTGTACATGATGTAATAATAATTGGAAGAGAAGTTATGCTACCGCATTATATTTTAGCATATTACATATACAGAATATCAGGCTTTCACTTAGTAGCCTATTCGCTCAGTTCTTCAACAAAAAATATTTTCACCATTCATCATAAAAATCCGCATCCCAACTTTTTCTACAAACGAGGTCTCTCTTCAAGTATTCTGAATACCGATAGTGCATGTATTAAAAGAAATTCTTGTTCTGTCTCTCTGTAACATATATTGTGAATCCTTTGTTCTGGTCGCGGTTCCCATAGTGATAGCCATCCAAATATCGTCTTTTACCTGGAACGTCAAAGGGTCAAAATAATTATGCCAGTGTATAATTATTTAGAGAGGTCAGCTCTTTCTTTAAATGGGATCTGTAGGTAAGAATTCTCCAAGAATCATGAACTGCTTCTCATTTATTACTGTGCATTGCACTTGGTTCTTCACTGTCGAAAAGACTTTTTGCTAAATAAACCTTAGTATAAAATCTTAACTTTTTTACATTTACTCTACATTAAAATAGGTATCACTGTCTATAAACAGCCCTTTCTCCAAATGAGATCTTTGTGCCCGCAATCTTCAATGAAACATTTTTCTTTTATCTCTGGTCGACCGGTAAAGTTTTCCGCGCACGCCTACCGAGCCATGGACGACCACCCTCCTCAGCTAAAGCAGATGTACACCTGTTGCTTCCCAGATTAGCTGAATTCGTCTGTGCGCAGCTTTCCGAACTCGATATGGTTTCCTGGAGGTCCTTTGCGCATTTATTCACTGCTGTGCCATCCTCTTTCGGGGCAAAGAGCAGCTCTGAAAAGAAACGGGCGGCGTTGCAGTCTTTGCAAATCGACATATCGATTGAGAGTTTCCAAAGATCGCAGAGATTCGAGGTCCTGCTTGCATCCGAAGAGTTATTTTGCTGGAGCAATTTTTTTTCTCTTATTGTGTTGTCGACGGTAATGTTGGAAAGTTTTTAAGCATCGAGATCCTCAATGAGTTTTATTAGAAAGAACGCTTAGTTTTCAAATGTTTTTGTCTTAAGCAATGGTTGAATTTTCTCAAAGATGGAGTAGCTCCTGAAGGTAACACGAGTGATGAAAAATTTAAGCATGGTGTGCCATTCTCCAGGAACACTACAGTATGTTAATTATGTTCTAATGGAAAGGATTGTTTGAAACTTGAAATTTTGAGGTTTCGAGTGAGAAGCCAAAAAATCGATGAAGTCTTGTGAGTTTATTTCTCAATGATTCGAAGCAGGGGAGGTGGCAAAAACGAAGTTATTATTAATAAGTATCTCGTGTCGAGCACTCAGTAATGACTAAAAAGATTGCAAAAACGCAACTTTTATCATATGCACAGAGTTTTGGGCAACAAAGACCGTGCAGACGACTCTCTTAATAACTTAATAACGTATCTGGCAAATCTGCACTAAAGTTAACGTAATTCTTGAGTTTTGGAACAATTCCCGCCGTAGTAAAAAGTATGGCGGCGAATCTCACAACACTAAATACCTTGTATTTGGCAATCCTGAAGTAATGTTCAGAAAGTTAAGGTAACTTTTGGTTTTGGTGCGCAGCCCGCAACAGCAAAGATTGTGAAGGCGCAGTCGCACCAAGTCTCTAACGAACTTCCCTGTTCCCTGATCACTTGTCGTCCCATATATTATTCAATGGATCTTCGAGTAAAAGCTGACTTGACGTCAGCTAAAAGGCTCCGTATTCTCAAAGGAGAAGGTCAGTGCTCCTCCGCTCCAGGGCGTACGATTTTTCTTACGTTCTGTGCATTCGAGGAGTGAAATCCTCTCTCTCTGCATAGAAGATGATACAGGAAGAGTGTTTGACTAGAAGTTATGCAAAAGCGTACCTGGAAATGAATAAATTTTTGTCAGCAATAATCTCCACCAAATCCTGTCTCAATCAGTGCACATAAGGCAGAATTAGAATTGTGTACTGTGGGTACTTAGAAGAAATTTTAAAATATACGTGCTGACTATATTTTATCAATCAACGTAACTTTTAACCATTGGACTTAATCCTCTTTCTGATGTTGTAAGATAATGTTAGAAGTGAGCAGTAGAACAGTATACCACGTATGTGTTGCTATACGTATACCATAATTTTAACAGACGATTATTACGTCCACTTATATTCCGACTTACATGGTCTTCATTTATGATTTCTGTGCTGCATATAAGAAATTAAAAAAAACTTTCCTGTAAAATATGACAAATACTCGGTTTAACAGCAATAGTTCTGTTGCTTGTATATGAATCGATTTCAAGAATTAAGTATCACCGACCCATGCCTGAGAGAAAACTAAACTTTTCCAACAGATATTTGCTATTATTATGGAAAATACAGAAGTAAAGAAAACCGTATACTGTAGAAGGAATTTTTCGTGTAATTAGCGGGCTTCTGAATATTTTCAATACTATTTAAGGAGTTAAGATCAGGTATTATCAATATTTTCATTTGTGGAAGTGGAAACAAAGGATATCGGAACTTTTTGTAGTGACCCGATTACATAGATCCTGTTGACACATATGTTTGCTGAAGAGCAGTAAGAATTGCTTAATAATTGAACTATTATTATTTGTATAGTTCCAGTTTAGCTGTCACATTCATTGAGTATTTGCACTTCACCTGATCGTGTATAAGTAATGAGAACAACACGTAGATTTTTTTTTTTTTTTTGAGAATCAAAACATACGGCGTCGTTTTCCGACTTGTGCACGTCCCATTCTATAACCAACAGCATAACTTAAGAAAATTATGCCAGTTTATGCTTGCATGCTGTTTGTGTTCCCGTTTTGAGTTTTGCTTATAAACTGCTGTCACCAATAACATATTCCGGAAGGTTGGGCATTATTTGAAAAGAGAATTTATTGCACCGCTACGTGCGACGCTGATAGCTAACAGGGACTTATTTGGGTCGCCCCACGGGTCTCATAAAGATGATGGAGAGGCTTAGGTTAAAAGCAACTTTCTTGGAGAGCCATTACTGCCCCCATGGCTGTATGCTCTAGGAACAAAAACAATACTGTCTTTGAACTATATTTTCTTAAATTAATACGTTATCTTTGAACAGATACAGCTAGTTATGAGCTATGGAAACGTTAACCTCTCCCAAGAATATGTACTGTGTAGTTACTGGTGACTATTGGTCGCAGGATAAGCAAATAACGATCTCAGAGCAAAAACTAAACCATAATTTTAAAAAATTAAAAAAAACTCCTAATTAGTCGAAAGCTTACAATCTTAAAACGCAAACAATTTATTTGAGAAAAACTTTTTTTATGCTAAAAATGACCTATTCTTGGAAACAGAACTACGGAAACTTCAGTCAAAGTTGCACGAACCCAATTTGGTTGGTGATCTTATTTTTCAGTTTTACATTCCGTTGCTTCCTGTGGTATCAATCACTGAAAGGTTTTTTTAAAAAGAAGTTAAAAGGATGTCGAAAGCGTGCCACAAATGTTGAACTAGACTTATGAACTATGTCAACGATACAGGCACTAAAGCTCCTGAATTCCCTCATTCTTAAATTGTCTGGTAATTGTTGCGCTGTAACTATGGTTCCTATTAGGTGTCTTCTACGAGAAATAATGAGTGATACATCAATTCTTGACAAAAACTGGGTTACGAGATCAGGATTTTTTCGTATACACTTAAAGTAGTCAATATACGTAGAAACTTTGTAGGGTAGGAAGTTTCTCCATTTATTTATAACATATGTACATATCATTAAATACATATAACGAATATTGGGTGCAGGATGAAAAGAAGGTTCAGTGTATTAGGTTCTAACTGTCTAGTGCTAGTGCATATTCAGTTACAAAAGCACTGGGAAAAGCTAAAAAAAAATAGGTCGGCCAAGTGCAACACTTTTTACGTTAAAAATAAAAGTGATTCTTGTTAGAAGACTTCCCTGTTATACTTTGATATCATATTTTTCGCTAGCTTGCACATTAGTGAATTGGTGTGGATGATTTCTTGGTACACCATACATTCTATTGTCTGATAGATCAGTTTCTAAATCTCTTAAATTTATATCGATCTGTCTACGGCGGGAAGACCAGACCTTTGTCATATTTTATCTTTAGGTGCGACGGATCACTTGCTCAAATCTCCCCGATAAATTTTGGCCAATGCACAAAAGCTTGGAATTAGAGCGGCAGATGTGCCTTAAGATAGTAATTGAAGAAGAAGCCTCGGTTTACTATAAGCGTCTCTCACTGAGTGATATAAACGACGTCGTTCTCACAAATGGCGTCACATTTGCAGGGCGTGTTTCTCTGTGTGTGTGCGTGGATTTCATTGCTTGCTTCCTTCCTTCTTTCCTAAAAAAAAGCTTCTTGGTTGCCGAAAAAGTGGCGACTGAGAAGGAATTTGGTCGTTCCTAAAGTAATTGGGAGCCGTGAGGGCGAGACTTATCGGCTCCTAAAGGAAAATAATTTCATTCTGAAGAACCTGACTGGATTTGACTGCAAATACAAAGGGGATCGTGATTGTGTGTTTGTGAAACGTCGAACAAGCGTACCCGATTGGTCAGACAATTGTTAACTGCACCGAGATTTAACCAGTTGATGTAGCCCAATAATAATATTGAAACAAGTATACCTGGCCGTGAATACCAAACTATATAGTTCTTCGTTCTGCGTTAGAGTGCACTAAATCTTTGAGCTTTCAAATGAATATGCGTCTAGTTGACTTATATGTTTACATAGACTGAAGAGTTATTTGTGGGTAATGTATTCAAACAAAAGAAAAATTTTTTTGATGGATTGCAACCAAATGGGTTCGGCTAAATATTATTGAATTTCAATGACTGTACAGATATATGATTGATACGTCTACGTGCACAAAATACATATAATTCTTAGTTTGCTAAAACGCCTGCGACTGTTGTAAAAATAGTGTAGCATTCTCATGGGGCATATTTTGCTCCAGTCTCAATATTTCTTTATATAATACTAACATAGAAGTAAGAAAACTGTACATCAGCATTTACTTTGCAATTCAATCTAAAAATTCTTTCCCTCTTCCTAAAACTTGCAAGACAGTCACATGTCAACTTTCTTCGCACAATGCGGGAATAAAGCTTTGTAATCGCATAAAATTCATCACAACGTTTCGGCCAGGACACGTTGGCCATCATCAGGTTCTAGAAATTAATAGTTTGAAGTAAGTAATAAATTTAACTGAATGGCTAATATGACTAGTGCAGTAACGCCCTAAGTATAAGTAAAGTGTTACTGCACTTATCGCATTAGCCCTACAAATTCAAGTCCGATCTTTTGAAGTATGACACCAGAAACAGTTACAATAAATAGCGGCAAAGAGACTGCTAAAAACTTGTATAGACATACACACAAATATCAATATTATTGAAATAATGCACAGAGATACGTTCGGGGAACGAAATGACACAGAACTGATGCTCACAAACTTCAGCAAAGAGAAGCTAAACCGATGAAAAATCCTGTAACTTAGATCAGGTGCCCCAAAAAGAAGCAAACACAGCGAAAGAGCGCCGCAAAATTTACACACCCAGACGCACAAACCTTACCAAGTCCCCAAGTAGCAAGAGCTGGGGGCACAATCGAGAAGAAAGTTACGTCTTTCGTTTCGCAAACATGGTGTTTGTCAAATGAATTGGACGTTCGTTGCAGGTCCATTTCTAAACATTAGATTGTAGGGAGGCGGGCAGGCAAGCAGGGCGATGCAATGGCACTGCGACCAAGCCGATATCTCGTGGCCTTTTTAGCAAGTTGTGTCTCGCGTAAAGGTCGTATAGGAGAGTCTCGTCCTTGTGATAGGCTTGTAATATTGCAATTTGCATGCAAGGCGAAGATGCTCCCTACCAGCCCAGCCAATTAAGACTGTGAGCTCTCGAATTAAAACGCTTTAGGGCTTCGCTTGATGATGAAGTGCGCATTCATGTACCGTTGCAAAGCCAATAAGGCAGGGAAATTTGGTCGCTCCTAAGACTTATGGCGATAAGAGTTCTCAGATTAAGATTTGCAAAGCAAAAGTTTGAATTGCGCACGAAAAAACTTTCACAGTAGCTTGGAATCAAAGATGTATTATACATACGAAGTAAATACCTTAGAGCAGAAACGCTTTACAAGCTGCAGATGTCAATGGTAAAAATTATTGGACTAAATTTAGAAATCCTATGCAGTTGTTGCAAATTTCTCTTAGCGCATAACTTCTGCTCACAAGTCAGTTCGATTCATGTAGAATTAACAATACATTTCCTAAGATCGTTAAGATCGTAAGAATAAAATACGTGAGCTAAATCTGAGATTCAAAGAGGACCAGAAAGAGGCGCCTTACTTGGTAGAGAAGGATTTTCTATAGAGTGGATGTAGACAATACTCGCTCTGACACGTTTCCACCGTATCTAAAAAAATGAGTAATGTCAGGGTTGTGAAATAGGCACATGCTTCCAAGTCTGTAAATGAGAAAAGTCACACAGAATTAATTTCATATATGCACGCAGAGCGATAGCCACGGTAGTAGCAGCAGCTTTGCGTGCGGAACTGGTGTACTAGAGGTACCGAGATCGAGTGCTTAGCCACGTGAGCGATATTTATGGCGTTCAATGCGCTGAGTCGGCAAAGCTGCCTGGTATGCACAGCCACATTGGGGGGCATTTACATTGCCCAGGAGTGTTAGGGTAGGGAGGGGCGGATCGTTGAACCTTCCGTCGATGGCGCCAAAGTTCCCCATGACCCGTGGTCAACTGCTACCGTATTTACTATTCTGGGGTCTGTTGGCTATATCTGCAGCACGAACTAGTGTGTGTGCGGGTATCCCAGCGGAGGGTCCGATCAAGTTAACTTTTTTCTTTACATTTAGCCTACCTTTAAAGGCAATTCTTTATCAAGTTGAGCATAAGCCAGTGTCAGATTGCTGCGGCCGTGGAAGTCAGGCAAATATATCTAAACGCGACTTAAGCCGATGACGATTGTTTGAGACGAGCAAAATTCATGCATAAACACCTTGCGAGAGACGCCCCTATGAGAACACTTGGACGAATGCGACTACAGTCCAACAGTAGCTATGAGAATGCAACCTAAAAGGCCTCAGCATATGTTGAAAGTGATGGTTAATAGGTTGAAAAAAGCCGGTTTACATGCAATAACGTCTGCTGCAGAGAACGTCTTGTTGCCCAAACACCTTCCTTTCTGACCCCATTTGCCTACGCTGTGACGTGACCTTCCACATGTCTGAATCAGGAAATCAAGCTGAGAGAAAAGTCACTTAATTCACAGTTATTCATAACTTTCACATGCTTCGAATAAACAAGGGGTAAAATTTCAATAGACAATGTAGAAATTATCAGTAAAATAAAAATTCATCCAAGTTTCACAACTGACTGTGAAAATTCCAAGAACGAGGGCAAAAAACTACCAGAAATTGTCTTGGTTGTCCCGCCAAGTACAAGTTGCGTCGTGTAAAAACGGGTTCGCACCACATTTTTTCTCTGCCCAGGTGAACAATTCAACTTGAATGTCTTGATGTGCTCTTGAAAACAAAAATTTTTGCTTTACAAGTGCAACGAGTCAAGCGTCGGTTATATAGTGAAATTTGGAGCGGGTTGAAACGGGAAATTGGACACAGCGACGTGATTTGACGTTGAGTATTATGTAGGGCGACCAGATTCCTGCCGTGTGAGCCCACCTACCTAAATGCAGCCCTAAGACACCATTGCCCCATCGTCCATTTCAGTGACCTCACATACACGGAGAAGCTAGATTTTCTAGGCAGCCCTATTTGCAATCTCACTCAACTAGAAAATAATTGTGGATCTCGTACGTAAGTATATAGAATGATAGTCAAGGTAGAGTATCAACAGATATTAGGCGAAAAAGAACAACCTTCAAAGTTCTGAAGTTAAGAGTGAAAACTAAAATTTTGAAACAACGTTACAGAAGAATATTGAGCTACTCTCTGGAGCAGTACTGTTGCCTAGTCTTTTGTTGTCTTAACAGTTACGGTCATTGACTCTTTCAGTGCGAGATTGTTCACAATTTCTTCACAAAATGACTTAAATCTGACTAATACGGTATGTTACAGCAGCATTTGAATGCTTAGCCTTACAGAGAGTGGGTTATCGGCAAAACTATTTGTTGGAATAGACGTTTACTGATAAACTATTGAAAAAATAGCTTAGAAAACGTCGGAGTTGACGGCTTTTTGATGCTGACTCTTACGCCTTTCCGTGTCAGTTCATAACTCGTTTTTTTGCAACACAGAACACGATATCTGCAGTGCTGTGATTGATGTACATAAATGAATTAATAAACAAACGTCCAAACAACATTCGCAAAAGTCGAGGCCCAAATCATCGCGCCATTTCCGTGGCAAGTTTATCCAATAGCCGAAAATAATTTTATAACTGAGCGTAAGTGAACATTTTTCTCACACGCGTTTAGTTAACATTTAAATTGGATACAAAACTGGCCCTGGATGACACTCGAAATAGCAATTCGGAGGGTCTCTTTTTTTTACTTCATATCCCGGGCGAACGCAGTGCAATATTCGCGGCACACAATATTTTGGAGATTCTTTCCTTTCATTTGGCCATTGGCACTATTCCGCCATAAAAAGCTGCCACTTTTGGCGCTTCAGCATCAGTTGCTGGCCAGGCCGCGGCCCAGCTCCTCTTGCCGAGCGTTTGGAGGCACTGCTGCTTGCGTCTCTTGGTGGCTTGGTGATGCCCATATGCATGTTGTTACTTGTGGATTGCGGTCATTTCTGATTATTTGATCTCTGTTTTGACGGGCATGGATTCCGTTGGTGCTGCTCTATAAGCATGTTTTTACTTGCGGATTGGGGTCATTTCTGATTATTTGATCTGGATAGTACGAAGCTTCCTGAAGCCACTGCACGAAATAGTCAATCGGTCCTTAAGAACGGTAGAAGTTCCGCAGGTTTGGAAACTAGCTAATGTGATCCCGATACATAAGAAGGGGGATAAGAAAAGCCCTAACAACTATCGACCAATCAGTCATACATCGGTCGTCAGAAAAACCATCTAACGCCTCTTAAGAAAGCGCATCACTGATCACCTGAAGATGCATCAGCTCATATCTGACTTTCAGCATGGTTTCCGAAATGGAAGAAACTGCTTAACAAACCTATAGGACTTTTTCTCAAACGTTACAGATATTAAAGATAAAGAAAATGGTGTAGACCTTGTGTAGCTAGACTTCCAAAAGGCTTTCGACAAAGATCCAAATCAACGGCTATTGAAAAAATTGGAAGACCAGGGCATCCAGGGAGACTATTTCCGATGGATCAGGGCATGGCTTGCGGGTCGGCAACAGCGAGTCAAGCTTGAAGGAGAGACGAGCGCCTAGACTCAGGTATCGTCACCGGTTGCACAACGTAGCGTGCTTGGCCCACTTCTAATCTCAATTTACATCAACGATCTCGATCTTAACGCCCGTAGTAAAATCAGTAAATTTGCGGATGATGCTAAACCTGTCACGAAAAGAGCAGAGCTCCGACAAGACCTTGGCTACCTCATGAAATAGAGCACAACGTGGCAGATGAGCGTTAATGTCGACAAATGCTCAGTAATGCACATAGGGCTGGTAAACCCTTGAACCCCATTGAAAATGAACGGGACGGTATTGGCTGCTGTCACCCAACAACGTGACTTGGGAATCATTTTTGCAAGCAAACTACAACACAGTCAGCAACTTGACATGAGTGTGAAAATGGCAAATAGAGTACTGGGATTCATCACCAGAAATTTGAATTCCAGTCCAAGGACATCATCAGTCCCTTGTACAAGGCAATAGTGCGGCCACACTTAGAATTTGCTGACCAATTCTGGTCGCCTCATCTGCGTAAAGATAACATGGAAACATTCCAACGCAGGGCAACGAAATTGATGCCTCAGTTGCGAAATAAGCCGTATAAATCTCGCCTAAAAGAACTTGGTCTGATCTATCTCGAGCAAAGGCGACTCAGGGGGCAACTGATAGAAACATTCAAGTATTTGAATAGCTTCAACGACGTACCTACGACGGGACTCGTTGAAAGAGACCTCAATGATCGCTTGCAAAACAACAGTAAAAAACTCAATCATAAAGCTCGAAGAACGACCTTAAGTCAGCAGTTCTTTCCGTATTTCATACTAAGCATTTGGAATAGACTCCCCTCCGATGTTGTTAGCGCGGAGCCAGTCAGCGCGTTTCAAATTCGTCATGACATTCACTGGGAGAGACATCTTCCACAGCTAAGAACTCCTCCTCCAGGAGTAGCGAGCTCTTAACGGCCAAAGCTTCCTAGGCCACCTTAATCCGTCTTCTTCTCTCTCCCGCTCGAACTACACTGCCTGACATCTCTAAGCTCAGCATATCAGCGGCTCTTGATGTGCTTGCGTGCATTCATGATCGTCTCTTTTGCTGGGAATCTTCCTTTTTTTCTCTCTTTTCTTCTTCTTATCTCCAGTGCTATATATCCTACTAATACAATGGCAATAGCTCATAGACGGCTCGGGGTAGGTTCCAGTGTCCGTTTGGGAATGGGCCTATTGGTTCGTCTACTGCCGCGTATCTAATCTAATCTCTGTTTTGACGGGTATGGGTTCCGCTGGTGCTGCTCTATACGCATGTTTTTTACTTGTGAATTGCGGTCATTTCTGATTATTTGATTTCTGTTTTGACGGCTATAGGTTCGAATTAAGGCCGTATATACAGCCGTAAAAGTAGATATCAAATAATCAGAAATACCCTTAGTCCACAAGTAACAACATGCATACAGTGCAGTATGCATGTTGTTACTTGTGGATTAGGGACATTTCTGATTATTTGATACCTACTTTTACGGCTATACAAACATACGGCCTTAGTTAGTGCTACACTTGTACATGGTGTTGTGGAGGACTGTTGGCTGTTGCTCTATCAGATTAGCTGTTTTCTGTTTCAGAGGCATAGGATTGGCTGATGCGACGCTGGTGCAGAACATTACTTGAGGAATTTGGCTAATAAAGATAATTGATACATCAACATTGATTTTATTTTATATTGCCATATGCTGTTCTGTAAGACGGTATTAGTTTGCAGAGAAAGCAAATCTGCTACGAGGGCATTAAATAGCCTCACTTAGATATGGCGCGCATTCTTCTCAGTCGCTTGCATTTATCTCTGAATGGTAACTGATTTTCTTGTGCAAACACTACTCTTTGCTTCGCCTTGTTACTATTATTTATAGAGTTGTAAACTGTTGCACGTATATAGTTAACATACACAGGCAGATACTAAGGATAATGTAGTATAGCCTCACGGAGTTTTAATTTATGCGGGCATATACTGCAAATTGTAGAGAGTTTTAATTAATTCTTTTTTGTTTGAGGAACTTAAAATAGACTTGTTGTACTATTGCAGTTTGTGGCTAAGAGACGGATTAATTCAGGAAGCAAAGAGCGTAACGAGAGGACTCACGAGGAACTAGCATCTAAGCGTGACGTGACGTCAATGACGTCACATTGACGATGCTACCGCTGAACAGCCTATGGATATTTTATTAATTTCACCAAAAAAATCTTCGTAAATTGCGAATTTTATCCCTTAAGCTCAGAAATAAATTAAGAGAATATATGCTAATTGAGAAGTAAATAAATATCTATAGAAATTACAATGAAGGTTGGTGGAAACTTTCACAGCATTAGCAGCAATATCTGAGCCTGTATGAAGCCCTGATTTAACTTCTTCTCTTTACAAAACATGCTTAAAGATATCATATTTTTCGACTTAATTCATGCCATCTCCTGCTTCTGGCTGGCCAGCTCCTTGAGGTGCACCCATACAAAAAAAAAAAAAAAAGTAAATGGTTATCTTCCAGTACAGAAAATTTGATCAGTAAATAAATTTTTCCTGTGGCTTCTCTCGCATCAAGAATGCTTATATTTTTGGTTTGAATTAAGAGCCCAACCTACAACGGCCTGAGGTCTGACCCTAAAAATGTCTTAACTCGTCTACCTCATCGATGTGACGTCACTTGTCTGCATGCAGTCAAGGCTAAATTTTATTTTAGTCGAATTGAGTCCTCCTGTTGCGCTCCTCGCTTCCTGGGTCAATTCTTGCCGGTAAATGCCTGCGCCGTTGATGGGTAAATTACGGAAGTGAAAATTGTCAATCACATCTTAATGCGGCAACTTGGCAGCCCCATAGTGTTTTACTGTTCTTCCTTCTGAATTAAGCCTGTAAAAAATGTGCTCAAGTACGTGTGGTACTCAAAATGCAGTTCCTATTGCATAACCTCCTTCTTTTAAGTCTCTGCATATCGTGCTAGCTCGTATTTCATTCAAGGGGCCCACGTGCAGCAAGTACCTACGTAAAAGATTCGAAATGAAGTTCGTATGACAAACTTAGGTACCGGACGCACACGTTCCAAAGTCGCAGGATTTTGAAGGTTCGAAGGGTAACTAAGGTATTCTAAATTTTATGTTTCACGTAACTCTTGGCTTTCTTGTACATAGTACACATGGTTCTTGTGGTAAGTATTGCCCATTTATCCTATTAACTTCTTTGCTATCGATATTCCAGCTTGAAAACGCTTGTTACACGACTTTGATTACTTTAGGTATGTTAAAAGTTAGTTTCCAGTAACTGGGAAATGTTACATGTGTTAAAGATATCTTAGCATAAAGAATGGAGCAGAGAACGAGAACGTTCGAAAAAACTCAAGTCCTACGTAACACATGTTTCACAGCAATTCTACGAGGCAATCTACTTGACTATTATTATTATTAAATCACGCCAGGCTGGCGACGTAGGAACGGAGAAACTCCATGAGGTTAACAAACCCCCACGCAACCAGCCCAGTGGGTGGAGAAAACAAAAGAAAGAAAAAAAGAAGATCCGAGTTCACAGAATAGCTCTGTGTACAGATCGTTTAAAGCTGCCAATACCGGCACCAGCAAAGACAGAGCCATCAAGACCATTCCAAACATCCACACACGATGGAAAAAACGAACGGGAATACTGGCCCGTACGGCATCGTAACGGTTCCA
>LQNS02278171.1:14702686-14720983 GCA_001587735.2 Parhyale hawaiensis
CTTGTGGTGACATGGCTGAGATGAGCCTCGTTGCTGTTTCTGAGCCATAGGTACGGATTTAGGACGAGCCGCTTTTGTTACATTATCATCATCAACAACTTGAAGAGGAGTAAATCTGTTCTGCATATTAATATGAAAATTACCAAGTCTTCAACCACAGGAAGTGATACACCATCCAGCATGAGTGCAGGAAAAGGAGGTCCCACTGTACGCGACCTAGACACGAGCATGGTCTTAGTCTCGCACGCATTTAGCCTCATCCCCCACCTAGAACACCAGGAATCAATCATTTCCAAATCATGCTGAATAGATTCTGAAACCTCTAATCTATCACTAGGGCTATCGCAAACAGCCAGCAGAGTAACATCATCAGCGTAACCAACAAGTAAATTATTAACAAGATGAAACAGACCCGCCGTATACGCAATGAACAACAAAGGGCCTAGAACACTACCCTGTGGAATACCAGAAACCAAATCCAAAAACTCACTCCTCTTCCCATCAACAACTACATCACCGATTTGCTGATTCTCAACATCTAAGATATTGAATTTATATTTTGATACTGTTTATTTGCTTTTTAGACTTGTATATTATATAGTACAAAATTTATCAATATTAAATAGTGCGAATTCGCCATTTAGTGGTAAATTTGGTAAATTTGCCTTCGGTGTAATATTGCACCGCAGCCGATACTGGGAACGTTCACACAATCATGCCGTTTTTAAATAAATAGTCAGCTTCTTGCAGCCTGCTTAGAGGTAATAAATATGGATAAAATATTTTCGATAGCTTGAATATCGCTAAAAAAGAAGTCAGTAGGGTAAATGGGCAATATTTATCGCTAGAACCATCTTTACTATGTACAAGAAAGCTAAGAGTTATGTGCAATATAAATTTGAGAATACTTTGGTTACCCTTCAAACCTCCGAAATCCTGCGAGTTGGAGCTTGTGGGTACCGGAGTAACATATTTTCAGTTCTCTTACTCCGTTTGAACATTTCACGTTTACAAATCTACCGAACACTTCTAACTTTTTCAAAGCTATCGAACATTTCACTTTTCACATAGCACATGCACTTTTCGACTGACAACATTTGGAGTAGCAAAATAAAGCATTTCACATTTCATAGAGCTTAGCCATTTAGTTTTTACGGAGCCAGTCAGCTCACGTTTGGGCGAGCGCGCAGTTGTATTGGGACGACGAGAGTGGCAGTTGTGGCGGTGCTCCCCGTCCGAGTCATAGCCTCCCCGTTTAATTAACCAGCCACATAGGGCTCCCTGAGGCTCGCATCCCAGCGAGGGGCCGCCGATGCAAGAGCTTCGTCACCACACCAAGTCTCTCTCCCCTCCTCCTCACTCTTATTATACGCACTCACTCAATTTATGGCCGCACCAATCCACCTATAAAGAACCTTAAGGTGTCTCAGAGGATCAATGTTTGTCCTCCGTCCTTATAAGACAGCGAGTGTGAACCCTTAGCCATGAATAAGTCGGTCATACTTCGCCCAGAGTTAAATAAACTGGTGCTGAGTTGATAAACAGTTTGGGTTGGGAATGAAAGTTCTGGCGATATTGCCTTTGCGCCGCGAAAACAATACGGGCCGTGAAATAGAACTCTCTTGTGCCTGATTTTTTTAGCTGTTTTACATTTTGAGTTTGCCGCCATCGGGCGGCGAACAACTGTGAATATCTGAAACTAGGTATGCTAATTAATCAGTTAGAGGGTGAAATAAGAGATAAGAAAGTTAGAAAAATATTATACATTTATATTAACATACATACATACTAAACAAATTACCCAACTTGCAATTTATGTATCAGTGATACGAGTTATTAATATCCAGGATATATTTCGTGTTACTAAATGTAACAATCATTTTCTTTCTCTTTCTTTCAGATTTTTCTATATCAATAAGAATTTTCGTAAGTTCCCGCTTTGTAATATCATTCTTTACCTATTCATGTGCATAAAAAAAAAAACAATTTTACTCCACGATAATCAGCTGACCATTCGTCTTCGTTTCTTCACTCATTACTTACGAACCGCCTAGGAATGAATAAAAATAGAAGCAAAATATAAAAATTTATAACAGTAGCCTTTCATTATGTGTTCCGGTGGATGCGAACTGCTATATGAACGATCCTTGGGTGGCCTGTATAATCAGTCTTCATTTTAATGCAGAAATGGAGGCGTTCTCTTTGATTTCATCTCTCTGTCAATGCTGCCAAAACATGATAGAGTTAACAGCACTCACGATGTGCAGTTTCGCTACAAAAGTTTTCTCCTATATATCCCAATGGGAGAAAGAGCACTCGTAGCAAAATATTAAAGTCCTGAGTGAGATAAGGTTATTTTGCGTGTCAACCAGTAACAGTACCACCGAGATGAAATGATTGTATCATAAGTATTAACTTATCCGGAATGTCAGTCGAGAGCCCTGGTTTCGCTACTTTAATAGAGTTACAGCTGGAATGCCAAACCGATTACTTTTGATACGGCATCAAACTCACTGCTACCGTGTAGCGGTGACGCATAACCTGATGGTTGATATTTTAAGAAGTTATTGATAGACTCTGAGTTATATTCGCACAGACGCAGCAGTGTAGTGCGTGGAGTGAGAAACTGTGGGGTGACCCCATCCGAAGTCTTGAAATGAATAGGTTGCCTGTCTTTTCGCTGATCTGCTTCATCCGTAGAAGCACCGCATCTTGAATAGCACTGGAGGGTACAATAAGTAATTATATTCCTTTGCATATAGAATATATAGATGTATAGGTCGTTTGCAATGATTTTATGCTCTATCGTTGCAGCTTGTATTTATAGATACACACATAGGTCAGGTAGTAATTTTCATTATCTTTACATGTTTTCTATAATTACCTTCGCCAAGGAGGTTATGTTTTCGTGAGTTTGTCTGTCTGTGTCTGTCTGTCACCAAGATAACTCAAAATTTTACGGACGGATTTTGACGAAATTTACAGGGACTGTTCAGTATGTTAGGAGGAACAGATGACTAACTTTTGGTGAAGATTCCTCCACGCCCATCAGCGTGTTTGTTTGTTTGTTTGCCTACCGGCCTGATTTTTCTCATGTTATAACTCAAAAAGTTATGGAGGAATTCTTATGAAACTTACACGAGTTGTTAGGTATATCACGAAGAGTAAATAACCAAATTTATGCGTTAATCTGTTCGTTCGTTAGTGTGTCACTCTTTTTAATTTGATATTTATGTAAAATACCTCAAAAAATTGTAAATAGAGCTTTTGAAATTTATAGGAGTTGTTAGAAATGTTAAAAGACATAAATGATTAGATATTGGTGATGATCGGTTGGTTCGGTTGTGAGTTTGACTAAAGTTTGTCAGAATGTTTGTTAGCAGCATAACTCAAAAAATTATGAACGGATTTCAAAAAAAATACTGAAGCTGTTAACACTGTCGAAGGGCACAAATGATTAGATTTTGGTGCTGATACTAAGAATATCATCGTCTCAGAACTAAGTTGAATTTTTCGTAACCGTTGCCTTGCTTAGCGGAGGTATGCGCTTTCAGAGTGCTGTGGTTATCTACTGTTTTATTCTATGATTCGTATGTATAAGTTGGTTTCCGATTCCTCGAAAGCTGCGACGGTAGCAGCATGCTTCCGTTCTCAGCTCTAACGCCTTGTATCGCTCGCTGGTTCGATACTCCGCCAGACACTCGCGCTCATTGCAGATCTTGGTGTGCTGACTCGGCAAGTTGTGTGTGCATGCACAGCGCTGTGGCAGAACTGCCTTCCTCAGAGATGAGGAGGGTGGGGGTCTCGGGTCATTTGTTCCTTCCGTCAAATTGGCGCCATAGTTCTTGGTGACTCGAGGGCGACTGCGACTACACTTATTCATCTGGGGCCAGGAGGCCTATACCTGCAGCACAAACCAGTGCATGTGCGTTTCCCAGGTGAGGGTGAGGTCTAAGTTGACTTTACCTTTACCTTTAAGCGTTAGAGCTGGAGTACCTTTTGATGTTTGGTGTCCCATGACGAGCTTGTTTTAATAACGTATAAACTATGTGATCATAGCATCAAGTGTACTACTAATGGTGGCCTGTATGTAATGCAATAGAATTAAGAGTAGAAAACCTTCGCTACGTGGAGGGAGACGTGAATCTATCATGGGGTTTGCTGAGGTCTGAAATTCGATCTAAAGTGGCAAAAGAAACGCTCATGACTGAAGTGCCGGGCAAGGTAATCTAATGAGAACAGCTTTCATCGGTGGGTGTATCCCAATCGTCGATGCCTTCAGTTCCGCTCGTTCGAGATAGAAAAATATTACTAATACTTTAGGCGCGTCCTAGGTATTACGGTACTGGTAATGTTTGCTATATATACAGGCAGTTATTCGTCGATCATGGATGGTAGATTTTGGACAAGAAAATAACTAGGGATTATGGAAAATGAACATTGGTTCTCACTAAATGTTTGACTTCCTTGGTACTGCCGTATTTCCAGCACTTCTAAATCATCAAAACATTCAATTCTGGAGACAGAAAAGTGTAACATGGATTTGAAATTCTGATTTGCGCAAAGTATCTTATGATCGGGCACATCAAAACGAAATATCAGTTTCTCACATAAACATGAATATTAGCAGATGCTGCTGAGCGTAGGTTCAGGGAAGTATGTAGAGTTATTTAATTACAGATTTACAAATTTGATGGTTAGATTTTACACGAGCGGCAGATAAGTGCGCTTATGTCATGAAGGACAGGTAACGAAGTTTTAAAATTTTCTCAGATGTACTCAGCATGAAGGCTTTGTGCTCGTTAAATAGACAAATAGAAAGTTGGTTAGTAATGATGAGTACATAATATCATTAAGTAAAATGGCGTATGTCGTACAATAGGCCTTTTTCATCAGAAGTGCTCATTGCGGAGACTTGTCCCCATTCATAAATGTAATGTACAAAATTAGATCGGACATAGATTCATTAAGAATTAATGGAACGATTTGGTAAATGTCATATTTCTAGAGCTAGACAGCTCTGGAATTTAACATTAAACGAATATTTGCTTATTTTTGAAACTGCAAGTAGTCTCCTTGATGCTTCTGGTTTCGACACCAAATTATCATCCTGTCGCTCAGGTAAGTGCAGCCGTAAGCATCAGTGCACGTGAGGATTACCCTCAAGCTTCATTTCTAGCAGACAAAAGTACGTAAACTTTGGGGTAAAATTCAGGAAATGTGCTAAATTTTTTGAAGAGGGAAGCATTTTTTTATTCGTTGCTCATTACACCACCCTACAATGGACCATAAAATCCTTGCTGTGAGCAAGTGCGAGGTTATCATTAATGGCCCTCTTAGCTCGCCCTAAAAAGCACCTAAGATTCTGAGTAATGGATCATTAACGTCTTACTCTCATTGGGATTTACGTTGCATCTCGGGGTGGCACTTCTTTTTATATCAGTCACGCTCCCTGGAAAAAAGTTCCTTCTTCTCCAGAGACTCGTAAGGTCTGGAGCACTTCTTCCCCCGGGTCTCACTGGATGCTGGAATACAGGCGCCTCAGCATGGAAGCATTCAACTACCTCAGTGACATCTTATACGGACTGTTGTCAAGGTCCCTGTCATAAGAAGAGGCTTCAAGTATCATAGTTGTCGACCAACGACGAAAGGAAAGTGTCACTCAGGGCTCAAGAATATAGCTCAACGTCTTTGGGCTTCCCTATCGCGAAAGGAAAATCTTGCTTGGAACTGCCGGGAATGTGTTACTCTCTTCCCGAGAACGTGCTGGCCTGGTGACTAAAAGATTGTAGTCGAAAAAAAATGAGAGTAAGATAGGCACATATGCTAAGCGTATCTAAATAGGTGCAGAAATATGTATATATAAATAAAACAGAGAAGAATTAAAGGCTTTTGAACTGAAAAAGAGAATATGAAACTCAATTCGTAAATGAACGCATAACGTGAAAGATATGTTAAAATATGTATATTATATGTGCTTAGCCAGATAATTGAACTTCTTTTTTCATTAATATTGATTCTATAAATGTAGCTAGAAACATGAATAATTATTCATTATAGAGAAAATTCGTAGTTTTTATCCATTTCATTCTTACTGCTGAGCTACTTAAGGTGCAGTACAACTGCTCTAGTAAGTAGTAAATGAACGCTGATCAGCTCATTATTTTAGCAAGTGTGATCAAGTAGCTTCTGAGCAATCGCTCTGGCACTTATGTAAACAACAATCACGTTATGCATTTTCAGCTACTGTGGACAAACTTCGATCAAGTGAATTCAGTGATAATTATAAAGCAAATTCTGTAAAAAGAATAGAATACTTACGGTAACCGCACTCAGCCAGAACAGCGACGATGAACATTCTAGCAATGGCCATTATTTCCCTCCGAATACACCGACAAGCACATTCAACAATAACGGTTAAACAATTCCGCAATTACGGTAAATTAATCGACAACATCGATGACGTTAATTCACCAACGATCAAGTATATATTTCCTACTCGGAGGCCGATACTCACTTTTGGCAAGAACAATCAAGCAGTTTCTGCAGCAACGATCAGGCAATTGCAGCCACCACGTGGCGCTTGCAGGAGGCAAAAGTAAATTAATTCCCTCGGTAGTTTCACTGCCTAACTGCACAGAGAGAGAGACAAAATTCCCGTCTCGAAGTTTTAGTTGGGAAAAAGAGTGTTTATCAGGAGCCGCCGCTAGCCTTGGCACAGCGGTGGCGTAATGGGCTGCTCCTCTAGCTTTACAACTGTTTATTACGGTCGCTTCTGTTATTTTGGGGGCTACTTGCGGAAAGAGCTCTTAGTGAGACTTCTTGCAGCCTCTGAACAAAATTAAAGTCTTAACATAGAGCCTTTGTTGCTGTTCTATAATTTGCTTATGAGTTGGACAAAAAAGTGGCTACTCTAATTTAATGATACGCTTGCCCAATAATGCTGAAGTAATGCCACTGCAGCTGCGATGCTCTTGGGTCTTCAGGCAGTAAAAGGATTGTTTTAAAAACGGGTACTGTTAATGCTGTCGTCATAATCATAAAGTTGAGGGAAAAAGGCAGGGTTTTTTTAAGAATAAACTGCTTTCATAAAAAGAGAACGAAAAATATGAAAAAACTATGAAAACTCCACTATGACTTATCTTTCATTTTACGAACAAGATTGCGTTAATTCTGGCGGAATAAAAATATAAAAAACACGGAATGAAACCTTTGACAGACAATAAGGTAATATTATTATTACTACAGCGAGCGAAAACGAGTTAGACATGTGGTGTGGCTTGTTTTAAACGGATTCATTTCTTGTAGAATGCAAAAAATGCAGCAAAATTTTGGGAAGGATAATAAAGCTGGAAAAAACAGTATGGACATCAGAGAGATTATTGCAAATGGAGTCACTTCGTTCGAATTAACAATACAGCTCGTGAATTTCAGTGGCTATTTGGAAGAAAGCAAGATTACAATAGGAATCGCTTTACTACTCTGCAGTAAAGTAATTTCATAAATCTTGAGTACCGTAAATAGCATAGTTTACTTGAAAGAAAAATGTTTGAAGTGACAGCTGCGTACGGGAACTTTTTAGTAATTCTTGAATGCAATTTGAAGAAAATAAATTGCCTGACTTGACAATTTATAACGTCACTCTCATACAGTTGACCAAAATTATGGGTTAGAAGTGATTAGTCTAGTTTGATACTAGCTGCCATACATGCTGTACCAATGCTATGTTCATGATACACGTCCACTTCTTACGCTGTCACATCACGTTACATTTGAGTAGGACACCTTAGATATTTATGTACAATTCTGACCCCTGCAATTGGCTTCTTATGACTAGTTTTGTTATTTATAAGGTCTTGGACATCCAGGTTCTTTCCTTACATCTAAGATGCAGCTTAGTCCCAATCTGAAAATTTAATAAAGACATGACGGAAGCGTGAAAAAGATTGTTGATTAATGTCAGTACCTATTACTTACTTATATTAAATGAAGAGTCAGTCTTGAAAATGCTTAGATGCGCAGGACAATGTACATTTTATATTTGTATGCAAAATGCATGTTACGTGTACTGTATAAGCAGCTCACATGTATCTTTCTTGTGTGGTAAAAATTTCTATTTTTGGTAGACAGTTGACAGTGTCTTAATTTTAATGCTTGATTCATGTTATGAAGAAAGTAGAAAATATTTGGTCACGTTAGACATTGACTATTAATTCCTGCTACTGGTCTGTGCCGTCATAAAATGATGGCAGGAAATAATTACTTCAATGAAACCCTCGTTTTCTTCGCTAGTCTTCGTATTTCTGTTTAAAAAAAAGCAAATATCTTTCCCTTTTCCTTTGTTAAGGCTCTGTCTAATTCGAGCCACAATTTACACGATGCGCAAAACAAATGAAGCTCTGCTGTACGGAGTAAAAGAAATTGGTATATATGCTACTGCTAAGAGGTTGTACCGTTCTTTTCAGTGCTCAGCAAGGGAAATTTGTCACAGCAGTTATCCTAATACAGACAAAATCCTGTTTTTTTTTGTCAAAAGTACTCTTAGCTCCAGAACACGCTGTCGCCGTGTTGTATGAGCACACTTAGGCGTGCATTGAACCTACTACTACATGGTAGGACGTGCTGAACCGGCACGCGTTCGACTTTCTGGTATGTTTCGAGCTTGCACGCCAAAGCGCGAGGCGTGTTCTACTCCTCTACGCGTACAATCGTCGGAGAAAATGTGTAGTTGTGTTGAAGTCAGTGATTTTTCGGGTTGAATTTCAAGTGATATATTGTTTGCGTACATACTGCAGACACCCCACATGAGTAGGTATAGATGTCATGGGCAACAAATTGCATCGTTTTTCCAAAGTGCTTGGCACGCACGCGCATCTCTGGATGCGCGTGCGCTCACTGCCCATAGCACGCGTCCGATTTTATGGTCTAAAGCACACCTACCTGTGCAATTAGAGCACGCGTATGCGTACTGGTTTTGGGACAAGCTTTAGGCATGCGTTCACGTGCATTTCCAGCATTTCCAGCTTCGCTCCGGGATATATATATATATATATACTTATCCCGGCAAGTAGATGAATTTAACCTGTCTTCTACTGAAGGTGGGGGGGGGGGCGGAGAGCCCAGCCAAGTAAGCCTGCAAGCAAGCAATCGACCAACCAACCAGCAGGCGTTGCTGTACCTTCTTCGTTAGTGGATAATTACATTTTTGTAGAACCAAAATATTCAAAGAAATAGTTTTTGGTTCTTGTTTCTAGTGATCTCCCTGTTGATGAACACGCAGTTTGTATTAACTGGTCAGCTTAATAAAATGCAAACAATAATAGAGTAAACGTAGTAATCTCACTGTTAGCTAGCAGTACTGCAGCTGCTAACCATTTTCTTCTATTTCACTTAACTCTTTATTGCATGAGTTATTCGTTATATTTTCACAGGCATAGTGCAACCTACTTATAACGTTGCATAATAATGATAAAACACAAGAGAAAAGATTAGTGTTTAAAACTTATTCTTCTCAGCCGTCTCTCCGTTACTGAATTCACTTTAGATATCTTTTTTTTAAATACGAAGCTGTGAGCGCTGTCATGCATCCTACTGCATCTAAGCAAGTTATTTTTCTGTGATAAACGAAAATATCCGCGTTTGTTGTTCTGATTTGGTTTGTCAGGTCCAGACGGTACGTCTGATTGTTCTAAGGACGTTATTATTGTGTGACAGACGAACAATACAAAAGTTTGTCATTGTTGACCTAACTGTTTCCGAGTAAAGCCCCTCAGCCTGAGCATATATGAGTATATCAGTATTGTGCGATAAATAAAATGTTACAGTGTGTTCATCTGGTCTTTCCATTCTGATTACAAACCACACCCAGCTTGAGTGTTTCTGAACACGTTAGTACCGTGTAATTAACGAAAATATTACCGTTTGCTGTTACAAATCTGGCTGTTTCGGAACACAGCCCCCCCATCTCGGGCCTTTCGGAACCCTCGGCATCACGATCCGCAGATGATCGCCGGGAGCAGGATAGACTGGCCAACGCCTGGCATTTTGATGCAGAGATCGCCGTGGCCTAATGTAATAACTTTGGTGCTCCCCCTTTTGGTATTAAGCGTGATTAGCTGTAACTTATCTTAATTCATCAGAACTGCTGATCTCTGCACGGGACGTCGGATTTAGCTGCAGTGATTAAGTGTATAACTGATCTCAGATTTATAGATGTTGCTGATCTGAGAGAGGGAAGTTTAGTACCATCGAACAGGTTTGGCTCAATTCTCAACATCTTAACGAAACAGTACTTATTTTTAGCATCTTATCCTGAACTAGAGCCAGTATTATATTATAAGTAACTGAAAACAAAAAAACACATTTACCCACCGTCCATGTACACATTCTGATATTAACAACAAGGAAAAACTGGAGCGATAACACCACATTATTGTGTAATAAATTCAGCACATATTTTGTTCAGGGAATTCAAAACGAGAGCTTGGATTACTGGGCGCCACATGGTTACAGCAATGAAGCAGCTATAGCCATGATTGTAAACAACTAATAAATGTGTGGTCACGTAATGATAAACTTACTGATAAAAATGAAAAGCAATAGATGGACTAAGTTCTTAGCATGTGTAAAAATTGATGTATGTAGAATAATTTTCTATTTATTCAGTAAACTGTAACGAAAATGTCGTTTGACATCTGGACGAGTTTATTATTAATGGATATTGAGAGACATATCCAGACTTACATTCGGCGGATAATAAATGTAAGTCTGGATATAATTATGTCTCTTGTGTCTATTATTAAAATTATTTTTAGGATATATTTAAAGATATGTATATCCAGACTTGCAATAATTTTTGCCGATAATAAATGTAATTCTGTTTTTTTCTTCGTTGACATCGCATTATTTTGCCTGATGTATGTGCTCTCAGACGAGGGCTTCTCCAGTTCATTTCGCTTTTGTACGTCTCGTAAGTTTTGAGTTAAGTCTTTACATTCCAACAAATGTCTTATGTTTCCACGAATATAAACAAACACATGCCTAATTGAAAACTCATAGGTATTTATCAGATGCAGATAATCGCTTATCTTTTCCTATTTGGTAATTCTACCTTTCTTCAAATCAAAGGAAAGTAGGATAAGTAGAAAAGAACTTACATGTTTTATAACGGGAGTGTGAAGAAACTTTGTTCTAAAGGCCGCTATAAGGATATCTACGTACGTAGAACAATTTGGGCTAAATCTATCGTTTGCTCAAACATTAATATAAATCAACACTCACCGACCAGGAAGCATCAAATTAGATTACTATTGTAGTTCATAATAAATTGCAAAATATTTAGCACAACTATCACAACGCTAACCCCACCGACACCTCAAAACAAACTGATTGGAACATTCCGTAACACAAAGACTAACATTTTACTGACACTTTTAGGGAATGATTAGGAATTTATAGCAAGTATTCTGCATAGACGGATGAAAAGAGATTGGATTTAATTAGATGCACTAAATACAAGAAAAACAAGGGAAAAGAATGCTGTAGTTAACGTTGCTTTGCGTATCCTATTACAATGATTGAAAATCTTCACTGTGCAGACAGAGGTAGATATGTCCCGGTGGCATCATGCTCTACGTTAGTACTTGTTGATGTTTATGTGTATCATATTTACCAACAAAATGTATCGCAGCATATTGCAGATTGTTAGTAAATGAAACAGTTAAACGAATGCACAGAAAATAAGAAGCATGTCTACCATGCACTGACAAGATAGTGAAACTGACTGAAACATTCGAGAAGATAGCGTAAAGGCTAAAATTTTACTGACAATCTGAGTAAAGTTTGAAAAGGAATCATTTCAAGATTTCTTGCTTCAAATGAAAAATGGTTGACTTTTATCTATACATAATAGCTGCCCTAAAATTTGGAAGAAACTGATGCATTTGGGGTATATGTTAGCATATTATTGGAAAACTAGAGCACAAACTAGAGCACTCCTGATACTAGGGTTTCCTTGTCATCATCACCAAAATGCTGCTATCTGTTCCTCTTGACGGTAATAACTGTTCCTGCAATTTCTTGCGGATCTATCTCTATCTTTTTGAGTTATGTACTGACATATACTAAAACACACATAAGTCACACACAAACGGACTGACTGATCATCATCAAAATTTGGTTATTTGTAATTTGCAGCATTTGTGGCCGCTAATAATAAAGATCCGCTAATAAACTTTTGAGTTATGCTGCTGCAAACATTTTGATCGACCAACAATAGTCAAACAGACAAACGAACGAGCCGATTATCACCAAAATTTGGTTTTTAAGCTATGTCTTTTAACATTTATGACAAGTCCTGCAAATTTCATAAAGATTCATTCCAAACTTTTGAGCTTTGCTGCTGGCAAACATAAAACCAAACATAGAGACAGACAGTAAAATAGATCATTAAAAAATATTAAGTCATTTGCTCTTCGTAACATACATAACAATTCATGCAAATTTCATAAAACTCCGTCCATAACCCTTTGAGTTATGGTACCAAGAAAAAAAGGCAGACAAACAAACTGTTGAACTAATCTTCATCAAAAATTAGTGCTCTGTTCCTGCTAAGATGTAAAACAATCAATTTAAATTTCGTAAATATCCGTTAATAACTCAATGAGTTGTCTTGGTGGCAGACCAAAAGACAAACAAACAACAAAACATAGAGACAGAGAAACTCGACAAAAAACATAACCTCCTTGGTGGGGGTAACAAAGGCTATACAGTTTAAAAGCAGGCAGATTTATCTGAATGTTGTCAGTCTGTAGAGTGAGTTCCCACGGCAGTAAAATTAATGTGATTCCTGCGTCCAACTGCGTTGCCGTGTCCATTTGAAGAGCAGAAATGAGCGATCTTTCTGATGTTTAAGTAAGTCTAAGTTGAAGTGGCATCCGGAATTTTGCTAGTGACACTTGTTTAACAAACTGAGTTGACGGCTACCATTTTAATTCAGTAACTTTCTTGGGAGACACGGTAAAGCCCGCTGCTGACGAGAGTCGAAAAACAAAAAACGTTTCACTTTCCTGTAACAAAAGTTTTTGTGACCGTGACTACATCTTCACGTGTTTGCAAATCGCAATGAAATGTAGGTTATTGCGAGCTATAACTGACTGGAAATTAAAAGAGATATTCCAAACTGTGTAGTTGGCACTTGCCATAGAAGAATTTTTTTTCAATGGCAGCTTAGATTTTGGACCGCTGAAATGTGGCCAAGCAGAAGTTGTGTACCGTAGAGACAAAATCGGATGAGTAAGGATAAACATTCCAGTGTTTCGACTCTCTTCTGCAGCGGGCTTTATACTTACATGTAAGGATAAAACAAATAATTGGGGCGATTAGATGAGAGAACGCATTCATTTGGCTGCCGTATGAAGCCGCCTAACAAATACTCGACTGCATTGATTGACTTACTATTTAGCTTGCACAATTTTAAATATTAGTAGTAGTGAAGTATACCTAGATAGGTCTAAAAAATTTTAAAGCTAATAGTGTAAATTGTTTGGAGCTTCATTATTTCTGTAAACATAATTACGTATAAGTTTTCGAAAAAAATTATAACAAAACCATTGAAAGTGGCTATGTATTCTGTATAATAATTACTGTACATTCTGATGGAAGTATATTTAACTAATTATATATGTATTTTTTACTCGTAAATAAGTGGCTGAAGTGTACAAGTGACATCAATTCCCTTATCCTTCAGTTAATCATTTTCGATCTCCTCCTGAATTTTTGTCCCGTGAAAGAGTGATGATGGCAGCGATAACTTTTCTCTTTTTTCCTTACTAAAAATTTGCATGGGGAAATTGGCAATCAGGGGGAACTTTACCTCAAAATCAATTCCTCCCAAAAATGTTGTGATAGGAACTTTCGCGGAGGATTTTTAGAGGAACCTGAGGGTCTCTTAATTGAGCGAAGAAAATAATTTTCCTTGATATGCTCCACTAAATTTTGTAAGTAAAACTGACCTAGTGTCTGCTGAAAAATTCCTCCCAGTTGATGAAGTTCATCACCAGCAGAGCAGAAGAATCAATAACCTTACGGGAAATAAGCCGGGAGAAAGTGATCCCGTATTTTCTGCGGCCTCGTGAACTGGTGAGAAGACGGTGAGACTTCCATGTAGAGCTCGGTTGGTTAAATAATACATATCTGGCAAACCAGAAATTGCTTACGCATCCCTGTTAAACATGTCATCATAAAAACAATTTTAATGTTGTTGGTTACCCGATAATACATTGGGCTTCGCCATATAATGATAATAAAAATACTTCACATAAAATATAATTGACATAAGTCCACAGATATTTAGAGGCACCTATACACTATGAACTAGCAGAGATTGCTCAGTTGAATAATAACATATATGTACGTGGCAGGAACATACAATAGATTGAGCTTAATATATGTCTGAGGTAAATGTATTCACCTGTGCACTAAACTTTTATACATGTTTTATTGCATTTATTAATTATTGCATCAATCTCTAAAACTGCTTCATTTCATACGGTCTGAAACTGTTCTTCTTTAGCATTGCGTACATAACTCTATATACTATATGATAAAATGTAAAATCAACATGTTGTACAGTACATGGATACGTTTGACCCACTTGGTATAAAGACTGGGCGGTGCCTATATAACGGAAGCCTTTAAAACTGATAAGATGTGATTTGCGGGGGTGGTTTAGTCGAATAAATGAATATTCGGGTATGTCACAAGTCTATACTTGCTTAACCCGTACTCAGAGTCTATCATCTAAGAAAGACACCCTATCTGAAGGTGTGGCAACGCAGCAACAAGCCTTCCAATAAGCCTTCAATGGTATCTCTGCCTGTTTTAATGAATGTGCGGCGAGGTGTACATTGAACCCTACTTTTGAGGGAAAATCTCGAGAAGCACCGACCGTGGGCGGGTTAAACATAAAACACGCGATGAATGAAACTTTCCAAGTTGAAGAGAACGCAATACTTCTGTTGATATCTTAGACGAATATAAAATTTTGGTTTCTTTGGAGCATGCACTACATACTAAAGCGCCGAGTGTATCTGGTTCTACAATTATGTTATTTTAACTGGTGTAACCTGGCGTCCGAAATCGTGAGCAAACGGACCAGCTAAATAAATTTATATAATTAGCAAGAGTGCCCGTTTGTTGAGTCATATATTAGTTTTTTTTTGTTTACACTTCTGTCTCCGGCTTCACAATTTCTAGAATTCAGGGAGGTTTATCTCAAAGCCAAGCCGAGCCAAAAGCGGTCAGCCAGTTGAATCTTTGTGACCCGCGACCGCTGATATTATAAATATATTAATTAATTAATTTAACTTATTAATTTATTTTTGCTTATGGGGGCTGCACAGAATCTGTGTCACTTGTGCTCATGTAATGTTTCTCTTATTTAGTCTTGTTCGAGCAATAAGTATGAAATCAAATAATAACACTTATTCCACTAAAGTGTAGTACCCATAAATGTTTTTAAACGTTATATGAAGATATATTTACATCGGTGACCCTCCAAGTAACTGCTGAGTGCTGAAGAGACCCAGGAAGTCATAAGAGTTAAAATTCCTGTTCTATAGTTACGGGATAAATAGTTTCAGGATGCCGATGGTACTGAGTAACTGTAAAAAATGCGACGTGGTATTAAAACTCAACAGTAGGCGTATGTTAAACTCTCGTTTCATTGGCAGATAGATGTTTATCTCCAAGTTTCGACTACATTTTATTTTACATCTTCCGTAGAGATGGTTGTCATTTTATCATAATTATATAATTAATTAGAGGCAAATTTAACAACAGTGTCTGTAAACTGCACAAATGACTAGAGTACCCATAATACTCTTCTGCATTTATTATCAAAGAAAAATGAAAAAATATCAGACATGATTAATATTGAAAATTTTAGAGTAAGCTCCTCGGAAACTCTGGCGCCTTGATAAACTATGTGATTTCTGAGAAGTTGAAGCGGTAGAACAACGAAGCTCTAAAACGATCTATCATTTATGGAGGGTATAAATAAAATCTTTAAGGTACGGTAAAAAATTCTACTCTGAATATTTGAGAAAATAGCGAACAAGCGTCTTCAGGAGCCTATTTTTCAAGGATTCATTATTCTTCAGGGCGGCGTTTTTTGCAAAGAAGGAGGAAACCCTCTTCTGTTGATGGAGCTCACGATCCGGCACCCGAACGATAGGTCGCTCGCTCTGTTTTTCCCCTTTAAAATTAACGAGTCGAATTTTCTTTAGCTCGGGCCGATTCGTAAACAAATGCAGCTCTGATGCGGCAGTTTAGCGACGCAATTGCATAGCAACACAAAGAGGAGGAGTAAACTGTTTTGCATGTCAGTACCTAATGAACTCAAGCCTATTTAATGCCCCCAAATAATTAACGCTCTAGGCTTTCGAAAGAGTAAAATGTAGTCGCTAATGAACTTTTGCTGTACTTAATTTTCTAGTAATAATTGATACATAGTGCTTAAAATAACTTTTAAAAACGAACTTTAGTATCTAAACAGCTCTTGACGTATTTATGTTTCTACAAATAATTGATACAGCATGTGTGTATTTTAGAAAAAGTAAATTTTAGTACTGAATGAAATGAAGCCTCTTTAATGTCAAGCTATTAGAGGCTTGCTAGGATTTAGAAAGAATGAACATTACTGACTAATGACCAATAATTAACAGATTAATTTTTCTTCATAGACTGACTGACGAAACATTAATAATCCTGAATGTTAAGTACGTTTAAACTCAGAACTTATGCAAAGCATATTGCTACGCAGACCTTTAAAAACAATGAATTTTAGTTTCTAATTAACGAGTGTGCTGTGTTATGGCTAGCAATTGATACACAGGCTGTTAAAAGTAGCTAATGAATATTAGTAAATACTCCATCCATAACTTTGTCATTTAGCTTTAGTAAAATTTGTATATTACGTTTGCATTAATTGTGAATTCTGCACTACCTTAAAGTCCTGTGTTTATGAAGTATTATACTTACGTTGTTGCCTCTAAGAAAATATTGGGAAAAAATCAGAGCCTGGCGGTTTAATTTTTTATTTGCGTTGCGCGCCCTGGAGCCTATACTGAAAGACTTGCTACCTCGAGCCCTGCAGCCGTCTCCAGTCAGAGAGATCTGAGCCATAATCTAAACCTTTCTTAGCTTAAAGTTTTTTTTGCACTCACTAGAAAATAATGATTGGAACCTGCAGCTACTGATGAAAGCGCAAATTATGTACTTCATTTAATGCAAGGGCCGAAGGAGCATTCACCATAAAACCTGTAATAATTGGGCCACGACCTCCGGCCGTCTGGCCTCCATGCACAAAGATCTGCAGCCATCGGGCATTGCCCAGCTACGGAGGAACTAGCCAAGTGAAATCCTGATCACCTATAAAGACAAAAGTGTTATCGATTTTCACTCTAAAGTCAAGTTAAGCTAAACCTACTGGGCTGAACTTGTGCGAAACTGCAGACAGGAGCATTGGTTCCGCCAGTTTGAATCAACAATCAGGTCTAGCCTCGAAATAATTAACTTTGAGAACACCGAGAATTCAATAAGTACTCTTCAAAAGAAGTTTTCTGCCCATTAAGACGTAAGCGTGTTGTTACAAGGAAGAAAATTTAAAATAGAAAGTAATTCTTGCTTCCGAAATTCCGAACAATCCAAATCCGAGGAGCTAAGAAAAATTAGCTCTAGTTTACCGTGCCAATCAACGACACCTACATCCTATGGTTGCTAGAGTACATTTCAGATACGAGTATTTTTGACTTATAAAACGACTATGTGCTTTGTAATTCAACTCTTACATTTAAACATTTTCTGGCGTCAAAAATTACATTTGAGCTTCTGGAAAAGCCGTTAGAGTTTTCAAAGGAAGAAACTACACGCTGTTGCTTACAACAATGGAGCATTAAAAGCACCTTAATCTAAAAGCCCGAAATTTTTTCACGATTTACTTTAGGAAAAAGTGAATTGTGTGTAGGGTACCTCCTGTTGCCGTACGACCGGTATATGAAAATTTGCAATTTCTTGCGTGCAAAGATACGTTGAAAATTATTGTGGCTGCGTATGTCGCTTTATGGCCGATTAAAAAAAAAATTATTTTCTGAGTTAATATAAATATCACGTCAGTGAATTATTATTATTATTATTATTATTAAATCACACCAGACTGGCGACGCAGGAACGGAGAAACTCCATGAGGTTAACAAACCCCCACGCAACCAGCCCAGCGGGTGGAGAAAACAAAAGAAT
>LQNS02278171.1:14723325-14736563 GCA_001587735.2 Parhyale hawaiensis
ACTGAATTCTAGCCATGGCATCCAGGAGACAATCAAAGATCCGATCATCAGCAGAAGGGCTGCGATATACCGAGAACAAATAAAAGTTCCTGAACGAGCCGCAGACTCGCAGCACCATCATGTCAGTTCCTTAAAAAAAAAATACACACACACACAACTAGACGAGTAAACTAACCAAATTTCGCCTGCAACATCTTTAGAGTTATGAGTTGTTTTGTAGTTTGAACCAATTTCAACCGTCAATCGCTTTGTTGCACTTCTCTAGATATGTATATTTGCATATTTAGGGTAACAAAACAGTGTTTTAACAGTGCAATTGTATTTAATTCGAACAATGAACCCTGAACAACAATGTAAAATAACATAATGAATGAATTTAACAGTTATATGATACAGAAGAAAGTTATTAGTCGATAAGTTTCTATTCTTTGAAATTACGCCAAACAGTCTTTTATCTACTCAGGAAACCAGTCAGTGAACTTGAGATGTTTATCTGGTACCAGCAACATCAGTACGTTTTAGCCAGAGGTTGTCTTTCCATGTAAATTGGACTCTTCTTTCATTAACCCCTTTCTCAGAATTGACCAGAGCTATTCAATAGAAATAAAGTGAAGAAATCAAGGTGGCTAAATCATAAGACGCTCTCGCCTCTGAGTTCAAGGAAATGAGGTGATAACTTTCGCTGAATGGGTTTGAGCAGTGTCGTGTAAGACAATGATTTGAGGCCGACGGGACAATGCTAGGTAATGGAGCCATGGTGACAAATGCTCATTCAGAAGCGCATTGTAACCTTGGATTGTTAGTTTGAGACTCTCTAGCACTCGGAAACATCCGATATAAGATCGTCACCTAAATGATACCACTCCAAAACATAACGCCTCCACCTCTTTGTTGGCGTCGCAATCGATGAAAATTAGGAGCTCAACAGTTTGAAAGCTTTAGCCTCATCCGTAAAGAGGACATTTTGAAAGTTTCTTTTCCTGTATTTTCGTGCCCAAGTAATGCGTTTTTCCTTGTGGGTTTTGTTCAACGGAAGCGTGGCGACAGACTTTATGTTCCTTGCCATTTCATTCTAGGCATTTCATAGGGTTTGTCTTGACATATAAGCGATGCCAGCTTCGTCAAATGTGGCAACGCTGGCGCTGTTTGGATGTTTGCTAACAAATCTGCTTATTTTTCGAATATCACGGGGTTAGAGGCTTCTTCTCGTGTTTTTATTTCTCCTTGATTTGGCATGGTGTTCTCCACATATGAAGACAAAGTTCTTTAATTTCTCTCCAGTTCCTTGGCTAAATTTATCAGAGACAAACCTTATTGAAAACCTACAACAGTCCGCTCCTTTTTGGTAGCCATCATGCGTATCTCTGGGCGTTTTCAGAGACCTGCAATGGAGCGATTTACAGTTAAAATTTGTTTATAGTACAGAAATATTCTAAATTTTTAAAATATTGCGTGAATTCAAGTGAAATTTTGTAACATTATGTCCGTAGTCGTGATTTATGAGGCGACAGCCCTGATGTTTGAGACTGATATTCCTTCTAGCACAGATATCATCAATACTTATCTAGCTGAACGCGTAATGTTCACAAATACACTCAGCCATGGTTATTTTAAAAAGTTTGCAGTCGCCTTATGAAATTTCAGGGCAAGAACTAACGTTTTTATCTGACTACAATTCATGTAAGGAGGCTTAAACGAGGTATGCAATAAAAATAATTAAGAAAGAGTAATTATAACTTTAAAAATTAACAATAGCTATGCGTGCCTGCAGATGCCATATACTTTCAGTGTAAGTAACCGCTATTTTCTGTAGGTAATGAGTTGGGATCGAGACCTGCTCTATAATATTTTTATGCAAGAATCGACGCTTTCGTTTCATCATTACCTTCGCCAAGAAGGTTCTGTTTTCATCGTGTTTGTTTGCCTCTCTGTCTGTCGGTATTTTTGTCAGTTATCAAGATAGCTGAAAAAGTTATGAACGATCCAGAACGGATTTTTGAGAAATTTGCACGAATTGTTAGGCGTGTTAGGAGTAGCAAATGATTAACTTTTGGTGGATCGTTTATCTGCTTCTCTTTTGTTAATGCCATAGCTCAAAAAGTGATGAAGCGATTTTTATAAACTTTACATGAGCTGTTAGGTATATTATGAACAGTAAATAATCATACGTATTGCTGTGATGATCTGTTCGTCCGTATGTCGATTTGTTTCTGTGTTTGATTTTATTGGTGTGAGCAAAATAACTCGCATATTACGAATAAATCTTTAAGAAAATTACAGAAGCTGTTATTACTGCCTTAAGGCAAAAATGATCAGATTTTAGTATATGCTGATACAAATGAAATCATAGTTTCAGAACCAATTAAAATTTCTTGTTACCGCTGCCTTATTTGGCGGAGGTATGCGCTGTGAGAGTGCCCAGTTAAAAACGTAAACAGCATCTGCAGTTGCCGTATGAATTTTCAGAGTAAGAAATGAAGCACTTCTTTTGATAATGAAAAAGTTACTATGGCTTTTACAGCTACGGCAATAATTTTAAGAGTTAAAAACAATTATTTTTGACAATTAAAATTGATAATATAGCCTGAAATTACAGTCAGCAGAGAAACGTTTAAGGCAATTTTGGAATTCAATTTCAGCCGCTAGTGCTTCTCTGACGCAGCATTTAATGAATTAATTTATATCTCTTTACAGCTTCGTCAAATGCTCGTTTAAATTTCTCTGTGGAAATAAATGTCAATTTCCTGAAGTAGGTATTCCAGAGATCAGGTAAGCAGCAATCCAACACGGAGCAATTCCTAAGCAAATAACGCTGTCATTCCCATTCTCAGGATTCCTCTTCTCGATTGCTTCTCATTTGCCGCACCAAGATTTTCAATGCTCGACTTTGACTTAAATCGAAAGTTGTTTACAGCGAGCTAGGCAGTGACTGAAGAAATACATTCGAATGCGACTATTTCGCAGGCAAAGAATTTCTCTTTTGACATCGGGGAATTACTTTGTAGAAAACACGGGATGTGCTGGCAGTGTCTAGCTAGAGTCGTTTAATTTATTGCTACTGGCCTGTATTGAAAAATACTTTATCAATTTTTAACTATGAAGGCAGTCCGTGCGTTCTCTATATAAAATACTTCAACATATATTCACATATATCTCTATCAGAAATTTTTACGATATTATCCAGAATTTTGTGAATTCGTAACTATTAAAACAGCGTATTGTTCCTTTAACTGAAAACTTGACGATATTCGCTAGACACCATGCCAATGTTTAACTCTAATAGTAGCAATTAAGCTGTTTCCTTTTTCCGAAGACTTTGGGCAATCTCTTGCAGCTAGGCTGGAAGTTACATAGGTCAGGTGCCGCCTGGGACGAGACAATTATTTCCTTCTCGCGGCAGAACTGAGCTACAGGTCGAAGCTCTATAAAGCGTGGATATGATAACCTTCAATAAAAGATGTATAACCTGAATATATATAGCTGACCACAAACGCTGGTTGATTTATAAACTTTTCTGCCCATTCTCCTCCTGAGTTTTGTCTGAGCATACAACCAGGCTAAGATTAGTTCACGGTACGTATTAACGATTCACATATTTTATGCAGTGATTCTAATTCTCCCATAGCATTAACCCTTTCGATCCTGACGGTACGTACACGTACCGCATCAAAATTTTCATTATTAAAACCGGTGCATTGTTTCTTACTATGAAAATTTGAACAACATATTTTAACAACCCGTCTGAACTCATTGATAGTATTTTCTTGATGACTGAACTACACTGTAAATGAGCTCAAGTGACTACAAAGATGGTGTCTTCAAGGAGTTTCTTTTAAAACCTCATAAAAGAGCAAAAGTTTCCGTAGCGAAAGGGTTAACTTGTACGGAGCTTTAAGTTATGAGCTATGGACATGTCATTTTTAAGAATCGATCTTCAAGTGCTCGTCGAAACCGACTGCCCTGGATGCTGGAGAAAACTGAACCCTCCTCTTCTGCGGCTGAACCTAACCTAAAATAACGCAGTTTAGTCTAAGCTAAACTGACCTTCCTCGTGTGTCCTATTCCACAGTGTCAGTCACCCTTTTATTCTGTACGCTGCAGTCATAACTCCCATTTAGAAAACATCCGAAAGCCTTAGTGAATGGGTCTACGAACTTTCATTGGTACTTACCTCGGACTGCGGAAATGCCTGGCCTGCTTTATTCTATTAAATTCTTTAGCGACGGAAGTCCTTACATTATTCGCAATATTTCGGCCCCCGCCTTCGCTTCTGTCGTGACTGACGCAATCACAATTGCGATCTCCTTCCCTTCCTCCGCTTCTTCGCAACCAAAGGGTAGATGGTGCAACAACGCACCACTCTGTTCTGCTGGCTGTTTACCTTGGCTGTAGTTGCAACTGTTATTCATATGTATATCCTTCGGGTCTGAAACTTAAATACCTGAAAAATACTACTGCTGATTCCACCAAGACTTTGTATTTTTCAGTCAATGGTTTCGACCTCCTATCCGTATGCTTAATGTAAATGATTGTTAAAAGTGGAGTAGGCACTAACTTATGAAGGTAAATTACCAGAACTTACACGCATGCATAGTTCGTTTCAAGTATACTCTGGATTGCTTAGTCATTGGCATACTCGTTGATTTGTCTGTTGTTTGACGTCCTTTCTTAGTGATAAAATAATAAAAATAATTATTACAGTCACTATTATTTATACATTTTCATTCGCATGTTAAAAGTTTTTCTAGCTGACCGCATCTGCAAATCACATGATCGTTTCTCAATCATGTGTAACATGGATCAGAGCAGCGACATGCCTATCTAAAAAAAAATATTTTTAAGAAAATGACTACCATATGATTCACATTTATTTTCCTAACATGACTACCTGTACATTTATCAACGCTGAGGAAACAGAAACTAAATAGATGCCAGTACGAAAACGATAAAGTTTTCGTTACACACGAAATGAATTGTTCACGGCCTATAAGCGACAGCGAGGTTGTCTATGCAACAGTCCGGCAGTTGACCGCGTCTAAGTAGGGACGTTGCCTTAGTGTCCACTATAGCTTTGGCGAGAAAGAGGTCATGGCACGCTTCGAGTTGTGGGTTAATGAAAGGAATCTGTCTTTTCTTTAAGAAACTGGCATCATCGTAGTTAGCTAGACAGCAAAAAGTTTTTGTACGTTTCGTAATTATCTGGACTATATTTTCTTTTTCACCTACAAATTATTTTTATATTATTTATACCTAAACTCTCTTGAGCAGTTCTTGCCAATCATGTTCTTTTAAGAGCAGTATTGGCTGCTTAGGAATCAGTAAGTAACGCAGACAATATCGTCCCCTAAATTTTTAGGTCGTGCTTGGACTTTCACAATTCCTTATTCCTTCGTATTCCTAAAATCTTAAAGCTAATCATTGTGGTAGACTTTCTGCCCATCATAATCCCGAGAGAAGTTCTAATTGTGTAGGCAATGATAGTGAGCTAAAACAGCTTTTCAAATTTTTTTTTGCGGGTTACTCATAATCGACTATTTTCTATTTTTGCATTTCGCAAAGTCGAGACTATAGTAGCAAACACTGTAGTTAAGTCACCGCAATCACGCTTGTGAAAGAAGCATGGCCGGCCGATGACAGGTAAGAAAGACTCATATTTTATATATTGACGCTTCGGTCAATGTTGATTCTCCTGTATTTCCTTCTATCCAAAGCCGGGACCATTGCAGCGAATACTCTCGTATAGTTCCTGCCAATCACGTTCCTGAGAGACGCTTCCTAAAGCGTTTCCTCTAATCTCGTCCCGTTTATTCGTGCTTCTTGCGGCGCAAAGAATAAGATGACTGCGGCACGCGAACTTGAAGGTATCACCCCTTCTGTACATCTTCCGGCGCTGTCTGCTCAGGCCTCGTGAGATTGATTTTGCAATTAATTCTATTAACAGCCCGGGGATAATTGAAAGGGACCGCCAATTATCCGGGCTCTTACAAGTTAAAAGGCTCTATTCTCTTGATCACGATGCGTGTGTTGCACGCATCCCAACGAAACGCGACAGCTGTGATGTGCAACACGAGGATGTCGCACGCGCTCGTGCATGCGACGGTCCCTCTGGAGGCCATACAAACGGCGACATGTTCCATCAGCGCAAGGGGATGTTTTGGGTTCATTTTGTATTCCTCACGGCAACTCCGGCATGGAATTGTAAAGAGATTTAATGGAATATGTTTAGGCTCCGAGAGGGCTTCACAAGAACTGTTTATCTTGCGGACGGAATTGCATGGAGAGCATTTAACTGAATAGCTAACCTTCGTTTTGAAATGTCAACTTGGCGAATAAGTAATATATTTGCAAGTTCTGGGATCCTTTGAGACTTGATAATGACGCAAAAGCTCTGCTGTTTTATGCAAGGAAAGATTAAGAGTAACAACTCATCAGTGCTCTAAAATGGTGGTGACTGCATGCAAGGTTTTTAAGCGAACGCTTAACTCAAATGTGGTTGAGATTATAAGGCGAAAGTCTCTATCGACGATAACAGTTACTTTGGAATGTACTTGAATAATATAACGCTATGCTAGCTTAAGGTCCGCTCATCCCTGAGTGTACGACTGTATACGAGTGGCTTCGACAAAAGTCGGATGTTGCCGTCGTCTTATTTTCGGTTTCATAATATATTCGCAAGTCTCATAAAAAAGACATTTCAGGAAAAATTACGTTTGTTTGCTTAAACTAAAAGAATAAAGTCCCAAAACTGGCGAAACATATAGCTTTTAAAGTATATACAGTAATAATATTGATAATTTAAAAACACTCAAGGAAATTAAGATGCCCCACTCACAGACAATTCTTTCACCAAACGAAGATTCAAACGCACTGGCAGTAATCACAATAACTTATAAATTAATGTACTTCGTCAGACTAACCGAGGAACTTTGGGAGTATAAGCTTGTGTTGCAATAAATAAATAGCTACTGTTGTTTCCTTGCCTAGAAAACATTCTGTTTATAATATAAGAATTCCATTGATTCTTGTGAACTACGTTGCACCATGTTATTTACAAGTAGTGGCCAGCAGTTTCTTAAAGTCTGTTTTGCTGCCGCTGGCGTCACGTTTTAGCGGATAGCGGACAACTGCGGACAGTAGTTGTATACACTGCTAGTAAAAACTCTAATGTATGACACTTCTTAATTTACATCTTTTATTAGAAGAACCAGTCCTACACCCTAACCTATTCTAGGTTACATCAACACGGAGGATAACTATTAATATTATCCGCACTTACGCTGGCGCATAATTAACTAGCTTAATAGGAAACATCAGCTACTTCACACTCCTGTCTCGTCTTAGCAACAGGTTTCCAATGGAGTGCTGTCGAGGTAGTGTTTTACTGTGTCCTGGTCATCTTAATTCCAACGCCTGACTGTCCAGCCAATTTACGTTTGACGCCAGCGCGGATTTTTCATTGATCTTCTTAAAGTGCGCTCAGCGGTCCCCACTATGCAGATTTGAGCAGCGGCTCTTCTGGTGTAAAGGACTGAGTGCGATCATGAACGCTTCTGTTTTATCTCCAATCGAATAAAAGCTTCTTTTATCTCACCCCTCCTCCAAACGCATTGGACTGGGATTTCTGAAACGATGCTCTCAAAATACCTGAGACTTTGCTTCAATCTAGCGCTCACCAGAACGTTTCAGTGGGTGATCGGTGGCCACAGCTCAGTGGCGAGGTCCTTTCGACCCTCTCTACCACTCAAAGTCTTCATATTCCGAGGCCAATATTGATTTCCCCAGAGCAATACGGGTGTATGGTTTCCTTGGTGCGAGAGCTCTTTGATCAAAGCCTCCACAGTGGCTGCAGACTGGGCAAGCTCTGCGGCGGCGGCTTGTTTTCCATGATGGTACACGAAAAAAAGTTGTTGATTGCCTGCAGGGTCCACTCAATTTATTTAACGCAAACAAGCTCAATCGACGGTTCCAGTCAGCCGGACGTAAACATGAAAGAGGCCGCTACACGGCTTTTTACTTCCGAAATGATCCTCTACTTATTCTGCTTGGGCTTTAAGCGATGCAATTGCTTGATTGGAAATGATAATTTGTCAACGCAATGGATCGCACGCTTCATTTTATGAGTTGCAGAAAAATGTATAGAAAAACCCTTAGGTATTTTAGCTTTACCAATGCGATTGCGGACTTTTGCTCAGTAGAAGATAATTTATCAAGATCCATTACAGACCGCCAGCATCACATTGGAAAGTGGCAGAAGCATTCCAAAAGAAAGCTGTTCTTTGTTTTAGCTTAGCGTGCCATTGTGGAGTTAGATATATTTCGCTAATTATTTGGAACGCAGTGACTATTTTAAACTGTTTGAAAAGTAAGCAGAAACTCAAATAATTTCTATTTTTCTGATTTACTTGTGCAGTTGTATATCTTATTCGCCATAAGACTTCTAAAGTATATCATTAGTAGAAAATATTCATTGGCAATGTCTGCAGTTCACTTGCATAGCTACTATATATAAGATTTATATACATCATTATCTTGAGGTGGCATTTAAAACTTTATGACAATTTCTTAGCAATCAGTTTTGCGATGCTGCCTATTCGTAATTATCATATGGAAATTTTGTGTTTTATTTAGTTGGTTAGTAGTAATTTCTTAGAAAACATGAACTTGAAGAGTTCTTAACTCCAGCTCTTTCCATCTAACTCTGATACAACAATACATGCCTGTCTGCCCCTCTGTATCTCTTTAAATTGATGCTGCTCACCTTTTAACTGTTTTGCAATTGAATTGAAATCCTTTATTTCTCCCAGTGGGAAGGTATTCATACAATAAAAAATACTGTTACAATACATATTTAGTAAACTAAAGGAAACCATTATAGCAATGAGCATTATAAATTAGGGTATATACAAATTCCTTGTACTATCGTACTATCGCAAGTAAGACCATCCCATTTACCTTTTGAAACTTATGTGTAGCGGCCTGAACTGACTATGCACGGAATCAATTCAAATTGCCAATTTTTGTCAATTAATTCAAACTTGTCTGCTCATGTCAGTTGAAAATTGCAGTAACAGTTTAAATTACCCGACTTCGTAAGCTCAATTCTTCATCGACTGCTTCATTTGTAGTTGCCCCGTTATTTAAGCTATTTACGGTACCATTCACTGAAATAACGCAATTTTGTGCACTGATTCACTTTCGTGAAGTTCATCTGTAGCTGTCCGCATTATGTGGTTCTTTACAGCCCCTTCAATTTATGTGCTAATAGAGACGCCAGTATGGCTGACGCCATTCATATTAATTTACCCCTACTTTATATTCATGCTTCCACTGCCACACTCTTGCTTATGGCAGACGCGCACCTTGTTTTCTTTTCTCGTGTTTTAGACAAGTTTTTTGTTCATTTTTACTGAAAATTTAGAAGAACTCGGTGAATGATGAATATGCACAGGAGGGGTGCTGAAACTTGACTTGCTTTGAGGGTATCGTGCTACCGTAGATCTTTAACATTTACAGGGAAGGTAGGACAATTAATTATTGGATGCAAGTCCGAAGGAAGCTTAGAAGTCATTTGCTTAAATTTGAACTTGTAGTGAAAGGGGACGCATTTACCTTTATGGGGAAAGTAGGGCAGTTCGTGAGGACAAAAGTTAGATATTCCTTACGACATATCCATCGTTCTTTAGGAGCCATGCCATGGTTAATTTGGCGCATCTTTTATTATTGGAGGTCAAGAGCTGTTTTTGTATTGTTCTTACAGTAGAAAGCCAAAAATATATGTCAGGTCAAGGACAACAGGATGCCTTGGCTGTCCAGTGAAATTTGCGCGTAAGGCTCATTGTAAATAGATTAAACTTCAATAAACTCGTTTCCAGGCAACAGAACGACCCCAAATAAAAAGTAAACCGTTCTCGGTGATGCAAGAAATATGTTTATCGGCAAGAAACACACATTCGTAGCTATACACCAACTGCGGACAACGATAATTGAAACTTGGGACAGCAAAATAATCTAAAATTGGCTAAAGTCATTTTTTGCTACTTACCGTTGGCAAGTGTTAACGCATGCGTGTTTCGTTCTGATAGATACAGGCTTCACTTCTCCAAGAATAGTTTATTTATTCTTTTATGCTTCAATTCGATACGCTGAATGAAACCAATTTTATCGAGGATTTATAAATTGACCCTCAGCCTCATTAGCGAGGAGTGGACAGTCAAGGTATCGCGTGGTCCAGGGTCACGTATATTGACACTCGTTCCGAGCAACTCATACATGCATTTTGAAACGGGAGAAGTGAAGTGGCTTAGCGTACGTGTGAAATTTTCATATTAAGTTATTCCTCCCAATTGATAGAAACGATTATCAAAGGTACGTTCGATTGGACGATGAAATTCAGCCTTCAGGGCTTGGCTTTTTTCGAAATTCGACACGCTATACAACTTTGAATCCTGTTGCACTTGCTAAAAGCATGCCCGATAACGTTGAGACACCTAAAAAGGCAACGGATTAAGGGTCAATACATGACACTCAATTCAGTGGGTCGAAGTCACCGCTCCTGCCTGAAGCCTCAGACATATCAAGTCTCGAAGGTTTAATTTCAGAGCCAAATCGAACGTGCCCCAAGAATAAATTCACTCTTCAGTGTTTGTGAAACCAAGAAAAAAGTATTTGAAGTTGAGGTACGTTGCCAATGGCAGATATCATACGTAAATAGAATGCACAAATTTATTTATTTTGTAACTGGAGTGTTATCTGCAGATGCTTTTATGCTCTCCTACTGCGTGTGTTGGAGTATTGCTCACCGGTCTGGGCTTCAGCTGCTGACAATCACTTACATCTGCTGGGCCGACTTGTTAGTTCAGCCAGCAGGCTGTGCGCTGAAAATGATCTGGTGAATCTGTCCCATAGAAGAGAGGGTGCTGGACTCTGTATAGTTTATAAGGTTTACAACAATGAGAGACATTGGTTGTATTTGTCTGTCCCGGCCTTCAAAGTCTCAAGAAGGTTTGCACGTGCTACGGTTAACGCGCACTCTTTCACTTTAGATAGTGTTAGATGCAGAACTCGTCAGTTCAGTCGGTGCTTTGTGCCCTGGTCTGTTGGGGTTTGGAATTCATTGCCGGCATCGGCTTTCGGTCGTGTTGGCCTGCAGGAGTTTAAGTCGGCTGTTATTGGCTTGTTGTTGGATTTTCTTTAGCAGCGTTTCTGGCTTCCCGGTGTTGTAAACTGCTTCATTTGGGTTGTACTAGCTGTCCGTGGCGGCCCGGGCGTGAAGTTTTAATAATAATAATACTACAAGAAAATCTACCGTGATAATAAAGCAATTCTGTCGTAATAACCATAGTTGCAAATATGACTTCAATCTCTCTCTCTCTATATATATATATATACGGTATATATACGCCCTCTTGTACTTTAGTAGTCAAAATGTCTTCAGTGACTTTGGACACAAGCACAAGTTCGGCATTAATATTTTTTTTCCGTGGAGTAGAACACAAGTCCTTTCGCTTCTGACCAGAAAACTGGTTGCCCTATTTGATTGAAATATCTTAGAGCAGAATACCAGAATCAGTTGTTTGCTGGGGCATTGCTCTCAAATAATCTAAAACTAGGAGTTATTCTTCACCTTTGACATATCAACTATCGACACAAAAATGTTTACCAACAATCAATAATTTGCTTTTCTTAAGCAGGAACGCGAATGAGTAACTAGGAGAAATCTACAATACACTGACTCATTGTGTTTGGGTCTGCTTTATGCAGGATTTATCAACTTAACGTGGCAATAAATACCCAATAAAAATTTACGATATCCTTGTTTTGGTCACAAGAATTGGTATGATTTAGCGAGAAAAATATAAGTATATACCTATACATATATATAAATTATAACAACCAGTAAGCGATGATATACAGTGCTAGTTTCAGCCACAAAAGGGGGTACTCCTCAGCCAGATGATATAGTTTTATATGTATATCCATCACAACTAGTAAAATACGAAACCACAATACGCTTGGATGCTTGCTTTTGACACATGGACGGGGAGCCTTTAGCGACAAATATCTGAGGGCAGAATACAAGGATCAGTTGTTTGCTTTGGCATTATTCCAAAATCTTTTAGCGAGCGGAGATTGCTGGGCCATTGCAAAGGCAGTTTGTCGCGGGGCCCCAATAGTGACGTTATCCGAAGCAGTCGGTGGCGGTCGAGGCTGCTCGCATTTGCATTCAATCACTGCCGGTGCCTCCTTTATGGAGACGCGATAGCTTCTCAGGGCCGTTACTTATGCAGTTATTGGGTTATTGGGACCCACAGAGCCTCGGTGATGCATGAACGCAGGAAATGACCACGAGGCCACCAATCCGGCATTCTTCTTTGCTCTCGACGCCTCGCGGGATGAGCAAGGGGATGCTAACACGATCGTGAAGCAGCCAACTTGCCTTGGATGAGCTGTGTGAAGGTAGGGGTCAGAGCTGCCTAGCTGTCCAATGAAAAGGTAGCCCTTACAATAATACCTAGGGATCAGCCTCGTGAAATAGCACGGAGTGGAGAATTGCAGGGATCACAGGTGTGGAAGAAATGTCACAAAAAATTGTTATACAGCGATAGGTATTTACGTATATGTATATGCAGTAGCTTCAAATATTTATAGGAAGAAAGCCTCGTGAAACGATATAAAAGAGTTAACAATAGCAGGAATTATCACCAGTAAAAAAGAAATAGAAATAAGTAGTAGCAGCAGTAGTAGTAGTATAAGTTTTACGAGCGTATCAGGGACACAATGTCTATATTGCGCCGAACTATTCCTGTGGTTTAACACAGGCTCGTGCGCCACATAGGCGTGTTTCAAATTGTCAATGATTTTTGTCTTGGCTTTTCTGCCGGTAGGTCTCAGAGTGGTCAGTGCGCTACTGACCACGGCAAGGCCTCCTAAAATACAGGCCTGGGTCAGGGCTTTGAAAATGACCCGATTGCGTACAGTCAGACTAGAAATCACTAGATGCAGCCTGGCATTATCGGTACCTGCTCGACACATTTTAGACATAACTGGATGGGAAAATTTTCTTAAAATTTCTTCTTCTTCTTATTATTATTATTATCAAAACTTCCCGCTTGAGCTCCTACGGACAGGTAATACAACCCAAATGAAGCATCTTGCAACACCGGGAAGCCCAAAACGCTGCTAAAGGAAATCCAGCAAAAAAACATTAACAGCTGACTTAAACGCCTGCAGGCCAATAC
>LQNS02278171.1:14736765-14759348 GCA_001587735.2 Parhyale hawaiensis
GGCTGAACTAACAAGTCGGTCTAACAGACGCAAGTGAGTGTCAGCAGCTGAAGCCCAGACCGGTGAGCAATACTCCAACACAGGCAGCAAAAACGCATAAAAACATCTACGGGCAACCTGACTTTCACCAAACACGGAATTCACCCTACGCAGGAGTCCAATCTTAGTGGAAGCGCGTGACACTAACCTAATATGCCGCTCAAAAGTAAGCTTCTCATCAAAGACAACACCAAGAATCTCCAATGAGCTAGACTCCTGAAGCAAAGTATCATCAATCTCCAGTTGGGGATGCCGCGGTACTAGTGTCCGAGACCGACTGACAATCATCGACTTCGTCTTACTAGCTTTCAGCTTGTTACTCCAGGCCGAGCACCATGCACTAATGAGTGACAAATCCTTATTCAGAGACTGAGCTACAGCATCACGCAGGCGAGGAGCAGGTATCACTGCCATCAAAGTGGAATCGTCGGCATAGTTGATCAACGTGTTTTCAACCGAAGAGAACATGTCACTAGTATAGAGAACGAACAACAGCGGGCCAAGCACACTACCCTGAGAGACGCCAGACACCATCTCAACTGAAGCGCTCGAAACACCGTCAACAGACACACTCTGCGTCAGCTCAGAAACAAAATCGGGAATGATTGACAAAACCCTACCACCCACACCAAAGGACTCCAGCTTGTATAACAGACCCCTGTGGTTAACGCTGTCAAACGCAGCGCTAAAGTCCAACTGGACAAGACGTGCCTCCGACCCACAATCCAGAGCAGACTGTAAATGGTGTGACACCGACAGTTACAAAATAATAAATTTGAATTTTATATTCATATAAGCCCGAGATATGCAAAACATGTACAAAAATATTAAGCTGCGTCTATCAGTTTCTCGTGGGACTGTACCGATCGTACCAACTTCGTGACATAGAGACCCACGCCTGTACTTTAGGAGGCCTTGGAATAGGTCGGCTACCTCGATCAGTAGCCCACCTCCCGAAACAGAAGGAGAAGTATTTAGAGTCTACCTAACTTTAGAAAACTAACCTCGTCAGCAGGAACTGCGGCAAGCTGCAACATCCCCTGCAAAAAGTACACTAGGGAACCTTGGGGTTGTGAGGCCCAAATAAAAAATAGAAATCGGATAACAAATAGCTTAACAGCGGTAAGTATATATAATCCGGGTATATGGATTGTACGTTGTAATGCAGAATGAAGAACGAACCAGAAGTACCCTAATTGCACAGGGGCTATGGCCATCAATTATCAATTATTATGTACTTACTTGATTACGTTTTGAACTTCTGGCAATTTAAATAATTTTTTATATATAAAGTCGGAGGTACATTGGTCCCCTTTACAGGTTTGGTAAGAACAAAATGTATCAGTGTTGTAGGAATCGTGCATCACAAAATCACTAAAAACAGGTTAAAATAGTTATTTTTGAAATGGACTACGCACGAAATGATGTGCGTACTTTTAACAATAAATTTATGACAAGTATTTGGCTGATAATTCTAATGTTCTATTAATAAGCTTCCTGTTTCCGTGTAACCTTGGGACGAATCTCAGGTGATGCGATGCATGTCAGCAGGCGAGTGGGAGCTCTCTATTGCGTATTGCTTCAGTAATAATTAATGGAGTCCTTACTTTTATACCCAATCAGACTTCTTGACCGCCCGAGAGTCTGCAACCGGTCATCAGGTTCTGGATCAGTCAAAATTTTTTTATGCTACCAAGTGGAGAATACACGACAGAAAGTTGTCTCTAGAGTGCAGGTTACTGCTGGTACTGCACTATCTGTCAATTCTTTGCCTTTCCTATCAAACTGAAATTTATCCCTAGTGGCGCTCATCTAATAATCGTAAAAATATTCGTAAGTGACATTTATTGATGCGCGACGGGTAAAAAAAAGTACATCACGGAACAATTCAGAGGAAAATTAATGGATTGTAGGTCCCTTTACTGTAGGAAGAAAGGGTAGTTCAAACGCAAAAATGTTCTATGGCAATTTGTAACAACATAAAATCAACGTTTCACTGTCCAATTTTTATTTTGTGGGAGCGGTTTATGACTAATGAGATTTGAAACGTAATTTTGCGGGTGTGAAAGCCACATTAGGATGGGTACTGTTTTCGTTCCCTATTATGAGTCATAGCTAATTCTTCCAGCTATTCACTGCTATGAATAGTTGGTAATTGCTACTATTTTATATTACATACAGATCATGGCAGAAAAAAAAACAATGATGTGCCAAAGATGATAAGTCCTCTTGTGTACAAAAAAAAAAAATCATCAGGAAATCTAAGCTGAACAGTATTGGATATGACGACGATATAGTGGTAGTTAGAGTAAGGCTTAATAAAGCATAAGTATAAGCGTATGGGACTACATTACCGCTTGACGTAATTATCAGCCATTTCACGGAATCATCAACAAGTTACCTCTCTAAAGCATTTTCAAGACTTTCGTTCTTAGTTAATTTTTTGAAAACGGACAAAATTTTACACTTGAGTAGAAATAGTACCTAAGCTTCCTTGCGTGAATAAAGGCATTGTATGTATGTATTACGCCTTGCCTGCAAGGATACTCTCGGTATCTTCAGTTTTGTAACCTATTTTTAAAATTACGAACAAACTTTTAGTCAGTAACAGGAAAAGGGCTTCTCACTGTATAGCTCTAACTGCATATCTTGTTCCTAGTTAAGAACAGTGGCCGTTTTGAACCCTAGATCACTATTATTGTAGCCATTTCGGCACTCTATTGGGTACACGCCTCTCATTGTTAGTGTATTGAAACGAGGCAGTATTATTTTGCTAAAGGGCTTCTTTGTCGTATCTTATACCCTCGGAAAATTGCATTTGTGAATAAAACGACAGTATCTACGTACTGCGGCAAAGTGCCGAGCTACCGTTGACGTAGGGTTAAGTGAATTACTTATTGTTGGCTTTTAAAATTTTTCCTTCACCTAAACGTTCTCTGATGCAGAGGTCCGTATACTAACTTGTACGGGCGGCCTTATTGTTCAATTATTGGAAATCCATTTTGTACGATGGTTAGCTGCAACATAAGTCGTTATGACATTGTTTATATTGGGAACGTTATCGGCAACAATACAAAAAATGTGATTAGTTATGAACGAGAGACTGCCATCGTACAACTATCATTCTCTGTCGCAGTAGTGCTTAGCAATTTCGACTTATAATTTTAATTTCGAATTAATGCAAAGAGACATAAACCGTGGACAAAAATGCCGCATCTTTAAGCTTCGTTAAATAGTTGCATAGAAGCTTTGATGGTATTTACGTAATTTATAACCTCTCCTGCAATTTTTATGAAGATGCATTGGATTTATAATACTTCTTAAATACTATGAAATCATTTCAGGTTTCACCATCAAAAGTTGAACTTTACTTGCCGATAAGATAAAGATCGTAATTTTGTACAGCTGCGATGTGGAACTTAAGTCTAAGGGCACTTTCGCTGATGCGCTAAAATTAAGCATTCGAGGTTTGAATTAATAATCGAAAGTTCACTCAGGTCACTGACTTCGGCCCGCTAAATATTCCGTTTTTGAGGCAATTCAGGCCTGTGCCCAATTAGCAAATGTGCTATCTAGGGGCTTGAGAATCAATTCCGAACTACTTTCGCAGTAGCAGTGTATACAGAACCTTATATTTTCCTGCTTTTAACTGTAATTGAGTCTCAATAAACTTTATTATTATTTACTCTCAGCAGGTTACCCTTGAGACTTCCTGATGCTCAGTCTGGCTCCGCAAAATTTAGTTTCCAGCAAGCTCAGCGTAATCGTTTTGTTTGAAACACCTGCAGCGCGAAGTAAAGTGACAAAGCCAAAGTTTCTGCCCGAAGTTTCGGACAAGTCAGGCCTCGAAGGCCTAATTTTTGGAGTCTAATCGAACATGTCCCTGGAATGAAGACGGCACAAAAAATAAACCAATCTGTTCCAACAGCAACAGCACTACCACGAGATCTGCATGCATGCCCTCATCTTATTCTTTCTCTTACAGTCGAACCTGAACTACTCAATAAAGTACTAGCAGAAACACAGTGCCAAACACACGGTGTGCTTTCATCCGTATTTTTAGCACTTAACCAAAATAGGCGAAGCTTTTGCTGCAGTAACTGCACTCTGGAAGCACCCGCAGTTGGCTCCTAAGAACGATATGCTTTCATTCAGTTGTGACAGCGAGTGCGAGTGAAACTGGAGGACTGGCCTCCGATTTTTTTTCTTTTTGGTGGGGAAAAATTCCCCGGACTTCCGCAGTAAGGAAATGACGACAGGGATCCTCGCCTCTCGCTAAATTCACACAAGCATCTTAAACTGGGGCGAAGAGGCTCATCCGAGGCCTAGCTTCCGACTCTACAGCAGGGCCGGTAAAAGGATGGACTCAGTTGGTGAACCAAAAGGATGGTGATCATCGCGATGGTCGGAATGGTACGGTATTTGTTATTGGACCTTAGCGCGATGATCAGACTTTACAATTTGGGTGGGAGAAGGATGGACAGAGTTGGTGAACCTAACGAATGATTATCAGTGCCAAAATTGGAGTGGTATTAACAATTTTATGGAAAAAACAGTGTCAAAGCCCGTGAACGAAAGACCTCGCCTCATTACATCGCCTGCGCAGTTCTAAATTTGTATCCTCGTTTAAGTCAATTTGTAAAAATACGTCATATTGTAGCAATTTTAATCAGTTGTAGCTAACCGCGGTCTCCTAAGAAAACTATCTCGTCGTTTTTGTCTAAAGTCTGCGTGGCAGATAACAAAATCGCATGTTTGTAATGTTACAACCCGAACCGAGCTCCAGTAACTCGACTTAATTTTTGCAGTTGTTCGGCGGTCGCCTAAGAAAAATACGGCAATGAGACCTTGTTTGTGAAGCTCATTACTAACACGGTGGTATTTGGAACCTTTGCGTGTGTTATTGCATGACTCAAGGCTTTGGACACCGTGTACGCCGGGGATCCGAAGGCACTGGGGTCAGTGGTATGATTACTTGCGGACTCGCGGTAGAGTAGATGGAACTACGGACTTCGATTTATAAGACTCACGCAGTAATGTTTTTACCAGACCCAGTACATCGAGGCCTGTTTTTAATTATGGCAAACATTAGAATCTTATGGAAAATGAGGTGGATGGAAACGAATGCGTTGAATTTCATATGGAAACGTAAGAGTTTTCAGGAATCTGAGAAGAATTGAATAATATACGAGCATTGGAATCTCAATGGAAAGAAGAGACGTACTGGTACATATCGGAAACATTCAATTGTTCAGTAAATTCAGGAAATTCTGTTAACTTCTGAATAATGTCATTGATGAACATCGAATTCTAAAGCCAGGGCTACACCAGCGCAACAATAACATTAAGCAATGCAATTGATGCGGGAGCCATGCTGCCTGCGACCGACAGCAATGCACGTTGTGTTGTGCAATCTGGGTTGCGTCGGTGGGGACCGAGTTGCATTGCTGTCCACACGTTATACTCGTACTGTATACTTACGCGTTATACTGCTTATACTGTATGCTGCATTGGTGTGGCGGTGACCTTATTGTGAGGAGGAAAAATGCTTTATTGTTTCCATGGAAACAGTCGATTATTTATAATAACGAAATGCAAGAAAACGTTTGCAGCAATGAATTAAGTCAATGATGAGCAATGGATCTTTACTCAGCAGAAAATATGCGCCGCTAATTTGAGGTAATTATTCTATTAACGAATGGTCAGCGTTGTGATAAAGCTTTCCATTCGTTACAAATAAAAACTGGACTTTTGCTATGGAAAAAATAAGTCGTTCTTCTAATTCAATTTAAGGGAAAGTTAAGTTTTAATGAAACCTAAGAGATACTAGAAGTTTATGGAATAAACAGTGAGAGCGCAGATAATTATAGAACAGCTATGATCAAAGATCTAATATAACCTGGCGTTATGTTTTCAGATGAGCAATAAACAAGTAACTTCACAGCGATTATGACTGCCCACGTAGTCACCACCTCACAAGGCATAAATTTCAATGTTTCTATGATAGTTTGCAAATGCGGAATGGAAATCAATAGTGAAACTGCATCCGCTCTATCACAAGCACAGAATATAAATTATCTATCTATGGCATCTCCCCTCTTCATCAACTCAAACGTGTGAGGTTTTCTAATTAAATTTTAGGTAGCTCTGCTAAGGACGGTCGGTATCAGGCAAAAACATGCCAGCCAGAATTAGATCGAAAATTAAGTTTACATACAAATATTACCAACTCGCCTCCTACTGTTTCGCCAATGCGAAATTAGCAACCAACAGTTTCCAAATAATGTGACGCAGGGAATATACGTATACGTCTATCCATTCTATGCTTCTCCCCTCCTCATCAACTCAAACGCCTAGTTTTCTAATTGATTTTTAGATAGGGCGCACAAGGTCTGCTTAGGACGGCTGGTATCAGCAGGAGGGTCCCGGCCAAGACGCGGAGCTAATCAACCGAGTGCGTCGCAAGGCTCGTGTTTGGCGTTCGACTGTCATCCTCAGGCGGTGACCCAAGCACTTCAGATCCTGAGAGCTTCTGCCTAAGGCACATTCGATTTAAGGAGCACAGCGGAATTATTTTACCTTAAAATACTAGATCAAAAAGTTTTACCCACAGTATTATTTTATTACTCAAGCGGTGACCAAAGCAGTTAAAATACCAAGAGCTTTGGCCCAAGGCATATTCTGTTTAGGAGCACAGTGGGAGTGCAATCATTTGACCTAAATACTGAAACAAAAAATTTTGTGAACAGTATCACATTAATAATCAAGCGGTGATCAAAGCAGTTAAAATACCAAGAGCTTTGGCTCAAGGCATATTCTGTTTAGGAGCACAGTGGGAGTCTAATCATTTGACCTAAATACTGAAGTAAACAAATTTATGAACAGTATCACATTAATAACCAAGCGGTCACCAAAGCAGCTAATATCTTGGGAGTTTCTACCCAAGACACATTCAATTATACTGAAAGAAAGTGACTTTATCAGAAGTACCATTTCATTGAACAAGCGGTGATCAAAGTACTGCAAATCCTTAGAGCGTTTGTCGAAGGCGCATTCTAATTGAGGCGCGTAATGAGATGTCTTACAGCTAATGCTAAAGAAAGCAGCTCTAGTATTGCTGCTTTACCACTTCTGCACTGGCATAAGCACTTCAAATTTTATATGAATTTCTGCCTAAGGCTGTTTTGATATGATGCGTGTTCAGCTCCGGTTTATTTCAAAATAAAGCAGAAAGTATCTTTTCTAGAAGTTCGCATTATAATTCACAGAAATAAAATGCAGAAATGTTACAAAGAACACAGAGTTAAATTTAACTACGGATACTGTAAGACTTGATCCAGCTAAGGTGCTATTTCCCGTAATGTGAGAAGCTAAAACCAAATTTGAGGCATCAAAACGCATTTCAATCTCAAAATCATAGGACAGCTTTAACATGCTTAATATGATATGTTCAGCAGTCGTTTAGGTATTCCAAAACATTTGGTCTAAAGGTTTTCCTTCCACAGGCTTAAACCGACAGAAGTATGTTTTTTGGACAACTTCTTCGTCTTAATACTTTATATTTAAAATAGCTTCTTCTTCACCATGGCTTTTCAATTTAGAGAGCCTCGTCCCACACATGACTCTATATTATAAACAGGCTCCTCTTCCCCATGACTCAATATGTTAAAGAGCTTCGTTGTTTCCGCGACTCCGTATTTTAGACAGCCTCGTCGTCTCCATAATGCCATAGTTTAGAGTCTCATCGTCCCAATAACGCCATAGTTTAGTCTCATCGTCCCAATAACGATGTTATTTTACAGTCTCATCGTCCCAATAACGCCATATGTTAGACAGTCTCATCGGCCCACTTACGCCACATTTTAGACAGTCTCATCGTCCCAATAACGCCATATTTTAGACAGTCTCATTGTCCCAATAACGCCAGATTTTAGACAGTCTCATCGTCCCAATAACGGGATGTTTTAGCCAGCCTTGTCGTCCACATAACTCTATATTTTAGACAGCCTCCTTGTCCCATAACTCAATATTTTAGACAGCCTCGTCGTCCCCATAACGCTATATTTTAGACAGCCTCGTCGTCCCCATGACTCAATATTTTAGACAGCCTCGTCGTCCCCATAACTCTATAGTTTAGACAGCCTCGTCCTCCCCATGACTCCATATTTTAGACAGCCTCGTCGTCCCCATAACTCCATATTTTAGACAGCCCCATGACTTCAGTAATGGCAACGCCGCACATAGCAGCTGTCGCGACCACAGGCTTCCCTCCCCGTAAAAGCTTTCTTTCATTTTTGTACTGTGTCCCCTTCATGTCCTGCCACAACAACGCGACCTGTAATTTTACGCTCATTTACCCGAGTTAAAGAAGGTAAATAGACTAGGATGAAAGCACGAAAGAACTTTACCATAGGGAATGCTGTTTACATATTGAAGCTGAAGTTGGCAAAGGGAAATAGCGAGTTTGTGTCAGTGACGTTTGATTTTGTTAGGCAGAAAATTGGGAGAGGTGTAGGGTGAACTGAGAATCAGTTTAGACTGGAAGACTTTCCACTCTGTTCAACTGGGAATATTAGTGTTTACGAATTAAACTATTAATTTTGTTAGATGTTTGCCTTTCATTTGTACTGACATGAAAGGGTTTTTGTTATTTATTCAAATTAAATCTAAAAGATTTTAATGGAAAAAACATTTGCTCGAATCAGGAATATTTAAAAATAATTTTTAAATTATCTGTTCTTGATTGGTGCTGTTATTAGTACTAACGAAATCTTCCATGACTGAAAGCACATAAACAGTTACGCTCTGAATGCGTAAATATATTTTGATAAAGAAAGAGGTGTGTAGTAAAAAATATCTGAAAGCGACTTGGAACTGTAATTAAGCTGCTATCAATGTTTATCTGCTCACTTTTGTCAGGAATTGGAAACATTGCGGTATCGATTGTAAAATGTGTTATATTAGCCTTACCCTGTCACGCTCTGAATAAATCTAAGGAGTGAAATCTATTTACTTGGTTTTTAATGAATACATAAACGTAAGTTCTTACAAATTGCTCTAGCAAGCGTGCCTTTATTTTGGACAGAATACGAATGTGGGTAGTCAGCACCTACCACCCTTTTATGTCTCACGTATCACTCACATTAACAACAACAGCTACGCAGTATACATTGGTAATCATTTCCTAAATTCTTACTTTTCTGCACCTCTCACATTTGTAACAGTATTAAGGGCTCTTGATGAGTCATTACATTCCCGCCTTTAGCATCACATGTGTTCTTCTACTGTCTGCAAGTTCCTTTTATTCGCAGATCTATTGCGTGCACAAGTTATATCATTCACCATAACCAAAACGACAGCGAGACCGCTCGTATTATTTTTACCTTACATTATTTACTATCGCACATCTTTTTGTGTCGCTTGCCTTTTTATCTCACTTGTTTTCTTTAATCACGAACTTGTTTCCTTCTTTTCCTTGAGCTATATTACGTCGCTTGTGTTCCACCGGCACCTCTGCACTAATATTACTAACATTTACACGCAACGGCAACATGAACGGCCGGTTCATCATCACCTCACAGGCTCTGGTATTTGGCTTATCTTAACGGGCATTAGTTAATAAATGGGCGGGATGGAAGTGCTACTCTGTGTCGTCATTGAGTAGAGCATCCATAAAGCAGGGGCATAGCAGGCCGATCATATATTTGGGTTACCGTGCACGATGGATGCGGACGCCTAATAGAAAGGCGCAATTTGGGGTTAGGAAGGCGCTGTTCCAGCGCGCTGTGAGCAGGAGAGTGCATGCGGGAGATGCAATCAATTTACGTGGCCAATAATTTGTCTTCATCAGTACGGGGAGGTGGATAGCGGTGTTGGATGGCTGCGTTATTAAGCGGAAGCAGGGTTTAGCAATCTGCGTGAGGGTAAACATTAGGTATCATGGGTCCAAAGTAACTAAGCTTCCCGGGAGTTAAATGTGAACTTGCGGCAACCGTTGACTGGCAATCTGGGTGAGAGTAAACATTATTGTGATGGAGGGTAAAGATCTTTAGTCAATGGGAAGTTTTGGTTATCTGAGTGAGGGTAACCAGTAACTGGTTAAAGCATTGAAAATTGAGGGACTGGCTCATTATTTTAGATTAGATTAGATAGGCGGCAGTAGACGAACCAAGAGGCCCATTCCCAAAGAGACACCGGGACTATCACCCCGGCTTCTTTGAGCTATTTTGTTCTTATCTAGCATATTCACTGTACATACTAGATAGTAAGCCATGAACACTTGGAATACGATTAAATAGAATTTATCACTCATCCTGCAACTACCGATAACTCATTCGAAAAGTAAAAGGAATTTGGGAAAAACGCCTCTTTGTCAATCCAGTTTGATCTCATAACTAGAACTGGAATGTTAGTAGAGAAAGTAACCTTTTTGATGCTGCATGTACATCAATTGATTTCTTTTTACAATTTTTTATTCTTCGAGAATACTTTCTCAGTGTTGACAGCTTTTCTCCTAGATGAAATAATATCTTAGAAAGAAAGTCATCTCTTTGCGCAGCCGTACTATTCTTAGATGAGGCTACTTCAGGTGGCATCTTTTCTTGTTGCACGAATAAAAAGTTGAAAAATTACCTCTTTGTATAGTCGATGTATCTCGTACGCACTGTATCTTGCTCCTTTAGAATGTCTTCTCAGAGCTGACAGCCTCTCTCGCCTCTTTTAGAAAAGTGAATAAAAACTTAGAAAATTACCTCTTTGTACATCTCGCCGGTTTGGAGCAATACCTCGAATAATAAGAAACGCTGCCTTGCATCTTCTGAAGACTCAGAAATACAGAAGTTCTAGAGCTTCCTCCTGATGCCGACCAGACCAAGTTTTTCGAGGCAACAGTCTAATCTGAACGCATGCTCAAGAGCACGATTCTGCAGAAGACAGTCGTGCAACTTTGAGGTTACACTCTTTTGCTTGGCAACTTTTCCGCTGCTCCGGAGGCCAATTTGAAAGTTTCTGATAAAAAAGATTCATAAGAATGGCGTGTGCATAGGGTCGCATTTTTTCTACCCCTAGAAACGGGCGCAGCTTGCGCTTTGGATACCTTGTAGTCATAATTTGAGCGGCAGGGAATTAGCATATTAGATGAAACATACCAGACCGCAGACTGTGACATTACCGTTTGTTGCAGTGAGCAACGGCAGTGATGGCTGCTTTCCAAACTGAAATAGAACGCGCAGCGTTAACATTGGCATAACCGTTCGTTTCTTGTAACAGAAAGAATAGGACAACGACGCTTTCAGCAGCAATAAATTAGCCGTTTGGCATTTTGGTAGCAAAAGGGATCAGTAAGCAATCAATCAAGTAATAACGCTCAAAAAATTGAAAGATGTGATGACGTAGACGTGTATACCAGCGAGGTAGGAGGCAGTACGTATGCAATCTAGAATGAAACAAGAAACAAGTTCAAAGAAAGTGCCAGTAGCAGTGGAGTAATTGTTTGACCATTTTTATTAGATATAAAGGGAATTTGATTGGCATTGAAGCACGAGAAAACACTCAAAACTTGTCAACAACCAGCTAGTAGTTGTTCAATTGTTTATATGATAACAAGGTGTGCTGGTCACAGTCATCAGTTGAAAAATCATAAACTTGCAATTCAACAACAACAACAGAGTAAGCTTATGTAATTAGATACTGGTAAATATTGGAGTTGAAGGTAAAAACGGGAGATAAACGGTTAAGAATTGTGAGAGACAGCGACGTTATAGCTGTTTGTCACAATGAGCTACAGGGGTTGACAGATATTTAACGTACATGATAAAACACTGGGCGCCTGTAACCATGAAAACTAGCTCTCGTTCTCTGAGATAAGCTAATTTTTTAAACTGACCAATCTTGCATAAAATACGAAAAAGCAAAAAAGAGAGTGATAATTATCTCAGACAAGGAGGTTATTTTTTGTCGTGTTCGTTTGTGTGTTTGGTTCTTTGTTGGTCACCAAGATAGCTCAAAGAGTTATGGACGGATCTTTACGAAATTTGCATGTATTGTTAAGAATGTTAGCAGTAACAGATGATTAACTTTTGGTGTAGACCCATCAGCTTATTTTTTCTTAGTGCCATAACTCAAATGATGTGGAAGGATTTTTATGGCATTTACAGGAGTTGTTAGGAATATTACTAAAAAAATTGAGCAAATTTATGTGATGGTCTGTTTATTCGTTTATTGGCTTGTTGCTGTGCTTGATTATATGCTTGTTGGCAATATAACTCAAGAAGTTGTTAACGAATCTTTATGAAATTTAAGAGAATTGTTAGTAATATTAAAAGACTTAAATGATCATATTTTGGTAATTATCGGCTGGTCTTCTTGTGTATTTGACTAATGTTAGTCATTTTTTTGTTAGCTGCATTAATCGATAAGCTCGATAAGCTATAAACGGATCTTCAAGAAATTTACAGAGCTGTTATTACTGTCAAATGGCACAAATTATTAGATTTTGGTGCAGGTGCAAAAGATGACAGCTTCAGAACCAATTTGACTTTTTCGTTGCCGTTGCCTTGCTGGGCGGAGGTATACGTTCTGAGAGTGCTCTAGTTAATAGATGTGTTTTTTTTCAATTAGTTAGTCAAATATTTTTCTTGGTCCTTATAGACCAAAATTCGGTTAGTGCACCCATCGTTTAGGGCATGACTTAAGTTTGCTTCTATGCCCAGTTGACGGTACACGTGAATTTAAGGAATTATCATTCCGTAGTTAGCAATCCTTTTTGAAGCGTAGCTTAAGCAGTATTGCGACAGGGGCAAATTCAATTGTTGTTGCATTTGCCTCAATGCGCAAATTTCGAAAGTGAAATGGGTAATAAGAAGCTGATGGATTAACACTAATACATATATTGAGTATGTATAAATGAAGTTATATTATCGGTCCTTCATGAACGAGATACTGTTAAACAATTTTACGTAAAATAAAGGGAAGACTGAAGGCAAGCGAGATTATAGAAGCGTTGCAGGAAGAATTGGGCTCGGATTCTGAGTGGTCGTTGGAGTGGAGGAAGGAGGAGGGGGAGTGGACGGAGGGTGGAGGGTGAGGGGCAGTGGTGGGCGAGGAGTGACGGTGGGGACCTTTCTTGGAAATACTTAGAGAAAACATTGATACCTGGAACCCACAAACGGCATCAAATATGTCTTACTGTAACGTTATTAACTTTAGGCTTACGTTTGCTGCAAAGTTAGGATATCAAAGATTAATCGGGTTCTTTGCCTGAAATGTCATACGTGTGGCATAAACTTAAAGTATTGAGAACATTAAAGAAACTGTTACCGAATTACTGAGTTTGTGAATTTCTCACGTTAGTTTTACGTATATCATAATTTCCTAGCACCTAAGGCTTCTACCAACTAGTGTGACATGCCGTCATGCAAGGTGTATCGAACGTTTCTCTCATATGAATATATCGTGGTATAGTGAGCTCAAAATTAACGCAAAAAGGCACAAAATTGCCCTCTCTTACATATTGCCAGCTGGAACAAAAGTGCCATGAAGTCCTCTCGTGTCCTGTAGTCATCATATTCACTAATAATTCTTTGTGAGTCACAGAATATTATCCCTGCTTACTGTAAAGTCAAGCATATTTATGTTTCAGCCCTGTTTGGGCCAAAGAAATTGCAGTCCGGGAAGCACTATCGTCTCTAACGACGATTTTACGTTCACGTAAGCTTTCCTGCGCGCACCACCACTAAAATAAACACTATCTAAGCAAACCTAGCCTAGCCTAACTTAACCTACCCTCACCTAACCTAACCTAACCTCCTTTCCTAGCCTTCTAACCTAACCTAACCCAACCTAACCTTCCTAACCTTACCTAACCTTACCTAACGTTACCTAACGTTACCTAACGTTATCTAACGTTACCTAACGTTACCTAACCTAACGTTATCTAACGTTACCTAACGTCACCTTACGGTACCTAACGTTACCTAACCTAACCTAACCCAACTGAATCAGCAATACAGCGAGCACCGCGGCGCACCAACTTGAACGCCGCTCACGCGAACACGATCTGCGTACACAAACACGCACACAAATCGTCGTGAGAGACGATAGCGCGTCCGGGAATGTGATCTAGGAGCGAAATGCAAGATGTGGGATTGTTTTAGAAATGAAAATACACTAGGTAAATTGTTCGAAAAATGAAGCAAGTAATAAAGGAATTTTTCAAGAATACTAATCATTCGGGACGTAAGAGCATGTTTGATTGGACCCCAATATTCGGGACTTAAGAGCATGTTCCATTGGACCCCAAAATTAAGTCTTCGAGGCTTGGCTTGTTGGAAATTTCTCCAGGTGCGCGGACTTTAACCAGATGGATTAAGTCTCAAGCATTACCCTTCAAACGGTTAACTATGAGACTTCCGGAAGCACTTAAAATGGGTGATTATACCTGAAAAGTTTTCTGAATTACATTAGCGCAACGAAGATTATGAACGTTGTGCTAAGTCTCGCCGTTTCGGTCTCGAAGATAGACTTCAAAGTCTATTCGGTAGCCTAGAAGGCTTAATTTTGGGGCCCCTTCGAGGCATGCCCGATATCTCTTCAAGTAAACGAAAAAGACGTAAGCGCATCTGATCGAAAAAAAAAAAAACGAAAATGACACAAGTGACTTCGTTCGAGAAAACGAAGATAGGTACCGTAAGTGTGAATCTTGCCCGAATGAAATGTAAATGGAAAAGTTGAAAGGTTCAAAAAGAAGGCAACATTACCTAAAGTGCGGCTTGTTCGGGAGGCACTCAAGCTACGGCCATAAAAGTGAGCGTCGACCAATGAGAATTGCGAGGCCTGTGCGAGAGAAGCAGAGATGGACGAAGCTTTGTGTTCCCTTCAGATACGACCGTCTTCAAGGGATCAATTTTGGTGCCTGGACTTCGGCTCAAATTTGTAGCGATTCAAAGGGAGGAGAACTTAGTTTTGCTTCGACGACATTTGGCGTTTTAGAGAGAGGGAGTTTTTTGCCTTTCTTCTTCTGGGGCATTTGCACCGCTTTGGAACTATGATAAATTTGGTATTTAACAACTATTTGGTGGCACTTGGTACTTGTCAATTATTTAGTTCTATTTAATACTAGTCAACTGCGATACTGTATTTGGCATTTGCTAACTTTTTTCATTCAAACACAAATTAAAGTAGTCCTTGATCCTTGGTGAGTCATCAGACAAGGTCCAGGTGACGTTACTCACACCGCCCATCATGTGCGGAGGTGATGTTGCATTCCGTGACCCTGCAGGGGTTGGCAAATAGCGAGTTGTCTCCACATTGTACGTAACTCCCTACGGTTTGGTTGTCTTAAAAATTGACAAAGCTGTTTCAACACCTGGCAAGTTCATTCCTTTTCCTCGTGTTCGACAGCAGGGCCGCAGTTGAGACTTAACCCTATCTGCTCCAAGGCGGTACAAAATTGTACCGCCTTGCCGTTTTTCGTTCACAGTGCTGCTCCCAGTGATATTCAGCGCTTAAAATTCCGTGACTTTTCTCAATTGGCTACCAATAATATTCCAATATACCCGCACATTACAGTCAAATATAGAGGTAAATATAAATATTTCAAAAAATTAGATGATAACATTTCCGTGTAGATTTTCTTTTCATGCAAAGAGAACTTTCAAAATTATCACAGCAACAAGGCTAGAAATGAAACTTAGAAGTGATTATATGTACGTTCAGCTTGTGAAAGTATGAAAATAGCGGCAGATGTGCTGCCGGAGTATTGACCCTGTAATGTCCGGAGATATTTTCTTGTATTCGAATTTTTTTGCCATTAAAACTATTCTGAGGCATTTTTTAATTAAATAGGCGAAACAAGAGTTGAATAAATGACATTTGAGACTATGCAGAAAAAACTCTGATATTGATAAAGTTATGAGCATTTTTAGTGGGCGGTACAAATTTCTACCGCCTGGCGCTCAAGCGGCTGAAAAAAATTGGTAACGGATAGGGTTAAGCTATTTTAAAATTTCAAAGTGTTGTTTTGCTTCCATAATTTTGCCATTTGTGGAACTGATAAAGCAGAAAAAATTTGGTACAATCAATTTTTCATAGCCGCACATAATCCAACGTAGTGTAAGCTGGCTTAGCTATTTCAGCACTAGCATTGAGAATTAATTCACTCAGTTTTGCAATTATCAATTATTCATAGCCATAGACAAAACAAAGTAGAGCAAGCAGGCTTGGCTATTTCATCGGTATAAGGAAATGCCTCGATCTTTCGTTTTCCATATTTGTACCGCTATTGAACTATAACTTATTTGGTAACAACTTAATTTTTATCGTCTTAACAATATGGACACAGACAACAATCTTTCCTTTTATTAATTTATTTACTGCTCTCCGTGAGCAGCTGAACATCGTATCATTAATGAGAGGTTACGTTTTCATTGCCTTAATTTAACTTAAGTGTGAATTTTCAGCTTGTGGGTGGGTAGGAGTAGCTAAGCTGCATGAAATAATGAAAATGTCCTTTCTCATATCACGTATTACAAGACATACGAATGATCAGTTCATTGAAGTCTAGGGATTGCGACTCCACGTTTCTGCTCTCCGTCAGTTAACAACATTATTACATTATTATCTTGTGCCCGTAGGCAGCGTAGATCTTCCTTTCGCGATCACTTTGAGTCGCGTAAATAGACGTTACGGCCGGTTCACTGGGCAGTTTTATGCCTCGAGCTTTTAAGATTTTCTGGGAAATATCGCGTGACCAGTTCCGTTTCGTCTGTGTCTTGCTCGGCTAGTTACGGTTTAGTTATAGTGAGGGTAATATATTTTTTATGTTATTGGTGGATTTTTCTATAATTTTTGTGCTAATTTGGCATACAATTAGGGCAACATATCAAGTCTTGAGCTCCATTTTACAATTGGTTCTTTGTTCTGTGTCTTGCTGTAGAATGATGCATACATCGAGTTAGTGAGACATGGAAGATTCCCTGAATTAATTTTACATCCATGACCCATTGTTTGTCTTATGAATGAAAATGTGTGTAAAACGAGTATAATATATGGAGGTCCTGCGCAATCTTAAATCTATTACCCAATCTTTTTTCCTAGTCACAGTTACACTGTACTTAGACATAGTGCTGCGTTGGGGAAATGCCACACTCCAAATTCAATACTGCAATCTATTACCCGTAATTTTTACAGTAGATTATCTGTTCTTTGTCTAGGCACAACTACACTGTATAAACCGTGTCAGTGAGATGTGAGGCTGCAGGCTTCATCTCACAGTCTATTACTCGCTCTTTGTCTAGGCACAGCTACACTGGATACACAGTGTTGCGAAGAAATGTCAAGCTCCCGACTTCATTTTACAATCTATTACCCGCTTTTTGCCTCGTAGCAGCAACAAAGTCTATCAAGCACGTAGCAGACTTGCTCACTGGAGTGAAATTAGGTGGCCGGGTTTAAGGACGGCGATTGCGGGAGCAAGACGTGCGTAAAATGAATACGAAATACCGCGCATAAACCATTTACAATGGTGGCAGCCAGCGCAGGGAGATCCAAATTGCACAGCCATGGTCGGTAATTAAAAGCTCTGCGCAGAGGCTTCGTTGTGGTTCTTTGGAGAGTCGTGCAAGGGATCCAACCTGGATTTTGAGCTTAGTGGATCAGTTGATGCACGCCTCGCGGGTCCAATATTGCGGTCCAACATTGGGCCTAAGGTCCACTGTGTGGTCAACTGGAGTCAGTGTGCACGGGAGTTTTTTTTTCAGTGTTGTTTTCCGAGGTTCGTCCCAGCTGGAGCTAGTGTAGACTCCAGTATTTTTCCCAATATTTTGGTTTAACATTAGTCTTGACGACATATGCATTGTCAATGGGATAGCATGTTCCGAAGTTGCATTTGCACTCTCGTTCATGTAAAATTGGGTCCAAGTCCTCCGCGTTGTCTGCCGCAGCTAAAGAAATGCTACAATCACGACTTTTTATTCCATACTGTAATTATGCTGCGTTCCAACAATTCTGCTTAAGTCATCTTACAACACTATATATAGGCTCCTAATCTGTAATGTTTATGTCACTTGCTTTAAAAATGCTTGTAAAACTAGAACGCCTCGTGGCGTAAGATCATAACCTGTGGTTGGGTAAATTCAAAGCTGCCATTTTTGATGGCCAGCTTACTGTAGTGTTTTAGTAGTTTTCACATCTAGGTGAACCCACCTGACTCCCTGTACAACATATTAGCTATCTATATTGCTCAACTATCTCACCCTCTTTTTCTTTGAAAAGACAAAGATAATACAAATATACTGTATTTTCAAACGACAACCTGATCATCGCTCTTTGCTTCGCGGAGGTGATAATAAGTGAAATGATCGTTTGCATTTATGACTTAATCCTTTTTTATATAGCGGTAAGTAGTGGAAAAGAAATATGCATAAAGTTTGATTTCAGACGAATACAGCCTATGGAATAAGTAAAACAAGTTATTCACAGAGTTATGAATATCGCTGTAAATGTAGCGATAGACACAATGTTATGATACGTATGTTATTTTGCTTATCGTGTATAGCGTTCTAGAAAATGGAGTTTAGTCAGTCTGGCACAACAGAGACTTCGCCTGGGTGTGGAAGGAAACAGAAACTGTTGCCGAACACTGGACAAAAATAGTGTCATGTGTTCGATGTGAACCCACTAGCTTATTGCGACTGATATCACCAAGATGATGACTACGTAGGGTATACCAACGTGAGTGAGTACCCGCACAGTACAGAGTTATCTGAACAGATTAAATTGCTCAGTCATCGACCACGACGAAGGCCTCTTCATAAATTGCTATTTTGCTGTTCATTAGGTCAGAAAGTACTGCGTCTGTAAACGAGTGCCATGGAATGCTAAACGAAAATCGGTCGTTTTAAATGTAATGATGTGAGGCGTCCTTCTCAAAGAACACAGCAACAACAGTTATGTATGGTGGTGGATCTATGAGCCTTAAAGCTTTATCTCTGCAAGTGGTAGTAGAAAATTAATTCTGAAAAAAGGAATTAGAAGAAGAGTACCTGAAGTTCTTGGCACAAAGTATTTGGTCTAGGCTGACGATTTACTTAAGTTTCCAGTACGATAATGACCCCAAACCTACTACCTACCTACCCAAATTCTGTTACCTACTGACGGGAAGAAGAGACTGGAACGATTTACCATAGTCTTCAATGAGACCTGACTCTAATCCAATCGAAATTTATTGCGTGTATGCATAATGGAAATAAGTCATCCCTCAAACTACGATCAACTTCCAGGACTTAGAATGCTCAGCCATTTAAGAATGGAAAACATACCAGCAAAAATTTGCTCAAACCTTATCAATAACTAAAAGATACAACTACTGGAAGGTGGGAAAATGAAAGGCCTTACTAGTGATTATTACCTCCGCTAAGAAGGTTATCGTTTTGTCGTACGTATTTGTCTGTTATTCTATGTGTCTGTCTGTTACTAAAATAGTCCAAAAAGACATAGACGGATCATAGACTACAACAGTACTTGACTCTTAGGTCTGACGCTGGCGTTCGAAAGTCGGCAACGGAAAAATGGGATTTTCTCAAGAGCTATTCTTTTCCCTATATATAATACTGAAGAAAATTCCATTGTACCCGACATTTTTCTTGCGGAGAAGATATCTTGGATACGGCGGGGATGCACTTGGGCGCTTGCCTGCATGACCGTGTCTGGACATGTTCATAATAGCTCATGAGAAAACCCCATTTTTCCCATTTTTGGCCGCTAGCGTCAGAGGCCACTTGTACCAAAGAGTCAAGAGTCTATGGGCGGATCTTTACAAAATTTACTTGGATTGTTAGGTTTATTATGAGGAACAGATGATTAACTTTTGGTTTGTTTGCCTACCTCTGTTTTTTTTTTTTGCTATCATGGCTCAAAACTTTATCGACAGATCTTCTTGAAATTTGCACAAACTGTTACGAAGAGCAAATGATCAAATGTTTCTGGCGATCTGAATGCTTGTCTCTGCTTTTAATTTTAGGTTTGTCAGCAATACAACCCAAAAAGTTATGAAGAATCTCTGTGAAATTTCAGAAATTGTCAAAAATCTTAAAAGAACCATCTGACCAATTTTTGGTGACGGTCGGTTTGTCTGTAAAGCTTGCCAAAAAGTTATAGACGGATATCATGATATTCTTAGGAATTGTGAGAAATATTAAGAGGCACAAATGATCAAATTTTGGCAATGATCAGCTTGAATGTTTGTGTATTTGACTATATGTTTGTCATAGTGTTTGTCACGTTATAACTCAAAACGTTACAGACAGAGCTTTAAAAAAATTACAGAAACTGTTATTTACGGAGGAGGCTCAGATGACATTTTTGGCGATGATAAAATGGAAATCGTGTTTTCGAGATTAATTTGAATTTTTCGTTAACATAGCAGTGCTTGGCGGATGTTTGCGCTCTCAGAGTGCTCTAGTTAATTTTGTTGCTTTACATACATTCTGCTAATGCTTAAAGAATTTTGTCGTTATCATGTTTCTAAAATTTACGAGTTGTATTTATGAAACAGAAAACAGAATTTCCCTAAATTTATTTTATTTTCCTTTACACGTATTAATGGGCACTCAAATGACATTTAGAACTGTGCAAACACTAGGTGTTGAGAAATTACTGAAGGTATTGAATATTGGTGATTTTACGCATATATTTCCGTATCTCGAAGAACATCTCCCGCAACTTTTATTCTATGTATGCTATGTGTGTCACTTTAGTTACCTATATTCCCATTACTACGGCAGTTAATATGCTGGGAAGTCTGTGTAAGACATTTCTTTATTTTACAAATTCCGTGATTTTGAATGCCTTGATTTGTAGTTGTATGGATACGGTGTATCTCAATGATGTGTAGCTTCACACTTGGACCGCAATGCATGTCATATAAAGTACATATTGTTGTAGGAATAGTTTATTCAAGTAATGTCGGTCAGTGTGCTGATATTCATGCTAGTCATACAATTTTTGTGCTATTTTATTTCATTGAAGTACTCCAATAACGGTACGATGTATAAAGAAAATTCTTCGCCGCAACTTTATCCCACAAAAATCTGATTACTTCCATCAGGGTAATATCCTGTATCTCCTCCTGCGCCGAATATGAGTTAGTGCCTCCCGCTCTGCCCAATTTTATTCGCGAAAGCGTATATAAAATTTTGTATGGGGATACAAACAACATGGATGCAATATCCGGAGCGGGGTCGCATGCATCTGCAGCTGCGGACGTTTCTGAGAGACAACAACTCGGTCCGTAAACTGCAAGCCATAATATGGTCATGCTGGGGGAAAGAAATATTATGGGCAAAGTTGGAAAATTGCCCAGTTGTTTTATGAATAAAAAGTTCTTGTAATTCAACTTGACAACTCATCCCATCCAAAGCAGCTGTATTAGAAATGCTAAAGAGCGAGTATGCTATGGGCTTAGATGGAGGACTGCATATGAAGCATTGCGGGGACATTCAGGCTACTTGTTGCAACTTTGACCAAGTGTTGAAATGGGCATTTTAATGGTTTGTTAATAAGCATTTTTTACTCATGCAACTGAAATTACATTCCTGTTCCAAACTCTTTATAATGACCATTTTTTGCATCTATTTGTCTTGCCTTCCCGAGTTTTTTGCGCCCATGTGCGGTGATCCTACATCTTAAGCGTCCCGTATTCTTGTTCTACTTTGTGTTCCTTACGTCTCCTCTCTTGTCGAAGTGTTGTTGAATAAGTCTTATATTACTACTACCACAGTATTATAATTATAATACTACCCCATTATCTGATATATTTGGATATTACTGCTTCAGATTTTAACTTCCGATTTACGAACTGAGACTTCAGTTTTTCTAACGTACAGAGCTATATGAAACCTGGCAAAATGGTGCCCGTAGTCTTCAAGAGGTTAACCCAATTAAGATTAACAGGATGAATAGATAAAAATGGTATTGTATTTTTATATCAAAATATGCTAGTTCATAAATTATTGCAATGCACAAAACTTCATTGTTTATTCACATGCTGTCACCCTATAGAGGTGGACCGAATATTCGCATCGTTTCCAATATTCGAATGTAGACATGCGAATATTTTGCGAATGTGTAAACACATCCACCGATGAAGATCCTCTGAAATGGTGGAAGATGCACGCGAATATTTGTCTGATTCGTTCTCAATTAGCGAAGTCTTATCTTGCTTGTCCGCCAACTAGTGTTGGGAGTGAGCGCCTTTTTAGTGGTGCCGAGCTAGCATACGATGAAAAACGAAGTAACCTGACTGGTGAAAGAGCCCAAAAATTGTTATTTTTGAAGTTCAACCTGCCAAATAATAGAATTTAACTATTATATACTTAATTGGAGTGTATACTTGTGCTAGCAACAGCAACAATGGCTTGCATGCAATATAGATGCGGGCAAGACTAAGACCATGCTCGTGTCAAGGTCGCGTACAGTGGGACCTCCTTTTCCTGCACTCATGCTGGATGGTGTATCACTTCCTGTGGTTGATGACTTGGTAATCTTGG
>LQNS02278171.1:14763946-14774219 GCA_001587735.2 Parhyale hawaiensis
CTGGCATCATTCTGTCACCAGGCGGAAGATTGGCGCAGGATTAAATTGGATGCTCTAAACGCGGGATGAAATAAAGCGCAAAAATAAATGGCTGCGTTATGAATGGGAGAGAGGGAGGGAAGGAGAGCAGGGTGAGCAGAAGGGAGGAACTGTGTTGGTGCAGTTGGGAACTGTTGACGTAATTTTGATTAGATATGTAAAAAAAAAAAAAAATCTGAAATGTCTTTCAGCGAGTTAGACTCATGTGGCTCATTATGATGTACAGTTGGAAACTGCTGGCCTGCGACACAGTTGGAATGATATTAATTTTGATATCGAAAACTAGAATTTGTCCGGACACACACAGCCCGCTAGGAGATACACCATCACACGGATAAATAAATACTGAAGCACAGGCTCAAGCTTTTCTCCCAATACAGCCACGTTTCTTCCCACGATACAGCAGGCTGTGAAGAATAGGTCTGAAATGTGATTATTGCGTTTGGCTCATGAGGATCTTTATGTGCAGGAAAAAAAGAAGAGGATCAAGTATATTTTCCAGCGCATTAGAAGATGACAGTCATATATATTTAGCAGTGTGCGTGTATATGGGTGTGTTTGTGTGTGTACGTGTGTACACAAATAAACGGTACTTATAGTATTTAAAGCAAGTACTACAGGCTTTGAAAAAGTCCTGACATGTTTTGTATTTTCAAAGTGTGAAACTCATTTCAAAGACTTGATGAAATTTATTGACAGTGACTCATACCTAAACTATTTCAGATAATATAATAACTGGTAACAGTGCTCATTTTTATACATTGTTGGTAATGGAAACAAAAAGGATGAAGATAGCAGCTCTCTTTTGCGCGGGTCACCAGAAGGCGGACATTGTTAGGTTGCAAAATTTCAGTTTATCAACGGTGAAACGGGTCGAAAACCGCCTTAAGAATAATGAAAGCCTCAAAGATCGACCACGTTCAGGCGGACCACAAGTTATTCAACGGAAAAATGTTTGAAGAGCATTTCAAAATGATCCGTAATTCAAAATGACTGAAATTGCAAAGAAGAAGAAGATTTCTGTGTCAACCGTGTCCGGAGCTGTAAAGCGTGAAGGCCGAAAGAGCTTAAAGCGTCAGAAAAGACCGCTGCCAACTGCTGACATGGTTAAAAAGCGCCAAGAGCGATGTTCCCGCCTTCTTTACGACTTGAAAAGTAATGGAAATTGAGTTATCATTTTCTCAGATGAGAAGACCTTCACCGTGGATCCTGTCTTCAAAAAACTAAACGATCGAGTTGTGAGCTTTGGCCAAGACATCTCTGATGTTCGTTAGGTCTCCACAACAAAGCGTCCAGCCTCTGTGATGATGCTTCGCGTTGTGGCCTCCAATGGAGAGAAGATGCTTTCAGTGTGGTTCAAGTGTGGTTACAGGTTGACAGGGGTTGAATACAGGGATATCATGGCTACAAAAGTTCTTCCTTGGATCAGAAAAATCGTCAGAGATAGAGATTACGTGTTTCAGCAAGATGGTGCACCAGCGCACACGTCGAAAACCGTCCAAAACTGGATGAGCCAAAACATGACTTTCTGGCCCAAGGACTTCTGGCCCCCACTGTCGCCTGATCTTAATCCTCTGGACTACAGAGTGTGGCCCCATATTGAGAGTAAAGCTTGCAAAGCTTAGATCGCCAAAACTACATTGAGGAGCTGAAAGCCTCTGTGAACCGCACTTGGGCCCAAATGAGGAAGGACTAAGTCCGTAATGTGTGTAAGGACTTTCGACCACGATTAGGGCGTGTCATTGCTGCCAATGGAGATCCTATTGAATAGCAATGTTGTTTAGAACATAATAAACTATTACATTACAAATCTTGTTTTATTTTATTATAAACAAAGCCTTTACGAACTTCGGATGGCAAATTCTTAAAACAGGTCAGGACTTTTGCAAAGCCCGGTATATAGTTTAGTAATATCAGTAGAGTCGCAAAACTATTGTTAGAACGGTTAATGCAGAGATTATTGGAATGAAATACATTGCCAATGAGATAAATACAAAGTTATATGCTAATTTATTAGATAGATTAACCTATTTTAGAACTATGAAACATCCGTATAGTGGCGAAAGCTTGATTTTTTTATATGAGGTGATTTAGCTATTGTCACAAAGGCATTGAAAAAAAAAAAGAATGAGCGTCAGCTCTTTCTCCCATTAATTATAACAAAAAAAGTAAGCTTTGGTTAAAAGTCATACCAGTGCTTGGCTGTCCATCAATGCTTTTAGCAGGCAATACATGGCGTCCACTATATCATAATACACAGTTGTTGGTCGCTTGTTTCATGCTTGCTTGCTTCAATTTTAGTTCTTCCCTCCGTCACGCTGTTACGGATTTGGATAGGAGAACATTCATCTAAGTACTGAAAAATAACTTGAGATACCAAAAAATTTCAGTCCCTGGAGAAACGGTGTTAAACATAGCTTCTGAAAAACACAGTATGGTCAAAAGTGGAAAAACTGCAGTTTCTGAATCTCGCTTTGCTTTGAAAACTAGCTTGGCACTTTTTAATATGACGATTATTCGTCTTCTTCTGAGCGGGGTAGACAAAAGGCGGTATCTATGATCAAGTTTTTGATCCCATCGGACATAAGCTATTCGCGTATTTTTTCACCGAATTTCTTTGTAGCAGTTCGTGAGGCTCAGTTTTGCTTGGAGTTTTCGTTCCTTTCGTGTATAATCCATTGCGCTTAATCTTACTTTAGCGGAATCTCTTCGTAGCAGTTGAAACTTCACGCTACACAGACGCTTTTTTATATTCAGCTTATATCGCAGCCGTTAAAGCGGGATTTTCCAAATTGATAGCCGACCATAGGTCCAATGCCAATCGAGACTCGTAAAGGCCACTTAAGAAAGCTGACTTGATGTAAATTAATCACGACGAGTTGTAAACTGGTTAAGGTTTGACTATAGGCGGCTTTATTATGCTGGGGAAATATTTTGCACTAGCATAACTCATGCCTGTACAACTTGCGTCTCATTAATGGAAGATCACACCTGCAGGTATGAGACCTATTTCACACCGAAACTATAAAGTAAACTGGAGCAATAAAAAGCTTACTAACGAAATTGTCGCCGTCATTTTAGAAGGCCGGGCCCTCTTGTATACTTTATAACGAGGCAATTTCCCGTAACAGTTTTCCTAATTTATCTAAATTTGCCCAGAAGCACATCATGCCTCATGCAGATACTAGGACTACGTCTATATTTTAATGCTAGCGCATCCCATAGGCGAAAATATTGCCGTGACAACTCTTCTTTGTTCATGGCCGTGACCGCGCAACCGCTGTAAAGTCTGCAGAACACCAGTCTGCTTGATCTTCAATTTAAATTTTGGAAGGGAAAACTGCCGTTAATTCCACTTCAGCAGTGCATTGTGCTTAATTTCTAGTGCTGATAAAACGTGTAACGAACGTGAAAATAAAATTCAGCTTTGACTTGGCGAAAAACAGCTGTTTAATAAAAACCCCGTTCTTCAATCTACATATATCATCATCCCGGCACAATGGCGGTTAGCACTGTTATAGATCACCTAAGCTTAACGACTCATTCCTACCAATAAGATCCGTGGGTTAGTTGGTAAATCTTCGATAAAATCCTTTCCTCTATGATCGTTACCCCGATAAAAAAAATGTTCACGGTAACGAAAGAAATACATTTATTAACGAGAAACACGCATCGATTAGGATTAGCCATTAGCAAAAAGTAAAATTACCTTTGACCTATTTTACTGCAGGTCATTTTTTGTCTCCTAAAATTCACTGACTGTCGCCCACCGTTGAGCTGCTGCTACGGATTTTGAGTTTCCTGCTGAAAAGCAAATTCTTTGTAATACCACGAATATGCGGTTCTTTCTTTGTTTGATGTCTTTTATCAATTAAGAATGATTTTTATGAAGTTTCAACCATCAGCCGGAGGATATATTTGGCATTTTAAGCCGGCCCTCCAGTATAATGGGCTCTCAGGTACGGAATATGCTGATGCTTCAAAAATGGCAGAATATGAAGAGACATAAATAAATAAATACATAAATAAACCAATAAATAAAAGAATAAATAAACAAACAAATACACTGGTAAATAGGCCATTATCTTATGAAAAGTATTTGATTCTCTTTCCGAGCATACTTTTTTAGAACCGCAGTCCCGCTGCTTTTCAAATAACAAAGATTTTCAAGCCTTTCCTGATCTGCAAGGGTTCATCAGCACGCTTGATACCAAATTGCAATCTATTACGCCTGGCTTAGTGAATGTCGCGAGACAACGACGTTACTTCAGCATTGGCAGAACTTAGCATTTATGAAAAGATATCCTGCTAACTTCTATGCAATACATAGCTTTTTCCTAATATTATTTATTTGACGTGACTGTGCTTTAATGAACTTACAATAAAAATAAACTTACAACCTGTCTGACATTCAAGACGTTCGAACAACGGGTAATACAATACGTAAGCTCAACATGACTCGTTCGCAAAATTTTGTGCCTTACAACACACGGCGATAATTTTGTTAGTAAGCATTTTATTGTTCCAGTTTACTTTATAATTTTGTCGACCTTACCCTAGTATGCGCTCTGCGTCCTGCACCTTGCAACGTATAACAAACTCTGAGACTTGTACGCTACAACGTATATTACGTTCTGGATCCTGCACTCTGCAGCGCACTACATACCGGTACTCTGAATCTTTTACCCCACAACGAGTCATGCGTTCTGAATCTTGCACTCAGCATCCTACTGCAAGCTCTGAATATGGCACCCTGCAGCGTGCTACAAGCTCTGAGCCTTGTATCCTGCAGCATATTATAAACTCTGATTATTGCACCCCGCAGTGTATTTAAGCTCTGAATCTTGCACTCTGCATCTTACTGCAAGCTCTGAATATTGCGCCCCGTAGCGTACTGCAAGCTCTGAATATTGCACCCTGTTGCATACTATAAACTCTGATTATTACTCCCCGCAGTGTACTACAAGCTTTGAATCTTGCACTCTGCATCTTACTGCAAGCTCTGCATATTGCACCCTGTTGCACACTATAAACTCTGATTATTGTACCCCGCAGTGTATTTAAGCTCTGAATCTTGCACTCTGCATCTTACTGCAAGCTCTGAATATTGCGCCCAACAACGTACTGCAAACTCTGAATACTGCACTCTGCAGCGAACAACACTGAATAATGAATATTATGCCTTGCACCGTACTACAAACCCCGAATTTTCTACCTTGCAGTGTACTACAAACACGGATCTTGCATCCTGCAGTGTGCTACCTACCAACTCTGAATCCTGCACCCTGCTCGATGAACCAAGCGACACAGTCTATTTCTCAAGTTGTGGGAGAAATTCTCCGAGTGACTTTTCCAGCGAATTACGCTACCTTTCACTGAAGTCAGCCAGCTTTTTATTCCNAATCTCGCTCCAGTTTGAAAGCCTTCGGATTTACATAGACTTAAACCTAAGTAGAGGATCCGACCGAAGAAATTACTGGGGCGGAATAATTTTGAGGTTCATCTTCAACTTCCTACAGCTTTGCCCCGTGGTGATTTGATCTAGTTTTTGTCTTAATAAGGTCTAATTTTGCGGATTTAAACATTACTCAAATGAAATGTACGTGCACTAATATTTATTATTATTATTTACCTTCTGAGTGCCTCGGCAAGCCTTAATTCGGTGTAGTTTCCATATTTAACGAGACTGCTTCTAACTCGTTGAGCCACTAAAAACCTATCCTAGGTATTCCACTTTTTTTTTGCTCGAGTCGTGGAATTGGAATAGGCTTTTTCAGATTTTTGAAGTAGAAAATTACAGAAAATGCTGTATATTTTGCCGAAATAAAAGTACTACTAAGGCGTAGATGCATCTTAATATTCCTTTCAGCTGAAAAATCAGGAGACTAATGCTATTCTTCAATCGTCTTAGCTGCTGATACTGGCCACGCGACTAAAATTTCAGAGTTTCAATTCTTCACTATGAAGCAATAGGTATTAAAGTTAGTGCGCTCCTTAAGCATCCGTCTCCTCCTGACTGCTGAATGATAATGATTTGTCATCAGGTTCGGCCAACTTACTTGTGCTTCAAGAAATGACTGATGTGATGGTGCATGCCGCTCAACAGTGGCTCATACCATTAAAGGAAATATGAGAACTAATTTCGTCAGGAAGTTACCTCAGAGAGCCATCGTGGAAAGGTGAATGAGCTCAGGTGCATCCCTCATTAATATAGTCTTATTAAAATTTCAACGACGGAATTTCTTTCTATCATATGGTGAAGATTGTGTGCACGGTGGCATACAACAAACAAATAAACACACACGTAAGCTTAGCAGAATTTATAATTATTCCAAAGGGCCGTGCCTCATTGGGTCACGATCGCCATCTTATTTGCTTCGCAATGAAAGATTAAACTCTGTTCCTATTAGCAAGGATAAATAATATGTAACGCAGTCTAGTATTATTTCCCGTAGCACCTGTACATTTAATGTAGACGTTGATGCAGCCGAGCCCAGCCCCCCCCCCCCCACCCCACCATTGATGTGCCTCGCCGATATCGTGTCATTAGATCTTCTACGCTTGCATTTCTTCCGATTTTATGGCAAATGTTGACAATACTTTTAGCTTTAAAAGCAGTAGACTGATATTATCTTCAATTGAGTAAGCTACAGACACTGGTCACTCACGAGACAAAAATTTTTAAATTTCAATTATTAGTGCAATCGACGTATATATTAATCGGTATCCAAGTGAAAACGCTCTTTAAGTATTTGTCTCGTCCAGACTCCTGAAGGCTGTGTATATTAACAAATTGAGTGTAAACAAGACAGTAAAGAAACAAGCAACTAAATAAACAAGTAAATAAATACAGTTTTAATACAATATAGATAGATAAATACAGCACTATTTTACCCAATTGTAAGAAATACAAATGAAATTTGGATGGTAAATATTTTCATTTGCTGTTGGTTGATATTGATCCTAAGAACTTCTAGATGACTTGCTAACTTTCCTCTTTTCGTTTTGCATTCGCAGTTATTAGACACAGGGCACATCTAGGAGAAAATACGGAACGTTCAATCTTATTTTAAAGTTCCTCTTAAGAGGGTCATTTCAAAAGTAATGCCTCCTATTTTATATTAAACCCGTAAGGATCCAATGGGATTGCAAATTTCATTGGTGTGATCTGAAGACCGAATCGAACATATGCAATCACGACCTTAAAATTTCATCTTTCTGTTACAAATATTGACGCTGTGATACTCTAAGAAAGCAATCCCTGTCGTGGACGTGCATCAGAAGCAGAAATACGTCAATGAATTCTTACATGAAAAGTAAATTGTACCAATGACCAGTCACGGGCCCCTGGTGAACGTTTAGAAAACCGTTGCAGTTGATGTCTGAGTAGTTAGGAGTTGGGTTCGTCGATTTCAGAGTGGCGACAGAGATATGGGTGACAAAGTGCGTTACAGACGCATATGTACAGCCACCATCCCGGAAAACAAAGTGCTGCTCGATCAACTCATCCGCACCGATTGGCGAATATTGGTGAATGAAATGCATGAATTTTTTGGAACCAGGGGTTACTATCAACTCTGACCGTTACGTTGACCAAACAGAATGCCTGGATTGTCCGTGTAAGGCCAGAGAGAAGGGTAACATTCTGTTTGCAACCCGACAACGCCACGCCACTTACAAGTCGAAGACCACAGAATGTGTGGTAAAGTTCCCTGGACGGTGTTGTTTCACCCACAAGGTATTCCCGACCTGGCACCGTCAGACTTCTAATTGTTCTGACCTCTGAAGGATGCAATGCGTGGGCAGCATTTTCCCGACACAACGCCGCTATTGTAGTCATGAAAAATGGACGGCCTCGGCAGGAACTGATTTTTACGACTGAGGCATCAAGGCTCTCATTTATCGCTGTAACAGTGCATTGAGTATAATGGTGACTACACAGAAAAATAAGTTTTGGAGCACAAGAGATCACTCGTTTTAATGTTACCACTTTTATCTTCGTACTTCTTCAACTTTTCCAGTTAAAAAATAGGAAGCACTTCTTTTGGAATGACCCTCGTAATACTCTAATCGAACTAAATTTTGGTCTTCCCAGTGTGTTTGATATTCTAAAAATTATATATTGAGTTTGGGATTTATCTTCAAACAGTTTCTCCTTTTTCCAGTAGTCACTGAACTACCAGCTGCAGCGAAAAGAAAGAGAAGCGTCATTGGCGAATGTATTGTGTGTGTCCAAGCTCTGCTCTCGGGAGGCAATGTCAATTCGGGACTAATTAAGGGTTCAGTGAGTGTCAGAGAGTTGTCGCGTGACGCTGTGCATTGCTGTGGACTGTGAACTTCCTTAAGTGCTACACTTACAGTTTTGACGAAAATTTTTAGGTATTGAAGACACGGAGGAAAAAATGCAAGATGTACCGGGAACACTCCAGTGACAACTTATTCGGCATGTATCATTGAATTCCTATATTTTTCTGATTCGAGGTTATAGTTCTATTTAGTTATTTTCTTATTGATGCAATTTATAGAGCATTGCAAAAATGAAGATAACACCAATAGAAGAAAATGCAGGCTGTACTAAAAAGACTACCAAGCTCTAAGCAGTTAGTGCTAAGAGCAAGTTGCTTTTACTGGAATACGTGATGAATTTTGCGTCAAACTTCTCCATATGAAAACCGTTACTATCGGTATGTTCCTAATGCCAGTAAAATAAAGTGAGCTTAAAAATATAAGCTTTATTAGATCGATTAAAAGTGTAGGCTTGAAAAATGCAAGCTGATGAAGATGTTACATCGCACTTTTTTTAGCTTTTTATGGCCGGCTGGTGCTAATATTCCTCCATGTTCGGCAGCGAAAAATAATAAAGTGTTTGCCTTCCATTTTTTGCTGCTACCTGAGTTTCATTTTTGCCTTGTCCTCCTAATTAAGAGTTTATGAACCCGTTGTAATATCAGAGCTTGATATTTATGAATCTACAATTTCCCAATGCACCCATTATCTTCCATTTAACCGCAGTCAATGCAGTGATTCTCCGGGATTTTTAATTTTATATTAAAACTACAGCCGTTTCAATGCTGCTGATTTATAAGCAACTACTAGTCATATCAACTGCACAAATAATCGTTTCGTGTAGCTTAGAAGTACCAATTAAAATTCTGGGCACAAAATGCAGTCTATTCCAAACATAGATTTTATAAACAAATAATTTTTAGTTGCCCAAGGGAGAAATAGAGTCGGTGCACAGCGTATACATGTACTGTAATCTACTAGTGCACAATCCAAGTTCTCACAACTGTACAGTAGGCAGAACGACTACCAAGCTTGAATAATCCCTGAAAGCTGATTTCAGGAAAGTCGGTCCTGTAGTTCCGAATCTTAATATGGCTGTCTTGCACCAACTGCGATGACGGTTTCGTGCTAACTTCCGCAAGCTGGCGGTGAGCAAATTCACGGACTCGTGGGACAGAAGCCGCTGACGCCAGACGAGAGATTGTCAGGGATGCGTGCATTGCAATCAAGATCGCTGTACATACGTGACTTTGCGTGCTGGATATGTACGAATTTTTGGGCACTAGGTGAGTAATCAAAAAGTGAAGAAGTTGAGCATTGACAGGCTTTTGAAAAAGTAGGGAATGGTCAAATCTACTCCCATCAGTCTGCAATTAAGCAGATCAATGAATATGAGGTCATCAAGCAACATCAGATTTGGTGTGTATGACTTTCCATTAAGAAATGCGCAAATAACGACATATTGCCGATTGTCAGTCCGCAGTCGTAAGCTGTAGAACTTGAGCTCGACCTGTAAAATTTGAATAAAAAAATTATTACAAAGGATATGTCATGCAGAAAAAGTTCAAATCTCTTTTAGAGGGAACCAACGGGGATTAGGTTACTTTAAGATACTTTTCTCTTTAGACAGTAGTTAAGCATGCAGCTTGGTGCACAAGAAATATCCCATTTCACCATCACTATAAAAAAATATGCTCATGCAGAAGAACATGTGTACGTCCGGTTATGATTTGTATCTCCAATCATTTCAAGTATACAACTGATCTTTTTCTGATAGACATAGGTTAACTATGGATTATGGATTCGTTCGGGGACTACAGACCCAATATGGAATATGGAATCTTGTTAGTGATCTTGTGCTGGTTCAAGGTTAGATCAAGACGCTGGCCGCTAGCTAAAGAACGTAATAGTCTACATGCGGTGATTCGGGCTTTTACGCCCTGCATTT
>LQNS02278171.1:14834625-14893957 GCA_001587735.2 Parhyale hawaiensis
TAGATAGATAGATAGATAGATAGATAGATAGATAGATAGATAGATAGATAGATAGATAGATAAATAGATAGATGAGGGGATTATCAAGACAAAGCTTAGCAGAAGTTCGGTGAGCAGTTGTAGTTAAATAATACGGAAATTGACTATTGGAAATGAGTGACATCTGTTATTGCTTTTTCCATTCGTGCAACCACGGCAAAGTCAATTTTCTACAGATGTATGCGTTCTCGTTTTTCCTCGCAGTGATTAATTATGGATTACTTTCCATTAACATTCGGATGTTGCACGAACATCTGGGCACTTGATTACAAAATATCAGGTGCAGCTGAGCCAGGCAAAAATCATCGTCTCTTTAACTTTGTTTAAGTTTCCATCTGCGTTCACGTCAACACAAATAATCATAATTTTGGTTCCACAGTTCATAATTATTGCTGCTGCTCTAGAAATTGATACTAATTAATTTCCAATTCTTCTTTCAGTTTCAATTCACATCCAAGTACAATGATTAGACTTGGAGGTCCGATACCAACCTTAGTGTTAGAATAATGGCCGCTAAAGTCTATTGATAATTTAAATAATTATAATAATACCTATGTCGAAGTTATTATTATAATTGGAGTTATTATCATTTCAATGCAATGAATGATAATTAATTTTTATTACTTATGTCATTTTCGTTTAGTATCTAATTCTCACACAAAATTTGATTTCCGCAACTTCAACAATGATAGTGGATCTACAGCGTCTAATTAGTTCCACTGCTATCCAATCACTGATGAATACTCTAAGCTTTATCTCTAGGTTTACTCTTTATTAATATTTAAAGGTTGTAAGTATTTTAAATATGTGGTAAATTACCAATACATTAGTATATATAGCTAATTTATATTATATACTTATACTTTTCTGTCCTTTACCATCCAGATATTTCATGGATAGATGAAGAATAACCTACACAACATCTGATTATATAACTAATCCATATTATCATCGTCACTTTTCAGCAGCTTCATTCTCCATGAACTTCCAAGAGTTACACAAAGGCTGTATAAACACAGCACTAACAGCAAGGGTCACTGCCAGCCTTACCTAACATTCGTCTCCGGTCGATTGGCCCGCCATAGTTCAGAGCTGATACCGGCGGAACGTGACTGACCTCATGATGAAATCCTTGCAGTGTTGCGTTCCAGTGTTCAGAGCCAAAGATTTTGTCTCTCGTAAAAGAGAGATAATTTGGCATGTACTGTATCTCCCTATGTTTACGAATGAAACATTAATTGTTCTTGCAGAAATTACTGCTCAAGTTTTGCCACTTTCTGTTATCCCATAGATTTTTATCTAGTTTGGTGTCTCACGGATTATTATTATTATTTTATTATTATTAAATCACACCAGACTGGCGACGTAGGAACGGAGAAACTCCCTGAGGTTAACAAACCCCCACGCAACCAGCCCAGCGGATGGAGGGGTGCAACAAATTACATGCGGTTACTGCAATTTCGCTTAGATATTTCTTTCTCCATTGCTCCGTCTTAATTGTTTTGTAACACGACAACCGAGGTAGGTTTTCGTGTGAGGTAAATGGAGAGATGCGACAGATTTCCTACTTAGCTCATCGTTCCTGCATATTTCTTCGTTAATCTCAGGCATAAAGTTGAACATCGAGAATTAATCTTAGATGCGTTTTTCATCTACATATTAACATTTTAAACACACAGTGTATAAAAATATTAACACCTAATAAATAGAAAATATTAGGCAATAAATAAATGGAATAGGGGTGCTGGTTACTCCTTTTTGGGTGTTTGCTATATTCCGCATTGAGTGGCTCATGACATGTAGAGGAGATATAGTTCAATGATTCTATCGTAGATTTTTTTAATATGCACTCATAGAAAAGTTTCCATAAATATGAGATAAAACCAAACAACAAAGGATTCGTGAGATAAAATAATTTCACAGTTTCTCATATAAATTTTTTAAGATATTTACAAGGTGCAAAATCATTTTGAAAGTATCACTTTTTTTACCAAGACTGCATAAAATAGTTCGTATACATTTATATTTTTGCATCACATTAAGAGCAAAGTCTCGTAAGTTCAAACAAAACTCCGCTTGAAAGGGTTATCTATTTATAATGCCTATCCTATCAAGGTCACGCTGACCCTCAGAAAATATAGATAAATAGAAAAACCATTCATTTTGTCGTGTGGATGCAGTGCCCAGCAAATTAGAGGCGTGGCATTCTGAGGTGTTCATTCTTATAAAAAAACCTTCTTAAAGTTTCCACACGAGCTCGAGCTCCTCGTAGGTATATCACGGGAGAACGAACCGAAGCAGTACGCAACCGTGTCCGAGCGGAAAAAAATCACGTTCTTAACTTACAGAAACCTTGGTTAATCCCGGTGTTATAGGTAAGCATTGTAGCTGAAAGTATTTGTACCAACAGCCGCCACTCACCCGGACTACATTGGTTCAGATACATGGCCCCCCATATGCGAGAACAACGTCATAATTAAAAAAAAAAAATGGGAAATTTGGGTTATGACAACCATGAGATTGCCCGTTTCTTGTTCTATATTGTGGTAAAAATGACACATTTCTACCTGCAAAATTCACCACTAGAAGGCAGTAAATGTCACTATTGCGGAGGCCTAGATGTTACCAACCCTTGATGTCAACAATGATATATCTCAGTTTCTGTTCAGCCGTCGTAAGGGAAGGTGCTATGTGTTGTCAAGAAGAACGTCATATTTTGTTATGGGTCAGTATTGGTGATGTTATGGCTGCTTAATATCAAAATCCTTTATCCTGTAGAGATTCCTTTTTTGAGTTATGACGTTGTTCTCGGATATGAGCGATGTATTTTAGAACAAACAAGAGTGACAAATTAAATCATTAACGGGTTGACTAAAGTCGGCTGAAGGTTAAAAACTGTAGCTACAAAAAATGTTAGGAGATCGTTAATAACCTGTTAAATATCCAATTGATATGCTTGAGTTATTTACAGGTGCGTAGTTTATAAGTGACTGGAAGATTTTATGCTTCATCCTATGAGCCTTTCAACTTCGCAATAAATGTCAGTTCGCTATATGCTTCCTTCCATATCCACATTATTAGCTCAATATTTCCTTTTTATGTTGTGTATTTGTTCTCCCCAGGTTCGGATATTTGCGCCCTCGTTTCTATAAGAAGAATACACGGAATTGCTGTGCTAGCGTTTTTACCATTCACAGTTCACTGCGAGCACTGAAGCAATCAGAAATGGGAGGGGGGATCTCCGTCTTTGACACTACATCTATTAGCATCATAGCTCTGTGGTCGACTGTAACCGTGCACTTCTCTTAGAATCCCTAGCAGGCATTTTCTCTAACACGAACCACTGTCGGTGGATTGCTCCGCTGGGAATGTGAGATCAAGCTGGTATTTCCCTTTTACTGTTCATACGCACGGTAGCGGCTGCCTAGGGTGCTGAGCTCGCGATCTTGAACACTGCAGATTTGAATGTGAACCCGGGCAAGTAAGCTCTTGCGACTCCAGCAGCTGATAGCTACAAAGCTACCGTGGGGGCTTACTTTTGCCAGAAATGGGGAGCGTAAGGTAGCATAAGAGCCTCCCGTCGATAATGATATGGTTTTTGACGATCATTGGCTGACTACAGCCGTACTCTCTTCTGGAGCCAGTTGGCCTATATCTGCATCATGAACCAGTGCGTGCGGATGCAGTCAAGTTGACTGAACCTCTACAGTTACACGAAAAGGATATACTCTTTATCTGGGTTGCCTAATTTCTAGACAGGTTACACGTCTCTTCCTTTTGAGCTCTTCCAACACCGTATAGTGCCAAGAAAGGCTCAGACCTAATGGGAAAATTTTGGACAGAAAGCCCACGTCTGTGGAAGAATGCTCCAAATAATATCAGTTATTTTCCTACGATTTTCCGACTGGGAACCAATCGATAGAAATTGAATCTTACCTTGTGATGCATCCAACTTTCAAACTAATAACTTTGTTCAGAAATAATTGCAACATGTAATATTATAAATAGCTACAGCTCCATTATAAATGGGAGCACGTACTTACTGTATATACAGTAAGTCGTAATCGAATCGAGCAATTGCATCCAGAGAAGCTAATCTCGTTTGTAGTAACTTGTCCGGCACTTCAATCTGAAGCGACGGCTTTGCTAATTGGGGATCGATCTTCAGGAGTTTGATTTTCTGAAGCCTGCGTAGTACAGCAGATTACAACAAAACAGGTTAACTGCTTTGGGATTAACGCCTGAAACTCGATTCACCCTATCTAAACCAGTGCTTGTGGCAGAAGTTCCGACAAGTTCAAGCTAATGAGATTAACATTTTTCCATGAAACTGTTCCAATCGATGACATTTTTGCTGAGTTTAGTTATCTCCTTCTTTTTATGGTTATAGGCTATAGAAAGAGTAGATCTGTATACTTTATATATTGGTATAATAACTTTGTATTTTTAATTACATGCTATTAGGTTTGAACGCTTCAGAATTCATGGTCCTGTACAGTTTGTAAATTGGTATGATTACTTTCTACTCTCAGCTGTAAAATTGTTATGGTGGTACACTCCAGAATACACAGTCCTGTATGTTTTCCATATTGGTATATATACTTTGTATTTTCGATAAAAGAATTTTTTAGCTGTACACTGTAGCACGCACTGTCCTGCACCCATTTTATAGTAGTAGTAATTTAAGTTCTATTTTCAGCTACATATGCCCGCGTATAGCTGTACTTCTTAGGATACATAGTCATGTGTACTGTATTTATTTTGGTGTATTATGAAATTAAATGCTTGTGCTCTCTAGAATGCCTCGCCCTTTACAGGCAGCATCCAGCTCGGAAGGAACGTGTAAGATAACAGTATAGTACACGGAACAGAAAAACATTCTTTAGGTATTAAAGTTTAACTCAGCTCTACTTTGCATTGCATGCCCGCATCCTTTTCGTAATCTTAGATTAAACTTTATTGTGGCTTTGAACTTTTCTTTCCAAAAGTATATATTTTTGTTTTTCAGTTTCAAAGACTAAAAATGGCTTGAGGCAGCACGCTTCAGGCCTGATTTGCACTGGACTGCTAACCCTCTTTCGACTGGCTGTTCTTTTGAGGCCACTCAATGTACAAGTCCAACGTTTTCTTGCTACACCTAACTATGTGTCATCTTAACCATTTTTCAGCGCGGTATTGGTAGTGCTGTTCGTATGAGATGCAAAGGTTTATTTTGAGCGTTAAGGGCTAGAGTGATGATTTAGGCCTTTTGTTAATTAATTTTCTTTCCTAAATCAACTCATCTTTTTCCTGTTGTACGCCCTAGACTGCATCAAGTTTTCGTGGGGTTTACAAGAAAGTCGAACTTAGGAACAGCTTTGGGCCATCTATTCTAAATGTTATATCATGACATGCTTGACTTTGATTTGTTTATCTATATATATTTATCTTGTGTATGCTTAGACCTTATCCACGTTTTGTACCAGTTCTTTCCCCATCGTAACCCAAACGCAGTTTCTTTCCTTTTTAGCATAAGCTATATTTCAGGTCTAGCTTTAATTTGTTAATTTGTCCGTGTCCACAGTAGTGCAGCGTTATGCCCTGCAGAGATCTCCAGCACGGTGCCTCACTGCATGGCAGGAGGCGCTTAATATAAGTGCGGCGTAATATTAGCAGAGGCCAAGATTTGGCAGGGCGCTCGTCACCGCCTCGCTGTTCCAACAGCCGTCACACGTTTGCCTCATATTAGCATGCTAGAAGTTTGAGCGCACGCATTGGCGCAGCCAGCAATTCATAGCAAGGCTGTGAGCATTTCTGTGCTGCGCTCGCGATGATAGGCTGTGCTCGCGAGGCCGACCGTTGAACTTGGCAATTAAGCAAATGCACACGACTCGCTGTCGGTTGAAGCTTCAGGCGTATTATCAGCGACCGGCAGACGGAAGGGGATAGACAGCCCCTCTCTATAGCCTAAAGATTAGCTGACACACACACATGAGACTGGAGAATGCTCTTGAAATTGGACGGCCAGCGGTGCAGAAGGACTTGGACCAGACGTTGCGCGTGCGTGTGGCAAATCCGGTGTGATGATCTGGACACGAAGAATGCCGTCTGACTGGACTTTGTATTGGCAGCGGTGGTAAATTGAGTGACGAGCATTGGCGTTTCATGCCTGGAATAAGTAATAATTTTTTAAAGTGTCCTGGGAAGAATACAGGCATCATTCTACAATGTTATGGATAATGATAGCATATTTGAACTTCGTCAACTTGAGTTACATGTTGAAAATACGTAGCAATAGTTTGTAATACTTTTGTTATTTTTTGGTGTAACTCCTTGTTGATATAGGCAGTCGTGGTATGTCTGAGCTACAAGGACGAGTGTTACGTATCTAAAATACATAACAACGGTTTGAAATGAACTGAAGAACGATAGTAATTCCACAATAGTATTGACAACACTGACATATTTGAGCAGTGTATACATTAGCGCCATTTTTACAGTGCATTGCAAACAAGCGGAAACCGGTTGCAGAGCGAATGACGTTAGGTAGGTCTATATCGTGCGTGTGTCCGCGTAAAATCTGCCTGTCTGTCCACTCCAGTACATATTTGGACCTCACAAACCCAAGGGTCCCTAGTGACTTCTCCGCAGGGGATGATGCAGTTTGCCGCAGTTTTTGCTGACGTGGTTAGTTTGGTAATGTTAGGTAGGCTCTCAATACTTCCCCTCCTGTTTTGGAAGGTGGGCCGCTAATAGAGGTGGCCGACTTATTCCCGCTAGATGTCTACCTCCTTGTATTTCATTTCCTTCTCCTGTGCGCGTCGTAGCTGAGCGAAAGCGCTCAGCCGTGGCCGGGGGTTGGAGATGCACAATTTGCGCCTTTTCCTGTCAGTTGCGCACTGGCCATTTATAATCTGAGACCTACTGACAGAAAAGTCGAGACAAAAATCATTGAGAATTTAGAAAGAGACGTAGTTCGCACTCTAGTGGTGCACGAGCCTATGTTAAATCACAGGAATAGTTTGGCGCTACATAAACATTGTATTCCTGATACGCAAGTAAAATTCTCTACTACTAACTACCAGTCTGTTGGTGGGATATCGTACTTCGCTGCATCTCTTATGTGCAGCTTGTCTATCAGTCCATGCCAGAGCAGCGAGCTGATAGATGCTACACGGATCCTAATCAGGATATGTAACAATAGTTTGCAATAATTTTATGAAAACTGCAGCTGTTCCTCCATAATGATATCAGAAATGATGGTGTATTTCGAATACGCATAGATACGATATTGAACACGTTGATCCATGACTCTAGCCAACAATAAACCTGTCTCATTAACTAGCCACGTTGTGAAGACGTTTGAAAGGGTCTTTAGGAAACACCTTGTACATCATTTGGAGAGCAATAACCTGCTTACTTCAGATCAACATGGTTTTCGTCATAAACGTTCAACCACTTCGCAGTTGCTTGAACATTATGACTCTACTCTAGACCTACTATGCCAAGGCAAAAATGTGGACGTAACATATTTAGATTTTGCCAAAGCCTTCGATAAAGTAGATCGTGAAATATTATTACTCGAACTCTTCAACATGGGCATCCGTGGAAAATGCCTCAGGTGGATCGAAGCTTTACTGAAAAACCGAACTCAAAGTGTAATAATAAATAATAAAGTGCTCAAACGACAGTCGGTACTCAGTGGAGTCCCACAAGGCACCGTGCTTGGTCTAATACTCTTCCTCATCATGATAAATGATATAGGGAACCAATGCAAGTTTACCTTTCCGTCATCGTTCGCTGATGATACACGGATGTTAGCATAGGTACAATCAATGGCAGACGGAATACAAAATAATGCCACTTTTGAAGATCACGTGGCTCAAGTTATTACTATTAGCAAGAAGTGGAGCGGATGGGTGCTTCGAACTTTCTCTTCACGAGAGGCAGACACAATGCTCACTTGATAGAAACAACTGATACTGCCAAGGATTGAATACTGTTCACCTCTTTGGATGCCAAGCAAACGGAAAGACTTAGAGCGCCTCGAGGCGATCCAGAAATCGTTCACTGCCAAAATCCGAGGCATGAAAGATTTAGACTATCACGAAAGACTGGCTCAACTTCAAATGTACTCAATTCAAAGGAGATTCTCGCGCTTTACTATCATATATGTCTAAAAATTGTAGAATGAATTACTGTCAACATCAATGGACGAATCCAGACCAAACGCTCAAATCGTATTGATCGCAATTGTGACGTGCGACTTCCGATCAAAACTGGTGGTGACGCAATGGTCACAAAGTATTCTTATAGTTCCGCAGTTCGGGGATCGAGATTATTCAGTAAAATGCCACGTCACATCCGAAATATCACCAGTAAAGAGACTGCGAAATTTAAAAACTTACTGGACGCATACTTACTCAAAGTGTCTGATAAACCTGCTGTAAGCGGCTCCGTGAGTTGTGGGAATAACTCCCTGTTAGCCATCCCACTGGTCACAGACTGCAGCATCACCTCTGCGCAAGATGGGTAGCGTGCATAACGCCACCTGGACCTCGTCTAAGTATCATCAAGATATCATGGTAAGGTATTACGCGTTCATATTTTCCCTATAGGAATAATACTGCTAAGGTGTTGCGTAGAATTGGGACCCACTCATTAAAAAGTAAAGGGTGCGTAAAGTTAATAATAATACGCGTATGAAGAGTGCTGGTTTTCCTCAATAAGGTTACTGTCCGTGAAAACATATGAGGGAAATACTATATTGAAGTGACAAGGGCAGACTATTTAAAAATTATTTGTAATATTCATAATAGTAGAAGTGTTTTAGTCCAAAATGAAATGTTAAGTTTTTTGAGATGCTGCGGCAACGCCGTCACTTCTGCATGTGTCGTAACTGCTGTAAGAATCCTGCTGATTTCAGAAGCATCTCCAAAGTGCACACAAAGAATGAGCAGGCTGACTCCATTTATCTCATGATATCTATTACTAGCTGTGCTTTCTAAATTTACAATGTATCACGGCCATAATTCAATTCACGGCAGCAATATCTGGAGCTGGTGCTATAAGCTATTAAACTCTCTCGCTGCTGATGCATAAACTAAAGACCGATGTGTAGTGATCTGTTTGTTTAATTATTTGGTCATCTGTTTATCCATAATCTGCCACGCTTTAAGAAAACAGATCGGCAGAAATTAGCCCATGGGCTGGAGGCTGTCAATGTTCATCCTGTCAAGCTTCATTGAAAACTGATTGGTAGAAAATAGGCCAGGTTTCAAATGATGGCAAACGTATCTTAATGAACGACAGTTGAAATTCAGACAATGAAGATATTGAAGGCTTAGTCTGATTTGTACGAGTATTACCTTCTCCATATATCGAATATATGGCAAAGTATAGGGCGACCTTATGTTTGAATGCACTTTTTGCATTGCCAAAGTTGAAATCTCAACCCTGAGAATATCCGAAGCTTCTATTAGTACTCTCATGCTTCTTGATTGTTAGTTTCTTCATAGAGATAATACCGCTGCATTAGCAGCTGTTCTTCCTACTTTGATACAATTGTCGGCGAAACAGTTTTTAATGACCAAAATATATCAGGCAAATAAGGCATCCTATGGTATCTATGATGCCAAATCGAATCATTTAGTTCCAGTTTTACTGCCCTACCTGCAGAAATAATTAATTTTTCCATGTTAGAGAAAGCAAATAAGAGCGTCGATGCTCAGTTATAATGAAGCCGTAAACCCTCATCTGGCTGATCTTTAAAGTTAGCGATTGTCTTGAGGAAAGCAGGATCAACACAAATTCTTCGCTATCATTTATGACAGCGCGGGCCCTCTAGTATAATACAAGGAATATACAGAACATATTCCAAATTCGCAAAGAATAGCAGACATCGTTTTTTCTGATTGGTAGTCATCTTTCAAGCCTAACAGTTCAGTCACACTATCCTTGTAAGTTTGTAATTCTTTATGTTAAACTAAAGGGCCCAGCCGTTAAAAATGACAGCAAAATTTTGTGATTGAAGTTTTTATTGTTCCGGTTCCCAGTATAGGTTTTGCTGTATGACAGGTCTCATCCCGCAGGTCTGTTCTTCCATTAGTGAAACGCAAGCTGTACAACCATGGGTTTTACGATAACAAAATATCCCCCCTGCAAGATAGGGAGTGAATATCAGCTTGGAATTGAGGAAGCGCAAAGTTGCACTGCATTAAGAAAAATACAATTCAGTCAAAAGAATTCACTGGAAATATCCAGGGCTCACCGTATTGTGGATACCAACTGATAGTTGAACCTCCAGCGTCGAACTTTGGCTGTGATGTAAATTCAATATGAAAAGGCGTCTGCTCCAACGAATAAGATACTACGATACAAGGAGCTTCAATACAAGTTCCTTGCTACGATATCATTCAGCAATGAAAACGGGAACCAGAGGCTGTGAATCCAGAGGCCGGAGATCCAGAGCTACAGTGTATTTGTCACCGGTACTCCAAGCGCTGAAATTGTATGGTATCTCTTCTTGTTTTTCACTACATGAATTTTTCCTAATAAACTCTTAACTGCGTGACGGATAGACGGACCAACATTGGAGCAAGCATGAGAGCAAGGGTTCGAGGGAGCAAGAGAGCGAGCAAGCAAGCGACCAACAACTGTGTTTTATTATATAGTGGATTATTTTTCTAGCTACTGCTCACGCTTTTTCTTAATTCTTCAAAAACCGCAACCGTATTTCAACCGGAAATCAGAGACCGCTGACAATGCCGATACGTTCAGAAGTGTCTGAAAATTCCCGACAAAGAATGGGGGTCTCCAAGCAGTTCTCCATAGCAGAGACTCAAAAGCAGGTCATCGTTTGCCCAATAGCGTTCTTCCCTCCTCATCAACATGAATTATTTGCCCTTATGCATTCCTCACTTGAAGTAATTAAACGAAGGGGAGACATAACATTTGCATAAGGCTCAGTTCATTATTCATTTGCGAGGGCGCCATGTGCGTGTGTGTGCGTGCGAGGGAGGAAGGGGTAGGCCTGTTGTTCGAAGCTCAACTGGAGGATTCGAATGGCGCACAGATTTAGCTAATTCGCGCCTAGTGTCTACATTTAAAGAATTTGCAAGACAGTTTTTGTCTGAAGATGATTAATTATTAATTGAGGTATGAATGCCTTAAGCTAACCACGATGCAAAGATTGCTAAAACCCCCTGCAGTTAAAGTCTTACATGTAACTTAAAGAGAGGCTTGACAATTGGCTAAATCTTCATTGGTTCGAATGGGTCGTCGAAGTCAATCTAAGCCAAGCCCGCTCCACTTGACTAATCCGAAACCACAGACAAGAACCTTGGCTTCGTCACTTTGAGCGGCGTTGCAGGTGTTAGAATTAATCCAATTGTCATGAATTGTCTGAAATGTCCACTCTACGAAGTAAGATTCTGTTCTTAGAAGACTCACAGGTAATCAATTTAAGGTTAACGCCTGAATTTGAATCAATGGGTCGAAGCCAGGGCACCTATGTGAACTCTAGGACTAGTTAGGCCTCAAAAACTCAAATTTTCAGCCCAATCGGACGTGTCCTTAGTCTAGTGATTGCATCCCGATCAGTTATATTGTTTGCCACGGGTAGTTTTATGAATGAAATGCAAAAGAATTCCTATGAGACGATATTACTGAGGACTACTCTTAATAATGCAGTAAATGACTGTTGCGGTGTTAGTTTCAACGTATGTAATAAGTTCTGCTGAAAAAAATAGTTCCAGGGTTATTACTGTAGATTTGGGTAGTATTAAGATTGGACCAAGGAGAATGATACGGAAATATTGAGTTCATAATACAAGTTTAACTATAAAATAATATGTGCTATTGTTGGTTACACGGAACTCTCTAAGGTAAGGATTAAGCTATATGAGCAATACGAAATTAGTTCAAGTAAACAAGTTCATCTACTAAGCTAGAGTCCAGCAGAAGCCAACGACAAGCAGCACATACAGAACAACGCATTATTCCACCCGGAGGGATCCGTGGCGATTGCAAATTGCATTTTTATGATGACTGAACTTGTGCACTCATACCCAGAAATTTTCATCTCTTTTTTGCAGATATTTACGGTGTGACACTCTATGAAAGCAATCCCTGTTATGCGTCATAGCATTCCTCCATGCAGTAAAGTTTTTAGTAATCAACATTCACCTGCGCCTGGTGAACGTTCAGAGACGTGAGCGACAAAGTGAGCTCCGGACGCCCATGCACAGCCACTACCCCGGAAAACATATTACGCCTCGATCCTCTTGGCTTTCATGAAACCAGGGACGACTGTCAAACCTCACCGTTAAGTTGAAACATTGACCTAGCTGAAGGCCCGAAATGCCCCTGTAAGGCTACAAAAAGGAAACATTCCGTTTGCAACAGGGCAATGCCAGGCCACACCCAAACTTGAAGACCACAGAATGTGTGGCACATTCGGTTGGACTGTGCTGTCTCATCTACCGGATAGTCTCGATCTGGCACCGTCAGACTTCCACTTGTTCGGACCTCTGAAGGATGTACATATGACGTGGGCAGCATTTACCCGACAATAATGCCGTTATCACAATCTTGAAAAAAAAATGGACCGCCTCGACAGGCTCATACTTTTACGACCGAGGCATCAAGGCTCTCGATCAACGCTGATAAAGGCGCAGTGAAAATTATGGTGACTACGTAGAATAATGATTTCTGGAGCACAAAAGGTTGCTCGTGTTAATGATGCTACTACCGTTTATGTAGACCATTCAACATTTTTAGTTGAAAATAGGAGACATTACTTTTGGGACGACCCTCGTATTTTCCCAGTTATACTATCGAGGGTGGGCTAAAATATTAAAAAACTTAACGTATATAAAACTTTAAGTAGATAAACTAGCTCAAAAATGCACAAAATCTCAAGACTTTTCAACTAGAAAATTCTCAGTTGCCCCTTTATCGCTGTTTTTTAATTGACAGAGAAGCGCCTAATTCAAACAGAGACTCCAACGTGCACAATACGAATATCGATTATTTGTAGTACAGATATTCAATTCTTGCCAAGAATACTGTATGATTATCAGCGTTGTACACCGGTGTAATTTCAGCATTTATTCACTGGCCGTGAGAAAAAATATGAAACATGAGGATATAAAATGGCGTTATTATAGAATTCATACGTAAGTTTCATTACTAATATTAATATCAGGTAAAAGAACCGATGTTACTTGCAAAAAAAAAAAATGAGAGGACCGTGCCGAAAAACATGGTGTCTATATTATATGCTGGCTCATAGAATAGTCTCATTTAAGTATCTTTACGTGAGTGCTGTCAAACATATGAATATCAAGGATGCAAACCCTTGTCACTTGTGGCGTTTATAATGGTGTCCTTCCAAAAACTTGAATATCAGGGGCGTAAGCCGGTGTCACTTGTAGCATTCACTCATGCGAGCACTGCCAAGAAGGCGCTAGATGCGGACAATTAAATATCGCTCTTTCCCCACACTTTGTTTGTTTGAGAGACGGGCGGTCCGAATTGCACCCTCGCAAACTCTTGGAGTCAGACGCGCAATACTTCGCGACCGACTCCGTCAAAATTGAAGTTTAATCGTCGGAAGCGTCTCCCTTTATTTGCATTTTACTTCGCTTAAACCCAACTCATTCCAGAGTCCCCGGCTTAATTACTTTTGAACCTTCTCGCACTTGAGGTTTTTGGCCTCGGAATGCCGTAGGAAATTCATTACCATCGGCGCAGTGGCAGTTCTCTTTGTTCTGTCACCCCTTCTGTTTGCCTTGGTTGTGTTTGCTACAGCCCCGGATTTGCTGTTAATTCCAACTCATTAAACTGAACGTAGTATGAAATACGTAATGAGGATTTCCGGTGGAGCACAGCACAGGCAAAGCGACGTCTCGAAAACCCTGCCCTCAGTAGAGGGTCCAAATCTAGTTGACATTTTGATGTCGCGGAGTTACTGCCCTACTGACTTTTTGTAATTATTATTATCGTAAGTATATTACAGGAAAAATCACCCCGCTTCGGACTTTAGTAATATCAGCTGTCATACTAAGCATTAAAGTGACTTCACGTTGCAATCTTTAGGCCCCTAAGCTTAATTTGAACAGCAGTATCGGTACCGCTCTCCAAATTCTAATTCACCCTAAATCTAATGCAATATCGTGTCAAATATTTTAACGAATGAAATTTGCTATGGCCAACTGACCTGGACTTACAATTTAGTTATTCTTTCGGTAGTTCACAGTTACATCTACAAGGGCACAACAAAGCATTCAAATGCTGTGTAAGACGTATAGGAACTTTCCGCTACTTCAGCTAGAACGGTCTCAGTTAGATATCCTCTAAGTGGACTGAGTGACGGTAGCTGCTGATTTGCTTATGAAAAATCACAGCAATTTTGTTTTGTACATGTAAATAATAATTCTAAGGTATTCTGTTTCTCTGGTTGAAGCAATTCTGGATTCTGCTTAATACTATTTGGCGAAGATAGCATTTGGTAGAAAACTCCAGGATGTTTTGAATAGGCAGAAGAGTGCAACATCATGAAGAAGACACGAAAATATCACAGTACTTTACTGTGGTAATATGAAGCAAAATAGCAGATCTGCTTTGATCAAAGAAAATAGAACCGCCTCGCAAAATTAATCGCTTCTTATAGCTTTTATGACCACTTAAATTTTTGTTTGCAACTTGCTGCAGCGAAGGCCAAGCGAGGACTGTATGGGTGACACTAGCTCGCAAGTCCACTGGCCAATAGACTGAGTTTGTGTGTCTTTCCGAATTCCGGAAGCGATATCTGTTCGGCGATGCAAGCCTCTTCAACTATTGTCGCATGGCAAATAAGAGAAACTACTCTTAGGAAGACCCTCGCCTCGTATTCCATTTGTAATGCATCTAAACACTACGTATTGAGAGCTCTTATATAAGGGTACTCAACTCGTATTATATTCTTCCTCGATATACGATCTGCGCTACGAAATGGGAACCTATATACCCCAGGCTAGAAACATTGCCAGAAGATTTTCCTTCGTCGCATCTCAACATGTAACACATTTTGAAAAAAGGGGGGAGAATTTACGCTAGTATTCACGGTCCCACAAATGCCATATATGTATATTCAATAGCAACATAGGCAAGTTCATCAGCTCATTTTAATATTTACTATGCTCAGAGTCCGTGGGGGAAATTCGACTGATACGATAATGAAAACCGGAGCCACTTTTTCGAGGTTCCGGGAGCTAAACTTCCAACTTTGGTAACAAAATGGCTTCAATCGCTGCGAAGTATTATCCATTTGGTAACCCAAATAATGGAGATTTTTGGGGGCGAGTTGGGTTCACTTGGTAAAAATAGCACAGAAAACGCCTTGGGGAGTTTTTGTTTCGGTAGCTGTAATGAGATTTGTTTGGAGATCTGCCGAATGTTTTTTTTTTAATTCACTTTCCAAGATACTACTAATGGAGCCAGAAGCTGGTAAATGGAAGAAAATGATCTCCATAATTTACTGTCTTGTTTTGATTATAAGAAAGACTAATGGTAAATGGAAAGATATTCTTCACGTGTAATTTATTTACTTACATGAATGATCAATAAGTCAAATTTGAACCCAATCCAAGGTACGCGATTATGGTCCCATTGGATGGACGAATAGTGTTGTCTTCCATGCTGTAGCGTATGATTTTTCTGAATTTAACTTTAGATTTAGTCGGTGCGTGGTTAATCGGTTTAAGATACTATGTAATAATTCGAAAAACGATTAATGAGTGTAATCTGTTTCCAGCCTAACTAAAACTTTCCATCAGATAACATAAGATTCAGATATCCATGCCGAAACTTTTGAAAATCTGAAAAATCGACCGCAATCAAGGAGTAGCTAAATACCGATAGAGCTGATTTTCTTGTTAATGAACTTTCTTTACAAAAACTGAATTTTTAGATGCAAAAGAGCTCAATGTACATTAGGAAATTAAAAATAGTAGAAAACTCAGATTCCAAGGATGTGGTAACCCAAATATCCCGTGTTAACTTCAAAAAATAAAAAAAGCAAAAAGCAAAATATTTTAGATTTCTAAGGCACGGATTCAGCGCTGCAGCGTGCAATGCTCTCATCGGAAGAGGTGAGTAGGTTTGTCGTTCACATATCGTACCTAATTTTGGACGTAACCTCCAAAATTATATAATGATAAATGTAATTCTATATTTTGCTATAAAAATACAAGCAAACTGTGGAAAATGGTGATGTTGGTACAACATAAAACTAACAAAAAGTACTAAAAAACTACAATATAAGAAAGTGCTGAAATGAAACGGATATACCTCACAAATGGTTGTGGGTGGAGCTATGAGTGCACCTCGAGAAAGATTTCCCTGGCTAAATTAAAGAAATTTTTCAATTAAATACATTTTTGAGTTTTAGGGATAAAGGATGCTGTGGTGTGTTCAAGAGGTAAAGTCAAGTTGACCGGTCACCCCAACAAAGAACCCTTCGCATTGGTTTGTGCTGCGAATATATGCCCACTGGCCCAAGAGGAACGTACGGCTGTAGTCGATCACAGTCTGTCTGAGCTATAGATTCAGAGACTGAAGGCTTTATATCACAACTGCGACGATACCCCCCTTTATTTCCCAGTTATTTCCATTTCTCATTAAAGTCCTGCAATAGCGTCTTAACGTCGAACGTCGACTCGCTAAAGCAAGCGGCGCAAGAACTTATCTGCCTGACAAAAAGGCTCGAACTCTCCATTCCCTGCGACTAAGAGTCCAATACTCTAATATCCTGTTACTGTTGATGGTAGCTTCCTTGGGTCCTCAAAGCAATAATATATCTATATCTGGTTGAAGTATTTGTTGAGATATTGCTGCAAGTTCTCTGTGTGAGAAATGCATTTCTCGGTTGCAATGAGTTTCATAAAGGTTAATTACCGCAATTAAATTTTCCGGATTTGAAAAAAGCTTAGCCAATACGGACCGATTAAATCGCCGGGTTCTCAAGATATACGCATCTGGAGTATTACACGCCTTATAGAGGTGTTTACTACATTTACAGGAAGTCGTCGGTACAGGCCGTAGATCTGTACAACAATGAAGCGATGTGTATCAAGTCCAAGTGATCTAAAACAAGAATTAATGCAGTCAGGCTCTCGGTGTCACCTGCGATACTCCATCTCCACTGCGAATCTGGTAAGGCATCACCGGGTGTTTCCAACGACAACCCCCAAACTGTGTGTCGAGTTATGAGCTGGGTAAAACCATCTATTAATTAAAAACATTATCTTTGTTTATAAGCATTGCGATCAAGTGATATAGGTAAGAAAATGAAGAGAATATCTTGTGTCTGATCTATATTTGGCATTTTATAAATTCTGTCATAAAAAACAGCCAAATTAGGGCTCCGCTAGCACTGTTTATGTTCGTGATTTCCGTAGATTTCGCTGAGATGTTTCGCATTCAGCCCATATTTTTTAATCAAAGTGTGTCACACCGGAATCTCATAGCATTAATTATATTTAAATGACAATTCGTCTTGCATATTATCAGTGACAATGTTTAATTCATGTAAACTTAATATACTGAGTCAGTTACAGTACACGGGGGAGTAGGATGCCTATTGAATGTTAGCATCGGTGCTACAAGAAAAAAGTGAATAAATCGAAACCATGGTAGCTGTGTAAAGTACCTGAAATTGAGAATTTAAGGTCTATATCGAAACCTATATGAAACAAGTCCTATTTATAACGGAAACTTCCTGTAATTTGTTAAGAAGTTCATGTCAGAGATAAAGTATCTTTAATTTTACGTATGAATACATAAGCGTTGTGGGGCATACTATGTTAGCTCTTGCCAGAGTTAAACTGTATTATCCGTAGGCCCCGCCCTATTTATAATGTCCACAAAAAAGGTCAGTAGGTAAAAAACGGTCCCATGAACATGAGTACATGGGACTCACGTGGAGGCTATGCTGCTCTACTAGCTCTTAGCCACGTTGGCGCCATATGCTTTTGTAAAGAGGGCCGCATGCGGCTACCACGTGCGGCCAATGTGGTACTTACCACATCTTAAATCGTCATGTAGGATTCACCTGGAACCCACGTGAATAATGGCTAGCACGTTGGCTACGACCCAGCAACACTGGGTCAACATGATATGAGCCAAGTATCATGATGAAAGTACATGATACCCACGTTTGTTCGATGTGGCAGTGAAAGCGTCTCCCTTCAGACCATTCTACCCCTACAGACCACCCAGCATTGTTGTTGTGAAGGGGGATAAATTTGTCCAAACTGGGTGAACACATAAACTAAACAAACCCTAAATCAAATATAAGGTTCCATCGCTAAATTTTATTGCGTATCACTTAATTATTGCTCACTGACGTGCTTACATATTTATCACTCATTTCTTTCTTGTGGATATCTCGAATCATTTATTTACCATAACTTGTAGCTCAAGCTGTATAATTTTTGTTAGTTTGAAAGTAGAAGAAATTTTGGCCACACAAGGAGTTTTTTAACCGAAAGAAGCAAGTGAACCGTCCGATGTTTTTTACCGGCTTAGTGTGCCGGAAGAAAAGCTCCTCCTATGCCTCTGCTGAGCAAATTTTGATTTGCCTTGGCAAAACTTGGGAAGAAATTTTTTCCTTCGTTAGAAGCCTCAAGTCGACTAGCTTCAAAGTAAAATCGTAGCACGGAAGCCATAGGAGAATGTCGAGTTCATTGTCGAGGTTTAGAGGAAGTTTCCTTCATTAGGCAAATCAATGAGGATTGATGAAAAGTCGCCAAAAGTTAGCGGGAAAGTTTCATTTGCCTCTCCCAAGTTAGTACGGCTGCCTGACAATAGTCCTTTTAAAACAGATTAATATTATTTTATTGTCCTGTTCTCAGCCCAGATTTCTGATACCGAATGCCTTGGGAGAAAAGTTGCATTAGATTTAAATTCATTTACATTGGAGGCACACACCAGAGTATTACTGGATATATTTACTGCTTACGCTTAGCAGTATTAGCATTTATCTACGTACAAAAGAGTGCTAAAGTAATTTAACTCATAATTATTATACATCACCTCATTAACATCAACGAGGACACTTTCGTCACTTTTCAAATAGTAGTATTTCGAAAGAAACTGATCTTTATAGCCTGCTCTAGCGAAGCGGCAGCGATTGCTGTATTGACGACAGCTCCGTGTCTTCCACGTGCACCGAGGAGCGGTCTTTCTGTTTTGTGTCTGCAGTGTTGTCGTTGGGGGCGGTTGCTGTGTGCTAAGCTGAAGGTTTTCTTTGTTATGGAGGTTGTGATATGCTACAGTTTGTGTCTTTCCTTGCGTGCTCTATGAATTAATGTGCTAAAGAATTAATTTTAGATCAATAGCGTTCTTACTTCGTGTGTTACGCTTTTCAATAATAGATAAAAGAAAATTGGAGCGAATAGCTTCATAGCTCAGCAGCTGTCATCGGTCAAATAGATTGTAAGAAAGTGGGCAAAATCTTCGAAATAATATGAATCAGGCAGCATTACGAAGCTGATGTAGATATCTATGATACGGCGGGGACTATCAATCGGATGCAACAGGGCAAGGTTTTTCTAATAATTATTTTTATGCACTTGAGCTGTTTTGTATCAGCGCGTAGGAATCTGCATCATTGTTTGCCGTTACCGTGGGAATTCCGCTATGATGCAGATTTCGTAATCAGGTTTCTTTTTTATGGAGATCGATGACGAGGTGGCAGAAGAAGGCTAAAGTGAAATCCTTATCACTTTATTACCTGAATGCATTTCTTGACACGTTGGATATTTTGGCGATCCTGTGCCCTTCTGATGGAATTCCGTAGGCAAGCCCTAGACCATGTTGCAGAAGAAGGCTAAATTTGGCATACGGTACTTATTGTTATTGACAATGAATGCAGTTCTTGGTCTTCCAGCGTTTCTTGCCGTTCCCGTAGAATCTGACATTCATTACTTTTCTCTACATCGAAATTATATTTTCTGTTGGTTTACGATGTACGGAAAATCAGCAGACGAAAATTCTGCTCTGCTGAAACTATCTCACTGTGTATTCTGGATACGCAGCGGAAATGAAATTCAGTGATGTTTCAGCGCTTACTCATACAGGTGATAATTTTTTTTTGCATGCCATCTAAGGGAGGGAAGGAGTATGCAGCAGACGAATTGAAGTGTTCTGCTCAGAAGAAAGCACGTATCTCTTATGATAATTTCAGTTGGCCGTCGTAGCGTTTTCCTCGACATATATGTATTTTAGTAGGGAAAGTACATTCAATGAGGAAGTGTGATGAAGAAGGAGCAAGTCAAAGAAGAGAAGATTCCACACCGGCCTACATTAAACAAATATATTGATGATTCTTGCGGGAATTTTTTCACGCGCCGGTCCACTATTGCATTAAACAAAGCAGATAATGATGGGCTACTGATCAGTATCCACGGGTCCCGAAATAGTGAGAAAAATCGAATACGCCGACAAAAAAATTGAAATGTGTAAGATTAGGAAGGGCTAAATTACCTGTAAGCTGTGGGAAAGACAGCGTAAAAAAGGCGTTCAAATACATTGGAGAACAATGCAAGAAGCGCCGTCATGTTTCTGTCTTTGTCAAGACACAAGTGCGAATTCCTTGCTGGCGGAATAAATTATGATTAATTTAGTAGTGAAATAAATACACTAGAAAAGGTTAGGCGAGATACGGACTGCGTAACGAAAGACAGGAGTAAGCGATGGACGTATGTTCAGACGGGTTGGGTTAAGTTAGAAGCACTACCTCAGGTTAAACTTTGGTAAGTGAAAACATTTACCAACTGTAGAATATCCACGGGTTCCGGAGACGACAGATACCTCCATAGGAGAACAACTATCCCCATATGAGGTTAACTACCCCTTGGAAGGACAACTGCCCACTGGGAGAACAACTACCCCCAGGAGATAAATGCCTCCGGGAAGTTAACTACCCCTAGGAGGATAACTACCTACTGGGAGGGCAACTACCGATTTGAACTAATAAACACGATAAAATTAGATGTGCAACTAATTACATTAAAAGCCAATAACAAGCATATCGGTACCGGGAAATTTTTCAAACACTCAAAATAAAGTTAGTAAACCATGAATGTTTTTACGGGTCCAGCTAGTTATTATTACTACTGGTAAGAAATGCAGTTGAAAATAAAGAGAATAATTATTAAATAAAACACATATTTATTTCTTTGAATGGAAACATTTTGATATGTTGAAAGTCCGCCATGAGTACTAAAACAAAAGGCACTTCGATATGAAAAATGCAAATTTCAATAAACGCAATTCACAATTTTGCAGATAGATTAATTGACTACTGAAGTTCCACTGTATTTGGATGCATAGGCAACTATTATTACAATTTCCATCGCAATTATTTGTTCAAATTTATAAAGCTATGGTTTTGAATCAACTAAACTCGGTTTATGTATCAATTTCTTGCTACTAAATACTTCAAGAGGAATTTTACAGTCAACAACCATTTTACAGATTTATTCTACTCACAATTTGTCTAATTTTTCTTAACCGTAAGACTTGAGCCATAGCTCGATGTCTGCACAGATTTCCCAAGTTCTAATATTAGATGAAGCCTTTAAAAACTTCTTAGTAAATTATACTTTCATACAGTTATAGCATGATTATAGGTAGTAGTCTCTGAGAACCTAAAAACTTCGCCTTCCATATTCCTCCTGCATGATATGAGACAGTTCACGAAGAATTCTTTAGCGACTTTTACGCCATATTCGTAATGCATGATAGGCTACGGAAGGTTTTAAGAACTCCTGAGAAACTTTTACCTCAATATTCCTAATGCATGATAAAAATAGAAGTTTGTCAGAACCCCTTAAATAATTTTATATCAATATTATCACTGTATGATACATGATGGAAGTCATTAAGAACCCCTTAATAACTTTTACGTCAATATTCTAACTGTATGATATCAGATAGAAGTCTTTAAGAACTCCTTTATAACTTTTACGTCAATATTTCGACTGTATGATATCAGATGGAAGTCTTTAAGAACCCCTTTATAACTTTTATATAAAAATTCCCCCTGTATGATATAAGATGGAAGTCTTTAAGGACCTCTTTATAACTTTTACATAAAAATTCCCACTGTATGATATAAGATGAAAGTCTTTAAGAACTGCTGACTTACAACGGGTCTTCTCATTTGTCTCGGTAGGCACAGAGCGGTCGAGGAGAAGGAAGCATGACACAACGATCGTGTTTTATCTCTGCCTGCAGCTGCGCAGAGCTGCTTTTTGCTTTTCCCTTCATGAGCAGTTCATTTATTATGGAATGTAGCATGACCAGGGAAATTCAGCTAAGTTAGAATGGAACACTGATGTTGCTAGCTTGCCTTGGCATGGGATTAGACCGCAAGGCTAGGGAATTGAATAAAATAGATTTAACAGAGCACGAAAACTGGTGTATTGAGTTAATTTGTGGGGTAATGACGTGCCAAAATATATTAGCTGAATACTGTAGAACCAATTAACGAGAATTAGTGAAGGTGTCGGTGCACTGCTCAGCAAAATTCAGTTAAATGGCAACGCATTTATACGTCAAAAGAGGGAAGATTTTAACTATTTTGTACATAACAATAATAATACTCATATATCAGGTATAGGCAATGTGAGGTGTGCAGTGTTTCTCCTGAATGAAACATACTAGTAGCTATATTTTTATTTTATAACAAATAAATAGAATCCAATATAATGATCGTGGTCGCTAGTATGATTATAATGTAGTACACAATATTACAAATCTTTTCATATACTGACGATCAGTTTGACAATGACTCCGGTTATTGAGCAGGTTCTCAGAGCGCGTGCCTGATATGATACATATGTGTATTTAATATACTTATTTTAAGAAGTTCATGATAATGTATGTCGCCTTAGTAACGGCGTCAAATCATTATATGCCACCAATTCACTACCTACTATTGGTGTTTTATATATAAAAATGTGTGTGCCTATAATATGTATTTTTATGAGTTTTTCATGCTGATGAAATTAACTTCGGTGATACAACGACGTCTAGCAAACTAGTATTAAGTACCAGGTATCGCATTATTAAGACTTGACGAAGAAGATTTTCAAAAAAATTGGAATTGTTATTAGTGTAATATGACTTGGAAATAGAAAATGTCCGTGAAGCTAAAATTACTGGATTAGCCTGAGAATTTGCTCTATTTTTTTCGGTAAATACTCGAAATATCAAAATGCTGTAATAAGATCTGTGTAAATTACGTATATACTCATTTAGTGATATAAAATATATGCACTTATATACAGTTAGCGCACGAATTATGCGTATACTTTCTACTTTTTACCATTTTATTGAATATCTCAAAAACTATTGATTCTACATGACTAAGGTTTTCACAGGGTAAAAAGCATGTAATAGTGAAAATACCACGCAATTATCGGAACAAAATGTTATTTTCAAGAGTCTGGACAAACGAAACTTACAAAGGCTATTCGGCCAAAATGATTCGTGGAGTTGAAAAATGATTACACAATTACAAATTTAATAATAAACTGCATGACCTTTCATCTTGACAACGTTCAACATCCTTTTCCTACAGTTTTTGATTAGATTTGACGTCGTTTCAGTTAGGATATGGCTCCATTCTTCAATGGCAACCCATTTCAGTTCCTAGTGGTTCTTTGGAGCTCAATTATCGATTTTGACTTTCAATTCTCGCCATTGATCTTCGATGGGGTTCAGGTCAGGACTCATCGACGGCCACTGTAGCAGTATTACCTTCTTTTTTACAAGCCAGGTGGTCGTAGATTTTGATTTGTGCTTTCGGTTATTGTCGTGTTGTAAGACCCACCATCGTCCAAGATCCAAACTCTGAGCCGTTGTCTTGAGGTTTTCGTTCAAACAAGTTACATAGTCATCAGATTCCTTTGTCCCTTCGATTGCAACTACTTTTCCCGGACTGCTTGAAGAGAAACAAGCCCAAAATATCTTTAAGTCAACTCCATGTTTAACTGTTGGTGCAAGGTTCTTCGGCATGAGAGCCTTACCCTTCATGCGCCAAAAAGCTCGATTTTTGTTCCTTCACTCCATAATACTCGGTCCCAAAGCCTTTATCTTTAACCAAGTGGGCTTTGGCGAAGTTCAAGCGAGTAGCAACATGTCATGGATTGTGAAGTTGAGTTTGTCGAGGTCGTTAACCGTGCAAGCCGTCCCTGTTCAGACAGCACCGGATTGTGCACTTACTCACGCTAGTTCCCTCAATATCCAATCTCCCTGCAATATTGTCCAGCACCACTCGTCGATTAACACTAATCTCACGGCACAGTTTTCCCGCAGTTCTTAACGACAGCTTTTATTTCCGGCTACGTCCATGCAGTGTTTCTACAATACCAAATTCAACAACATTCTTTATTACAGATCGTACTTTAGATTTTTGGATTATGGGATATCCAAGCGTTTAGAGATGTCGCCATAACTATGTCCTGCCTTGTGGAATTCAATAGTCTTCTATCTCAAGCAAACAATCGGCTCCTTTGTCTTACGTATCGTGACGCTGGTATTTAAATACGGAAGCACGATTTTTTTTGCACCATGTTCGTCTTAGTAGCATTAGTAGTAGCACAAGTAGTAGTAGTAGCACAAGTAGTAGTAGTAGTAGAATGATGTTACGTCTGAAACAGTCTAGAACGCTTGATACGCCTAGAACATGAAAAAAAAGAATTATTATAGTTCATTCCTCTCAAGTTAAGCAATTTTCTCAGCTATAAGAATAATTTTGAATACCTGAATTGATAACAACTTACCTGCTGAGGTATTATGACATGCCCATTGGCTCTGGAAATTGGGTTTGATATTCCTTGTTATGTAGTTTACACAGTGCAAAACACTTAGGACTGTGTAAACAACAGCATTAAAGTTATAGCATATTATTTAAAAAGTAAAGGGTGTGCGAATAATTTTGTTGCATATTGTGAATAGAGTGCATTTATCTCACACACACATGTAGGGCCTACACTATATAGACTTGAATTTGTCCAGGTTCCCTCCTATATCAAAATAAGAGAGATAATATTTGAAAGTGGAATTGGTAGCTTGCAGCTTCATTGTTTAACAAACAAGATCAGGTTGTAGCCACAGCTGGTACAGTGCATTATCCTTATAGTACAATCCTCATCACACGAACATGGATGTTTCATGTATGCGATGAGGGTTGCTGCTAATTCCTTGCATCTTTTCTAACGGCGATCATGGCTAAGCAGCTAGCTTCACCATTTTCGCTTCTTCACCATATTCAATCATTTGATACTTGCCAAGTCTAAACGAAAAAGAAACAAAATAACTGCCAATCTCACTGTTAAGATTTCGCTTTCGAACTCAAAATTAAACGAAGTTTCCAGTATGGTCAATACCATATTTCTTGCTGCTATGCTACAAAGAAAGTCTGCTTGAAGATAGTAGCAGTACTAATAACTGCTGATGGTGTAACAATTTTCGTCGCTATCTTTTATTCACCTTTTCATACACTGATACCTGAAGCTGAATAGAAGATATAGCGTTTGCTCGTAGATAATTATAAAGTGCATTCATCAACGCTGTGCTGGTTCTATCTAGCCACTAGATTGCTGATTGCCTTTACTAACAACAAATACAGTGCCGGCAAAAATAATCTTTTCACTTCAATGGCAAGACATGAGAAATGTGAGTTAGTATTTCGTTTGCCCTACCCGACTTAATAAAGCGAGAAGATGTTAGTGATGATGCATTCCCTCCGCCCACTCATAGCAAACGTTCATCACCCAGCCGACCCTCAGCGAGGGTTGTGTGCTGCTGCAGTGAGGTTGATAGTGGGTCGCTCTTGCCGGCGTGTTATTTTTTCTTTCTTATAAGTTTGAAGTCCTGTAACCTTACAACTACTGCACACAATGGGTCAAAATATGCTTCGAATGTAGGAGTAAACCCTTGCATTAACTATGCTAGAAACGGAAGACTGAAACGTGAAGAGCATGGGTTTCTTTCCGGTACGCCGACTTTCAAGACCCAGGTCCTTCAGCAGGCGATCGTGAATTGTTCTTGTTGAGACGCTCTGGAAGAACTGAAGGTGTTTGTTTTTGAGTTCAACGACAGTTAAAGCATGATTTGGGATAACCTCGCGCTTCAGAAGCTTACTTGTTCTTAGTGCAGTTTTCTTTGGTGTGCCAGAGCCTGATTTCTTCTGTGGTACCGTCCCTGTTAGTAATTTTGTCCCCGACCTCTTAAGCTGATAGATTGTCGCTTCTGACAATCACAGAGTCTCTCTTTTCTAGCATAATTAACGAAAGGATTTACTCCTTCATTTGAAGCATTTTTGGTATTTTTCTACTAAATGTCCCAACTTAATATTCAAAATATTTTTTATCCATTACTGGAGAATGAACCATTCTAAGACTTTTTTCAGGACTGACGCTTTCATAGGAAATGCTTAGTTTTCGAGATATTTGACTTTGGAGTTTTCATTGCTTCTCTGTGGGGAAAAAGGTTAGGCTGGTTAAGGTTAGGTGAGGTGAGGTTAGGTAAGGTTAGGTTAGGTAAGGCTAGGTAAGGTTAGGTAAGGTTAGATAAGGTAAGGTTAGGTAAGGTTAGGTTATATAAGGTAAGGTTAGGTAAGGTAAGGCTAGGTAAGGTGAGGTTAGGTAAGGCTAGTCTAGGTTAGTTAATAGTAGTTCACGTCTGTATGGGGTCACCGCTTATTTTTTTTCTAATAGGAAAACAATGGGAATTGCAAAGTTAAATATCTCGGAAACTAAGCATTTGCGACGGAAATGTCGTTCGTGAAAAATGTCTTAAAATGCTTCATAGTACCTAAATATATCAATATTTTTTCTAATAACGAGTTGTGACCTTTAGTAGAAATTTACCACATTTTTTGATCCATTGTGTATAGTTGTTGTAAAGTTATATGACTTCAAACTTATAAGAAAGATAAAATAACACGTCGGCGAGAGCGACCCACTATCAACCTCACTGCAGCAGCACACAACCCTCGCTGAGGGTTGGCTGGGTGATGGACGTTTGCTATGAGTGGGCGGAGGGAATGCATCATCACTAACATCTTCTCGCTTTATTATGTCGGGTAGGGCAAATGAAGTACTAACTCACATTCTTCGTGTTTTGCCATTGAAGTGAAAAGATTTCTTTATTTTTTTTTGCCGTTACAGTAGCTTAATATTTGTATCATCTTTCCCTGAAACACCGTCGAGTGAGAAGCAAGTTACTGGCATAACATTGTTATAAAACTGTCATCCTTTGTTTCCAGCTATCGTCTTCAAATAGGCAAAGATATGAGCATTATTTGCGGCTTTCAGATTCTAAGTGAAAATAATGCTTTATTGACAATAGTGTGTTGCTCTAATCGCTTGTCCCTTCCCCATGAGCATCGTCTTTTCGAATGCTTCTAAGACTCTTGTCATGGAGGCGCCGAGCTTGTAGGAGGCCGCGAGCTGTGTGATTCTGAGAGGAATCTTGTTGAAGAACTGGAATTGCAACGACCCAATCGTCAGCAACTAAGTGAACATTGCCATTGCGTAAGTCTATGGTATTTCCACACAGGATTTAATTAAGTAACCAATTGCAGCATTAATTTAATGATTGCTTCAATTCAGAAGCTTAATATTAAAAATTCTTTATCGTAGCTTATACTTTGGCCAGAAAAATTAAAGTTGCTATCTGAGCTTACTGCTGTTGGGTTATTATTTCTCCAGTATGAATGAATGAACGGTGGGAGTTTCAACGAGGATTAAGCTAATGAGCGGTGGAAGGCTGTTGATATATTCTACAATCAACTCGACGTGAGGTGTCGGTATTTCATCTAATATGCTCTAGCTAATTACCTCCGCCAAGGAGGTTATGTTTTCGTCAGGTTTGTCTGTCTGTCTCCAAGACAACTCAAAAAGTTTTGGACGGATTTTGACGAACTTTACAGGTATTGTTGTGTATGTTAGAAGGAACAGATGATTAACTTTTGATGAAGATCCGTCCATCCGTTTGTTTGTTTGTTTGTCTGCCTCTTTTTTCTTAATGCCATAACTCAAAAAGTTGTGAACGGATTTTTATGAAGCTCACACAAGTTGTTGAGTATGTCACGAAAAGTAAATAAATAAATTTTTGTGTTGCTCTGTATGTTTTTGTTCGTTCATTAGTAACTGTTTCTAATTTTATGCTTGTTAGCAAAATAACTCAAAAAAATTAGAAATGGATTTTTTATGAAATTTATAGGAGTTGTTTCGAATGTTAGAAGATATGAATGATTAAATTTTGGTGCAGATCGGTTTGTTCGTTTGTATGTTTAACCCATGTTTGTCATAATGTTTGTTAGCAGCATAACTCAAAAAGTTATGAACAGATCTTCACGAAAACTACCTAAACTGTTAATACGATCAGAGGGCACGAATGATTAGATTTTGGAATTGATACAAAGAAAATTATGGTCTTAACTAAATTGAATTTTTCGTTACCGTTGCCTCGCTTGGCGGAGGTATGCGCTCTCAGACTGCTGTAGTTTATCTAATGATATTCTAATGGCTACGATACTCTGCTTGGCGTCCATGAATTTGCTAAATATTGCACCATGTTTGCTGGCAGTGGCTCAGACAGGCAGGAACCTTGGCATCGTCTAATCTCTGGGAATCCTTTTTGGTCCGTCCATCATAAGATGTCTAATTTAAATAATCTTAAATGTTTTATTCCCCTAAGCTAGTTTCTCTAGTAGGCAGGTGGATACTGTGCCTAATTTCGGTTTCTTTAAAAGTTTCTAAATTATCGGAGCCACTTAGTCTCGCTTAATTTGAATTTCGTAAATATATATATATATATATATATAAAAGTGTCGACTTAAAAGCATTGACGTTTCGGGATTATATTCCCATCGTCAGAATTTAAAATCTAAATAAAAGGATGTGACCGCTTACAACAAGAATTTTTTTTTCATTAACTAGCTGGGGACACAGGTGTTGTCGTGTGGGAGTGTAAAAGGTGAATGACTGAAGTAAGCTCGAGGGGTCTTAATATCAGCGCCGGTACAGTCGGGCAGTCAGGGAGCGTCGTTGGCTGTAAGGGTGTACAGTCGGGGAAAAAAAAAGTCCGTTGTGAATTGTAGTGAGAAGAACTGCATCGTTCCTCCCGCCGTTGGCGGAAGGAGTGTACAGTCGGGGAAAAAACGTCAGTTGTGAATTGTAGTGAGGATAACTGCTGAAGTCATTATCTCAATGCTTTTAAGTCGACACTTTTGTTAGCTGGAATACTCTTACTTTAATATATATATATAAATATGACTTCTCCTATTTTATTCATTTATTTTAATTATTATTTTTGCTCCCATTTGCGAGCATATATTTCATCCATTCGCATTCTCCACCTCATCCTTATTTTGACGTGATTTTTGTGTCTCGATAATTTTTTTTTCTGAGGCAGTGAGCTGGCAATGAGGATGATGAGCTCTGCGATGTTTTTGTTAGAAAACGTTGATGAGCATTTCTGCACTTGACTTCTAAGTGAAGGCTACAAAATTTCAAATTTTCACCGCAATATTCCTGCCGTCATCCATAATATAATTGCTGTATTCAGTCTAAATTGTCTCAGTCCATTAGTGAATTTCAAGGTTCACCTAAAACATCCCAGTTTTTTACTATTTTTTTTATTTGTTGCTGCATTCCATCTCCATCTGTAAATTAATTTCAAAGTTTACAGGTGAAATAGCATAATAATTTTCTGCTTTTCACACTCAATGCTATTACACTCACCTTTCAACGTATTCACTCATGATTTCAACCACAACTATTTTGAAGAGAATAATTTGGCCACTTAATAGTTTTCTTTCAATTTTTCAAAAAGCTAGTTAACTTTCTAGTCGTTCTGCACATGCACTACAGTCTCATAACTGTTGTCTGTCCGGCATCAGTCTATCAAATATGCTCAAATGACATACTTTCATTGAGATGCGATAAAAAAGATAAAGTTTTATCCATCCTATAGAAGAGTTTAGGTCTTTCCAAAGCTGTGCCCTGGCCGAGTTCCGAGCAGATTTAGTGGCTGACTTGCTATTTATTTCAGCCGAGGACCTTCCATTCTAAATTTAACGGAGTTTTATTTCAATGAAGATCAGCAAAGGATCAGTGGACGGATCAGTTGTGAAGTGGATGAATGCGTGGGGATTGTGGCATTTATGCAGGGATCCAAGTATTTATGTGTAGATCCATAGGACCATTTTGTGCTTCTGAAGAGAAAGCTGCAATTTTGGTAACGAGAATTCTTCCTGCCGATTTCATGGCCGGCCTCCCTCGCCATTATCGAACGGAATAGACTGCAAAAGAGAAATGGATGACCTTTAAGTGGAAAGCAAATGCCTTCAGGAAAATGCCTCCATTAAGTCCTGATATCGATTGAAAAGAATTTTGCTGCAATAGCATTGAACTGAAGCATTCTGCAGGATCAACTTCACTCTAATGCTTCTTGAAAGCAATTACAGAATTTTACTGCTTAAATAGAAAAAAATTGTGAATTAGTCTTCACTAGAATACAAGTTTCCGTTTCGTTTCAGTGAAGATGAGTCACTCATGTTAGTCATGAGTCACATCAAACCCCACGATAAGGACAGTACGTCTCTGCGGTGAGTCATGTCGTGGCTCCTAGTTAACAGTTGAATCTATACATATCTGTGCCAGCCATGAGACATGTCATTTCTATGGTAGGCAGTTAAATACCTCTGTGCCAGCCATGAGACATGTCATTTCTATGGTACACAGTTAAGTACCTCTGTGCCAGCCATGAGACATGTCATTTCTATGGTAGACAGTTAAGTACCTCTGTGCCAGCCATGAGACATGTCATGTAGAATGACAGATGGTCGGTCACATTCTTCCTGCTAGGTCACGTCACTCCCTATGACAGCAAAAGTACGACATTGGTGGAGGCACTAGACATAAGTTATGCTATTTCATGCCCAGTGAGAGAAAGTGAGAGAAAACTTTTGAGTGGAAAGGGATATAATCAAACGCTCCCTCAAATTCAGTATCGTTTGTCTCACTCTTCCCTCCTGGCTTCCAAGCATTAATTTTCCTTCTGTTGAAGAGTACATCTTTCTTCATGTGCAGTCACGTTTCTTCTGCCCTTGATGCCGGCTGCCGTAATCAGTGGGAGCACGAAAATGTCAATCTTTTAAGTGCACAAGACAAAGAAATTAAGTCCCCAGGGTGGCTTTTATTGCGGAAATGCTCTGTGTTTTGCTAGAATTTTGATGAAACATTTTGTGCGCGCTTGAAGCTGCAACCTTCTACAGGCGTCGGGGTCATTCTGACGACTCCCACAGCACTTATACACTGCAATAATCAAATCTATTTGTCGCGTTATGTTTGTTGCCTTGAATTAAATTGATGCATAAACGACGGAATACTAATTGTTTTTCTGTTCAATAGTAAATCCTAAAGGAAGCAGAATCGTCGAAGATTTCATGTACTTCAGAAAATTTCGCATCATGTAAATGTAAATTTAGGCACACCTTAAGTCTACAGAAGGTGTTATAATTTCAGAAAATACATCTGTGGTTCGGGATCGGAAAAACGCAAGTCACATTGGAGCCATTATCAACTTACATCAATTGTAATTTTTGTAACGAAAAGTAAGCCCATTAGGCAGCATCGTACCGTCAGTTACACTATAGCTGATATTGGAAGAAAATTCCTGTCTAACTGTTCTTATGAAATAATACTTTTACCATTAGCACGCCCCTTACAAACACACTAAAAGACAGCAAGTCGGGATAAAAGAAGCACAAATCGAAACACCGGCTGGATGGCAAAGTGGAAATAAGAAAACCAGATGTAAAGGGACCATTGGTTCCCCTACTGCAACTTTAGAAATTTGTGAAATCATCTTTCTTTCTACACTAACAACTGGAGAATGGTACTGTTGGAAAAGCTATGCAATATTATTTGAACGTAGCTATTCAATTTGGTTTCGACAAACCGTACCTGCTGTCAAATTTTTTAGCGATAAATGACAACGTTATACATACGAAAGCGCTCCTATATTATGGCGCCCTACAAATGTGCAGCAAACGCGGCAAACTAGTGCAGAAGTATGACTAAGCAGTTGACAGCAACTAAAACCGTATGGAAATCTTGAAGAAATTTTACGGGAATAATTTGACATTCGACTCTTGAGGCTATACGGTACAAACAATAATTTTTAACGTCGCGATGCCAATGACTTCCACACGAAGGCCAGTGTAATAAATAAAATAACATAGCGTAGAAAAAATTTAATCTGTACAAACAACAATGTAACCCAGGCCCATAAATTAAGCGAGACTTTTGCTTAAGAAGGTAAAGGTAAAATCAACTTTGACTGCACCTTCTTCTGGAATATCCACTCGCCCTGGCTTGTGTTGCAGATAGAAGCCAACTGGCCCCAGAGGAGTCAATACAGCTGCAGCCGGCCAAAGATCGTTAAGAATTATAGCACCGTAGCGGAAGGTTCAACAACCCGCTACCCCTACCCTCCCATTCCTGAGAAGATAAGTGTCCCCACGTGGCATGCACACCAAGCAAGTTTGCTGACGCAGCGCATCGGTCAACACAAAGACCTCTCACCAGTTTGGGGCTCGTGCCCGGCTCCTTCATCACAAGTGTGCAGCACGCTAAGCCTGCTACTGATCGAGATTGCGAACAACAAGAAAAACGAATGAGGATTGCAAATAAATTCTGAAAAACGGGATGAACAATACAACTCCGTACATGTACAAGATGCGTTCCATAAGTAATGCCACCAAAAAAAAAAAAAAATTCGCTGAACCTATAAACACGCTTAGTCCAAAATTTTTAAAATATCATCCTTTTGCCTCGGCACGCTTCTGAAGACAGAGTTTCCAGGCTGGATACACATCTTAGAAGGTGGCCTGTGTGCTTGCAGCCTTGCTTGCTTCTGTATTCCATCGAATGTTACGATTGATCATCGTATATACAGCGGACTTAAGTGATCCTGTTCATAAATTACTTGCTGGGGATGCTGATGTTAGTTTGCTAGCTGCTCGTTAGAATCCTAGTAATAAGTTGGACATTCCGGCGTCCATTCGGCGTGATTTGGAGGGGATTGATTCTTGGTGTTCTATGTGGGATGAGATTAAATTCACGTTAGCCTAAAACAGGTTCGTGTATAGGTCACTTACAGTGAGTCCTGTTTTCCCCACACTCATACTGGACGGTGTGTCGCTTCTGCATAAATTCTAATCCTTATAAGTTGAAGTTGAATGCTCACATCCCTTCAGTTGCCTCACGATCATTGCAGAAAATCGGTCTGACGCGACTTACTTGAAATGTGTTTGGCTCAGTGGAGTTGATACGTCGCTGATTTAATTGCTATGTCCTCCCCTTATAGAATACTGCTCCCTAGTCTGAGGTTCTGCTGACGACTTTCATTTGAATTTTCTTGGCAGAGTGGTTGGTCGATGCGCGTCTATGCTGGATTGTGCTGTGCTTTGTGATCTGACACGACGTCGCAGAGTTGGTGTGGTTTGCTTTCTTTAAAAAAAATGTATAATTAATTACAAGCCATATTCACCCACCGGCGTTTTTTCTTTCGGAGCCATTTGCTCGGGTGTTGCATACTCGGCGTACTGCTACCCTTCGTGAGTTTGTCCTGGGATCGGTACGTGAGTATCCTGGTTCCCTTCGTTGGTACGATCATTGGCAGTTTTAAGCAATTTCTAAGCAGACTGATTCTGTGATCTTTAAGTCTCTCTTTCTTATTTCTCTTGCTGGGCTGGTTGCGTGGGGATTGATAACCTTGTGGAGGTTTCTCCGTTCCCACGTCGCTAATCCATTATATTTTTATGATAATTATACAACTTACAAGTAAGATAAAGTGTTCCAAAAACAAATTAATAAATGGCACAACCATGATTCTCTGCAACATTTATTTCCACTGACAATAAAGTAAAAGTCATTGAAAAGAAAATACGGCTGATATTTGGGGCTGAGGGGGTCTCATTCACAGCAATTATTAGATTGTAGAAGAACGAGGCACGCATGCAAACATGCAAATACTGAAGTTTTTGATTTTTACTCATCGATTAAACATTTGAGTCTTGACTATTACTTAGGTATGCATCGGTTGAAGGTTCAATTGTCTGTTCTTCCTAACATACCGAACAATCCCTGTAAGTTTCATGAAGATGCGTCTCTAATCATTCCAGTTATTTTAATGATAGACTGACAGACAAACGCCGATGAAAACAAAACCTCCTTGGTGGAATTATGTGTTGGGAAATGCACGCAATAATTCAATAGAATGCTGTAAATAACAAAAAGTTCTGTGTTGCCAAGAGTATAAAAGTTGTATAAATATTGTAAAGTTTCTAGAAAGTCTTTTAAATAACTGAAATATTGAGAAATACACACAATAATACAGCAGAATGCTGTAGCCAAAGAGAGGTCTGTGCCGCCAGAAAAGTAAAAGTCGTATGAATAAAAAGCGAAACACCCAAAGCTGAGGGGAAAAATAAACAAACAGTCAGGACGGAGAAGCCACTTCTGAGGCCTCGAGGACCCAAAGAAATTTCGCTGGTTCAGATTTTTCATAATTTTTTTATTTTCCAGGAAAAATTATCGAAGGCAAAGAGGAGGAAAAGTAGAAGGTGGAGAAGGGCGATAGGGCCAATGAAATATGACCGCTAGAGAGTAGCGAAATGTTGCCAAGCCAGTCTATAGACTGCGAAATTTATCGTGTGCTGTGTAGAACTGCGGTGTTGAGGCTACGACACGAAGATAAACCGCCGTCATATTATTAGAAGCGCTAGATGATGAAATTTATCGGTTGACCGTCTCCAAAAATTATTTGAAATAAGCTAAGTATTGCGTAAATATGGTACATTAGAGGAAGTAAATATGATGATCATATTAATGGAAATACTGCGTGGAGTAATTTGTGGGCTGACCGTGTTAAAATTCATTTGGAACAATTAATTCTGCATGAGGATCGAACTGCTACTGTCGTCTACCGTACATATATCGGGCTAGATCGGTCATGCATGCCATTCTGGCTATGTAAGGCACCTAGAATGGCCGGCTAAGTCTTCAGATTTGAACCCCATCTAGAATTTATGGGACCATCTTGAATGACACAAGTTAGGCACCGAGAAAATCATCCACCTTCTTTGGCAAATTTAAGAAATCGATTGAAGCAAGGGTGGTTCAAAATAGATCAAGTGTACCTTACGTCTTGTAGACTTAATGCCTTCCAGAGTTACTGCTATTATACGCGCTTGTGGAGATCCTACACCTTATTGGTAACAGGTCCGGTGAGTTTATATATTTCGTAAGTATGATTTCAAAAATGTAATGCAATATTTGAGCCGTCCAATTGCTTATTTTATCTCACAATATATGCAAGGCAGTAATTTTATTTGAGCCTTTGAATACTATATACCTATTATTAAGATACTATTCATATTAAAAATCAATTGATATAAGCTAATTTCTCTATAAAAAATACCGCTCCGAAATGACGACGATTTTTTATTGAAAAGATAAAGGTGTCCTATTCTCGAAGCAGGAGGGTTGGGCATTGTAATTTATCAGCATGCACTACTTAACTAATAATACCATAGATATAAGCAACTAATGAAGTACTCCGAAAAAAAAAAAAACAATCTCCGCCAAGCGGTGCAATGCTAACGAATATATCGAAATTGTTTAAAATCCACAATGTCTTTCAGATCATCATGAAAAAGAATTATCTCTTCCTTGTTCTAACAGTTACTGTAAATATCTGTAAAGTTGCTGTAAAGATAAGTGCTTAATAAGTTTTTGAGTTATGTTGCTAACAGGAAGACATACAAACAACGTACGCAGAAACATCACATCCTTGGCGTATGTAGACTACTAATAGGCTTAATTAGATAACTACCTATGGAAATTATTATATGGCATAAAAAGTAAAGCAGCTCAACTTGGAGTTTCTACTCAAAAAAAGAAGGCCTTTAAAAGTTATGTGACATAAGTTTTTTTTTAAAAAGGTTACGGCGTCTGCCATATTCTAGGAGCAGTCAGTGATTTGACCTTCAGTATTCTTTATGGAAGGGGAGATATGTAAATTTCTTCTAGTTAATTGGTGCGAGTTTAACTACAGTTTTATTTTCTGTATTGCGCTTTATCAGTAGAAGGAAACAACTTTTATTATTGGTGCTTCGGCGTTTTCTGATAGCTAACAAGCAAAGTTGAAGCGGGGTTTTGTTATGCCATGTGTATTTTGTTATTCTTGAAGAGTTTTGCTATCTATATAGTGTTTTGACATTCAAAAGTGCTGGGTATTCTATACTTGTTATCATATGAAAATTCTTGAGCCAGTTGCAGACGACAGTCTTTTATCCTGTGTTTTCACTTCATCACGTTCGAAATCGTAGCTATGTCTGTGTAAACAGCAAGAAAAAAGGCTCTACTTTCTAAAACGACAGTCGCTAAAAGTTTGAAAAGACACTTTGTGACACTTTGTGAGCCTGTGGATACGACGGTAAGCATTTTATCGAAACATTTGCTAGACACAAAGTTGTGTTAGTAAGGACAGCTCAAAGTATTCGAACGCAGTGAAGTGAAAGCACAGGACAAAAGACTATCGTCTGCAGCGGGCTTTAGACAGCCAATAATAGCTTTCGTATTCAAAAAGCGCTTTGACAATCAGCAAGTAGCTTAGTGATTAGTAATTGCAAACAGGCATCCAACTCGCTTAGTACTGACACAGAACTTTTGTGTAAGGCACATGCTCTGGTATTCGCAACTTTTTGTATTCATTACTTCTTGGTATACAGTATGTACTTTTGTATTCTGTAAATTGCTCGACACTGCATCATGCTTGGGTACTTTTATTTAAGACGGCTGTGAAAATTACCTCAATAATGGCTTAGGTATTTTCTACGACTGCAGTGAAAATGACCTCAATAATGGCTTGCTCAATGGCTCGCATGCACTTCAATGCTAAATCGAATGTATTCAGGCTAAGTTTTCAATTTTGCGGCTTAAGCCAGCCAATTTTGTTGTTGATGGCACCCAATTTCAGTGAACATTCTTGCCTGCAGGCTTTGGATCCATCCTACCTCCGCCTACAGCTCCTCGGCCATAGAACATTTTTCCATTTTTCCCCGCGCGTATTCAGTATTTTTTGGGGGGAACATTTTTTAGCTATCGTCAAGTGCAGCGCATATTTCACTGGGCTGAATGAAAAGCGCCGAAGCTCTCGTCAATTGAAGGAGTTACCAAAAACGCAATAGCGCAATTCATCCGCACTTTTGTGGCCTCGCGCGTGAGAGGAAAAGTGTTTATTTTTATAGTCTCCGTCGTAATGAAACTTTGGAAGCTGCAGTTGTTGGAAGTGGTTCTCTGACTGAAGAGAATAAGTTGCAGAGTCCTTTGTCTATGTACAATCCCCTTGGAAATATTAAAAGGGATTGGAATGCTGAGAATAGCGTGCTGATTTCTAACTGGAAAGATATATTTTTTTATGACCTGCATCAGAGCTATAGTGCACATTTGGGAGAGATCTGATGATAGGGGGTATCTCTGTAAGCTTGAAAGAGTTGAAAACTCAAAATAGGGTACGGATTTTAACACGAAAGGCATAATTTCTATGACATTCAGTAGAACTAAATTGTAGCTAATCCTTCCATAAAATATCGATGTAATTGGGATTGTTTATGCCAATTTCTAGCATCAGTTCCACTATTTCACAATAGCTAAATTACAGATAAATTACGATATTTTGTTAGCTAAGTAACATCCATACGTTACTAGCCTATCTTTGTATTATTGAATCTGTAGGCTGTTAGATTCTTATATGTAGTATTAAATATTTTACAGAGACTGTTAAGCAGTCATCTTGTTATTTAGTTAGCTCTCAATTGTCACGATGTAGATCTATTTTTTTTGTCACGCATTTATTTGCTCGGGGCTATGTGTTGTCACTGAGATTGAGATCCTTCAAGAGCTAACCCACCTAAATGTGTACAAATCCACTTGTGGGACTCAACTGAATATCGGCTGTCTTGATGGCACTTTGTTGTTGAAGATTACACTATGAGCTCTATTTGACAGGAATGCTTCAAGCCACCGATGACATTTTCCACGGATACCCATGCGGAAAAGTTTTATTGAGGCAATATATGAACTAGGAACCCACTATTTACGTGATAGCGACGTTTGGGTTTTATCTGGAGCCCCTAAACTAAGCTTTGCTTTTCCAAAATAACCTTTCAAACCTAACTAAATTAGGTAACCTATTAGAGCGTATTTAAAGATAAATGTTAGGCTAGGTTAGCCTCGTTAGGTTAGCCAATTGTAGTCTAGAAGCACCAGATAATTTTCAAATGTAGAGAAAGATAACTAAATAAATCAATGTCTTTTTTTGTATCCTGTATTCCATTTATAAAGAGAAATATCCATAGGGTAATGTCTCAATTACCGAATGCCTTTCTACTACCGAACGCAATAAGATTCCTACCTATATTCGGTAATAGATGGGCATTCGGTGATTGAGACATTACCCTAGCTACCAAATTGTGTAATCTGTTTTATAGCAACAGTGTAGAATATGGAAGTTGTGCTATTCAGTGTGTATTCACAATATTTTTTTTCAGTCTGTGACTTCATCCAGCAGATTCATGCTCTGTACACCGTGATTTGTCAAAACAATTTGCTTGGTGACATCAAAAGCTTAAATAATATCACAATTACTACACTTTCCACTTCTAATAGTCATAAAGAATAATTTCCAAGTTTGCGTGCAAATAAAAATCTAAATCCGATATTTCTATGTTCATACACATCGAATTCCAGATATCCCATGCATATATTGTTCCAATATACTGACGCGTCCAAGTGGACTCATCAATATATTGATGAACCATCAATTTATTGATGAACCATCAATATATTGATGAACCATCAATATATTGATGAACCATCAATATATTGATGAACCATCAATAAAATAGCAAACTATTTTGATTTCATACATATATTGAGTCAATATATTTATCAATCATTTCCAAGCCCACAGACGATCAATATTATTGTCAATACTAACACTTGACAATACTATTGACTATAGTATTGCTTCTCGATAGGCAGCCTTCATCAATAAAATTGTCAAACTCATTTTACTGCATCAATATATTGAGTCAATGTATTGATCAATCCTTTTCAAGCGCACAGACGATCAATATTGTTGTCAATACTAACACCTGGCAATAACATTGACAATATTATTGATCGTCTATGGGCCGCTTTAGAGGAAGATCTAACATAAGAGTGGTTTCCTTCAGTTCATAGGCTACGCTACCACAAGCGGCAATGGTCAAGATTCAAGAATATGTTCCGTTTGGCAATACTTTATTCTACTTAAGAGACGACACTTATTTTCGTCATTTATGGTCCGGTGGTTATTAAACCCCACAGTTTAAGTAAATTTGAATTTTAAGCACATTTTACACATGATAATTTATCGATTTTCGCAATAGTTTTTAAAGAAACGTTGATTTTCTACTTTCTTGTTTATTACTAACAATAATAATGTCTACGCTGGTAACGCGACATGCAGGGCTGCATGGCAGCCAGCCTGCCACTCTTGGCGGTTGATCGGTGACCAGCGTAGACCGCGGACGTATAGGCTAGCTGTGTTTACAATCTAGGGAGCTAGGGAATGGGCAAAGAATTCTTTTCCTTCTAGTGGCCGATATAAGAAGCATCTCGTTTCCTATATTCAAATACATCTCAAAGCTAAGGAAGTTCCGCCGGTTACAACGTTTTGAATCCTTCATCGAACTTCTTCAGAAAGTCCAACATCCATGCTGAGGTACGTTTCTATATTTACGCTTATTTTTTTAAGATTCTAATGAAACTCGCACAGTAGGGTAATAGCAGCAATGATCGGCGCCCCTGTACAATATCAAAGTAATAAAATAACACACACTGTGTGTGTATTTTATTACCTTGAAATTGTGAAGGGGTGCCGATCATTACATCACAGCCGACCATTACTTCCTTTACCCTATACGTGAAATTGAATTTACAATGGCATTTTATTATTTTTTTTATTTCGGTTACGTTAAGTTTTGTTAGGTTCACAGCTAATTTACTCCACAAGATCGCTTGGTGTGCTGATAAACATATAGCTATACGTCAACTCCAGAAGGTATCAAGTCAACATTTCTTCAAAAAGTATTGCGAAAATCGAAAAACTATCACGAATAAAATATTCTTTGAATTCAATTTTATTTATACCTGTGCGAGTTTCATAACAATCGGACCATAAATAACGAAAATAAAAAAAAAAATCCCATTTGAAATAATTAGTGGTACCTATTCAAACGCCGTAAGGTATAGTCGTGGCAACTTGACCACTATAGTAAAAAATTGAATGATTGGATAACCTGGGCGTTAGTGTGCAGCGGCCGTAATAGAAGGAAGCCCGTTGGGGGTTCAGAATGGCAGTAGGTTAGTTAGGTTCGCCCATCCTATCTTACGGGAAGCAGCGATCCCAGAGGGTTTGTTTAGGTTACTTTAGCCATTAGGTAGGCCATCGGGACGTCTTGCTTTCGTGCCAACTTGGTTTTTTCCTGTTTCATGCTCGAACTGATACTACTTTCTTCTGTTCATGCTCTTCTTTCCCGAATTTCTTTCTCTTCTTTTCCGAATTGCGGTTTCCATGCGCATTGATCTTGTGTGGGAATACCCTCGTGCATGGGTTCCACGTTTTTGTCGAGTTCTTATATGTTCCTTATTTTTTCTTCTGTGAATCGCTCATGTTGTGGAAACGGAGGCATAAACGTCTCAATCCTATAACAATTACTAAAAGGAGGAAACGAAAAGCCTTGGTGATGATGCAAAATTTCCGTCAAGGCTGAAACCTAGCTAACTGGCTGCACATATGTATCAATATAAGCTTGGCGGGGTGTAACTGGTAGAATGTATGCTCTATTTTTTTTTTTTGCCAATAATCATGGCAAAACGACACTTAACGCACTTATTATATCGATTGTAGAACACATATTTGTCGTAAAACGCGCCACAAGAAATCAGTCACGTGGCAAATGTAGCAGTTTGGCTTGCTGCCACTCATATTTGCGAGCTGTATTCCCACCTTTTATTAAACCTCCATTGTAGGCCTAATGCAAGGAGGTTTAATAGCAGGAGGTAGCCGAGCATTCTTCAATTCTATAAAAAAACTATCAACGGCTACGGAGATCGGAAGCTGAACATTCCAGCAAGGCTGAAGCCTGGCAGGCTTGTTGATTGGCCCCACAAATGAATAGTTGGGAGCCTGTGTTTGGTGGGAAAGGAGCCTACTGAGCCTTTTTGAGAGCGACGCCATGACCTACCTGGGCGACACGCCCAAGGAGGTTTAATAGAAAGCGAGAACACGGTCTGTTTCTGCCAGACTGGCCCGCGAACGTTATATACTTCCACGCCGCAATGAGAGCCGTGATCTTGGCAGGGAATACAGATACACGAAAGCTCGAGTTCTGCCCCCTCACAATATCTCGCTCAAGCGTGCCCTTATATTACTGCCATGGCACAGTAAGCATCTAATGATAGCAAGTGGATGTTGTACGCATATTCCATATGATATTTACCCGAATCAATATTATCGAGCAGCTGGGACCTTAGCCCACCCCTCGCTGTAGGAGAACTTTGGGCTTCAATTTCCACACTACTCGCTACCTTCTTATATTAAACGTATCCTCTCTTCGATCCACAAGTAAGTGACCCTCTCAGGGGACAGAGGATGGGCCATAGGCAATGGGGTTAGGTGCGCCCATCCTAGCTTATGGGCAGCAGCGTCGCCTGGGCACCGTATACTTAACCTTAGCCTTAGCTAGGCCTTCGGAAAGTCTATCTTGCTTGCCCACTTTGCTTCCTTCCGTTTCCATGCTCCTACTGATGATACTTTGTTCCGTTCTTCCTCGTCTATCCTGATTTGCCGTACCCATGCGCGTTGAGCCTGTGTGGGAACATCTCCGTTCCTGAGATCAACGTTACTATCGCCATTCTATATGTCCCTTCCTTATTCTTCTTATGTGAGATCGCCTCTGCCGTAAAAACGGAGACTTAAACTACACGGTATAGTATTTTCATTTTGTGAGTAAGAAAAAATTGTTCAATTCTCACAGTTTTCCGTCCAAAGCTTATTTCGAAAACGTCGTTAACTTCGAGGTTTAGCTGGAAAAGAAGGTTATCCCTTGGAAAGCGCGCTGCTCATCTTGACATAAACAATACCTTTCATTATTACACCACGATACATATTACTGCTACACTATTCAAGCGACCTGGTTGGATTTTAATTCAGGATTTGAATTCCACCTAAACTTATTTCCATTAAGCCGAGTTCACACGTTATTCATTTCTAGGCGTTCAATGTGTTGAAAGAACGCGATACATGTTTTTGCCTTCCCCTGTCTCATCTACACGTAGAAGTGTCTCTCATGCAGACAAACGACAATGCCTGTTCAGTTGTGACATTGTTTCTTTATTTTTTGTTCATTTTTGGGATTTGTTGTAAGTCGCATTCATACCCTACAATCTCACAGCCTGATTTCAGGTAAAACAACCTATTTCTACAATACAGTGGACGCTCGAGATAACGGACCAGTAGGTGGTCAGGTGATCCGATATAGCGGATTGCCCGTTATCTCGGGTGGTTTGTCCGCGAGATTGTAACCCTCTTCCCCCTCCCCCCTCCGTCATTCAATATTTAGCGGGCGCTAATACCCTAGCTGGTGCTGTGCCGCATTCAAACAAGTGAAGTGATTCAATATTTAGCTTTTACAATGTACTGTATTTGTGTATGTCTGTACATGTACCGTTGCCCATACCTGTATTGTGCACGTTTAAAATATTATCTTTCTTTTAGTAGAAAAAAAGCACATGATTACAAACAAAGGCCTATCGGATTAATTGCTACACCCACACTATGAAATAATACCCCCATTCGATGCGTCACCAACCCTTCCATTGTTTGTCTATATAATCTGCTGTTTGTTTCTTAATGCATAGTTACAATACATACTCTACGTACATTTATTTAAAAGGGTGTTCAATTATCCTTATAGGCTCTAATGAAAATGAATAATTTTTAAGCTTCTGATAATTAAAATTGTATGCCGATAATCACTAAGTGGTACCCCTCCGTTGTAAAATACATGCCCCCACGCTCTCAAATGGAAATAGACTGGAAGTGATGTCACAGGAACTGCCGTGAAACCATTTTCTGTATGTCATGTAAACATATTTTTCCTCTCCCGCAATGCCTGATTTTTTATTTCGAAAGGAATCCGTTAAAACGCGAATTCCGTTAACTCGGAGTCCGTTATCTTGAGCGTTCACTGCATTTATGGCTTGATAAAGCGGTAGAAGTGATATCAATCTACAGGAGTCGGTTGGTTTATCAAAACAAACTTGGCGTCCGTGTCCTTACAACATGTCCCGGGCTTCTACTGTTACACGGCATTATTGTGATTCTGATCATTAAAGTGACGACGAAAAACCGTAGGTATAGCTTTGTTTAAATACGATTTGTGAACGCGATAGAGGATAAACTCAGTATTTATAGGTTTTGTTAAGTGAGCTTGACTGATGTAGCGCGTTGAAAAAAAGGACGTGTTTCACATATCAACATCGCGGTGTCGCCGCACTGGTCTCCTTCCTTGAACTCAACACACCGCATCCACAAGTTTGAGCGAACGCGTTGAGTTGAGTGAACGTTGTGATGGTGAAATTTGTAAAAACGAAGGCAATGTCTAACAGAATAGCGCAATGAAATTAATTAAAATGGCGTTTGTGCAAGAGCAAAACACCCTTTTCACGACTTCATGTATCCATTCGCATCGATTCATTGTGGAAGCACCCCTATGAATAGACGTCACATTTGTCTCGATGCACTTTACGTCCTATACCATTCCACTTGGAGTCGCCGGTTGCACAGTAAGAAGGCTGAAACGGCTAATTCATTTCATTAGTGGCATATATTACAACGCCCAGGGGGCTCGTGTAGGTTACCTCAGCCATTAGCTAGGCCTTCGGGACGCCTCTCTTTCCTTCCCACTTTGCTTTCTTCCTGATTTCATGCTCCAACTTTCTTCTGCTTTATTCTTTTCTTACTCTTCTTTCCCGACTTGCTGTCTCCATGCGCCTTGATCCTGTGTGGGAGCACCTTCGTGCATGGGTTCCCCGTTTCTATCGGCATACTATATGTCCCTTGCTCTTTCCTCTGAGATATCGTTCTGCTCGGAAACGGAGGCTTAAACTACCCAACTATAACTAACTATTCTACAACGATATTCACGCAGCGAATTCACTTGATCCTAAGCAGCATCTACACTTCGGCCTAAAAAATAGAACTGAAAAATAAAATTTAAGTTTATTGCATGGGAAAAAATAATTTTTCCCTCTATATTAATGATGGAATTTGAGAGGCATTTTAGCTCTCTAGACAGCATGAACCCTCTCTGGGCAAATGATCACGTATGGTTACTTCCATCCGGAAGCGGGTTTCAAACCCCTTCCGGTAAAGCGTTAACGTACCGCACGTCACTGGTATTTTTCTTCTCTTGAAAGGCTTTTATGTGACTAGAGAGCATTAAATTGGCATATTATAGCAATGGCTAGAAGGCTTTCGGGACTTTTTTCTTCCAGCTCCCAGTTTTAAACCTAGGATGATAATTTATCTTGTAGAAAGAAGATGAAGTTACAGAAATGGTTGGTACACATAAAGTTGTCAGCCTGAAATATTTCTAAAACTGAATATAATTTTGTTTTCAGACTTGATGATTTGCTTTGAAATTTAGAAAAATAATTCCCGCTCACAAATGTGAAACTACTTCACGCCTATGCTGAAGTTATAATTCACTACCGTGTCTGCAGAAGGAGAACAGTTTCTATACGAAGAAACTCATCATAGATGAATAACTTGTACGCACAGTTATAGCTACGTAAGTACGTATCCGATTCTAGTTTGTTCTAACACTAAAGTACCTAATCAAAGTTAGGGAGTTTTTTTCCGTGCAGAAATAACATTTTACTTTAGACCCTATTTTAACCAGTTTGAGTTACTTTGCTAAAGTTTCACATTCAGGTTAAAATAAGGTCAGCTAACTAACGTATGCTGCCAATACTTCTGAAACGTAGTAATGGTGCTACTTTGAGTAGAAAATAATATAGGCTTATTTCATACTTACGCTAACGGGTTAAACGTCACGCTTTTATATAACCAATACACGGATATGAAGCTTGCTTAATAAACACGAGAACTACTCGGTGCTCGTGTACATAGCGGCTAAATAATATAAACTTTCAAAATGCAATAACATGAATTTGTGTCATGTCAATTATCTTTCCCATCTCTGTCAACGCATAATGGCGTAAACAATTCCTTCTCGCAAGAATAACACTGTTAATACAATCCAGAAATATAGCCTAGCATGCGTTAAAGGGTTAACCTCTTGTTATTCTATGTCCTATCCCATGATTTGCGTAAAAGCGCCCCTAGGAGAATCCCATGTTACTTTAGCCGCAGCTAGCTAGGCGTTTGGGACAGATTTCCTACTTACCCTCTTGGCTTTCTCCCATTTCCAGAATCTAACTGAGGACGCTGTCCTCACCTTTTCCGACTGCTGTTCCCATGCGCACTGATGCATGTGGAGACACCCTCGTGCATGGGTCTCATTTGGCTTACTGCATGTCTCTTCTTTTCCTTTTTTTTTGAAAACCTTTTTGTGCTGTGCTAGGTGGGCTTAAATAATCATAATAACAATACTATTAACTGTGATACTTCATGTCAAATCGGTCAACACCATACGAGGGGATGGACCACAATCCAAAGAGTTAGGTTAGTTAGGTTCCCCCATCCTACGTTATGGAGACAAAGTCGCTGCCACAGAGGAGGTGCGTAGGTTGTATGTTTCCTTAGCCTATGCTGCACCCTCGGTACATCTTTTTTGCAATATCTACTTTGCTTCCTCCATCTTGTTTGGTGATGTTTACTATTTTATTTTCTCCATTTTTTACGTTTCTTTGCCGTTTTACTTTCTCCATTATTTTTGCATCAGTTGTATTTTCTTGTTTCATCCATTTTGCTACTTCCGTTTGGAATTTTTGTTTTGTTCTTCCCTGCCTTGTTGCTCCCATTAGCGGTGTTTCTCCATGCATTGTTTTCACATACCGCACGTCCCTTACGCCTTCTACTTTTTATTGTCCTTAAGCGCACAGTGATACTCAAAACATTTTTATCAAGTCCAATGATCGCAAGAGAATTGACGAAGTCCAACTAATCCGTTGCAGTAGGTCTGCTCCTCAACTGTGCTAACTGATATCCAAGGAGCCTGAAAGTTTTCTCATATAAATGTCAATAAACACGAAAAATTCAGAGATGAGTTTATTAAAAGAATTACCATTTAATACACATTTTCCTTAAGTATAGACAAAAAAAACTGAAGCAGGCAAGGAAGAAAGGAAGTGCCCTCCATTAAAAGCTGCACTTCATTTCACAAACAAGCAAACTTAAAGGACAAAAATCTTGGTCTCGAGCCGCAAACAGCTTAAACAAGCGGATTTCTTAAATTGAGTGGAAAACACATGGCATTGTTTATCCGGAGGGCCCATGGAATTTATGAAGGCTCCCAGTTACACATTCAACGAAGACAGGGCTGTGAACACGATGAAAAACTGACGAAAATCGCATGACCTGTTGGTGGAAACGAGCTTTTGTAGGTAAAGATAGGAGCTTATAGCCAACTGTTTTTTTTACAGCTTGTCAGTCAGTGGTAGCCTTATAATTCGGGTGAATGCGATGAAACCTAAAAGAAGTGGCATGGATTGCTGATGGAAAGAAGTTTTGTTAGGTGATACTGGGAGCTTTTCATCTGTTGTGACTTTTTAACTACCGATAGTCTTATGGTTCTTGTCCTTGCGGCGAAAAGCAGTAGAAATAATGTGAATTGTTGATGGAAGCTAGTTTTGTTAGGTAAAGCTTGGAACCCGTCACCAAGTTTTGTGACTTGTAACTACTGATTAGCTTTTCGTTCATATCAATACGATGAAAACCAACAGAAATGGCAAAAAATACCTACTGGTGAAGACAAGTCGCGTTGAGTAAAAATTGGACTGTGTGGGGAGGTTCTATAGCCTTTCACTATTGACTGGCTACGGGCACTTTTGGCAATGGTTAAAAAGAACAAAAAATGTGATACTTTGTTGTAGCTAGCTGCAGAAAAGGGTATCGGCGACAAAACATTGCATTGTCTGTTCAGAGCCCAGCGCCTGAAGTTCGGGCTGTGGGTATCCAAGAGCTCTGACTCCCGTTGGTAGAAGACAGTTGTCTTAGGAAAAAAAATTGGACGATGAGGCTATTTTAAAGCATTTTTCCTACTTACGGGCTTAGGGATTAGTGATTGTGATAACGATAGATTTAAAAAAAATGAATAGAATATGCATTGTTGCTGGGAGCAACACAAGATAGGTAAGTATTGTACACCATTTATCATTTGTTTATGACTATGCAAATTTTGAGTGAAATCTTTCAATATCTTGCAGCAATCTTTGTAAGGGTAACAAAACCAATGGAATAAAGAATAATTTTTCAAATTAATTTTTGAAAGCTGAAATATAGCTAATTACTGTGAAGCCTTTTTCAGAAACTAAACACGATCTTTCTCATTGAAACATATTGCAAAATTTTGCTACAATCTTAAGTTGAAGAAACCGATACTCAAATAATTCTTGATACAATATTCGTTGCGTATGATGCGTTGTGGAAAAAGTCGAAACAATATTTGGCTGAAAACAATTAGCGAAATCTAAAGTGCTGTATAAATTACAATGAAGTTCTTCGTGTTTTAGTCAGGGATGACAATGTGAGGCTGGAAACATAATTTGTGGCACTAAATTACTGTAATCTGGAATAACAGTATATAACTACATTTTAGCCAGCTCTGTTGCTCTGCAGCCTCAGTAAGACATGAACTTTCATTATTATTTTTTTTTTTATTCTCGAAGCAACAGCATATCTCATAAAATATACAAGCCACAATTGCCATGCAATATCGAATGAACACGAATGACTTAACTCAGTCTTACGAAGTGCCTGTAAATTTAGTTTTATTTGTGAAATGTTTTTCGGGCAGGAAAGTGCAATACGCTGACCATGAAGAATATTTTTTTTTGCAGCCCATGCATTTTTCTAATATCTCTACTGCTCTATTTTGTTCCTTTTACAACCAGTTTATTTAATTTTTTTTCATTGCACCTAGATTAATCGGTAAATATTTCACAAAAAGTCAATGGTTTCGGAAAATCAGAATTGTTCCACAGGATGTGAAGAGGGGTGCAGCGAGGTGAAGTTTGTCTATTTCTTATTTTTAATGATTTGGTCGCCTACAGCAGATTGTTTTATATTGGAGTAAATTGTGCATTCGCAAATGATGAATGGTGCACATTGTTAGATGTTACTACCAGCGGTATGCAGTTATAAGAAAAAATGAAGGTCATTGATATGCGGTAGCATATAAAGATAATAGATTTATTGCAAACAGATTTTATAAGCTTTTGACAGCATTTTCAGTTGCTGGTATCAAATTTCATAGGTAAACTTAGCACTTTTTCCAGTAAATTCTGAAAGGGTACACTGTAGCTTACTCAAAAGTATTAGCAATCGATGTGGATTCTATTTGGAAGTTAGCATTGCTACGCTACAACCATAATATAAAGTAGAACCTTATGAATGATGTGCTGCAACCGCAGAAGGAAACTAAACCATATGGATGAACGCCACCGTTCAAGATGATGACCCTATTGCCCAGTAGCCCTACAATATAACTCGGTTCACAAACTTAATGCAAGCATGCGTGAAGAATAAAATTTGGGCTAGTGTTACCAAGTAAGAATAAAAATTGACTGACCACCAAAACTACAAACTAATGCAGGTTACCGACTTAATGTAACGGTAGTTGCAAAAAAAAAAAGAAGAAAAAATATTGCTGACAAGCACCACCATTCAAATCAAATAAATATTTATGACCACCAAAAATGCATATGCTGCTTACAAACTCAATCCAAGTACCATTTACAATAATCGTTGGCAATTTTGGGAAATCAGCAACGACATGGAAATTATGTGTGAAAAAAAATTATTCGATTTTTATGTGGTTGCTGAGTTTCACAAAACTGCCATTTAATTTGCGACAAGCGCATTAAAGCGTCGCCGGCACACACACCATTACATTCTATAATCAGAACATATGGAAACCTTAAACTAATACAGTTATTTCCAAAGCAAATAGAGAACAGTGTACTCGCACGCGACCCAGGTGACGTCACAGCCCGCCGCATCCAATCATGTTCTGGCAAAGTCCTCGCTCCCACTCAGTCAACTGCTCTGATTGGCTGTGGCGGGTTGTGACGTACTTAGCCCATCACAGTTAATCATGTTGTAGCAAATTCTCACATCCATAAAGTCAACTGCTCTGATTGACTCGCTGTGGCGGGCGTAGTTACGCCTAATGAGACTACACTGTTCTTTATTCATTTTGAGTTATTTCCATCATGTAAGCTGAAGTTTTGTAACACTGATCTTACCATTAAAGCATGATGATTATTAATACCAGAAGCCAGTGCTAGTACCAAATCTGGGGCGCTGGTGTATTTCACTTTGTGTCTAAAATAGCACAAAATTGCCATCACCAAGAACGCTTTCAGTCCGTTTTAACTCAGGTTTAAAAAAAAAAACTACGTACAATGGGTCTACAGAATGTAGACATGATGTACTGGTGGTGTATCTGTTAAATACGGGTCACAAAATTTGGCTTCTACTACCGATCATCAGTTCTGTGTCGCAGGCTATGAAAATGAATCCAAAAGAGCCAGCTGAATAGATAAGCGTGCGTGTTTTTCCTTTGAAAGAAAAACTGAGGCTGGGATTGCAAAAAAATGTTTATTTATTACTACTATATATATATATTTTTGGTAACTGCCTCAGCTTTGTCTAATTCGGTTCTCTGAACGGACTCTTACCAATGCCCGTCAGGTTCAAAAATGACTGACAAAAGTTTTTAAAAAAATCGCTCTTTGTGATCTTCACTTCGTCAATCCTATAACTGCCCATATATTGCAGAGTAGCGAAAGCGATGAACAGACTAAGCATAAGCAACAGTACCGTGTCGGCAATGTCTGTTCGGGACTCAGTCAAAGTTGTGTCCAGGGGACTTTGGCTCAGTGTTGGTAATACTCTGGTCTCGTGAGGTGGTCATATGCTGTTGGTTTCTGCTAGTGCTCGAGTTTATCTAAAACAAGAGAAAGTATAATCACCATTTTGTTGTTCCCGTCTAGCTAACTGCAGCGTATAATTATTTTAGATACTCTAAAAACTGGACAGAAGCTGTCCATATTTATCACGGATGCTTTAGTCAAGGAGCTAAAACTTGTAATATTTTCCTTAGATTTGTCACGCATTATCTGTACAGCTGAGTAGTTGAAAGGTTCACCATTATTGGCCCCAGCTTTTGGTTCTAGCACTTGAGCTTCACTAAGTTCTACAGGTAGAGGGGCAGAAGACCATTACTTATCACCATTGATGAATGTGATTCCGAGCATCGTACTCTATACATGTCTACTTTGTTCACATCCTTCAGTAGCGTACCGCAAGTACACAGGAGTGGGGAAAGTTTTCAGTAGTTCATAATCAATTTCTAATCATCACAATATATATATATATTTTCAAATGGAAGTAAATGTGTGCCTGATATTTCATTGTAAAGTATTGTAAGTTAAATTACAGTAGAATTGAGGATGTTGATCTTCATTCAGATGCTTAAATTTGTGTGGATACAACGAGGAATTGCATGATAACTGGTTCAGCTACACGAAGTACGAAAATATCACATCCCCAGGAACTCCACATTTCCCCAACGAAATTCTGGGCCGCCTAAAAGTAAAAATCTTGAATTCGGTTCTGGGGCTGCTAGAAAATATGTACCTAGGGACCAAGCTATATTAGCCTCTGGTTGGCCTTTGGGATATATTTTGCTCCCACTGTGTCTTCCATATCGTACTTTTAAAGATCATCTGCAATGTGTTTGACCTCGTCTTTCCCCACTTGCTGTTCTACGCGTGGGGTTACATGCTTGGGTCTCCCGCTTTTACTCTTTTGACATACTGCGTATTCCTTTACGTTCCCTCCCGGAAAACAACATGATGTGGCTACGGAGGCTGAAGTTAATGTATTAACTATAACTTAACATACATTTCTCATGCCGTTTTAGCGAGAGTGTTGCAAATTAAACAAACAAAGCTTTAACATGAGATGGCCGAACGCGTTGCATGTAACTCTTTACATTCTTGATGGACACAGAGTCAAAGAATTGAAATACTTCACTAAAAAGACCGTAATGATCAATATAGAGCTTGATTTCAGAAAAGAGTAGCTTATTATTATTTCAAAAAGAGTCCCAAGTTAATACGTTAAATAACAACATTTCATGGAAACCACATAATATTTCAGTGGCAGAATCCAATACCCTTAACAACTAACTTCATCCGTAAAAAATGAGAATTTAAATACTGCTATCATATACATCAAACGGATCATTTTGCAAATTTCTAAATGGGAATTGAAAGGAGTTCCTATGATATTTTTACTCCATGCTGCGCCACTCCAATAATATTTTTGCAGTAATATTTTTTGTCTATTCTTGCAATATTTGGCTTGGTTGTGTTAATCGACTTTGGGAAGAAAATAATCTACTTAATGACAAGGTAATAAAGATAAGAAAATCAATGAGGGCATTTGGACATTAGTGTACCCCGAAGGCCATGCGAAGATACGGGAATCAATGAGGGCTCACGGACATTAGTGGATCTGGAAGACCACATTCAGATTAAGGGCATCTTATTCCACTTTCTAGATTAATGGCTGCCAAGTATGATTGTGAAAAGGAGGAAAGTCTGCACAAAACGAAGTGTTTCTTGGAAATCCAATTGAGGCCAAGATACAACTTAATTCACTGTTCATTAGGGGCAAGGAAGGGCTTCCTTTGGTATCGTTTACTTGACCTGCTCACGACCAGAACAACATTCACGCTTCTCACTTCTGTCACCCCAAAGTAAGACCTCGAATTCAAAAGAGTTGGGCACTTTTTCAAAGGACAAGAATTAGCATTTAGCACCAAAGTTTCACAAGGCATTGTGTTTAATGCGAAGTCCGGGTAATGTCGCAAAGATCTAAAGGTCATTTCCTCAAGCACAACGACCCTCCTTCATGCATCTTGGACCATCGAAAACCTCGTTAAGTAGCAAGTTACCGAGTTAGTGAGCTCAGAGCCAAGAAGTATGCAAAGTTCCCTTGTCAACTGCTCTTAACAAACGGTATCACTCCAAGCAAGGGCTGGGACGTCTTTCTTTTCGGGGAGAAAATAGACTCGACCTACATGAGAAGCAAAGCTAGAAGTTGGTGGGCTGGAAATGTTTTCTTCTTAGGCCAGCTATGAGCCTGTTTTTCGATAAACAGTTATCTAAAAACTAAATTTAGAGGACTTCTAGCACCTTCTGTTGAGTTATTTTTGGATTGTTGGCTTTTCAGTGTTTTTTTTTTGGTGACCAAGAGTATTCAGTCAACATCTACAATAAATTGCAATTGAAATACATGTACTTGCTTTGCGCGTTGGCGTGCACTATTTGTACCTACACTATTTGCAGACCTGCAGTAGCAGCAGGCTAAAACTTCTGATATTGACTCTCAAGGCCGTAGGTTCGAACCTTGCTCCCAGCTAGGCAAGTTCTTAGTGGCGCTTGACGTGATCACTCAGCATCCAGTCTGAGTACTGTTGTGGGTTTACAGACCTTTGCAAGCAATGGGGAGGGTTGAGGGGGCGCAGATTGTCGCATGGGTTCTTCCGCTATTGGCGCCATAGTTCTAGATAATCTCTGGTCGACTGCAGCTTTATACTCCTCTGGGGCCTGTTGGCTTATATCTGTAGCACAAATCAGTGCATGTGGGTTTTCCAGTTGGGGATACGGTCAAGTTGACTTTACCTTGAACATAGGCAAGGCTGTTGGAATCGCTGATAAGAAATCGAGTCTGTTAGAACGCTTCGTTTTTGTACGGATAAATTTAGCTCACTTCCCTATGCAACTCATATCATTTTACTTGAAAAACGCGAGCGCAACCAGCTTACGTTGTCAAAACGCTGTCAATTGAACATCTCTGCTGGCTACTTCTTGTCATCGATATCTTTAATTACTGCTACCCTAGCAATCCTACTTGCGAAGCTTTGAGGGGCATAGGACGTGTTTACCCTTCCTTTGTTATGGGGTGCAGCGATCCCAGAGGGCCCTAAGCTCACTTTAGCCTTAGCTAGTCTTTTAGGAGGTTTTTCCGTAGTGTCCTCAGTGGAAGCATCCTCGTACATGGGAGTCCCATTTCTACCGACATAGTGCGGGTCCATCTTTCTTCCTCTGTTAGATTGCCTATGCTCTGGGAAACGGATGCTAAAGCTGTTCAATATAATAATGAACCTTACTGTTAAATAACATTCTCTAGGAAATCGTTGTTTTGCCTGCTCACCCTGATACTGCTCCCATACTCCCAATTTAATTGTTGTCCTTCCTTGGCTCTTAAAGGTAAAGTCAACTTAGACCACACCCTCACCTGGGAAACCCACATGCACTGGTTTGTGCTGCGGGTATAGGCCCACTGGCCCCAGATAAGTAAGTGTAGTCGCAGTCGCCCTCGGGTTNATGCACACACAACTGCCGAGTCAGCACACCAAGATCTGCAAAGAGCTCGTGTGCACGGGGAATCGAACGAGCGATACAAGGTGTTAGAGCTGAGAACGGAAGCATGCAGCTACCGTGGCGCTGCCCCCCATTTTGTTACCTTGCACAGTAATCCTGAATGCAGGCTATCGTTTCACTTTTAATTAAACACAGCATGTCCCTTTTAATTCCTGTCTAGATATATCTATAGCGCTTAGGGAGGCTTGATTTGACGTTTTACCTCATTTGACCTTTGCTTCCCCGATGTTTAAAGATGCCAGTGAGTGTAAAATTGATCGAAATTATTTCTACTGCACCCACTACGTTACATTTATTTCCCTAGTCCTGCTGACAATAATTACCATATTCTTCTTCTTCAATCACGACTTGCTGTTCCTATGAGGAATGCATAGGAATACCTACCATAGGACAGAAAAACCCGGTAGCAAAATAACACAGGGTGATTGGCATCGCGTTGGAGGGTCAAAGAGACCTGTGCCATAATGTTCTGTGTAATTTTTCATCATTCTAGTGCAGGTTGGGCCGTCGCAGCCCCTTCTTTTCTGCAAATTTTTCTTCTCTCGTCTGAACAACACACACGGAAACTACTTTCCAAAGCTAACAGGATATAATCGTAAGTACGATGTGTTATAAATTAGTAGTGTCGCGGAAGGCTGAAAAGTTCATATTCTAAGACACTGGATGAGGGATTCTTGGAATGGATTTGTCCAATTCACAGAGGTTCGGTGAAGTCAGTCGCGGGGGTTCGGCGGAGGTTACAACGCACAGACACCCTGTGTGAAGGCTAAAAATATTTGCTAGCGATTTATCAAAATTAAGCCTTGTTGTTTCTAACTATGAACAGTTCCATGGAGTTGTGAGCTAACCTCATCAGTTTTACATGTCCAGAACTCAATCATAAGCATTGGTTTCATTACTTAGAATAGTTTCAGCTGTTAATCTTAGATAGTTTATCCTAGGGTGAGTTTTTATTGTGAATAGGAAACCGCTTACTCTTGAAATTTAGACCGTCTCAAGCATGTTGGGTTAGCGATTAACGATTGCAACGCGATTCAAAATGTCGAACCCAAAGCTTATAGCTAGCCTTCAAAGTAAGGCAAAGTCAAACGGATTCAATTATCTAAATGACAGTGGGCCAATTCGATATGCCTCGTGTCTCAAAAGGAATACGAACTTTTCAGCTTGCCTTGGCAGGGTGTTGTAAAATCACAAGCACTCACTCCTTCCCCAAGTGCTTCACTCCTCCCGATATTTATATAATACAGTATCTTTAAGGAATTACAAATACTGCGTGCTGCATACGTACGTACAGTTCAATACTCATAAGTACATTGATAAAGGCATACATACTGCTTTTCACACCATCTACAGCCTTATAACTATAGTAGATAGGTAAAAAATTGGTTGATAAAAATAGTATTTTACCTTATCAGATGGGAAAATGCTAGAGGGCCAGAATGTTCAACTAGGATAATTTTGAAAGATAGGTAGTTCAGTTAGCAGGCAGCTATACATGGTGACTATTGCAAGCATAGGAAGGACATAGTGTATCCAGATATTGTCCAGTCTACATAAGTTTCATGAAACAAATTAATTAAAATGCATTCGGTTTCTAAGAATACCCTAACTAACATACAACAAGCTTCAAAAATCATGATATGCTACCTCTCCATATATTTATGTATTAAGACTATGCCACTGCTAATGCAACTCATTGGAAAAGTCAGATACAATTAGGTGCAGTCCCTCCAGAGCCGAACCATGTCCTCTCAGCTTCCACCAATGTTTACTACAAATTTGTGTCCAACCTAAATTTTAATCTAACCTGTTGATGAATAATCAAGTCCAATAGGTAGGGGTTTTATTAAATTACGTAGACTTGTAATGTGACTCTGATAATTTGTCGCAGCTTTGTTGAGTTTTGGTGAAATATTGGACTGTTTTAAGTACAAGTACCCTGGGTCGGTTGTAGAAGTGCGCAGTTTGATATGGAACGTATCCCTGGGATGAGAGACTTAAGTTTTGACTTACTTGGTAGATGACAATTGCTATGAACCTTTGACTACCTAAAGCAAACTTGGTTAATTTACAGTCGGTTGCCTTCGATAATGCCCGGTAAATATACGCTGTTAAATTAGCTTTTCTGTTTGAACAAATAGAAGGTGCGTAATAACGCAAGTATGTACAGACTTCTCAATCACTGAGAACTCATCATTCGCCTCCAGAAAGCTGCACGTTCCTATCCCCCATTCATATGATTACATGAACATCCTCTAAAATAAAAAATGTTTAATAAAATATCGAAGCATATACATACCAGCTTCGTAGCAGTGTACACACACTGATAACCGTTACCTCGACTGGAGCCAATAATAGTATTTACATAGAAATATATTTACAGGCGCTCTTCCCTTCTCACAAAACAAACTTGCTGTCTTATAAACGTAAAATTAGAGGCACATTGACATTCAACTAAAGTAAAAAAAATGCTGTTGTATCAACAAAAGTGAATAGGTAAGGAAATGCATGACACAAAAGTAGAAATAAAGTAGAAACTTTTTGTCTTAATCGGAAAATGTTGCCATCCTTCCGAGGCTAAATATATTGCCATATTTGCGAACTACGCACATCTTAGCTTTGCGGCTTCCACAAGTTTAAAACTTGAAATGCAAAATGCCATAATAACATCAACAAAAGGCTTTTGTGTTGTATGCTTTGCAGTACTACATAGTATTAGCAATGAGCTCAAAAAACAATGATTTGATTAGAACACTAGATAGTTTTAGATTCACCTTCGGGAGAAGATGGTTTGCGGATACCAGCCAATCACAAAATGGGGATAAGTTTACGTCCTTTTGTAATATCGCAAATGATTCTTTTTAATCACTGTGACGCTTTACAATGCTCAGCAATATCAGAATTTTTACTTGAAAAACTTAGCTTCCACAATACTGTTACTGCCGATGCTACAGCATTATGTACGACGTTGTACAATCTCTGCCTTACAGAATAATTTCTGGGCGAAAAGAACTATCGTGAAAGTAAATACATTATCGCATATAAGTAGCAGTCTCTTTGAATTTAAAGTGATCAGCTTCTTTTCGCTGTTAACGGAATATGATCATATATTCATGTGAAGAAAGTACTGTAATTAGTAATTGGTTCAATATGATCATATATTCATGTGAAATTGGTGTAATTAGTGTAATTAGTAATTGGTTCAAGTTCTATTATTCAATTCTATATCCATAGGGGACTGGAAGATAATCTGTTCCAGCTACTTGAATCAAATAATAAATAACGTCAGTTCGAAACGTTTTTTTTTCTTTTTCACTCCAAAAGATGAAATAATCAGTTCTAACACTTATTCAATCCAGTAGTAGAAAATGAACGCTTCAAGCCATACTATTCAAACCAGAAGTGGAAAATGATCGGTTCAAGCTGTGTTATTCACTTTCCAGGCCACCAGAATTGATCCAAAGTTTACTATCATCGACTAGCCTGTGAAACTTCCAACTCTATTACCTCGACGCTCGAGCCAGTAAAGGGTCCCGTAATCGAGTTATCGCTGTCTAAGGTACAACACTTCGGCCAATACGTATTTGAAGTCCTGCACATCGGCGGCGCCGTTGGGGCCACAGCAACTGAGGCTTCTCAAGCCAAGGCAGAGAGGATGATGAGGGCGATGATTATGGAGGAAAAGGCAACGGAAGAGTGAAGAGACGCAGCCATACTCGCCGAGTGTCCATCTGCCACTTCTGTGGGTAAAAACAGAAAATTCGTGTCATTTGGGCTTCAAGTCGAAGCGGAAAGAATCATGTGAGTAAAGGTAGAAAAAATGATTTACATTGCTATATGGATACAACATTGGAACGGTGATGGAGAATGAATTTAAAATCCTTGTCCTTAAAAAGTATAATTGAAAGCGGTATACGCCCCGTGAGTATTCTGGTAAAGGATCAACAAAAATCTTCGGTATGAAAGAAAGGTAAAATTTAGTGAAAGGAGACAGAGCCGCTGCATCTCTGTGGCATTTGTTTGTAGGGAAAGGGTGCGTGTAGCAATATTGATTAAACTGCTTAGCAGTTAATGTGTTCCTCCTGCCGGAAAAGATAGTCAAAGCGAGCACTTTTTGCATCTGTATCAAGTGAAAATCGCAAAACTACCCGAGTAGCTATTAGGAAACTTAAAATTTTTACGAGGATGATTCCAGTTAAGTGTAAATTAAGTTTAGATATATATCAGCCAGTTCACAGAAACATACTTCTTTCTTCTACTACAGGGTTTTGAGAATGTGTCTTACAGTACACTTGCACGCGTAGGCTCAAGGACTAAAGTCATTAACAAGTCTCTTTGAAATAAACCTTTTCACCCATGCTACGTCGTATCGGTAACGTTAACGGTCAGGATAGTGTTTTTTTCTATGCCTTTTGGATCGCTTAGGACATAAAAAGTAGAAATATAGTAGAATAACTTAAATCACATATGCGTACCATAATAGTGTTATTTGTAAGAGAATGGGAAATTAAATCTTGAATTAACTCCATAACGCTTGCTGCTCGTTTTCTGGACGATAGCATTAATAGTGCTACTCTTATGAAAACTAAGGGTTTATTTACTGTACGCGTTACTGGGTTAGAGAGGTACAATGAATTCCATGGCTAGAAACTTGTTAAATTACACTTGTATTGCAAAGGAAAAACTTATAGACTGGTAAAAATTCTTGAGGGCAAACGACTAATAAGTTATGGGCCATCACCTGAGGTATGTTCGACTGGCCGCCAAAATTAAGCCTATGAGACTCGATATGTTTGAAACTTCAGGCAGGCGCGCTGACTTCGACCCGTTGAATTAAGTTTTAGGCACTGACCCTGAATCTGTTGGCCTTAGAGAGTTCCAGAAACTCAATCCTGCTCCATAAAATAGGGTTTTGAGCAGGCACGTACAAAACGTTTTAATGTGACAGATTCAAAGTTTCTGTCAGAAGTTTCGTACAAGTCAAGTCTCGAAGGTTTAATTTTGGCGCACGATCGAGTGTGCCCCTAGCTTAGTATTCGCAGTGTCGTCTCACGGTACTCTCCTTTAATGTATTTTAAGCTTCATCAGTGATGAGTAGAGACTAGATTTAAAGGCATAATTTTGAAAGGGTATTAATGGCATAAAACAATATGCCTTTATGGATAATGGCATTAAAATGTGCCTTTATGGATAAGGGCATAAAAATATAGCTTTAAACAATAACTGCATATAGACAAGATAAATAAAAGAGCCAAGGTAACTGAAGCAATCATAGTAGATTAAAAGATCTATTAAAACTTTCTAAACGTTTCGGGATCTATCCCATCATTAGTACTCTGATGTAGGTAAAGAATACAAGAAAAATAAAACCAATGCTATGAATTTTCTAGACATTGGACAACAATTATCAGTAATTTAAAATTGAA
>LQNS02278171.1:14894428-14910674 GCA_001587735.2 Parhyale hawaiensis
TAAAAGATCTATTAAAACTTTCTAAACGTTTCGGGATCTATCCCATCATTAGTACTCTGATGTAGGTAAAGAATACAAGAAAAATAAAACCAATGCTATGAATTTTCTAGACATTGGACAACAATTATCAGTAATTTAAAATTGAAAAGAAAAACTAATATCAAGGGTACACAATTGAGAAACTTATCTATTGGGAATATACAGAGGATGGGCACTGTTTAGGTCGTTTAAAATCGATCTAAATTTAGAAATATAGATTGATTCTAAGATTCGAAGTTCAAAATGGTCAGTCGCAGATACTAAAACACTAAAGTCAGTAAGAGATACCGGCACACTGCACTGCTCTGCATGAGCTCTTACGGAGGAATGAGAGGGACTGGCGAGGATGCTGCCTGTTCGACAATTCCCCCCCGCATGGGATAGATCCCGAAACGTTTACGAAGTTTCAATATATCTTTTAATCTAGTATGATTGCTTCAGTTACCTCGGTTCTTTTATTTATCTTACGAATTAGTGAATCACTTGATGTCCTTAGCTGCATATAGGCATATACGTAGATGAAACAATGACTGCACACTTCGGTTCCTTGTTCGTTTCGCTCCAGTTCATAATACGTCTCATTGCTATTAACAACTTTCCTTATTTTCAGTAGAACTACCACCTAACTATGCCTAAGAAAGTGAAAACTGCCAAAGAAGTGGTTGATCCTTGCTTTACCGATTCTGGAGGAGTTTTTGTTAATGTTGGTGACAAACTAAAGATTACTTCCAGAAACAAGTTTGTGACAGAGAATGCAAGACCTAAATAAAAGGTAAGGAATATGTGCTTATAGGTACCTAATTATAGAAGAGTGCCCAATCGTTCATGTTTTATTTTCTATAAATAGGGCACCGGTTGTGGGACAAAAGAATATAGGTTGAATAGATACATCGAGTCTTCTAATGGAAATGTCATTAAGGCAATCCGTGATGCCATCAAAGGGAAGAGAATCTGGGTATCCATCGACGAAACCACAGATACTGAGGGGCGTGCTATTGCCAACCGATGGTAACTGGTGGAGTCTTCAGGTAGACTTAGCCAGGGAAATTTTTCCTTTTAACCTCGGCAGTCGTTGAGCATACAAACAGTACTAGGATTGTCAACTCATCAATTCTTCAATGCAACCCTGCAAACAATTTTACGTTTATTCTACGTAGATATCAGGTCGTTTGAGACCTGTGACAACGTGCTGACAACGTTGTGACAACTTCCATAGCTACTTGACAATGTCAATTCAGAGCAGAAAACATTATAAGCACGTCGTATCACAACGTACTAAGGGACCGACCAGCGCAAGGTGCTAAGAACGTGCCCAGTACGTTGTGATGCGACGTGGTAACAACGTTATCTGGAGTCAACAAATCAACGTGCATAGCACGTCGAGCCACGGCTCACTCCGTTGATCCTACGTCGTTTGTGAGTGGGGAATAAGCATGGCCCAAGAAATCTAGTACGACTGCTCTGCTCTTAGCAACGGATGCATATAAGTACATGAAGAAGGCTGCACGGTCCCTGAGGGTTCTGTATCCCAATATGATGCATGTAACCTGTTTGGCTAATGGACTCCACAGGATTTCCGAATAGGTCAGGCGTCTTTTTCCGACAGTGAATCGTCGTATCGCCAATGGAAAGAAATTTTCCTGAAGGCTCGTGCGCGCACTATCCTTTTGAAAGAGCTCAAGCCGAACCTGGCGCTTCCTCCTCAGCCAATTCTGACTCTTTGGGGCACTTGGATATGTGCTGCTCTCAATTAAGCAGCCGCAGCCATTCAGATTGTGCAAGAAATTACGGGAAGTGATGAAGTCAAAACTATCTGGCCTATGTGAAAGCTCACTTTGCTCGTGTCATCAACAGTATTGCAATTCTAGAAACCCGTGAATTGAAAATGAATGTTGGTATTGAACGAGTTGGACTCTGTTCTTCGTCATTTAAGTTCTACCTATGGAACTACTGGTGCTACTGTCAAATCGAAGTGTCAACGAGTTGATGCTGGCAACGATGGACTCTTCGAACTCCGTCAGATTCGAGGCATTCTTGTGAGAAAATCCGGAAAATACCAAAGTCGTTACAGCCCCATAGAATTAACGGCTTTTTTGTATGCCCCTCCAACTTCCGAAGAAGTTAAACACAGTTATTCTGCTTTTCGAATATGTTAACAGTAAAACGCTTAAATCTCACCCCTGACAATTTGAAGAAAATATTAGTTATTGGCTCATGCGAAATTACGAATGTAACGACCCCAATTAAATTATTAAAACTTTGCCGTGTTTGGGCTTCATTCCTTAAAGTTCGAAACATTATAGCTGCAGCATTATTTAGGTAGGAAGTTGGTTTTTAAATCGCCGGATCATTAGGATCTACCGGTTAGGTAGGCCTTCTCTTTACGTGTCTCTTTTCTTCTACTGTCCTACTGTCACTTTTTTTTTGGCCGTCTTCATCAGCCGGCGCTGGCCACTTTGGTGTTCAGTAGGTACGGGAGACTACAGAGAGCGAATGCTTTGTGGTCTCCGTCCAGACCTTCGCAAAATACCAAATGACGATGCTGGGTCTGGGGCAGAGTTTCTCCCTCTCCTAAAATCTCCGAGCATGAGTATTTCTTTGGAAAGCGACTATTAATCTAATAGATATTGTCCAGCAACTGAGGAAAATTTACCAAATAAAGTACCTGCATGACGAATTGCAAATTTACCTGCCGCACAAATTATGCAAGAGCTACTTTTGTTGTTTTATGAAACTAGGACTACAGTATATGCGCTATTCAATAATACCCCATTCCTTGTACCAAAGATAAAACTTCAAGTACTAACAGAAAATAAAATAACTTGGCGCTAGAAAATGCTGTAAATTATTTTTCATCTTTATTCACACTTCAAACGAAATGGCACGAGCGAAGATATTAAAGGATATCGTATCCCCTTCTCATGTAGTGAATTGACCCTGGCAAACAAGCATTGAGTGGAAATACGTACATAGATAATAGGTGCGATTTGATTATCGGCTTGAAGAATCAGAAAAGTATCTTCCATAGTCAGGATTCAGATTTCAATCCCATAAGCAGTTCCGATGATGCGTTCTGAACTACAAATCGACAATCAGATAGCACATGTAATAGGGTCCTAACTACTGACGGCGCTATAGATAGAAGAGCATTAAAGTCCTACACAATATAATGCTTGATAACTTCATAGCTCCTTTTTAATTTGTTTTTAATTTGCATTTTGTGGTAAAACTTACATAGGACGACGCCCTTCCAGAGAAGTACGGAATTATACAATATAACTAACCATAACATTCTAAACGACGAAAAAAACGTACACAAGTAACGCTATGAAATCCAACAAAAAATTCTCAATTGTATAATTTCATTGATACTTAAAATTGTGAATAAATTTCCTAATGTGATATCTTAAGAAGCATAAAGGAATAATGGAAACCGATAAGTTCATAACACCCATATTTTTCGTGCATAAAAGTCATATTTTTCAGGCATAAAATCCGGTCTCTAGTGATGAGCTTCCTCATATTTTGAACCATCTAATATCATCGACGGGGATATAATAGAGCATTAGCATTCTTATCATTATTATTGCTGTACAGCGACGAGAAAATTTGTAAACTCCTAGTTACATGGCAACGAAACGGCTTGTTTACTGCACTAGTGACCTTACCTTTGCGTGTGTGGAACATGAAGACTTCAGACTCTGTGGACCAACCAAATTTGTTTTCAACAGCCACAATCGCCTGGTAGTCGGTGGCAGGTTCCAGGTTCCTGATGGGATGCACCATCACCTTCACCCTGTCGCTGGAGCGGGGCTGGTTGTGGCGATGGCGTTGTGGTAACGGCGAGAAGTTCGAAACGATCCACGACAAATGGTCTCTTGGGTTTCCCCGCTATAAAACAATAATGCAATTGATCATTGTATGGAAGGGAACTAACCCAAAATGGCCGAGTGTTAACTGTACTTGACGATGCAAGCTATGATTTTCTAATACAAGACAGCAGATTGTAGCTGGAGGTTTGGAGCTGGCACTGAATCCGCTAAAAAATGTAAATAATAAAAGTTTCAAGACTATCTTCGAGCACCTAACCAAAGCCTCAAAAACCCAGGATCTACTAAAGGTGAGGAATCTGACCTCACAAAAACCAACAAGAACGTCAGTATCTCGCATGAATAACATTATCGAAACCTCTTTTTAGGGTTGAAATGAAACTTACAATAAAGTTGGAGGCTGATGTATTCCACCTGAAGGATAATTGTGGTAAACATAGTCGCTTCGTTTCAGATCAAACGTTTCTCTCACTCAAGGTACCTATCTTAAGGTACTGCTGTTGGTTATTACTAGTTACTACCGTTAATGATAACCTCTCTGGCAAAAAATTAGTCACATGTTACTACATGAAGCCTTCAACGAAGTCCGTTTGCAAGGGGTGATGAAAGCAGAAGGTGGGACTGACATGTTCTGGGGCTGGTTTAATTCATCTTGAAGTGGGCCCTTTGGTTCGAACTGCTACTTTGCCAATCTTCGAGGATGACAACTGCAGTATACATCGGTCTAGATCGGTCAAACATTAGGATGAAGACCGTTCTGGCTATGTGAGGCACCTACAGAGAATGGCCGGCCAAAGTCTCCAGACATGAACCCCATCGAGAATTTATTGTTCCGTTCTAAACGACAAGTTAGAAGCCGAAAAAATCCTTCACGTACTTTGGCTGATTCAAGGAATCGATCGATGCAAGAGTGGTTCAAAAAAGATCAAGTGTAAATTAGAAATCTTCTAGACTTAATGCCTTCCAGAATTACTGCTATTATACGCGCTCGGGGAGATCCTGCTCCTTATTAGCAGCATGTCGCTAACTTTTTGTCCTGGGAGCTTATTTTGAAAAAAGTTTTAAGATACTGAATTTTGCTCATACGAGAGTTAAATACTCAGAAGATTAAGCATATACTGTGTATCAATAAACACTTGCGAGCATAATGTGAGACAATATTGGAGGACTAATACGAGAAGTGCAGTAAAGGCTTAGATTATGCCTAAGACGTTAATACACTAAACATATTATCCCTCCAATTATTACTTTATTAATTCTCTATTCATATAGCATATTGCTATAACTGCTGGATTGTGATTAGAATTCTGTTGTCTTTTTCAATATCATTGCCAATGTTGTAATCATAAATGACACTGTTACGAATGTTACTAAACATAAGTATTATTACCTTTTTGCTATTATTACTTACGCCAGACTTGCGGTACTTGACTCTGTACTGGACAATGGGTGCGAAGCTCTCTGTCTCCCACGTGAGGGTGTACGCGTCTTCTTCCCCTCCAGCCGGGCTGCTCGTAAGCCGTGGCACTTTAGGTAGACCTGGATAGTAGAAAGGGTATGTGTAATGCACTGGCCCTCTAACCCAGTAACGGAATATGGTATTTTCAAAATCGTTTAAATTGGTAGCTTAGCCCCAAACACTGTGCAGATAACGGCTGGACGGATAAACTAAGACTAGTTCGTCAAGGGGTTAAACCTTGAGCAACAACTTCATTTTTTGCACGAGTAGCACAGAGAAGTAGTTGCCGCATAACAATCAATAAGAGGCTAAACTGTCGACAATCTGCGTCACTAAACGTTTGATACCACAAGAGATATTGTAGTGGGACGTTCATTATTGTAATTGGAAATAGATATTACGTAAATAGGCAAATTCGTATCGTCTTACGTATAGCAAACCTTTATAAATAAGATGGCTTTGTTTTCACTGTGCTTGAACATGAGCTCTATAATTTTTAAGATATACCGGGCCAAGTTTCCATGTTCTAAGCGAGAGCATCGCAGAATAATTAGTAAAATTCAGAAGATTTTTGCTAAAGTAAACTGAAAACCTGTAACATGCGATGCTTACCAGTAAGCTCCACCGTTTTCTCGGTTGCACCCAGCTTGTTCTTGGCGTCGCAGGTGTAAACTCCAAAATCTTTTTCTTCCACGTTACGTATGATGAGCGTGTGTCTGTGCTCTCCATCGTGGGTCATGAGATGTTTGTCGGAGCTCACCAAGTGTTCACCTATTCTCCAGGTTATGGTGGGAGCTGGGTGACCGTGCACTATGCATACCAACTTGGCTTCGTCACCGTCGCCAGTGTGGAGTATGGCCTGGAAGATGTTAAAATAGTAAAATTCATCAATTGAGCGGCGTGACGTGGGCTATGGACGCCAGTTTGGCTTCGTCACCGTCGCCAGTGTGGAGTATGGCCTGGAAGATGTTAAAATAGTAAAATTCATCAATTGAGCGGCGTGACGCACCCGATACCTGCGGTCAAACCGAAGCAGCGGCAGTGGTCACACCTCATACCGGACCTTCTACAATTTTATGTCAAATTCATCAATTGAGCGGCGTGACCGTGGGCTATGGACGCCAGTTTGGCTTCGTCGCCGTCACCAGTGTGCAGAATGCCGAGAAAAATGTTTAAATAGTAAAATATAACAGTTGTTGGGATACTTCAATACCATACATTTCAACTTAGCTTAGTCATCACTGCCATCGTCAAAAATAAATTGCCAGATTAAAAAAAATATCAAAGTTAAAAGTTGTGACTGCAAACAAGAATACGATGCAATCCAACTTGACATGTCATCCGAAAGGAAAATTGCTTGAGAAATTGAAAGAAAAGCGATAAGCATCCCTCACAAAATTTTGGGGGCGTTGCACAAAAGCTGAATTGTGGTCTTAGCTTCAATGGCAGACTTGATTTATAGCTTTAGTAGGGTATTATTATTATATTCCTAGTTTAAGCCTCCCTACCCACAGAGTACAATGTGATCCAAAGAGAGGAAGAAAGAAGGGACATAAAGAATGCTAATAGAAACGTAGAATCCATGCCCAAGTCAATGCGTAAGAGAACAGCAAGTCGGGAAAAAAAAGGAAGAACGGAACAATGCATCATCGGTAAGAGTATGAAGATGGAATGAAACAAAGTGGGCACGAAAGACAGATGTCGTGAAGGACTAGCTAATGGCTAAAGTGACCTATACAATCCCCTGGGGGCGCTGCTCCCCATAACATAAGATGGGCGGACCTAACTAACCTAACCCTATGGCCCATCTTATGACCTTCAGAGGGCTATAGTGGGGAAGTTATGCCTCGGAACTTCCGTATATTACTTAGTCATTTGTGCCATAAACGACTTGAACCAAGGAAAAAATGATCACTTAGCTTCGTCACCGTCACAAATACGGAGAATATGACCTAAAGAATTAGAAACCTTAAAAACATATTTGAATATTATGGAAGCTCAGCAAATTTCACAAAATGTAAATAAAGGTGATTCTCATAAGCATTCAACTTTTTTTTTGTAATCAGCGCCCTAATTATCATTATTAACAGAAAAAAAAAACATTAACAACGGAAAATGCCATGGAAAAACAATATATGTACGACTTCAGCACAACAATTACGGCATTATAGCCATAGTCGTCTATTTGGAGAGAGGCTTGAGGACAAGCATTAATATAAATGCAAGAATAACTGTGAAGCATATTCAGTGTATAGACCGATACTGGTCATTGTTATGTGCACTGCACTCCAAGTTTGCTTCTTCACTGCCACCACTACTGTTAAATTTAGACTAAAAAATTACATGGCGACACAAAATTCAAAATTCTTGCGAAAGCGACGACAATGATCTCTTGGATCTAGTTAGCGTCGAATTAATGAGGTATTAGCCCTATCTTAAATTGAAGCTAACATATATTTTCCTTTACCAGCATAGTCTAGAGAAAGCAAAGAATTATGGACTTGTAGTTCGTGAAGCAAATCTCGGAACCCAGACCGTGAGGTTGATCGACGCAACAAGAAATGGGAAGAGGCAAAGTAGAAAACAATACCATTCGTAATTAGACTTAGCGTACCAGGTTGTTCTTCTCGGTACAAAGGACATTTTCTGTAGGAAAATCATAGGTTAAGGAACCGGTGAAGCAAAATAACACAGCCTGGTATGCATAGTACTCAATATATGAAAGGTAGTACAGCGGCCACGGAGAGGCTGGTTCGGGAATGGCTTGACATAGGCTAAAGTAACCTATGAGGTCCTCTGAGGCTTTGCCTTGAATCGAGCGATTCCGTGTAGAATTTAGCAGGAGGACCTCAGCAGTTGCCTTAGCTTTAGTTAGGCCTGCGGAACGCATTTCATTTCATGTTAAGTAAGCTGCCCTAGTCTTCTGTACTCTTAGTAGATAAATTTTTTCTTTTCTTTGTTTGCTCTTGGTTAGTGTTTGCATCCTTCGCCTCAACAGTGGGGAGAATCCGTCCCCTCCCCCTCTTTTCTTCCCACCAGACCCGACCAGCGAGCGATGATGCCGCTCCCCTCCCCGCGCGGGTCCTCTTTAATGCCTAGTGTCGTCGACTTTCTCCTCGACGTGACCCTTTTTCCCACTCCGGATCGAGGTAAAAGTTGTGGGTAGTTGGGCCTGAAGAAGGATGTAATTAAAATAATAGAGAGCTAGAGTCCTCGTGGAAACTCACTGTTCATAGTAAAGCACAACATGATGGGACAAGATTTTGACAGACTCTTAGCCACATATAGAGAGATCATTGACTGATCCCCGAAAAGACGTTGCGGGCACACGCGATGCTGTTGCCTAGACGTCCTCGCTTTCGCTTCGCCACAACAAGCTTGCCATTTATGCAGTAGTAGTATCATCGCACTAGAACAGGGGTCCCCAAACTTTTCAACCCACCGACTTATTCATTAAATATTTACCTTCACATTGACCCTCCGTAAGTTTAATGAAAACGTGTCATGATTTTTGTCGTTTCCGATGTTTTGCAACTATAGAACGTGTATAATAACCTTATGAAACTCTAACTACCGACCCCAGGGGGTCGATATCGACCACTTTGGGGACCCCTGCACTAGAATAACAGAATTGCTTCTCACCTCTTCAGCAACTATGACAGGACTGTACTCGACTTCAATGTGCATCTGTGCAGACGAAGGCTCTCCGATTCCATTGGATGCCGTGCAGATGTACGTTCCTGCTTCCCTTCTATCGACATCCTCCAACGTGATACTTAGACCCTGCAAGAGATAAAATCATTGGAGCACTGAATAGTAATCTTGCGAATGACCGTGATTGCTGTCAAAATGAGTTACAGGTTCTATGCCTCTTCATGCTCGAAAATGAGGCCTGCCAATCGGCTATAAAGTGGTGGAATAGTCTAAAAACTTTTGAGAAGTACACTTGTTTTGCAGTGTTAGATCTTTAACCTTTAAACCAAGCTTGCAGCCCCAACCCAGAGCTCCTGGATCAAAATTTAGAATTTTGTGGCAAACCAGTTCTTTTCACAGTTGAGGGGTGTCGGGGTCCGCAGTCTGTACTGATATCACCGGGCAACGGAATATATGTTTCGCCATATATGCCCCGCCATAATGGAACGACTGGTCCAAAGGGTTGAATAGAAAGTATTATCTCTTTTGTGATCAAGAAGGTACTCTGCTTTCATATTTGCTCCAATACCACCTTTTCAAAATCAAGCACTCGGTACTGAACACAAATTTTTAACAATATCGATACACAGGTTTACAATGCAACCCTATCACTTCTTAACTGTGTTTGAAAGGCAGTTAGCTTGCAAATATCTTGTAGTATCACTGTAAAAATTAAATGAAAGACGTAAAAAAAACTGATCCACGGTTTTCTGAAGCTGTTCCTTTAAGTATTTAACTTTCAAATTTATTGTAATCCAGTCGATTTTGCTTAGGCCGTCCCCATCGTAATCTACGGTTTTGGTCATTCTAACCAACTGGTCACAAGAACGAAGCCAACAACTTTAGGGAACTGGGCTGCTGTGCTGGCTAATAAGCACACTTTCTCGGCTAATGTTATTGTTTCCCTTGTTCGCAATGACTGAGATAAACTAACAAATGAAAACAATTTAGGGGCACTAAATAGGCAGAAACTAGCATTGATTTTGTGAAACAGAAGTAACAATACAGCCTCTTGACCAGGGGCGCGCGTTGATAGGAGGTGTCAAAGTTATTATGAAAATAATATCGTTTGAATTACTTATAATAATTATTGATAGGGAGCATTTTTCCTCTTACTTCCATGGACCCCCAACCGCAGCCCCTGATGACTGCAATAACCGCAACATTCTATTTTCGAAAATAAGTAAATAAAATTATGAACTGGCTATTTAATCTCATAAATGCTTCATTATATGAAATGGTGTACCACAATTAAAAAATTATTTCACTTCAAAGGTTTATCCTCTAATTATAATAAACTCATAACTGGATACCGTTCTAGGAGAAATAGTGGCATTCTGTGGTTGGTAATTTAAAGCGCTGGTCCTTCCTATTCAGCGCAATCGACTTTCACCACAGACAACTATGCCAAGTTGCTGCTATCAGTTTACAGCCTGAATTTGATTTGCATCAAAAACACATTCAACCCAAAATTTGACCAAAGTTATTTCCGGCCACTAAATATTTAAAGAATACTAACCCTTTCGGGATAAATACTTGCCCATTATATCGATGATATTCAGTAGATTATCAGCTACAGAAGTTAACATAGTTCTAAAAGAACAAAAGTTATTACACACATAAGACTTTTTTTTAAAAAAGGGAAACATTTCGGTACACAGACTTACCTCTTCTGAATGGGACCCAGAAGGCATACGGCTCCCAACTTTGCTCCAGTGTATAGCAGGCTCGGGGTTGCCCTCGGCCTCGCACTGCAGGGTCACCGTGTCGCCTTTTACAACATGCTGGCGCTCGGGGCTGATACGGCGGATCTAAGGGCAGCGTATACAGAGGGAAGCGTGAAATGCCAGGCCCTCTATGAGGCAAAAGAGGGCATAAACCGCGTGTAATCTGAGGCAAAAGACGAGGAGTGGACTTCATATACTGGAGGAATAGGAACTGTGAGCTGGAAAATGAAGTCTGCGTGTAGCTTTAGTAGGGCGACGTGGGTCAAGTTAAAAAAAAAAAAAAAGCGCTCAGGACTGGAAAATCAATCGCTGCACTGGAAGTTCTACACGTGCAATCCGATAAACAGGCTCAGCTTGTGTGAAGTTTAATTGCCAGATTTCGAATCTACCACTTCTCAAACTCGACATTCTGTGTTATCGTCCAGGATACTTATGCAATGTACTTCCTACGAGAAAGAGAACGTAAGGACTTAATTTTACTTTTTTCGCAGGAATGACTCGGTATAGGTTGACCTGGCAACTACCGTGGCAAATGCGCACGATCAAAACGTTTGTCAGAACATGAACGATTAGGACGCTTAAAAGCGTTTATTTCTGGTTGAAAATCAAATTCTTGCCTTTTTTTCAACATTTTGGAAAGTTGAACCCGATCTAGTTTCCCACCTAATACGTTGCAGCCATTGGTAAGCAGGCATTGCTCACCTTTCACGAAACGGGCTCGCATAGATTCACGTATCAGATACGATAATAAATGCAGTAAAGGGTGAATTACACAGTGTTGTTCACTGCAAGGAAAAGATAGGCACTTGGGGCACAGCTGCAACAGTAAAGATAGACCGGAGATCTGCAACTTCTTTAAATCTAAGAACTGGATTATCACCTCTGCTCTAGTGTTCTTACTTCTCCCCAAGTGAGAGGTGCTATGTTTCATAATTTTGAACGTATTGATTGAAGCATTGAACCTCAAATCTTGTGACTGGTGTTCAGCGTGACAATGCAAGAAGAATAATTTAGATAGGCTTATTACAAATATTCTTTACAATAGAAATAACAAAGACTTCATTTATCGCTATCTTCTATAGCACTGGTGTGTAATTGTCGGCATGACTAAAAGATTACAAACATTTTGAGCGTGTATCGACATATGGCCAATCGAAACCTACAAATCTGAGTGTAAAGATAAGAACCGGGTGAACCGAAGCTACTAAAAGAAGTGGAATCTTTCAAGGGATAAACACTTCAAAATTCAGAAAGTTGATTATCGGAGTTGAAACAGGATGCAATTCATCCTAAGAACAGTAAATGCTGTCGGGTTGTTGAGCTATTTTAGAGATTAAAAGCAGGTTCGGTTGGACACCGATATTACGCCGTCGGCGTTTGACTTTTCCAAAGTTTCAGACGGGAGTTTTGGCTTCACCAATTTGAATCGTGTTGGAAGCGTTAAAAGCAACGCAATTACTTTTAACATGCTGTGAACTATATTTTACAGAGCAAGATTTGTTTCTCGAAGTCCCAAGGGTAAACGACTAGGGGTAAATACCTAAAATTTCGTTGAGCAAGTCGAAGCCAGCGCACATGCTGGAAATTCCGGACAAGTCGAGCCTCAAAGTTTTCAAACACGCCCTCAATAGCCTACGGAAACAAAAGTAAAATATGACGTAAATCAGTGGTTCGTCGATACTCAAAGATGGTAGTTCCTGGAAACTATTCAACGTCTGAGAGGATCAAAATTGAGTGTCAAGTCTTCCTAGCCATAGCACGGCGCTTCAAGACAATGGAAGAAGAAGAGATGTGTAGCACGTCAAGAGAACGGGGAACTAAGCACCGAAGAAGACTTGCGCAGAGGACCGGCGTCCAGCATGTGGACAAAACTAAGAAAACACACAAAGAAGCCTGTGAATGCAAACATATGAAGGCAAGTATGGAAATTTAAGGTTAAACAAAGAAGATAATCGATCTAAAAGACAAGTCGAATACAGGTCGCTTGTTTTCGCTTGAGCTTTGATTTTATGAGAGTATCGTCGTTTACCACCTATCTTCATAAGGAAGAAAAAAAAAAAAGGCAGTACCNTATGGAAATTTAAGGTTAAACAGAGAAGATAATCGATCTAAAAGACAAGTCGAATACAGGTCGCTTGTTTTCGCTTGAGCTTTGATTTTATGAGAGTATCGTCGTTTACCACCTATCTTCATAAGGAAGAAAAAAAAAAAGGCAGTACCAGTGAAACATGTGCAAAAGGCTTAGGTAAGGCGATGGTAATCTGCGGGTAGACTTATGGAATCGCCACCCCTCTTAGTGTATCATAGACACTCTCGAGAATATGTAAAAATAGAACTTATTGAAAAATAAATGAAGCAAGAGAAAAAAATTATATTTTACGATTAAGCTTGAACCCGTTACCATAAAATGACAGAATATTATACAAAACGCGGAAATAGACCGCCATATAGCTTAACGTACGCAGTATAAAAAATTCGTCTTTCGAAGATTTATAGTATATCGAGATTTTTAGCTGGATAAACAATAGAAGACATACATAGGAAGACATACATAAAAACAGCCTCTTAATACAATGAGAATAGAGCAGAAAATGAATATACGTTAGGGAGTTTTTTCCAGTTATTCCCATCATACAAAAAACTACAATCGCACACATTTACAGCCACATAAAAACAAGCACACACATACACAGACCAACAACGGTAGTAGAAGAGTGCAACAAATAAGCTAATAAACATCTCTAACGCATACCGCGTCTGAAGTTGTGTGATTTAGGGCTTTCTAATAAAAAATTAAACGCCCGCACGTATTTCATGCTATGATGACCAAAGTTCGTCAAGAACGACGCTTCGTATAATGCTATTCTTACTAGAGACCAGCATATCACTTGGCTGTCATACCAAGTCAAGATATTGGGTTTTAACCCTTATAGTAGCATCGGCGAGTTAAAAAGGTAAGTTAAATATTTGGCATAATTACCGTAGATTTATTACAAACCCCTGCTACCAAAAGTCACTGGTCCCATAAAGAAGTAATACAGAGTGAATAAACCGGACAAAAATATCTGATACACTAGAGTACCAAGGCGTCAAAACTGACTGTAATAATTCCGTAATAAAACTTTTTATTGTTGTTGCTTGCGGTACGGTTTTTATTATATATATGCCTTATATCTATGTAGGCTTAATCTTCCACTCACGTAACTAAATATGTGCCGTCGTGAGTATGCGAGAGTAAAATTTTCCTCGTTTAAGTGAAAGCGCGAATAGCAGTTTTGAAATGCTCGTAGGGTAAGCAGCACCAAAAAAATATAGTTCAATCAAAATAATTCCACGGTAGGTAATGCACTGTACTGTATCCAGGATCCCTGTCGTTATTTAGACTACCAGGATTGAAATTTAGCGGCACTAAGCGCTGAAAAATGTTTTGGCCTCTGCTCAGCGTCAAGTTTTAACCGCTACAAGGAAATTCAGCTGAAGAACAAATAAGCAAATGGATCATGCATGACTGGACTTTTGACTTTTGAAATCGTATTCGGGGTTTGTACAAGAAACAGTTTATCGTTTGAATCGCATACCTATTCGCTAGATAGAAGAGTGAGGGTGAAGAACATATTGGGATCCAGAGCATTATTAAGCTGAACTTGACACTGTTGAGAACTTACCGACAAGTGGATTACAGTAGTCTATATAGACTTAATAAAGCTGAGAACTCACCGAGATCTTGAGTAAATCATGCAAATCTACAAAAAAAACAGAGACATCAGGCTGTGTCGCTCGCATATAAGTTGTTAGATGGCAAAGTGTGGCCAAACATTATTTAGCCGAGATGCGCCATAATTTGGCCATACTCTAGAACTAAAACAACAAACACTGGTGTTTATATGTCGGTACACGGGACCTGCCCCAGTGACTCACCTTGGCAGGATACTGCACACGCAGTACGTGCAGTACTTGCACAGGAGGATCATACAGCTTGCAAGTATACTGGCCGGCGTCTGACCGTCTGATGTTTGTGAGAGTGAAGCTGTGCTCGTCTTTGCGCAATCGGCGATTGGCGCTTACCTGGATTTGCAAAAAAAAAAAAAATAATAATAATAATGAGTGTCACCTGGAATTGAATTGAATAAGTGAATGTTACCTGGAATTGAACAAGTGAATGTCATCTGGAATTGAATAAGTGAATGTTATCTGGAAATAAGTGAATATCACCTGGAACTGAGTTAAATACTGCCTCCTGGAATTGAATTTAACAAGTGAGTCACCCCTGGAATCGAAGTAAATCAGTCCGTGTCGCCTGAAATGGAAACGATTAAATGAGAGCCTATGGGAATTGAAATGAGTAAGTGAAAAGATTAACCTGTCATATACCGGAACTACAATAAACAAGCACACGCTCAACTTATGGCTGTACGTTCAGCGTGATAATCTTTCAACTTTAATACTCTTCGGGGTAATCTTGGATTACGAGGTGAACCACTTCCACCACTCACTTGAAAATGAAAATGACAAGAACTTACACTTGACTATCGTCAGTAATACTTAGTAAAGCTTTACAACTTTAACTACCGATAAGGGGCTAAGGTGCATAAATTTTGCTACAGATAGCAATTATTAATGTGCATTTTTTTACCTTACAACAATTTGCAAAAATTGCACAGTAACAAATAGCCGCCGGTGATCACTGATTATAATCTGTGTAGCTCATATGCTGCTTGCACTGAATAATGATCAGTGGTAAAAATTGTGTTGATCTGTAATCATACTGAAATTGTGAATAATCAATAACTTTTCTTTGGCGTTCGCTGGAACTTAATATTTATGAACTAGAGAGCACTCTGAGAGCGCATACCTCCGCCAAGCCAGGCAACGGTAACGAAAAATTCAAATTGGTTCTGAAACCGTGATTTTCTTTGTACCACACAAAACTCTAATCATTTGTGCCTTTTGATAGTATTAACAATTCTTGTAAATTTCATTAAGATCCACCTATAACTTTTTTGAGCTATTTTCATAATAAGCATAAAATCCCACATAGCGACAAACAATCGAAAAAACAGATCATCCCCCAAATTTGGTCATTTACTCCTCGTAATATGTCTAACAACTCATATAAATTTTATGAAAATCCGTCCATACTCTTCGCGTTATGGCCTTGAGAAAACATAGGCAGAGACAAACAAGCAGACAGATGAACGGATTTAAAAAAAAAATCAACTGTTACTGTTACCATGCCTAACAACCCCTGTAAATTTCATAAAGATCCGTTCAACAAACTCACTCAAAATAAATCTATCGCTTTCTGGAGAGAAATAAAAAAATTAAAGCCGACAGCTCACACTGTTTCACAATCAGTGAATGGCATCACTGGAGACAGAAACATTGCTGAATTTTGGAGAACTCACTATAGTGGTGTCATGAACAGCTTTGATGATAATAATCATAAAGGTTCTGTTAACGACATTCTTGATAATTTGGCTTCACCTAATGAACAATGC
>LQNS02278171.1:14911931-14940706 GCA_001587735.2 Parhyale hawaiensis
GGTCAGAACAAGGAAATGTGCTTACAGTCTCCAAAACAGGATAGAAAAATCAGCTAATTCGCTGATAAACGTGGTCTGCGATGGCCCTTGCTACAGACTGTCAAATATGTATAGCCGATGACAGCGCATACTTTTACCAAACAGAGGCCAAACAATGATCCGGAATGCGGTGTAACGTGTACTAAGGCTATCAAGCGCTCTCTGTATTTAATTTAAGTCTAGTGATAAGCTATGTTTCATATAACTATTGTACCACCCCTGTGAGTACCTAATAAAGTTGATTGATTGATAACTGTTTGAATTATCTCGGTGACAAACTGACAGACAAACACGAGGAAAACATAACCTCTTCGACGGCGGTAATTACCAGTGCTGATTAATAAAAATAATAAATATTGATGAATAGCTGATGGTAATCGATGCACAGATCTGCTTTAATAGTTATACGTCCAATTAATACCAAACAAGAGAATTTATAATATTAATAGGGTTGTTCCTTCCTTCGTCAATTCGTGTGCTACGCTCTTCAATAATAGCTACGGGAAAATTCAACTTGTAAAAAGCTTTTATTTTCACTGGAAGGAAGTTGAACCACAGCTGTTTTCTTTCAGCTCCCACTAGAACAAATTTCAGTCAGTAACGAAGCAAAGACAAGAAATTCATTTTGCACGTATCATACCAACCATGCTACCAAATTTCGGTTCCTGTAATGTTCACGTTGCTGGGGTTGCATACCGATTCAAACATGAGAAAATCCGATCGTAGCCATAAAACGGCTCAAACGAAGCTGTTGTCAACTGCTTCACTCTAAACTGCATTTTTCATGTGAAAGTGCGATGTTTCGAGAAAAGACGTAAACTAACAGAAAAAGTGCTTTCAGCGACATGAATAATTTTTTTTAAATGGTTTGAGTGTTCTATTATGTTGACAGGCTATCGCAAATCAAGCGTAAAGCAGCCACGGGTCACTTAGTAGAACTGAAATCATCAAATACACAGTTGAAAATGGAAACGCTAAAAATATGAAAGTTTAAATCATGTTATCTTCAGACGATGAGAAACATAGGACAGCAAAGGCGTGTAAATATAGAAGAAAGGCAACGAGAAAAGTACCTCCTAAAAGCGAGATTGCTATAATTGCTTATGCTTTCCATATATCTCTATCATAATAAACAGGGGCGAAAGTTTTCCTGGTAAAATATCTGCGAGATCAACCAGTCTAGATATGTTGTACATGAACAGGGTGACTTAGGGCGCGCGCACGCCTACGTAAAAGTTGCATTACCACGCAATTCTGTATGTGATTGGATATTGCTATGCCACTAAAAAGAATATCGAGTCGTTTCTGGCAGTTTGTACATTATAACAAGCAACAATGGCCAAGCTTTGGGAATATGTACCTCCTACTTTTGAGTTAGTTCAAAGTTGCAATGACGCATAGTTTTAGCGTGACTTTTAAGCGCTATTATAGTTGTAGTCACGGCAGAGTAATGGCAAAGTGAAAAGTTAAGTGACTGAGCAATTATTGCGATAGTGTGCCCAAACTGTTGAGGATGGACTTGCTAAGAGTTGAAACACGGGAGCACTTCACGTTCTTGAAATAGATGTGTTTTGTGCTCATGATAACGGTTGAATAAATCTATTAAGACACACTGATTGCAAAACATATGTAGAGTTGTGAATTGGAACTCAATAGTAATTCAAAGACAGAGTCTAAAGTTAGCCCGTGGCCTTCACTTTAGTGGAATAGCTGCCGCGGCTCGGAGTTCAAGCAGTTTTGAAGATAATAATACTAGATAAGTCGAAGCTGCATACACAGCAGCGCAAGGGGAAGGATAGGGAGCAACGTTGCCATGTTTCGACTCTCGTGTGCAGCGCACTTGAGGTTTGACGTAGATCGTTAGGATTAAGGAACAGGCGCTATTTATCGATAGGTTAGGTTGAGAAGCTGCATTAGGTGAACTACAGTGAGTTATAAGAGCGTAGGTTAAGATTGGTTTATTATAAAAAGTGATGACATTAACTAACCGACCGTGGAATTCCCACGTGTCCCGGTAGTTTGAAGAAATTCTCAGTATTTTATCTCACCGTCGCGAAATACCTTGGCCCTGAAATTTCTGAGCACACGTATATTTGAAGTTGCTCGACTTATTTTTTGCCAAATACAAAAAAGGAAAAACAAATTCATGCTCCAAAGCAGGTTTGATTTTCTGGCAGAATACGAAATAGGTCTCGCTGACAGGGGCTGGGCATAAACATGCACTTGACATCAATGCTCGTCGTCCTATAATGTTCAGTCGGAATAATTCCGAAGAATAATTGTATTCTCAAAAAATTCACTCACCCGATTTTCGCCTGCAAAGTAGAGTCTTTCTGAACTTGGAGTGCTGAACGAATTGAACTGGAAAACCATCGGTTTTTTGCCTGCAACAAAGAGAGAAAAAAACACCATCACATAGAGTCTGCTTGTGGTGTAGCGACAAACACAACATAGAAGCGTCGATGTACCTCCAGGTTTATCTGGAGGTTTGCGAATGAATATCAAAGGCGTTCGCAATTGTGCCTCGGCGTTGCGACGCACAATGGAATCTGATAAAAAGAAGCATTCCATCCTAGGAAAGAACCTTTCAGAGTATATTCACCAAAGCCTCCCTCTGTGTATACAGAAAACGGAGGAAAAGTCGACCGAGGAGAGTCTTTGATGTATCTAACACCGTTCGAGAAAAATATCGATGAAACGTCAACATCATAGACATCGATAGGCGTACTTATTCTGTAAACAGTAATAATTTTCCAAAGGTGATAGTAAATAAGACTGTTAATGGAGTGAGCTTTTTAAAAGAGATCATCTCTACTGTACGAAATTCGAACAGTTAAAAATAAGGAGGAAATATCAACATCATACACATCGATACGCAAATGAACTCAGGTATTAGAAGTACTTTTACAGCAGAAAAGTACTTAATTAATCTGCGGGCAGAGCAATTTTGCGGGAAAAATACAGCAATTTTACAAAAATAAAACAGTATTCTATGAAACGTGTAAGTCCATCAGCGAGCAAAACGCTCAGGATTAAGCCATTAAAGATTTAATTGATTGTTCGTTCATTTTTCTTTTAGTGCTTTGTCAGGCTTTCTCTGCTGCGACAATATTCAATTATATGTTAAATAATTCTAGATTTTCTTCACATAATTGGCAACAATAAGACGCCCTTATAAGTTATTGATTGCATATATGTTAGTTTAAGCATTTCTAGCGATTGCAGTGACGTTTAAAAGAGAAGAAGAGCATGAAACAAAGAACAGGTTAGGAAGCGAAAAAAATGAGGCATCCGTGCACGAAAGATTGCTGTGTAGCGGAAGATTACGATGGAGGAGAAGTAAAAACAAAATGAACATTGGTAAGAATATAAAAATAGAAGGATGCATAGTAGACATGGAAAAACAAGGCGGCGTAGGATTATAGGTAATCTGTGGGGTTCCTCTGGGAGCGGAAGTACCACAACGTAGGACGGGCGATCCTAACTATGTCCCACCGCGCTAGTTAGTCCCCTATTACATAATAATATGTTAATCTTTCCTAGACGTAACCATATCTTTTAAGTGAGAAATACGGAAGGGACATGATTGTGGTAAAACAACAGAGAGAAATCCAAGCACAAAACACCGCAAAAGATAAAAAAGAACCTGAAAATGAAACGGAGAAACAGAGCATAGAAGTTGAGTAGGAAAACGACAGGAAGAACAGAGTGCAGAAAGGGATATAGACAGAAAGTTTAAGCCTCAGTTTCTGAGCGGAACGATATCACAGAGGGAAGAGCAAGGGACATGTAGTATGTCGATAGAAACGGGGAACCCATGCACGAAGGTGTTCCCACACAGGATCAACGCGCATGGGAACAGCAAGTCGGAAAAGAAGAGGAAGAACAGAATAAAGCATAAGCAAGTAGGAGTACGAAATCGGAAAGGAAGCAAAGTCGGCACGAAGAGAAAGAAGTCCCAATGGCCTAACTCAAGCTGACAACTTCAGTAAATTTAGGAAAAAGACGGGAATAACAGCGGGCACAAAGAGAAAGATGTCCCGAAGGCCTAACTCAAGCTAACATACGGTATCGAGTCCCTTCAATAAAGGGAGGATCTAATTTTTAAAACAAACAGGGCGATAGCTGAACCTAACTAACCCTGCCGCCCATGCTGCGCTTTCTACATGAGGTTGAATTAGAATTGCAGTTATTCTTGTCTGCACTGAAGTATTGAGGGCAAATATACGGGTACTCCAGTATACTTAAGAGGCAGAAAAACAGAGAGAGACTAAGCACCTGCATATTATGATGCGTAGAAAGCATTGCCAACTGTCGCTTTCAACAGAAAACCTTAGCCATTACAATGTAAGGTGCATTACGTTTTTTGATGGTCCCAAGCAGATGAGAAATTTCTAGTAACTGTCTATGAAATATGACCTGGGAAGATCTCTCCACTTAATGATAAACAAAAAAGAAAGGCTAAAAATATATACGCTCTTAGAAGCTTTGGTATTAGTTCAGTACAACGGCCACTGCCTGCTCAAAACCTTCACATAATTTTTTTCATGGATATTGATCTGATAGTAGAAATTTGATATCCCCGTCTGTGTCACAGATCAATCTCCAATAGTTGCTCTTTAAACATATTTGTGTGCGTTTCTCAACGAGACCACGTCAAGTGGCGCTACGGCTTGCAGAGGTCACGGCGTCCTGTGTTCGAATATAAAAATTTCTTGATGCAGCTTGTTTTGATAAGACGTACGAAGTGCTGTTTTTTTTTTGACGTAGTATTTTTATTAAACAATGTGCATTGGGTAAAATAATCGCTCAACTAGGATGGGTTAGGTAAGCGAGGTGAGATTCGGTCAAGTAAGTCACAAAAATGATTAATTTGCGACGGTGATAACTATTAAACCGGCGTAAGACCGACATAAACGTAACAGCAAATTGGTATTCAATTAATTCAAGGGAACGAGCGGTCATTATAAAGCAGAAAAGATAATTAAGAGAATGACAACCTAAGGCTCCTGTGAGCTTTATTAAAAAAAAATCTGTTACTCAGCGATTGGAAGGAAGCAAAGACATACAAGGTAGGATAAATGGAGTATAAATACGGACCATAAATTGCGTGCAAAGGAAAGTAAAAAAAATAAAGGAATCGGGCTAATAAATGAATACCCTAATACATTAGTGAGGCTGAGGCTCGCTACCTCAGAGGTTTCACTCTCGGCGTATTCCCCATAACGCGCGCGTATGCACGATGAAGGAACGTAGCCAATTGAAGAAATTTGTGGTCTATTGCTCATTCTATGCCATCCTAGAAGTCTACAATGACACTTTTTAAGTAGCAAACAATCTTATATTACTTTCTATTGGACATAGAAATTACTGTGTATTTTTCATGGGCAGGGAGTATGAAAACCTAGTACAACAGTTGGAGTTATTTTAAATAACAGAAAATAAACAAATAAATAAATATTAATTTGCTATAGTGGTTGACTGAATCAAAAAGCTGACGGTGTCTGGATAAAATTATAACTGATAGGTTTTAAAGAGTCTTTTGCTTTTAAAAAGCACCCAAATTTGTTATATAAGTGTGATTTGTTAATTACCCTCAAGGATGAATTTTCAGCTCGAACTATAAAGTCGCAACCGAAATTATGCCCAGCTTCCCAAGATAATTAGGTCTCTCATTCTTCAATCATCTTTTTGGATGGTATCAGTAGAGTATTTTATGTAGCAAAACCTTCAAAGCGCACGGCGAGACTGAGTTTAAAGCTTCACGAGAATTACATAGAAAAAAAAAAAAAAAAAACGGAGCACAAGACTTTCCCAAAATACCGAATATTTTTCCGTTCTTGTTTACTCCACGTGCAGTGCCCTTTCATGACAGGAGGACCGAGAGACGACTTGCTTTTTGCATGGAAACTCCAACGATTGCTCTCTGCTAAAAAGCGCTAGTGTTTTGGTTGTTTACACGTGCCATTTTCGTTACAAAGAAAGCTTTATGTTAAAACATAGCTAATGGCGATGACACACGCTAGTCAAAAGAACGAGTATCGTCATCTTTTTGTCCGGATGCGTTGCTGTGTCCATTAAACCCTTTGCCTCCTGAAATTCAGATTTTTTTTCACTTTTTTTTGTTAAATTTATGAAAAATTGGTTAGTTAAACACATATTTGAGAAAAAATTTAGTTTCACTTGCAAAAACAGTATTTTTTGCGTCGGCTGCTACAGATCCCTTGAGTGTCGGGTAATTTACATGATGTATAGCTTTTGTATAGGGGTAAATAGAGAGTGGCATCTGATGATGCCGTCAGGAGGCAAAGGGTTAAATAGAACACACAAAGAATTTAATTATAAATTCTTCAAGATAATTATAATGATACGTCTGGAAGTTAACTAATAGCAGTAGCGGAGTAAACTGAACTGACGGTAAACATTTTTACGCCATTTCTTAGCGATCTCAAAGCTGTGTTTACAAGAGTTCAACATAACGTTCGGACGAAAAGATGACTATGCTCGTTCTTTTTGTTAGCGTGTGTCATCGGCATAAATGATATGCTTTCATAAGATACCAAATATCTTACTTGCCCTGAATAACTGCCTTTCGGTGGAAGGCACAGCATTGGTATCTCATGTAAAATTGCGTATTTTCTGCGCTGTTGCATATAATTTTTATTGCCTAATCCATTTTAGACGATTCTAGAAAAAATACAAACAAAATTCTTATGGGTTGACAACGCTGTAATTTTTTTTATTTTATCATTGGGGGGCATGTCTGCGCTTGGATTTTTGCGCATGTGTGACCAAGATTGTAGTTTTACTATCATCCTTACTTGTTTGCAAGAATTGCATCCTTTTATTTTGGGCTAAGAATGACTCAAGTTACAAGATTGTAGGACATACAGCCTTGTTACTTAGAGCATCTCAACAGTTCGAGAGAAACACGATCTATGAACCCCACGCTTGTAATTGTAGCTGCAATACGTTGAAGAGAAGCACACGTGTTCCCGGCCGATGAGAAACCCCTGTGCCAGCTACATCAGCTCTTATACACGAAGAGCGACTTCATTTCCGTAAATGAACTTACAATCGGTAACTGTGAGATGAAATAGGAGCCAAGCTTTACCAACCAGGGAAACCAGCTAGGTTAGTACGCCAAGGACCAGTTGCTCAATGGTTTGTGGAGGCATCTAGTCTAGTCTTTTTTACTGCCTTTGCTCATCTACTGGTCCGAAAGTTTTGCCGCGTCGTTGTTAACACAAATTTGTGCACACCACAAAATTACTAAAATGTTGACCGTCAAACCAGCTTCGTCGGCAAGTGTCACTTGCAGATAATTCCATTATTTCCCCATCATATTTCATCTATCAAACTGCTGGTAGAATGTACTTATACACTTTCATCGTTCAAAAACTTGGGATCAAGATCTGCCGGGACAGATACATTACATTATACCTGCCTGCTTCATCCCACAGCCGCTGCTCCGCTAGGTACCTACCTGGTTTCTCAGTAAACCCACCCCTCTACCCTCCCACGGACCCTATCCTAAGATGACACTGTCCAATGCTTCTCCAAGTCCTTGCAACGCCGCGGGCGAGCGCTCAACTCGAGACAAACTTTGGCCTCAGTACATCAAGAATGCTAGAAATTTCATAAGGTATACCGGACCATGGGATCTCCTAGAGTTGCGATGCCATTGCCTTGGGCTCTTCCACGGACCAGCGGATGGCAGGAGCGTATCGACCAACCGGGAATGAGGAATGTCATTAGTGGTGTTAAGAATTTGTATATGTAGAATCTTAGAAGTTTTCTAATTGTTCACAGGGCTCGAGAAAACTTGTTTTGAAATGGAGAAAATTCTTCTTGGAAGTGCTGACAGCTATTTTGACCTTCGGCTAGGATCAATTATTAACCCTCTTGCTTTAGGTAGTTTCGTTGTGAGTTAGAGCGAAAGTGATTTATTAAACGCAGTATCGCTTTACTTTCTCTTACCACTTAGACGGCACGTCCAGTAGCCAATCTAGAAGTGTTGGTTAGTTTGTGAAAGTTAACGGTAGAGTTAACTTCACAACGCATCGTATCTGGTAAATCCATATGCACTGGTTTGCGCTGCAGATAATGCGTGGTAAGACCGAAAGGAGTGAACGGCTGCAGTCAACCACAGCTTATCCAAGTTAGAGGTAAAGTCAATTTTAACTGCACCCTGCACTGAGAAACCAACACTCGATGGTTCGTGCGGCAGATATAGGCCAACTGGCCCCAGAGGAGTAAGTACAGCTGCAGCCGACCAAGGGTCGCTAAACACTATGGTGCAAATGTGGTAGATTCAATGACCCGGCCCCCCTACTCTAAGATAAGTGCCCCACACCATATCTATGCACACCAAGCAAGTTTGCTGACTCATCGCGCCGTGCACAACACAGATCTTTCACCAGCCTCGGGGCTCGTTCCTGGGACCTTCAGCACAGCTGCGCAGCACGCAAGGTCTGCTGCTAGCGTGAAATTACACTGAAAAGCTATGACGTCAAAAGACGAAAGGCCGACTATGACAACTGTAACCCATCAATCATCCTCAATGTTAGGTCAGTGCCCTAGCTCACTCCCTTGGCCAGGAAACTAATTTCAGACCTCGAGGCCGCAAGCGTAACACTCTATCTCGTCTGTTACTGCGGGTTTATTTTTCTTGTAAGAATGGACATTATTTATCGATACAAATACGCATTGTTTTCGGAGGAAAATGTAGTGGGAGAGATTCAAAGACCACATTGATGTCATGAGCGTTTGTCGAGTTCAGATGCAGTAAATGCTATTTTATATGCTGTACAAGAGTGTTATAATAAATTGGAAACCCTAATCCAGCGTAATTTCAAATATAAGTCTGAGGTAACCAAGTAATTAGCTAATCACATTTGCATTGAAGAATAAAAGTCGAAATTTGCTCAACATACCTAAGCTCGGCACGCCTTAGCGTTACACTTGCGATATATAAAGTCCAGATGAATCCTGCCATGCAGTTTAAACGATGTTTTTGATGCATTCACAAACCATAATTTTAGGACTGAACAGCTAGCTTATCGTACGTGTTTACGACAAAAACAGTAGCATATCAACAACTAGGCGTAGCTACTTCAAAGAGGCCCTGAGCAAGGTTAAACAGGGCCAAAGTTAGCGGGTTATTAGCAAGGTCTAAGTGGCTGTGAAAGCGTCGTAAACAATCTGAACAATCTGTTAATGAGTTTGCTTGTTTTCTATAACGGAAGCTTCATCAGAAAACTGATGAACTTACGGTGTTAAAGTTGAGGAAATATTATTAATAACACTCGATGCTCTAAACATCAAAGTAAGATTGAAATATACAGGAAAGTAAATTTTCCGAGCTGTAACGGATTCAGTAGTAGTTATATACATAGGTAAATTATACATTATTCTTGCAGAAAACATGCGAAGGAAGCACTACGGACAAAAAATACTGTAAATACCGTAAAAACAATTTTCATTACTGAAGTGAAAGCTTACAAAGTGTGTTGGAAGCAAACAAGAAAAAGGAAATCTAAAAAAAACGTTAATATCCACTAGATAAAAGTGAACTTTGGAAATAATACTGCATCGGTAAAAACTGTAAGGGATGAAGTTTGGTGAAAGCTCGAGGAATTATTATTTTTTTAATGTTAGAGGAAACGCTATGCGTTAGCACAAGGCCGGTTTTTTTTACTGGAAGGAGTTCATAATTATTCCCCTTACTGTTGTACGTGATTTCAAGAGGTGTGCTGGACTAGAAAGTAAATAATCACTTGAGATTACTTTATTAAATAGAAGTATAACTCACCTAAATGCTGCACATGATACAAGGAGCTCGGATACACTAAAATAATAGAATAAAGAATCACTAAAGGCCGCTAATTTCGAGTAGGACTACCCACCTAAATGCTGCACGTGACATGGGAATGTGATCTCCCCTCCTACTTCCACAGAGAACTCTTCAGGTACAGACAGGAACTGAGGCGGCTCCAAGTCTGATAGATCCGATGGGTATTCTTCGTAGTCATCCTCTTGCTGGGCGGCCACTCCTGCCAAGAGAAACATGAAGCAGTTACTTGTTTGCTTAGTAAGTATCCAATTATAATCAGTTAACGTAATAAGCTGTTGAAGATAACGGAGGGTTCTATGAGAGCAATGCATTGAACAGTATATGAATATTGAACAGTATAGCTACCGTTTACGGTTCAAAGTTATTATTATTTTACAAACGGCTAGTGACGAGGAAGGAAATCTTCTCCATTTGTATACATAGTTGTGTTGTCCAGTGGGCCAATGCCCCTAGCAATCATGGATGAACAGATTTCTTTTTTTTTCTCCAAGTTGGATGTAGGGAAGTGGTAATAACAAACGCACTATAACAAACGTCAGTACGTGCAAGCATGCGTGTTTATAAAATTGTTTTGCTGAACGCGATATCGACCGTTTTATAGACATTTAACTTATGTCCTGTTCCATTTTGTGTCACGGTGGTAATACTTGCGTAGACCGTACCATTAACCAGTCTATCCGTATCTTAGATGCACGGGGTGTGAACTGACCGTAGTGTCTGGTCAACTCAAACAGACTGACTTTTATTTACACCGTTATTTTTCACAGCATGGGAAGGACGATAGCAGGACTTTAAAGGATGCGCATGGGCCGTGCTGAAATCTTACGATATTCAGAAAGTCAAGAAACAAACAGGCAAGTGCAACGTTTCGTCCTCGGCAGAAGGAAAACCACTAGTATGAAAACTAATTACTGAGTGTCAAGGTAATTTTCTGTCGTAATTTTTACCTCCGCCAAAGAGGTTATGTTTTCGTCGTGTTGACTGTCCGTCTCTTTGTCTGTCACCAAGATAACTCAAAAAGTTATGAACCGATTTCAATGAAATTTACAGGGATTGTTAGGTATGTTAGGAAGAACACATGATTAACTTTTGGTGAAGATATGTCCATCCGTTTGTTTGTTTGTCTCTCTCATTTTTCTCAATGCCATAACTCAAAAAGTTATGAACGGATTTTGATGAAATTAACATGAGTTGTTAGGTATATAACAAAGAGTAAATGATCAAATTTTGGTAATGATCCGTTAGTTCGTTAATCATTGTTTTTAATTTTATGCTTGTTAGCACAATAACTCACAAAATAATGAATGGATCTTTATGAAATTTATAGGAGTTGTCAGTAATGTTAAAAGACATAAATGATTAGATTTTGGTGCAGATCGGTTTGTTCGCTTGTATGTTTGACTCATGTTTGTCATTACGTTTGTTAACAGCATAACTCCAAAAGTTATGAACGGATCTTCGAGAAAATTGCACAAGCCATTATTGCTATGAAAAGGCACAAATGAATAAATTTTAGAGTTTATACAAAGAAAATTATGGTTTCAGAGTCAACTTGAATTTTTTGCTACTGTTGCCTCACTTGGCGGAGGTAGGCGCTCTCAGAGTGCTCTAGTTTACTACTGGGTTCACTAGAACAGGAATGGGAATTTGCTTTTTATTACTGGATTCGCAATGAATATGGGAACGAGGCTTTCTTCCTGCGTAAAATTTAGAATTTCGAGGGTTTAGTTGTAGAAGGACGAGATGTAGCCAACACCGAGAGCGCGGATATGAAAAACCGTTGCACATCCCATGGTCTCTCCGAGGCCGAGAGTTCCTGAGAAAAATCCGCGTTGGCTAAAGAGAGATCGAACTCACAACCTCCACACTCACACGGAGCCGGAGCTCTTAACAACTCGTCAATCGGTAATTGCGATCCAGGTATGTATTTATTTATCTACTTAATAAGGTATACAAAAAAAAAAGAAAAATTGATTGTTGTTTCTTAGCACTCTTCGTACACGTATTAAATATATAAATAAACAATTTTCTTCAGTACGCGTGCCTTAGTTGAAAGATACCATTCCAGGAAAACAATGCTGCGGGGAGACGCATTTTCAACAAAAGCTCCTGTTACGAATACTAAAGGCACCACGATGCGTATAGATTTAGAAACCTAAATTTTCTTGATAAAAATCACAAAGAGCTAGGAAAAATAGAGAGTGGAATGTAACAACAGGCCGAAACAGATAACGAGATGATCTGATAAGCGAAGATATTAATAAATGTGCACACGTGAAGGTATAAAAACATGTTATAACGGTCACAATGGTCAAAACTATTTATTTCTAATTTGAAAGTAATAATTTGTTCAAATTTCTTTACGAATGAGATCTGTCTAGTGTTTGCGTAGTAAATGTCATTATATTTTTCTTCAGTTTGATAAACGGCTCATGATGGTTTCAATATAGAACATTCAAATCAATACCGGTGCAGGACATATGCAGTATATGGAGTAGTAAAAATAAAAAAAAATAACAATTTTACGTAGTACGGTGCAAAAGTTCAAGGGGCAGGAATGATACAGAGCCACTGATATCGATGAATAGATTTAAGGTTCTTTTCTAATGCTAAAAAAAAACTTCAAACAAACGTGCAACAATATGCACAGTAAGCTAAAAAAAAACAAAAAACAAATGAAATCACTGCCGTTGTGTCTTATGCTTTTATTAGCTTATAATTATTTCTGCAGAAAAATAAATAGAAACTAAAAAGCAGGAAGTAAAAAACACGGAAAATGATAGTCATTCGTATAATAAACAGATAAACGCAGCTCCCACATCTACAGCATTTTGCCTCTGCGCTTCATTCTGTTATGCCAAAGAGCAAGGCAACAATAAAAATTAAAATGAGCATAACCTGATTATGCTAAACGCATCATTTGCATCCTATCATAATTTTCTAGGGCCTTTATAGGAATTTATCCCTCCTCACTCGAGGCAAAGCAGACTCTAGAAGTGCTATTGGGGCCCTCAGATCAGGTTTATCTATAGAGGCTGGGGGAATACGGCGCTAATGACGACGCGCACAGCAGATTCTTGAGCAACGCCTTCATCGCAGGACTATCAGGGGAACAGGGACCCCTTTGTTGTAGTGCGGGGCAGCCGTGCTGCTGCTGCTGCTTGCTCTTCCTTCCTATGGTCATTTCTGTTTCTTTATGTGGTCATATCGCTCCGTTTCTTTACGAGGCCATATCGCTCCGTTTCTGTATATGGTCATATCGCTCAGTTTCTATACGAGGTCATATCGCTCCGTTTCTGTATGTTGTCATATCGCTCCATTTCACGTTGTGATCGTATCACTACGGTTCTTTATGTGGTCATACCTTGCTATGGTGATATTTCAGATATTTCTCCATGTGGTCATATTTTGTTATCCACTTCATTATATGGTGAAAGTTCTCTGTTTATGTATGTAGTCATACTTTGCTCTATCTCTATATGGTGATATTCGTATTTCTCTGTTTCTTTATGCGGCCGTGTCTTGACATATCTTTAAATGGTGAGAATTCTCCATTTCTTTACATCATCATATCTTTCTCGTTCATTTTGTGGACGTGCATGTTTCATTAAGTGGTCACAATTTTTTATTTATTCATGCGGTCATTCCACTCTACTTTATATCGTCACACCTTACTATCGTTCATCTGGTAATGTTATTGTGTACTCATTAAATTGGTGCATATATCTACTTCTTTCTTTGGTCATCTCCCTCTCTTGCTCCTTACGTTGTCATGTCTTAATATTTGCTTAGTTGGTCGTCGTTTTTGTCTTTCTGTGGTCACATCTTTCCAATGTCCCATTTCTATATGGTCACATCGCTGTATTTTTTATTTAAATATGTATGTAAATTCCGACGTTTTTACATAGAAATCCGAGTTTTAATATTCTTAATATGGCTATCTACATTGAAATATTTTCTTATTGGGCTATCTTTGTACATTCTATTCACGTAGAAGGCTATTTACAATATGATATTTTTATAGAGATATATCTCCACTTCATTTTGTATCCATATTTTCATAATTTTACCATAAATAAAAAATTCTATGTTTTCATCCACAAAGTCGACGCTGTACTGTATGTTCAAAAGATGATATTCCTTTGCTTTCACGTATTAGTCTAAATTTGGCATTTCTTTAGAGTGGAATGTATATATTTCTTTATTTTTTTGTGCAATACGCCCCTATTTCTATACATGTTTTTACGTACCGGTATATATATATGGCACAATATTCAAATTTAATTACATGATGATGCTTTTCAACTTTTTTTAAAGGTGTCAGTCCCTTACATGGTACTATCTCCATTCCTTCGATCTTCAGTCCATTTCTTGGAACAAGGGCAGGACCAACTCTACTAAACACCTCAGAAATTGCCGACGTCGTTTGACTTTGAGTTTAGCAAGTGCGCGTCAACTGAATTTATGACTTATACGTCTGGCGCTCATTTTTGAGTCTTTCTTAAAACGTCAGGAATCCCAACTCACACAGAAAATGCCAACGTTCTTAATATTTTAGCGTAAGACTGGAACAGCATGCTATATTCACGACCTTCTCCAAGTCTGCATTATTATTCCAGCTATATTCATAGAATACGGGCAATGTCAGCCCTTCGCTTCATAACATACTAATGGCCTAAAGTTTCAGTGTCAGAAAGATGTAGTATGTTGTATGCTCGATGGTTACCAAGTCTGATTCATTATTTCAGGTAAATTCATAGAACGAGGGTCATGTCAGCTTGAGATCTTAGAAAATAACTACAGCACTCTCAGAGCGAATACCTCCGCCAAGCGACGCAACGGTAGCAAATAATTCAAATCGGCTCCGAAACCACAATTTTCTTTGCATAAAATCCAAAATCTAATCATTCGTGCCTTTTGCTAGGAATAACAGCTACTGCAATTTTCTTGAAGATCCATTCATAACTTTTTGAGTTAAACCCTTAACAAACGTTATGCCAAACATGAGTCAAACATACAAACGAGCGCACCGATCTGCACCAAAGTTTGATCATTAATGTCTTTCAGCATTACTAACCACCCCTACAATTTTCAGAAAGATCGATTCATCATTTTTTGAGGTATTGTGCTAACAAGCATTAAATTAAAAACAGTGACAAACGAACGAACGGATCATTACCAAAATTTGGTCATATACTCTTTGTTAACATACCTAACAATCCCAGTAAATTTTATCTAAATCGGTTCATAACTTTTTGAGTTATCTTTGTGACAGACAGATAAAAAGACAAATCGACACACACAATGAAAACATAACCTCCTTAGCGGAGGTAACAACTGCGTTTGTCTTGCGTTCAGGGAAATGCACCGCAAGTTGACTACACTGCGAGTCTTCTTATAGACCTGCTAAGTGAGGGGAAAAGAAGGCTCCCGACATGCGATTTACGAATTAGCAAGGGCGCCAAATAGCCTTTTCTCAGCGGCTCAAAGTGTCAGACGATGCAATTTATGAATTTCACGACAACGTCGTATAGTGAGTTGGCATTTGCATCAGTTTTAGCTGAAACTTAGGCACTCGTACATCAAAATCAGATGCAGCCACGGGTATTTACTACAGATATTGAAACTTTAAGTCTCTCACTGACCTTTAGTTACAATCATATTCAAATGACGTCATTGAGGCGAAGTTTTACAAAATTCTCAACTACTCTGCACTGAACTATGGATGCAACTCAGATTCGTCAACTCTCCGTGATATATAGATGCAGTACAAGCTCATAATTCTCTTGGCATGTAGACACAACTCAGACTCATATATTCTCATTGACATATAGTTACAACACAGAAATGACTACGCTCACTAATATATAGATGTAACTCAGATTTATATACAGTGTGTTACCTTTGATTATGCAAATACAATTTTTTTTACTTACTTTTCAAGATAAGTGTTAAACATTTAAAATGTGAATAGTTAGTTAGTGCACAGGTATGTTGTAACTACAAAAAAAAAAAAAAAATAGAGAAAAAGAAAACGGAACAATTTCCAACGTTTTGGCAACATTTGCTTATCGCACGGGATTCTGCTGTTACCCCAGACTATGCAACATCACTCTCTAGTCAACATGGGCAAGAAATGCGGTTTAAAAAGTGAAGAAGAGATCAAAGTGACCTCGTTATTGGCTTCTGGTAAGAAACACTCGAAGTTTCCAAGGAATTACAGCGTGGTCACCGAACAATCAAGGCTTATGCAATTGAAGGTAAAATCAACAGGAAAACTACGAATAGAGCCTCTACGAGGAAATTGACTGCTCGGGATATGCGACATTTGAAGGTTTCTATCACTAGAAAACAACTTTCTACAAGTAAGGCGATATTTGAAGACGCTGGAGCCCCACTACTAAGCAGAAAGCCAAGATGTGAGGTTCTGCAGAAGCTACGGAAAGTGAAAAAGGTAATTAAACGACCATTTCTAGCAAAAACTCTTAAGAAAATAGGGTCAAATGGGCTGAGGAGAACAGGAAAACTGATTTCTCCAATGTCATATTTACTGACGAATGCACAGCCACTCTTGATGATCCAGATGGATGGGCGTTGGGATGAGTCCTCCATGAACGACCTCAACAGACACGGCTTAAGCGTCAACAAGGTGGTGGAGGTATAATGTTTTGGGCCAGGATAGTAGGTGACACCCTCATTGGTCCATTTGAAATGGTAGAAGGAGTTAAACTGAATGCAGAAAGGTACTGCCAGTTTCTTGAAGCCAACTTGATTCTATGGCTTGGTGAGCAGACTATCGCACGCAGATCCAAATTGGTATCTCAGCACGATGATGCTCTCTCACACCGAGCACGGTACACTGCTAATTTGCTTGCGGACGGAGGATTCAAATCAAAAAGGATTTTGACCTGGCAAGCGAATAGCCTCGATTTAAATCCCATTAAGAGCCTCTGGGCAATGATCAAAAGGAAGGTCGATGAAGGTGGTCGGCGCTTTCGAGCAAAGTAAGCCTGTGAAATGCAGTAAAAACAGCAGCAGATTCTATTCCACCATCTGAAATAACAAACCTGACAAAGTCTGTTGGTAATCGCCTTAAAAAATCATGAAAAATGGAGGTTGCCATGTTCAAAGTTAACTTGTTATGTTTACCACTACTGAACACTTATTTCAGTGTTTATTGAATTGGTTTGGTTATAATTTCTTTGTTTTGGACGTTTAATAACAATATTTCTGTTCACTTGTATTTATTTCCGCTTTATTACGTTTTTATTAGCTTGTTGCATAATCTGAGGTAACAGTAAAAAATTCGTACATAAGCAAATTGTATGATAAACTCAACTAATGGCTAAATATTTATTTTACAAGTGCTGTTTTTATTGGCAACATAGCCGTAAATTTAGTTAATATTGGTATTTCTAAGTTAGACACTCATCTTGAAAAATTAAGTAAAAAAAATGTATTTGCATAATCAAAGGTAACGCACTGTACATTTACTGGTTTATAGTTATGACTCAGACTCAATACACACCTTGATAAGGACGGTATCCCAACACAATTCTACATTAGAGAACTAAGGTCAGAGCTCATCGTTCATGTTTTTCTATTATGAGTTATTGCCAAAAGATTGGATAGGCTAAACATCTCACGACTTTTTTCTGAAGATATGTTTTCCTTAGAAATAGCGATTTAAGAGCCATTTATTAAAATTCAAACATAGTTTGTTTCACTGATATAGCTTCCTTAAGTACACGGCCGAGAATACATTTTCTAAAGCCTGAAGAATGTGGTACAAAAGCATGAGGCAGAGTTTATCACTAAGGCTATATCAGACTAATACTAACATTACATACTATTACAATTTACCCTGCGGTTCGGCCTACTGTTTGGCCCCTGTCTAGGAACAGGGGGCGCTGCCATCCACTGTACCTGTTGGGCAGTTCATAGCCAAGCTCCATCACATATAGCCTTGAGTTGAAAGTTCTCACATTTTCTACCCTGGATTTGGATCTGAAAACGCATTTCCTATCCCCGACTTTGAGGCAGTCAGTATACTTTTGAGCTAAGCAAATATACTAGCACTGGTTGACATGGGCACATTCATCAGACCACGGTGGTAAATACGTCATTATAGGCTACACGTTGGCGTCCAATACACTTCTGCCACTTCTGCGTATAGTTAGATCACTGTGAGCTACAGTACAAGAGACAGAAATAGCTCCGAAACAGCTGCCGTTTGACCTCTTGAGTAGAGGGACCTAACTTCCTGACTAGCACGCTGCTCACTACGTGGAGTTGCCGCGTTGTTTCAACTATATCCTGGAAATTACGAATATCGTCACTAATTCAGTGACCGAGGTAAAAGAAGTTGTTCACAAAAGTGAAACCGATACCATTGAGATATGTGACTTTATCCATATGGGCAAGACTTCATGAAGGCTTAATGTACATGAAGACAGTTTTGACAATGCTATATTCGATGGACAGTTTGTTAGCTTCGTTCTCGCAAACTGAAAGCAGTTTTTTGTAGCTCACTGGCATAGGGAGAGGCAAAGACCATGTTATCAGCATAGCTGAGGGCATTTACTGTAATTACCATTTATATGACATCCCACTCCACCTGCGTTCAGGTGGGTGTGGATCTTGCTGATGTAGATAATGAAGAAAATTAGGGACAGTAAGCCTCCTTGTCGCATGCTATTAGTTATACCAAACGTTGATGACATTGCCGCTTTCATTTTCACACAGCATATAAGAGTTTGGAAGAAATACTTTAGCGACTTAACAATATAAGCGGGTTTTTGTTTCGCAAGCAAACACTTACAAAGGGAGAACTGGTGGACGCGGTCAGTCAAACGTAGCCGTAGCATCGAGAAAGCACAGGTACATAGAAGATCCGCTGTCAGTGAAAGGATTGGAAGCCTGTTTGAGTGTAATTATAGCTATTTCCGTTTCATGTACGGCTCTGAAGCCAGACTAGGTTATCTGCAGTCATCGTGTACGATGGCATTCTTCTCTCAAGTACTAGTTCAAACCCTTTCGAAAGAGATGTAGATGTTGCTTTAAGGTGATAATTGCTCGTGTCTGTCACACATTTTGCTTTTTTTGCAATAATTGGTGATATGATAACACTCATCAACCTATTCGGGAGGAAACCCAGAGTAAAGCACCCGATGAGGAAAACTAGCGAAAAGCGTTACCAGCCAGGGAGGGGGGGGGCATAATCGTATGCTTTACCTGGGATATAGTGAATGCCGAATGCTTTGTTATTCTTTAGCATATTTAGAACTTGACAAACACGGGCAAAAAGAGTAACTGCAAAAGCAACCATAAATATCCCCCTATGCAGCCTTCTAAATGCTTCCGGTACATGTCTAAGTGGAATTTCCCTGCCACAAAGTTTTACGTAGAGGCTCAGGAAATTCCTCAAACACTAGAGCAAGACATTGAGTCTGTGCAGACACATAATGGGTATCATCAACTGAGAGGAGAAATTAAACCACCAAGACCTGACTTACCAGGAACTTCAGACAGGTGGGCCGTTTTCAGCCCGTTTAGTTGAGTTTCAAGGCGTTAATCATGAACTGATTGCTCTTGAGACTTCTCGAAGCTCAATCTTGTTCCTTTTTAAAATAAAGGATACAGCTGTCTCAAGTGTAACTGCATTAGTTTTAATGTATGGAATGCGATCAAGAGTTTTGAAGTCAAAGTTATGTCAACACTTGCATGCTCGAGTTCACTCCCCCCCCCTCCTAATCGATGACGTCCAAACCTTTTTTAGTGCGAGCTCAAAAAATGTCGTTTAGCAAGAATCCAAAAAGGTATTTTCCAGCGGCAGCCTCCAAAAAATTTTACCAGTGTAAACCCAAAAATTTTTCTAGCCCAAGTAGAAAAAATGCTCTGGGTCAGTACTACAGACGTTTCGAGCAATAAACCACACCCTCCCCCCCAGTCCACAATTTTTCCAGTACAGAGCCTAAAAATGCTTCCAGCTCAACCGCCCCCTTCCCACCAGCCCCCCAAAAATCCTTCCAGCGCCGGGCCAAAAGTTTTTTGCAGCATAGAATCTAAAAACAAGTCTTCAAGTGTGAGCTAAAGAAAAGCTCATCCAGCGAAAGCTAAGAAAATTATTCCAGCCCCAGCCCAAAAAAATTCTTCCAGCACAAACCGAAAAAAAAATTATTTCAGCCAAAATAAAAACGTCTTTCAGCGCCCTCGCATAAAATGATCCAGCATAGGCCCAGAAAATTCGGATTCAGGCCGCCAATCAAACAGACGACGAAAGGAATCTGTGAAAGACGCAGACTTCCGCTAGGTGAACTCACAAACTGCGAAACGACTTCAAAAATGATAGTGATAACAGCTTAATCCAGTGACCGGCTTCTGGGTTCCAGGTAGATTCTTGAAGATTTATTTGGACAGACTCGCAAAATTGACCGAAATTTTATCGAGGAGACGATGCCGACTGCGCTGACTGAGTACGTTGAACAGAGGAGAAATTTGTCTGCAATGTCCAGTAGATTGCAATGAATGAATGGAAACTTTACCATAAAATTCAATGTTCTACAGTGAATTTAAGGGTGTACATTGCACTGCCTTTGAAGAGGAGAGTAAATTTGTGTGCAATGAACAGGCGACTAGAAAGAATCAATGGAAACCTCGCAAGAAAATTCATTTTGATGGAGTGAACAGTCAACGTCTATTATTTCGTTCAGTGACGTGTTCATATCAATGGAACAAATGTTTCGGCTATGCGAGGAGCTTCACATGAAATTCCACTAGCAAAATTATTTGTTTTTGTTTAGAATAAACAGTGTTCATTGCACCGACCGAAGAAATTACTGTAATAATCTAACAGGTCAATTCAATTGAATAAAATGGTGAAGAGATTGTGCTAAAAATATTATAACAAAATAATATTTCGGGTCGTAATGCCCTGCGCCTAGAAAAAGTCATTTTATACATTGAACCATACTTTCATGCATGTCGGCCCATCAGCAATAAAAAATAGCTCAAACGGTTGATTAATAATCCGTCAATTATATATTTGGCACTCAATACAGAAACTTCACTAAGAAGTAAACTGATGCAATCTGTATAATAATCAACATCAAACACAAATCCGTTAACATAGATCGCCGATGCAAAACCTGCACAGAAACCTAGGAAACAAAATTGTCGAAAAAGAAAACTAGATTCGGTGTTGGCTTCCACTGTGGCCCATATAATGAGGAACTTGTGTACTTGGTAATAAGTTTCTTCCTTGGGTCGCTATCGCAACAATGTAAGTGAGCACCGCCCCAGATCCTGATATGCCCTATGTTAATTAGAAAATAAATTATTGACATTTATGGCATTAGCTTTAGGACATCTACATTTCCGCAGGCTGGAAAGTCAAGAATATAGTGTAGTCTACAGTTTTACTATTAATAAGCTATACTTCTCATAGAAAATAAATTCATTTTAACACCGAATAGCAAACAAAAACTACTGCGTAAAAAAACACAGTGCCATGATATCCAAAATGTTTTCATTCTATGAACGACAATGTCTTCGAAATTTTTAGCAATACAATAAAAATTCTGCTTTGTGCGACAGATTTTATCTCTCAGGCAGCGAGAAAGTCTATGTTGCTCCATAAAGAGCAGTCGGCTCCATGATGTAGAGATTTAAATTGAGTAGCTTTTATGTTTCCTAATACGACAGACAAAATTCAAAATTGACGTGAGATTCACTTTCTGAGCTCAAAACTCAAGGGTGCCTTTAAACTTGGTGCGGAATTATACAGTATTCTCGAGAGAATCGAGCTAGTTTCAAGCTTTTCCTAATGCGGCGAGTTGAGTAAATATATTCTCAAGAATGTGGCTTTAATATAATCGTTTCTTGGTCCCAGTTTAGGTAGATTTAAGGAGATTTCGATCTTCACCATTTTTGAGTATACAGTCTTCTCCAATTTTAGCTTAATGACGCGTTTTACAAACTATTTTTAATATAATTACTATTATTTGGCCCCATATGAAGTACGTAAGCTAAATGAAATTTCGATTCTGGTAAGTTTCAGCTTACAAGCGTCTCCAATCCAGCTCATATGTTGTGGGGCTGGCATAAAACCTCACCAGCCCTCGCAGCAGCAAGCAGGGCAGGATTAGGCATACATTGTTAAGGGGTGTGGAGTGAGCCGATGTACGCAGCTTAGTTTATCTGGGACATCTCACTGATGTAAAACTTGATGATGGTGCAGACGCTGCACGGCAGGTTAGGTGTTTAAATGCTATAAGCAGTTAGGTACTAAGGCAGTTTCATAGCTGCTCCCCGAATGTCAAGATTCAATTATTCCAAACTTATTGCTATCCTATATACTGCAACTCACTTTGGGCTAAATTTACGAGACAGGTCACTAGTAAGTTGCGTGTTGCGTATATAACGATGCATTTCGTTGGTTGGTGGGCGTCCCCATACACACATCAGCTAGAGATGTCTTTGCTTCGTTTGGTGTAGAATGTCTCAATATTCTTATTCGTAAATGTGCAGATAGCCCGCAGATGAGAGTGGGAAAACTTGGGTAACTCGTTGCTATATGGAATATACTCTAACCCATATTATCAGAGTTCGGCGCTCAAGCAGCGGTAGGTGAGGATTCTGTAAGAGGGCGATGACTTACATGATGGAATGACCTCTAGCTGTTGTACCTATTACTTTCTCTATTACTTGCCGCAGCCTTGAGCTGATGTACCTAATGTCTTTGCCCCTGATTTCTTACTACCTATGTTTTTAGTCTCTTAAATTTAATGATGATGCATTACTAGAGGTACAGTAATACTGTATGTGAGCCTGTTGTTGTATTAATGACTGAGTTTCTGCATGAAAATTAATTTACACCGTTATTATTGTTACTAGTGGGGTGGAGCGACTGGCAATGTAGTGAGACGTGATAATACATTGATGAAAGACGCGCTTCGGATAACTGTGAAAGTGCAAAACGATCACAACAATGTACCATTTGTTTCGATGAATAATATGTATTGTCAGTTAAAACTCCTAAAATTCATAGATTTATTTCGTTATTTTGTTTTGAACTTAACACGTAAGGCAATATCCGGTGAAGCACCCTATTTTATGTCTCATTTCAGCCATTTACTTCCAAGTAATCAATACAATACACGAAATACTGGCTTCAATTTATCAACCGTTTGCCTAGAAATAGAAAAGCGCTTCACAATATTCCAAGCTGTTAAGGTCTACAATCAATTGTCAGAGGATTTAATGCAGCCAACGTCGCACCAAACTTTTAAGTATCTCTTTAAAACTTTTGTCTTAGTCATTATAGCAATCCCTAAAAATGGTTTGGTTGATGTTACTTTATTGTGCAATGTTTTTTTTTTTTGAAATTTTAAATAGAAAATATTCTTGCTCCATTGCTAGCATAGTAAAGCCAAAGTCTATTTATGTAAATGAATTGGTAGTGATGAGTGCAATAATCATACTTTTATGACAGTGAGCTACAATGAAAATTTTACAATGATAGTCATGACACTTCTATGAAGAAGGTGCTGATGCGTGGATAATAGTGTGAAATCATTTTTAGCATGCCTACAGTTATTGATTTATCAACCAATAATTGCAATCTTATTGTTTATTTGCTCGTTAGATGACTTTAATGACATTATTTAGTCAGTTGTGTCACAAGTGAGCACTCACTTTCAATGGAGTTCTCAATTTTATTGTATTAGGATAGATTTTAGAATCATTGTAATAAGATTATCAAAGTGTGAGAACAACAAAGGTGTAATTGTGTACCCGGTCCTGGGCCAGTTTAGTTGACACATATCGGGTCAATCACACAGTACAGGGGGTTACTCTTAGTCAATCGCAAATTCTTTGTAATAGGCACCAAATTGTTCAGTCTCCCCTAAATGTCCACTGTCTATTTTGGGTGGGGCGAGTTGCTTAGTACCAATTAAGTCCGCAGATGGAGGCTGAGTGTATTCATGTATTATTCCCTGTACGTGGCCCCCTATTTATGCGACTGAACCTCATCGATATTGGAAATTTTAGTTACTCTGTACATGTTAGCGTAATTGGGAACCTACTGTGTTGATAATATAAGTTGTTTGATTTGATTATTATCTTCTGAGCGAGATTTTCTTACCGGGTATATTGAAGCAGACTTCTCTAAGTAAGCTACATAATTCGAAAGTCTATCCCAGCAAACTGTTTCCGCATTGCATATTCCAGTAATAAATATATAAAACAGATACAAACTACGGGAGTCTGGCGCTCACAACGAATAAATTACACATTGGTATATAATTAACGACGTTTTAAATAAAGTTACCCGCCAATCCACTCGATGCAAAGGTTCTAAGCAATAACTTTGAGTAAAAGTTCAAATTGCAGGAAACATATTCAATATGCATTGTGTGCCACCTGGGAATCTGGACAAGTCAGCTAATATCTAAAAATATTGACGAGGAAGTGCAAAATGTTGAGAATACGTTTACTTTTTCAACTTTCTGCAGTGCTGCTGACTAATATCAGCAGCTTTTTTGTCGGCATTATTTTTTTATCACAGAAACACCAACCAAGGCAGTAAATATTGCGAACAGTCATTTACATTAAACAAACATAGGCCTACAACAAAATATTAAAATTGCATGAGCAGAATTTTTACATTAAAAACATTGACACTTAAAAAAATAATGCTTCGATGAAACCAAGAAACACTGAGTTAGCAAGCGCGTCCATTTTCCAGAGGAGCCATAAGAGGATCAGCTCTCTTTATAAATTAATAAGCCTATTTCGTCATAAATAATAAAAACATTAAAATGTTGAACAAGACTAAAAGGAATCTATTCAATTTCATAATCCGACTGCGATGAATTATAATAGATAAACAAGGTAGCGCAACAAAGGAGTTTAACTCAGAATTGGTAGTATTTCAAATGAACGTTTTCCATATTATATATAGAACTTTCTAGAGTATTACACGAACAAAGTTATTTTACTGTAAAGAAGGTATAACTTATGAGAAATCACTCAGCCCACAGATTGTCATATCTTGAATTAGTTGAAACAAAAAAAAATCAAAATATATTCATGTCCTTTAGAAATTACAAGCGAAATTAATTTAAAAAGGGAAAAACTAATACCTATGCAGAACTCACAAATACTACTAGAAATAAACATAAACCACTCGCATAAGCTTAAAGGTCTGTAAATAACAGTAAAATTTAGATTTCATTCTCAACAAGAACGAGGAACTTTTAAACAGATTCGAAAAACTTCTAAGATCACCCAAACCTCCAGCATAAAATATTAAAGAAGTTACTATCGGTAGCGACACCAGTCGTAATCACGAGTACCGATGCTTCCAAAGATGTACAAATATTGAAATTAATAAATAATGAATAAATAAAGAAAATCTGGTAATTCCTGTACATTACAATCTCTTACCCTGAAAAGTTGATAATTTGTACAAGTCCACATTTCAAACAACTTACATAAATCATGCGCATTATAAATGACAATGTCCAAACTTGTACATTTTTTCAAGAAAATGCCCAAAAGCATTCCCACTATACTCAACTAATTGTACATTTACAATTTTCAGTAAAGAATGTGAAACACTCGCATTAACAAAGAAGTTATTAAATGATAACATATACGTCGTCCTGGAATGACAAAGACCACTGGATGACAAGGAAGCGTCGAAAAACTCTCCTCTGCTGTCATCTTTTTATAGTTCAAAGGCCCGTAGCCAAGAAGAGGATCCTTTTCTTCAGTGGCCCACTTCCCCTTCTCCATAAAGTCATCGTTGCGCATCAAAAAAGCGAGGTTTCTTAGCGGGAACATCTCGGTCCTTGCACGGTAGTTGGTTTTCCCATTACTGAATGCGAGGTATATTTGGCGGAAAATGGAAACAGTGGTCACACGATCTCATGGCAGGAGAAGCGCTCCCACCCTCTGTCTCTTGATCAAAGTCATGTGGATTTGTTTTTTCTTGCGTGCTTTGCTGCGAGCCAGTGGAAAATCAGAAGTTGGGGGATATTTACTTTTTGGTAATATTAGAAGTGGAAAAATTTGAAGCCTGAAGTATGATTAAAGATTTTAAAAATTAAAATGAAATTTAACATCGTGATATGACAGTGGAAAATGTCGCGAGTATGATAAGCCAGTAAGATTCATCTAAGAAATACGTCATACCTAGGAGGGTCGCTACCATAATAATACTAGCCCTTTAATTCTTACAAGAAACTTTTGAACTAAACTGGGCTGTTCTTGTGGTAAAATTTGTTCGTAAACGGAGCAAATTACTCGCCGTGCATGAAAGCTAAAATAACAAAATAATCATGGTCAGCTTGACGACAAGAAAATTTATTTGGGATTTGTACAAGAAACGAAAAATTCTTCTTGATCTCGAGATGAATTTGGAAGCAATTGAAAAGTTTGCGAGTCTTAATCATTAGGATGTTTTTGATTCTCCTATTCCTGCAGTTATTAAGAACCTCAGCCATCAGCACTATAATTATAATAATTCACACCGTGTTTTTATTTACTTATAACTATATTTATATCTTTCCTGTCACGTTCTGTGGGAATAAGATAAGAGAAAATTCAGATTTCAAGAGGCGAAAAAAAGTTGGGTTCCTTGGAATCTTTTTCATCCGCATTAGATAGGGAAAAATAGAACTCTGTCTGCTTGCCCCTATCGACAAAAAGAATAGTTGGGTACCTTGGAATCTTTTTCCTCGGTATTAGATAGGGAGAAAATGAGGCTTCGGACAGACGGACGGACTGACAGCTCTCTTATTACAGCATAGACTTTTTAGACAGAATACTGAATTTACATTTAAGAAGCCTTCTAAAGAGTAACACGCACACGAGACGGCGGGGGTTTCCGTGAAGTGTTAATTTTTGCCGTCATTTATAATGACGGCACGGGCCGCTACCAAGTTAATATCATACTGGATAACAATGTATATAATAGAAGTTATTTTTCTTACTGGTTACAGAGATTTGGCGCTCATTATGTTTTGGCAATGAAAATGTCTAGTTAATTTTTGCTTGGAGAAAATGACTGGGCGAAAAGTTCATTTCCCCGAGGTAACGTATACTCAACCATACGCTCAAGATTCCTAGAATGTCCATCCAGTTTGAAAATTACCATGCTTGCATATCTCAGAATTTTCAGGGATCGTCGAAAACTATTAAAAAACGCAACTTGTTCTTAATATCAAAGTTTTCTCAACAGAAATGAGAAAATAGCCCATTGCAAACATTTGCGGTCATTTTTGTGATGATCCAGAAAAACATGGAAAAGTGGGGGCTAATTTAAAGTTTTAATTGACTTGCGATATTAATTAAAAGTTTTGGAAGTGTCCACACCAACACCCAAACATGTGCACGGGAAATAATTCCCATTGGTAGAGAGCAGGAAGAGGTTCCAGTATAACGACATTGTTCTTTTTCAGCGTTGCAGTATAGCGGAAGTCGATGTATATGCAATAGCATGCCAACAATATGTCTGCAAGTCTATACGTACAATAGTATATCATAGGTAAAGTGTTGCTTGTCTTTGTATATTTCACAAGGAATTCAACAATGTGGGTCACTGGTTGCATTCACCGCTCGTTGTCCTTAAGGTCTTTGGGAGAAACACTCGAGTTGTGTTGATATGCAGGAGTGTAGTTTTAACAACAACTAATTGCTTCACAATATATGCGCGGATGCACCCTTCACTGCATAAATTAAGTTAGATTTTTATTGGAANAATAACAATAATAATTAATGCTATTATCATTAAGTTTAGTAAAAGAATGACAAGTGTCACCAAAAGTTACGTTGGCACTGGAAGGGAGAGTTCCAACAATGCTCGATATCACCGGGGCCTTTGAAACTTGGCAGCGCATGAAATCCAGCCACTTTTTCCAAATCAAACGAGTGAGGAATTTTTAGGTCTTCGTTTTCTTTAAGGGCTTTCTTGAGCCGTCACTTGAAAGGAACCAACGTCAAGAGGTGCCCCTGTTTTCTTGACGTTGGTCTTGCCTGTCAAGCGACAAATTGTTATTGAAGACAACTCTTCTCGTAGTTGCTGGAACAACTGCTAAAAATCGCGGGCGAAAAACAAGCCCGGCGCTTCTAACCGAGACTGGGAAAGACGTTGTTGGAAACCCAGGACAATGAATGCATCAGCAAAGACCTTTACATTTTCTTTTATGTTTTTACACACACTAAGATTTTCGCCGCTGTGAATGTACGTGAATTCATGTTTCAGGAACTATGTAACAAATGCATTAGTGACGACCCTTATATTTTGTTTTCTGAAGGCCAGGGTTTTCGTCTATGCGAGTACACTTGGGAATTTTTTAGACTGGAGCTGGGTACCAAGACTTTTCTTATGTAAATGTGTGAACGTGCATAAGACAACGACTGACATTTTCTAACAATGTATGCATGAGCATAACTCTCTTGAATCTTACAGTTATTAATTTTCATTAATCTATCTAACTGCATTGCATTACTCACGTAGCATGTAAATGCTTCGCTAAATATTTATATAGTGGTTGCTAAGCAGTTTTCACACACCGTACAAGAAATTAAATATTTGCAACCACATGGAAAGTCCTGTAGTACAGCAGTAGGATTCTTCCATCGTTACGGTCGTTTCTTTCGGAAGCAATTGATATGGCGTACATTTACCAACATTTTCAGAAGTTATGCAGTTAGCGTCATATAATTTTCACCAAAATGAACAAAATAAAACGACCGTAACGTAATTTCAGTGTAATTATATCCAGAGGAAAACAGCAAGTGGTGCAGAGTTACACCATAACTAAATCTACAGTGCATATAACGTGATATTAAGATGCAAAAAAAAAAAAAA
>LQNS02278171.1:14940769-14959397 GCA_001587735.2 Parhyale hawaiensis
CATTTACAAACATTTTCAGAAGTTATGCAGTTAGCGTCATATAATTTTCACCAAAATGAACAAAATAAAACGACCGTAACGTAATTTCAGTGTAATTATATCCAGGGGAAAACAGCAAGTGGTGCAGAGTTACACCATAACTAAACCTACAGTGCATATAACGTGATATTAAGATGCAAAAAAAAAAAAAAACTATCCCCGACAGACAAATTTTAATACAAACATTTAATTTTCGATACTGTCGTTACATTCAATATTGTTTAATGTAATAAATTATTACTGAGTATTAGATTACTTTGAATTACCAACTACATACTACATACCAACTGCATACTGTAATGTTGACCACACTACTAACATACATCAAGGTCAGAATCAACAACATTTCATTGAAGGTAAATTGGAAAAATATAATTAGGGTGTTTATCCGTAAAAATGTTCTACTAATTTCTTAAATTCAGAATCCACAAATAAATACTTGGTTTTATGAGTCTCTTCGTGTTTGAAAACTAAAGATTTTCAGTTGTAATTTGACATTTTAGAAACATAGTTCAGACTGTTTTTCAGACATAAGCGTGGAATGACCCAGCACTGCTGCAGGCGCATGTACAGTACTCTAGCCTAAACAAATTATTTGTATATTAAAAAAAAACTCAGTCATCAAATTACCGACCGCTCAATTGCACACACGAACGTTCGTGGAAGTGCAAAACTTACCTGTTAACGAAGTGGTTGCTTAAATGTACAGAAGAACCTTTCGTATATATCACACTAAATCCTTAACAAACCCTATGTTTAGATGTACATAAAATCCCTTCGAATGACGTACATAGACTTAGCCATTAACAAACTGATTGCTTAGAAAAGTTCGCATGGCGCAACATAAAATTACCGATTTACAACTGGCTGGCAGGGACACACATAAAAGCAGTACAGCTACAACCGTGAAGCGCTTCCCAAGTGTTCCACGTGCCCGAACGATGTGAGAGTTTAGGTGATGGATCGGTTAAAATGCCAACGTGTCTCGTGCTTTAGAACCGGCCTTAAGCTTCGTAGCCCAATTCATCGAAAGTTAGATTGGCGAACCGAGTAGCTTCCTTCCTCACAAGCTCATGGTACTAAATTGCGTAACCTGACGTAGCTTGCACTTCCAGAATGGCCTGGAAGGCAGCAGCCCTGATTGGATGGAGTGATTCTCACTCGCTGAAACCAGTTCTCTCTCATCCACACACTGACCGGAGGGATGCTTGATCTTCTCGGAAGCTCCTTCGTGGAGATACGAAGGTTTTATATCTGGGTGAATGAGCTCATTATGATATTTGATGATATGTTTTTCTCTCATTCACGCGATGGCAATTAAATGTTTGCTTTTCTTGAAAGGTGTGCTGTGGGAGAGGAAATGTTTTATTTATGGTAGACTAACCTCAGAAATAACATTTGACGCACTGCTGCACGAGAATATCTGTCGTAGAGATAACTAGCTTGTTTTCCTCATTGAATCGGTTCATTAATGACGTTCAAAGGAAACATTTTCTTTCATCCATCCGGCAGCAGATCTGAAGCGCTTCCGGGCACATAACAAAGTTCTTTCTATTTTTTTCTATTTTTGACGAATTACATTCATTAAAGACATACACTACAATATTTCTCACAACTACACAGGGGCATTAATTAAGGCGTAGGTATAATCCTCTCAGCAGTTCTTTCTTGAAGCAAAAGCTAATCTGGTTGGTAATTATTCTGCTATACTGATGAATATTTAGCATTACCAAATTTTCTCACGGGAAAATCAGTTTCAGAAATGATGTGGCATTAAATTTGCGTGCGTGAAGCCCGAACAGCGTTAAATACATAACGAAGGCTCACCGCAATAATTTCTGTAATCTTACTTATTTATAGTGATAATTTCACATCTGACGTGACAATAAACGACAAGTCAAAAATAAATTTGGCAATATTCTTGTAATGCAGAAAATACAATTAATGCGCCTCTTATAGCGGAAGTTGAGAATTTGAAGCAGCACATCCCTAAATGGTTTATGCGTTCTTCACCATTGTATCTTGGGTTCTATGCATTGTTCAATTTGGAGGCAGAAAGTGCTAGTGCGCTACCAAGCATAATTTCAAATCGAAATTGAAGACAGCTGCCGAAGTAGGCCACTGCTGCGTACGTGTTCTCTCTTTACACTGCATACGCCTCAGTGAAATTAATAGCAGGTGACACTGTCGGCTACTTGCAGGGCCGGCGTTCCAGTTAGCAAGAAGTTATAGGACCAAGTTTGTTCAGTATTCTAGATACTAAAACTTGTGAGCAGTCCACGAAGTGTTCCTACCCTTCCATTATTTACATATGCATACCATTAACATTTCAAATTCAGGACTGGATCTGCACTTTTTCCTTTTGTTCCGTCTAATCAAATGAATAGAACCATTATAATGAGCATTTAAAATCGGAATAAAACACCCCGTCAAAATTTTTACACTCCTCAACCCTAGTGTCAACTAGTCAAGACTCTGTCGCACGTATATACATGGAGCATCCTTGACAGTAACGCTTTCTCATACTTAAGGCTGAGTTAAAACAATGTTGGGAACTAAAGTAGTGTTGGAAGCTAATGCAGTGTCAAAAACGAAAGCAGTGTGGGAAACTAGAACAATGTTGGAAACTAAATCAGTGTAGGAAACTACAGCAATGCTTGAAACCTTTAAGCAACGCTAGAAACTGAAGCAATGTTGTAAACTAAATCAGTGTAGGAAACTACAGCAATGCTTGAAACCTTTAAGCAACGCTGGAAACTGAAGCAATGTTGGAATCTAAATCAATGTTTGAAGGATAGGTTACAATAAACCATCCCTATCACAGGCAGGCACTTTACCGACAGGATTATGCTGGAGCCGCACAATTGAATAACACGATCAACTGATAAACAAACGTTGGGCTCGAATGTTGTCCCAAGAATCGCACGATCAACTTATAAACGGACTTTGAGCTCACACGTACGTCGTCCCAAGGACAGAGTTGGTATTCAAAATATTCGTGGAACGAATTTAAGTTAAACGACTTTGAAGCTTAAAACGTCCGCTCATAAAATGAACGTACGATAGTATGCAGTACAGAAGTGTGGCCCTGACAAAAGCAAGGGATAGGCGTACTGAACAGCTAGTGAGATGAGAAATGCAGCTGACGTTTGTTTTTGTGATGTGCGTAAGTTTGTCTAATTAGGCTTCGTGTGACTATTGTTTATGATAATTGACGAGCAAAAACAATTGAAAAGAGTAAAGGATTCTTAGCAATGCTGGTTATAATACACTGGGCTGCATTTTAAAACTTTTTAAAGAGGCTTAGTGTTTGGCAGCAGATATTATATGCTTCTTGCATGTTGAGTTTCGAAATGTAACTTGTTTTGTTCAATCAGGTCAGATTTTTTTCTCTACTCTTTCAATATCAAGAAAAAAAATGATAACCAAATATTAACACTTTTATTTTTCAGATACCGTATAAATAATGAAAAATATGTAAGCTATGCCTAAAATAGGACACAACTAGAGTTCATGTGAAGTTCAAGATGAAATACATCTCCTCCATTATTCGATTATCCTTGACAAAACGCTCTCATAGCTTTTCGCTCAAATCACCACAGTTTTCCGGAGTTAGTCTAAATGCAAACCAAGGAAAAGCATTTTAATGGACATGCATGCACCTAGAGCTTGGTAGTTTTTCAGGAGCTAATTAATAACCCGTTCATATTCTCAATTTTGGAGGTTGCCTGAAAGTTGATTACAATAGATACAGTTACTGGTAACTCATTATTCCTACCTACGGTACTGCCATTTTTGCTGTTACTCAACGCACATTTTATAACTTTAATTGTTAAAAGAAAATATAAAATACTTATGCGCGCTCTCTAGAATCCCTATTATTGATTTATTTAGAGAAAAAAAAAGAAATTTAGTATATTTAAAAGTCATCAGAAAACACGTTATTTCCAATAAATTATGTTATTAAAATTGAAATAGAATGAAAACCTGACCTGATGAGGCAAAATGGCTTACATTTCTGAATTCAGCGTGCAAAAGCCATATAGAAACACTTGACAAACCCTAAGCAGCAAAATGATGCAGACCAGTGATATAAATCAATCAATCATGAAATTAGCCTCCGTGTGATTAATCCGAATGATAATAATGAGCGAAAGGGTTGATCATTGTAAAGAGTTCTCAACAACACTGGTAATATAATAAATGAAAGACTTTTTTAAGTCCTCATGACGAACACCAGAACTCCACAAGGTGCAAATATTGAGATGTACGTATATTCACTCATGTTAAGTTAAGCACAGACACAATTGATTGTACAATAGCATACTAGACTGCAAAGCTACTGCTTTGTTAAATAATCGATACTGCACCTCGCAGCCCTTGACATGCACGAGGTATTGTGACTACTCTACGGTAATGTTATTCTTGCATTGAGTTATAGCAACATCAACATCACTTGAGCGGTAAATGATTTTAATTCGTTAAATTTGCTTACTCCAGTTTTACTTGTGCACTTCTGATTATATCTCAGAGTAATGTTAATCCTTTGTAATGAGCGGGATAACAGGACACGTACATTAACCTTTATGGAATAACATTGTATTGTCTGTGGAATTGACGTTGCTGAGCTAGTCATATTTAGTCTTTAATTTATTTACAAAAAACTGGCAGTGTGCTCAGTAGTCAGACCGGAAGTTCGGAGAGTTTCATTTCTTTGTTTTTGTGCATTATTATAATTAGGCATAATTTATCATGACCATATGAATTTTCACATACTCGATAATTCATGAAATTGAAATGGTCATACTGGATGCACGGTAAAAAAAATTATCAGGTCAACTTCATCTGGATGCAAAGAAAAATTATACTTTTTTACTTTAACGTCTACCAATGAATGACAGTTGAGATTGATTTTTTAAATTCAATGTTCTCAGTTGAATGACTTGCAGTGGATATCAGATAAAATTATTATGCTCCAAATTAAGGGAATCTCGGACTCCAATGGGTCAGCACCGACGGTCGCTAGATCCACTTCCGTTTTCATTCGTAATTGCGAGCATGTCTCGGCCAGTCATAAAAGTTAATCCCATTAACGGTTGTCATTTAGGGAGGAGTAATTGTCGAACTCTCTTTTATAAGGTAAAGGCTGGACCGCTAATCTGAGCGTGTACGAGCTGTTCATTGCAGCTACGGGAGATGCAGCCTTAGTTGTCGAGTACGTTTGTGAACAGGAGACTTACATTTGAGGGAGATAAATTCATTACTATGGTTGTCGAGTACGTTTGTGAACTGGAGAGTTACATTTAAGGGAGATAATTCATTACCATGGTTGTCGAGTACGTTTGTGAACTGGAGAGTTACATTTAAGGGAGATAAATTCATTACCATGGTTGTCGAGTACGTTTGTGAACTGGAGAGTTAGATTTAAGGGAGATAATTCATTACCATGGTTGTCGAGTACGTTTGTGAACTGGAGAGTTAGATTTAAGGGAGATAAATTCATTACCATGGTTGTCGAGTACGTTTGTGAACTGGAAAGTTACATTTGAGGGAGATAAATTCATGACAATGATTGTCGAGTACGTTTGTGAACTGGAGAGTTACAATTATGGACGATAAAGTAATTACCATGGTTGTGGAGTAAGTTTATGAACTGGGGAGTTAGTAAGGGAATGAAGTAGAACGTTGAGTCATTAATAACGAATCAGTGACCAGCTAGCGGGCACGTATATGAATTGGAACTATATGTCGCATGCAGTAATGGAAGATATTTATCATGGTAGTCTAGCAAGCATATGAACAAGAAAGTTCAATCGCATTTACAGGAGAGATTGCCAGGTTTGTCGATTTGGCTTGTACGTAACTGAACTAGCAGAGTAAGAGGCTAGGCGAGATTGGATAAATTGAATAGACTGACTAGGAAATAGAGATGACAAGCGAATCGATAACAAGATAGATAGGTAAGGTAGATACGTGTGTAAAGATTCGAGCGATTAATGAGCTACATTACTATGTAAGTGGGCGACTATGTATTGTAGCCAGATAGCTGGACAATATTATAAAGGTAGGTAAAGACAATTTTCAAGCCCCGATCGATTTTCGATTGAAAAACAGGAAAGGAAATTGTAGCACGGCACATCAAAAGCGGGAAACCGAGCTTTGTAGAACACTTCTGAGCTACAACGCAGCACAATGGATGGCGCTCAAAACTTTAAAATCGCAACTTTCATCCAATCGGGGTTGACGTCATTAACGTTTAACCGAGCAAATAACCATGTTTTGTTGCTTGCTTAAAGCTAATCCTATTTGAGCGTTTTGCAGCCGAAAGGTTCAGCCTTTAATGTATATCTTATTGCTGCCGGTGAAACAGAGTTTTCAAATTGAAATGTAAACCTGAAATTCAAGAGTCAGAACCTAGTGAAGTATCAGACAAATTATGCAAGTACCACCTGCAACAGTTCGAGATTTCGGCATCGTTGCGTTTTTGTTAAAACACGCAGGCAACGCAAAGTTGCAGGGCTGGGTGAAAAAACACACAATTCAGGAAAAAATATCGAATGATCAGTTAATATCAAAGCTGATATCAATACGTATTGGTCATATGTATTCAGTCCATGTGTTTGAAACATAGCCTAATCATTTTTGAATATTTGTGTAGCACTGACTAAAGAATATATATTATCACATTGGATAACGGGATAATTGCATAATACCACATTAAAAGATATTGGTATCTTGGATATCAATTAATGATATTGCTTCTAATTCCTAGCGGCGAGCTCATACGATGGTTAAAATGATAAAAAAGATAGAACGCCTCGTGGGGTAAAACCATCACCCGCGGTGGGGGCAAATTCAACGAAGTTATTTTTGATGGTCATCTAATGTTAGTTTCTCATATGGATGCTGTGTCCAACAAGGTTAGGGCACAGCACCCGTGAACTATTAGCTCTCTTAATAATAACACAGGAAAAATAGAACGCCTCGTGGCGTAAGACGATCTACCGCGTAGGAGGCAAATTCAACGCTGTCATTATTGATGGCCAGGTAGGCGGCCTAGGGCTAATTTTTTGGCACGGGCCACCTCTAGGTTAACCCACCAAATTCTCTACAAAAAATATGAAGATTGCTCAACTCCTTGTACCTGTTTTTTGGCTGGACAGACAAACACAAACATTCACAAAATACAAATACACACATATATATGCACATTTACAAGTATACAAATATATATATATATATATATATATATATATACTAAATCTTCAACAAAAACATTATCACCTCTCTCGCGGGTAATGACTAGCGAAAATTGGCGGAATATTTTGTGCAAGATTTTCATGCCTTGTTTCCTCGAGGGGGATGCTCGGATGGTCAAATACCCTACAGCTACATTCAGATGCCAGTCGATGTTACTGATAGAGGCTCTACCAATTAGCATGATTGGCACACGAATCACTAGAACGAAAAGCATTTATTTCAAAACTGATATCACCTAAAAGTATCTAATAAAATAGCATAAAAAAAATTAACTGTTGGAATAATGGGAGTAAATTTAGCTACAACTCTGATATTACTGACAGATTGAAAAAAATTTGGCCCAGTTGATCAGTCAAGTCTTGATTTTAAAAATGTATCGCGCTCCAACGGCAACATTCTGAGCAAGTGAGAGAGGGTGTTGGTTATCCTACGTTCGCTTGCTGCTCAAAACTAAAAAACGCGTTCATAAGACTATCATATGCACCAGTCTCGAGTTTGTCTGTCAATTTATATCTGATCATCAAATTATCATTATTATTATTAGATTAAGTGTTTAATCACCCTAGACGCAGCGAGGCGATTCAAGAGTGAAGCTCAACTGAAAATAATATGACGCTTTTCATCATTACGAATATTTTATCTGGGCATTCCTGCAGGAAAAACTCGGTTGGCTCAGTGCGCTACTACTGGCGAAAAAAAGGCGCAAAAAATAGAAAAAGACACTCGAGTGGACGGCTCCTTTTGTGGCCTTCCACACGAGAGAGACCAGAGGAGTCCCGCGTACTAGGTCAGCTTTCTCAATCGACAGAACACTCCACGGAACAAAGGGAAAAGAAGAGAACCTACCTAACTTTACAAAACTAACCTCGTCAGCAGGAACCGCGGCAAGCTGCAACATCTCCTGCGGATAAGGTACTCGGGAACCTTAGATTCTGATCATCAAAACGTCGCTGAAAGTTGATTTTAGTTTCATTCGCATTTCATTTCCATAGAGACGCCCATATAATACTTCTCTCACATATCCGAGTAACTTCTTATTTCTGCGCACGACAAGTAAAAACTACAGGAAATTAAACAAATCCTCTGTAGATTGTTACACTACTTTCATCCATTATTTTAATTTACCATGTATTTTCACAGATTAAATGTAACGCGCTACTCAAATATCAGAAATTTTCTGCTTAAAGGAACGTAAACTGAATGGTAGTAAAAATCAAAGGAATAACGTCAAAGGCTGCGATGACCCATGTTTTGTTCATGATTGCAGGACCCAATAATTACACAAGTTTAAAAAAAAGGAACGCATTGCTCTAATTAGCGTAATTTTTTATTTGTTTTGAGGTAAGAAAAATGGAATCAATTGCTTTCGGTACCCGTGCCCCGGAGCAGAAGGCCATCACAAAACACGTAGCCAATGGCCCGGCAACTTGCTGAAAATTTATAAATCTGGCCGAGATCTGGCGTGGATAACTTCAAGGCTGCAAGACGCGGGAGAGGGCGGCGGAATATTTCAAGGTTTATCGGCATTGAAAACCTTATGGATAATTTACCGGCTACGAGACGGAGAAGAGCGCGAAATACTTCAGGTTTAGCAACATTGCATCCAGACCCATGTCTAGGGTGGATGACTTCAGCGCTGCCAATCTGCGACTCACATAAAATACATTAAGGTTTACCAAGATGAACAAGCTGGTCGAGGCTGAAAATGTGAAAAAAAAAACGCGAAAGATTGTTTAGACGCATTACAATTGAACCTGACAGACGTCAAGTACGTCAAGGTTGCCAATATTCGACTTGGTCACTAGCAGAAAAACCTCTTCGCTTAAGTTCTAAAAATAAATGTGCATGGCCAAAAGATTTTAGCTTATCCCGCAGACTAGGTACAAAGTACTTCACTGCCCATCCCTATACTAAACGTGTCGTGCAACAATTGGTGAAACTTCAATAATTACCTCCGCCAAGGAGGTTATGTTTTCGTCGGGTTGGTCTGTCTGCCTGTTATTCTGTCTGTCTGTCACCAAGATAGCTCAAAAATTTATGGACCGATTTTGACAAAACTGACATGGGTCGTTAGGTATGTTAAGAGGAACAGATGATTACCTTTTGGTGAAGATCTGTCAATTCGTTTGTTCCTGTGGCTGCCTATTATTTTTGTTAGTGCCATAACTTAACAAGTAATGGACAGATTTTCATGGAATCTACACGAGGTGTTGGGTTTATTACGCAGAGTGGATGATCAAATTTGTGTGATGATGTGTTGATTTGTTTGTTTGTTTGTTTGTTGCTGTGTTTGATTCTTTGTTTGTTAGGGCAATAACTCAAAGATTATGGTTGGATCCTTGTGAAATTTTCAGGCATTGTTAGTAATATTAAAAGACATAATTGATAAAATTTTGGTGATGATCGGTTGGTCCGCTTGTGTGTTTGACTAATGTTTGTTAAAATTGTTAGCGCAATAGCTAAAAAATTATGGATGGATTCTTGTGAAATTTTCAGGTATTGTTAGTAATATTAAAAGGCATAATTGATAAAATTTTGGTGATGATCGGTTGGTCCGTTTGTGTGCTTGACTTATGTTTGTTACAAGGTTTGTTAGCGCCGTAAATGAGAAATTATGGATGGATCCTTCTGAAATTTTCAGGAATCGTTAGCAATGTTAAAAAATAATTTATTGAATTTTGGTGATGATCGGTTGGTCCGTTTGTGCGTTTGAATTATGTTTATTAAAATGTTTGTTAGCAGCATAATTCAAAAAGCTAAGAACGGATCTCCAAGCAAATTACAGACACAGTTAATACTATCAATCGGCACAAGTGATCAGATTTTGGTGTTGATACAAAGAAAATCATGATTTCAAAGCCCATTTGATTTTTCGTTACCGTTGCCTTGCTTGGTGAAGGTTTGCTCTCTCAGAGTGCTCTAGTTTATCTAATTTACACTGCCATCTCAAACTGAATCCGAACTGCTGAGGATGATGCAAGAAAGGTTTTTATTAGCAAGGAATATACATTCATCAGCTAAGTCCCTCGGGAACCTGTAAAGTTTACTCTGATCAATTTTAAGTCATCATTTATTTCCTGAATCAATGAATGTCACCCACCGTAGCCAGTACGTACAAATTTGCGGGTTTGTTGATTAGCTACAGCATGAACAGCTTGCTTCTCCTCTATAGGGTCTACATATATGATAAACAGAGAAACTTTTACTGAAGCCTGTCAGTCATAAAATTTCGTTGCCAATTTACTGTGCTATTAAGTATACCTAGTGCATGTAAGCTACTGTATAGGCGCAGGCATTTTTCGTTACTAAAAGCATGCACTGGCGGAATCTTCAAGGCACTTTTACAACTAAAAATTCTACACCAGTTGATTCATCAATGCACTTTGGCAATTATCAAGTTAGACAGCTGCATCACTGCATTTTAATCGCTAAAAGATATGCACGAGTTACTAATGCGTGCACTTTTATAACATAAAGCATAAAGAACGGCCCAAAATAGCATTTTGATGCATTTTTATAGTTGAATAAAATGCCGGTCCAGCTTACGGACATAAGGACGAATACTTAATTTAGACGAAGTCTAAAAGTGTCTTTCATAGCAAGTACAGCAGATAAAAAATTCAGCTACTTACTAGAAATTCGTGACAGATGCCCATTGAGAGCAAAATTATATAATACTTACGAAATTTTACTGGTAGAAACAATATTTCACCTTCTGTTTTTCGCATTTTATGAAATTTGTCTTCATAATTTGTAGAAAAATCAAGAGCCTCTTCTTGATCATAAACTCATCTTTATGATCATAGACTGCATGCGGGTGTGAAGAAAATGGTAAATCTCTTCAATTTTTCTTTAAGATAGCATGATCACAATTTATAGCAGAGAGTGCGAGGTGGCATAGAGGTAGCATTGGGGAAAATTACCGCGCGGCTACTAGCAAGGTCGAAGTCCTGCTAGTAGTTAAGACGGACCTAATTCAGTAGTTGATAGCTCTTGGACGCACCTAGTGCAGACCTAAAGGAGTAGCTGAACATCTTCAGCTGCTGATGGCAACAAGCCAAGCTCACTGTGCTCAACTGGACGTCTGCTGTGGAAGGTCCAGTGATGCTACCGAAGGGCTTCTAAACACTGGTGCACGCCATAGACAAATGAACCCGCTCATTCAACTGATCGCTCGAATGTTTTGTAGAGCCGTAAAAGCAAGTAGCTTTTCGAAATTAGTACATGCAACGTCTTAGCCGAAAAGCTAGTTTGGTTAGAAAAAGTCACCAGTTAAGTTTAGGACCTCGCGGTAAAATTTGGAGTGAATTGATAAACACGAAGTTCTGTATTCTCAGCCACTTAGACGAACAAAGCAACAAATTCAGACGATTGGCCGAGAGAACTCGCATACCGGGTCATACGGAAAAATCGATGCAAATTTTAAAACGGTGGCAGGACCGATTACAAACGAAAACTGGCAACGCTAACCTATGCCACTTATGCTTAGTTATATCAACAATAAATAGTAAGGAATTCAGACGGTTAGTAGAAACACTACAAAATGGAGCAGTCCAGACGTTCAGTAATCTGTGAACTCGTCGTGTTGGCCACGGTCCAGCCTGGATAGCACAATCTTTTCAATATTCTAGGCAGAAAATTTTCGATGTTTGTAAGCGTTTTGATAAAACTGGCCAAATTGTAGAGCTGCCCACAGACAAAGAAAGATAAAATTTGCAAACCCCGCTTTTTTTGCAAGTCACAAACGAAGCTTTGAAGCCAATCAAACCATTCCGATATCAACATTACTAAGAAAATATCTCTTAGCGTCACCACAGCTCACCGGGCAGTGGAAGACCTTGGTACGTTCTCTTGTATCCAAAGTCGAAAGCATCTCCTAACTGAAAAGGTGAATAAAGTTCGTTTGGAGAGGTGCAAGAAACTTTTGAACTGGATGAGAACCACTATGAAGCTCATCAAATTCTTTTCTAACGAAGAGATTTTTGCAGTGGATAGGACTGATCACGAATGTAACGATCGCTTTAGCGCCTCTTCTGACACTGAGTTTATCCTGCAATGACTATAATGAGTCAGTGAGCATCATGACTTTGTTGTTTCAAGTGGGAGCGATGTCTTTACGCATTTATTCGCCAAAGACGAAACAGTGAGTGCCGAATCTTATTGCAACGTCGTAGAAACGGAAATCATCCCATGTATGACGGTCAAAGCTTCAAATAAGAAGTTTATGTTCCAACTGGATTCTGCTCCCGCCCATACGGCGCGACAGACTGTTGGTTGAACAGCTCTGAAGAAATTCGAAAACTATATTTGGGAGAAATACTTTTGGCCTTCAGACTCCCCAGATCTAAATCCGATAAGTTATTATGTCTGGTTGCGAATTGAAGCCAAAGCATGCGTTAAACCCCACAACTCTGTTGCAATGCCCAAAAAGAACATAAAAAACACCGTAGGGTTTGTTGGAAACAACAGAAGTTATTGGTACTGTGTCTGAATTTTGAAAGCGTGTAGAAGCCGTTATTTTAGATGAAGGTATTCACATTGGATAAAACTTGTGTTATTTTGATTTCATGAATAAGCTGTAAAAGTTTCAAGGTCTTGTGTAACTTTTTCTTGAGTTATTAGCGATCATGTATAGGATAAACATTTACACGGATTTATATGTAAGACCCAGCATATGGCGATCGCGTCAACTAGCCAGCCATGAGATGCCAATAAGGACATCGTGTGGCGCTACGACACGGCTCCAACCCTAAACGTTCAGTTCAATCCGCTGTAAAACTAGAGCACTTTGAGAGCGCATACCTGCGCCAAGCGAAGCAACAAAATTAAAATTTGCTCTGAAACCATAATTTTCTTTGTATAAACTCCAAAATCGAAACATTTGGGCCTTTTGTTAGTAATAACAGCTTGTGTATTTTTCTTGAAGATCAGATCATAACTTTTTGAGTTATACTGCTAACAAACGTGAAGACAAACATGAGTCTAACATACAAGCGAACGAACTGATCTGCACCAAAATTAAATCATTTATGTCTCTCAATATTACTGATAACCCCTATAAATTTTATAGAGATCCATTTATTTTGTGAGTTATTGTGCCAACAAGCATAAAATTAAAAACAGTGACAAACGAACGAAGGAACAAACTGATCATTACCAAAATTTGGTCATTTACTCTTTGTTATAAGCCTAACAATTCGTGTTAATTTTATCAAAATCCATCCATAACCTTTGAGTTATGAAATTGAGAAAAAAATGAGGCAGACAAACAAACAAACGGATGGACATATCTTCACCAAAAGTTAATCATCTGTTCCTCCCAACATAGTGAATAATCCCTGTGAATTTCATCTAAATCGGTTCAGAACTTTTTGAGTTATCTTCGTGACAGACAGACATCCAAACACGATGGAAACATAACCTCCTTGGCGGAGGCAAAAAAGGTGTGACAGAAGTTCAGTAGAGCAACCAAACCGCTCCAACACATGTATTATAGAGGTTCAGTGACACAACCAAATTGCTCCAAAGAGAATATTAGAGAAGCGCAGTATGCAAACATACAACTCCAAAGAAAGCGTCAAATAAGTCCAGTGACGCAAAGCAAATCTTAAAAACAAAACCTACATGACGCAAGATAGGACCAAACCGCTCCAGGAAAGACGCTCTGGCGCCCCTACGGAACTGCATTAGCTTTTGGCAGCTTGGAAGACAATGGAGAGTGGAGTTTATTGCGAGTCCTAATGCATGTTGCCAGATTTCTACATTTATTAACAATTAATAACAAGGAAACATGTTCCAAGAAAAGTTGTGGTTTTGCCTTCGTTACGTTGTTCATCCTCGTCTACAACAGTTGATGAAGCTGAGTTCTGTCGGGCAACTTCAAAAAATGTAGCGTGATTCAACCATTGCTGCCACGTTTTGTTGGTACTAAAATGATTTTTGACCACTGTAGAGCCTCCAGCTACAAATTCTATATTCACTCTTAGCCCCAGTTCATCATCGGACATGGAACGACCCTCCAGTCTATTGGGTAGGGACGTTGGCAGGCTAAGGGTTACCCGTATTCCCTTTAACTTTAACTACCCCGCCCTAAACTGAGAACGTCGAGGTAATGAATACTGAAAAAGTTAATTTGGTCAATTGTCGCGCATGTGACCCGCAGCACATACATACAAATTACTGGGTGTACGCAGCTTGAACGCCAAAAACTCAGTACTAGTGATCATTTATGTAACGCTGTGGTCGTTGTACAATGGGCTGGACGGCTCTACTTATTCTGGTAAAGGTTTTTATTTATACATATATGGGACCAACCGTATCCTATCTCATGTTTGAATTAGTATGTCATTCCTGCCTCCCTGCCTCTTACTCTACTAGTTTTCCTTTTGTTACTTCTGGTGTTTGTGGCGTGAGAAGCCTGTTTTTTAAGGCATTTGCCTTTTATCCCCGGGACTCCATGTTCGCTTTTGATGATATTTTAGTTTAAAATGTCGACAATAATCCCTCAATAAAAAGTAAGTACACTGGCACTTGAAGAACGTGCTACATAATAAAACCAATACGATATGACTAAATGTTGTATTGGAATCAAGGTATTGTAACTACATATTGTAGAGCTGCGTGGGGTGCTCGGGTCGTTGAACCTTCCGTTTCTGCGCCATTGTTTTTAGCGACCCATGGTCGGCTGCGGCTTTACTTACTCCCCTGGCGTCAGTTGGCCTATATCTGCAATACGAACCAGTGTGTGTGTGTGTGGGTTTCCCAGGGGAGGGTACAGTCAAAGTTGGCTTTACTATTAGTTTACCAAGATACTACAAATAAATAATGGGATGATGATGTTGAACTATTTAATAGTACCATGATGCTGACTCGCGTAATCGAACCAAGATCCATTACCTACATAATGGAACCAAAATGCTGTCGCTACCTAGTGGATCACAACTACATAAGACGGTGTAAAGACGTAATGTAATCATGATACCGTCATTACATAACTGAACTAAAATGCTATAATTTGGAACACTTTTTATCGTACTTCTAAAATTATTATTTTTTCAACGAAATGCTGCACGTGAAACAAGATCCTCCTGCAAAGGAAAACTAATTTAATAATAAGTGAAATAATGTTATTACTTTCACAACATTTAATAAAATTGCAGCGATTTGGTAGGCGTGACATCAGGTGGTATTCAGAATCAAAATATTCCCATTAAAGTTAAATACTAACTACATAAAATAACTAAAATATATTCGACGTCGAGTATAGCCTATATTGTTCAGTTTTTGGAAGGGTTATACACTCTTGAGATTTCCTTTTCTGCTTTCAATCAAATACAGTTTCATAGTATATTTACTAAGACAGACAGAAACTTTATTAAACAGCTGTTACGTTAGATAACTAGAGCACTCTGAGAGCGTATACCTCTGCCAAGCAGGGCAGCGGTAAGCAAAAAATTGGTTCCGAGACTATGATTTTCTTTGTATCAACACCAAAATATAATCATTTGTGTCCTCTTACAGTGTTAACAGATTCAGTAATTTTTTTTGAAGATCTGTTCATAACTTATTGAGTTATGCTGCTAACAAACATATGACAAACATGAGTCAAGTATACAAACGAACCAACCGATCTGCACCAAAATCAAATTTAATCAATAATGTCTTTTAACATTACTAAAACTCATATAAATTTCATAAAGATCCATTCATTATTTTTTGAGTTATTGGGCTAACAAGCATAAAAAAGAAAAACAGTGGCAATCACACGAATGAACGAACGGATCATTACAAAAATTCGGTCATTTACTCTTCGTAATATAACTAACAACTCATGTAAGTTTCATAAAAATCCGTCCATAACGTTTTTTGAGGCATGGCAGTGAGAAAAATGAGGGAGACAAACAAACAAATGGATTGACGGATCTTCACCAAAAGTTAATCATCTGTTCATCTCAATATACATATCAATCCCTGTAAATATCATCAAAATCGGTCCATAACTTTTTGAGTTATCTTGGTGACAGACAGCATAACAGACAGAGAGACAAAGCCGACGAAAACATAACCTCCTTGGCATAGGTAATTACCAAATCGATCTGTTTACCGATTTCTTAATCGCGAAACTGCGGAAGAGTAAATTTATCAATGCCTCGTAGGGGAGACAAAATGACAGTCATTAGCTTTTGATATTATTTATAGAGGAGTTTACATACATTCACCAGCAATAAACGACAACGCGATGTAATACAAAGTACAGTAGGGAATCTCAGTTATTTAGAATTCAACGACTTCAAGTATATACCAATTTGACTCTGCCTTCGAAAATAACTTTAGATTTGAGTTTTTATCCCGGGATTACTGAAAATTTCAGGTAAATTTAAAACCCCGGGATTTTAACAAGATTCTCGGAATTTCTTTATCAATTAGAATTCCCGCAGAAATTCGTTCTGACTCTTCGTTAGCACACAGTGAATCTGTTCTAGTCATAGCGAGAGGAGTTAACGTTACAAGGTAAATTTCTAGGAATAAAGTAGTTGTATGTATGTATGTCGCTTTTTCGTGTGTGGTAAATCCCGAAAATGTGCCCAGATTCTTGAGTAAGTAAATTGGTATTTTAGCTCAAGATTATTCATGTCTGCACTAGAAATCCTTTTTTTCTGTTAAGTTTATTACACAACAGCTACCGGATTTTTTATTTTGGCTTAAACAGTATTATTCCATTTGGTCATCGGCAATAACAAATACCAAATACTTCCAGTGTCGGTGTGGCGAGGCAACGGTGATAAGATAATTCTACAAATTGTAAAATTTGCGGTAGTTGCTTACTAGAAAACTCATTGATCAACAATCGCTACGTACTTACTATGACACTTTGATGATCTTTAAATGAAGCATAGGTCGTATTATAGTTGCCACTCGATACCCATCGAGGTCAAAGGACTAAACTATTCGAAGTGTGGAAGGACCAACTGTAGATTATTTCCACGGTGCATGAAATCGTTAGAAGTTAAACTCTCAAAATCTGCATAAGGAGTTATTCGAGTAGACTAAAAATTGTTTACTCATTCAATTTCCTGTAGAATATGTTAAAACTTCTAGATCGAAGTCTTACGTATAAGGCACAATATGTGTTTCACAAATTGAAGTGCGTGCGTTAAATGCTTATTAACTTAATTGTTTGACTCTAACTAGAACATTTGCGGAGCAAGAGGCACTTCCAACCTTACCATTGTCGCCGAATGCAGTTTAATCAATTTTGTGATAAAAATTTAACCACACAAGCAAAGTGCTAGAGCAGAGGTCATTAAAAATATTTAAATTAGAATTTTAATAAAAGTCGTACTTAACATAGAAGTGTGCTAGGTCTCTCTCAGTGTTTAGGGAGCGTAGCATGGACGTTTGAAGCACCGAACAGTGCATGCCGGTCATAGCTATTGCTACGACGGGTCGCCCTGAGTGTTCCAAGCTGATAAATATATTTATAATACAAGAAACTAAACATAAACCATCGTAACGTCGATAACGGATTAATCCCAAAGGCAGCATGATAATCAAGCCTACACATGAGTCAGTAGACCATGCATAGCAAAGTTTCATTTGTAAAGTGAAAAAAAAAGCTTTCAAAATTTCTGTGGATTCCCGGATTTCCCCGCTTTTTTTTAAGACCAAAATTACAGGGTGTAAATTAAGCGCGGGGATTGAAAACCGTACTTTGAAAATTGTGAAGCGCATACATTACTCACAGCTCTACGTCTTTAAGAAAACATTAATTTGAGGAGGAAATAAATGAAATATAATTTGGGAGTCATGAGTGCTCACGTTACTGGAAACTTCTAGTGTTTCAAAAAGATGTTAATTAGCAAGGGAATCGATGCAAATTGACGTGGGGATGTTAAGCGCTTCAGTTACTTGAAACTTTTGTTGCCTCAAGAAGATACTAATTTAGTAAAAAAAACTAATCTAATGAGCTTCAGATCACATTTGTCTTCAGCACAAACACACCATTTCAGCGAACACACTAATTAAACCTAGCAAGCATTTTAGGATACGAAACTAATATCTATTTACTATACAGTTTTCTTAGCCCAAAACTACATAGTTACTTTGTGTATTTTTCCCACAGTAGATGAAGTTACTGCTCCCGATTTTCACCATATGCTTTTTGCTCTCACATAACTAGAATATTTTCTTTATATATACCCCAGATCGCATTAAACTATGAACTAAACTCTTTTTTAACCACTAGTATTTCGTTCAAACCTAACTACAATGGTAGTTTCTGTGCATGAAACTCACAGCAACTGAATCTGCTACATCAAATGAATAGCTA
>LQNS02278171.1:14974703-14989845 GCA_001587735.2 Parhyale hawaiensis
GAGCACCGTATCTCCATCGTAACCCCTTTTAATGGCGCGCCGATGATCGTTCCAGCTTCAGGACGATCATCAATTCTGCCTGGATTAAGTCATCAACTATCGAGAACCTGCGTGGATCACGTCTGGATTTCCTCATCGACAACAACTTCAGCTGCTGATGGCAACAAGCCAAGCTCACTGCGCTCAACTGGACGGACATCTGCTGTGGAAGGTCCAGTGATGCTACCGAAGGGCTTCTAAACACTGGTGCACACCATAGACAAATGAATGCGTTCATTCAGCAAATCGCTCGAATGTTTTGTAGAGCCGTAAAAGCAAGTATCTTTTCGAAATTAGTACATGCTAAGTCTTAGCCGAAAAGCTAGTTTGGTTAGAAAGCGTCACCAGTTAAGATTAGGACCTCGCGTAAAATTTGGAGTGAATTGGTAAACACGAAGTTCTGTATTCTCAGCCACTTTGACGAACAAAGTAACAAATTCAGACGATTGGCCGAGAGAACTCGCATAGCGGGTCTTATGGAAAAATTCGTGCAAATTTTAAAACGGTGGCAGCACCGATTACGCTCTAAAACTGGCAACGCTAACCTATGCCACTATGCTTAGTTATATCAACAATAAATAGTAAGGATTTAGAAGGTTAGTAGAAACACTACAATATGGAGCAGTCCAGATGTTCAGTAATCTGTGAACTCGCCGTGTGGATCACGGTCCAGCCTGGTGTGCAAAATCTTTTCAATATCCTGGCAGACAATTTTCGATGCTTGTAAGCATTTGATAAAACTGGCCAGATTGTAGAGCTGCCCACAGACAAAGAATGATAAAATTTGCAAACCCCGCTGCTTCGCTAGTCACAAACGAAGTTTTGAAGATAATCAAACTGTTCCGATATCAACATTGCTAAGAAAATATCTCTTAGCATCACTACAGTTCACCGGGCAGTGGAAGACCTTGGTACGGCCTCTTGTGCCCAATGTCCACCGGGCAGTGAAAGACCTTGGTACATCCTCTTGTATCCAAATCGAAAGCATCTCCTAACTGAAAAGATGAATAAAGTCCGTTTGGAGAGGTGCAAGAAACTTTTGAACTGGTTGAGAACCACTAGGAAGCTCATCAAATTCTTTTCTAATGAAGCGAATTTTACAGTGGATAGCACTGATAACGGATGTAACAATCGCTTTAGTGCCTCTTTTGACACTGAAGTTTATCCTGCAATGACTATCAGTCAGTGAACATCATGACTTTGTTGTTTCAAGTGAGAGCGATATCTCTACTCATTTATTCGCCAAAGACAAAACAGTGAATGCTGAATCATACTGCAACGTCGTAGAAACTGAAATCATCGCATGCATGACGGTCAAAGCTTCAAATAAGAAGTTTATGTTCCAACTGGATTCTACTCCCGCCCATACGGCGCGACAGACTGTTGATCAGCTGAAGAGATTCGAAATCCATATTTGGGAGAAAGACTTTTGGCCTACGCCAAAGCATGTGTTAATCCTCACAACTCTGTTACAATGCCCAAAAACGACATTAAAAACACCGTAGGGTTGTTGGCAGCAACAGAATAGTGTAGGCACATTTGTAAGGAAAGGAAGCGTCGTGTATTTTATTTGTTAAAAGCAAAAACTCACTTGATTTTGTTAGATGATATTATGAGCATGAAAAAAAATTAGGGTGACATTTTTTTCAGTGCTCGACTAGCCTGAAATCGAACGTGGCAACCAGCGTAGTAAACCGGTCTAAATTTAACGATTTTATCGCATAAATAAAACCAATCTCATGGCGTTTAATATTATTTCGAATGTTTAATGTATTATGTTTTTAGCAAGTCTTAAAAATACTTATTTCATTCAGACAGAATCCATATTTGCCTTTCTCAATAATAGTATTCAAGCCATTTCACTNAAAGGCGGATGAGACCATTTTGGTCCAACGGCATCCCTGAGAGGAGATAAACCGGTTGGTGCCATAGCTGGGTACTCAGTCTTCCGCAGTCTGCTCCTCTCTCTCTTCCCTCGGGTAGTACCCCCTGATGCTCTTTTAGTTTCCTTGTGTCAGGAAACATAGGTGTAGGCATATTATTTATGGTTTTATCGCATATAGTTTTGAAGATTTAAGATTATTTGTGTTCTGTGGTCATTTCGGCCGCCATCTTGAATTTCATACCCTTAGCATGTTGAGAAAAAATGGCACCCTATTTTTTTTTAAAGTTTATGATACCTTCTTTAAAAATCAGGCAAGATTTTACTTTTAACAAAAAAAATACACGAAATTACAAATGCGCCTACACTAGAAGTTATTGGTACTGTGTCCAAATTCTGAAAGCCTATGGAAGCCGATATTTTAGATGGAAGTGTTCATATTGAATAAAATTTGTGTTATTTTGATTTCATGAATAAACTGTAAAAGTTTCAAGGTCTTGTGTAACTTTTTCTTGAGTTATTAGCGATCATGTATAGGATAAAAATTTGTACGGATTCATTTGTAAGACCCAGCATATGGCTATCGCGTCAACTCGCCAGCAATGAGAAGCTAATAAGGACATCGTGTGGCGCTACCACACGGCTCCAACTCACAACGTTCAGTTCAATCCGCTGTAAAAAAAAAGGTGTGACAGAAATTCAGCAGCGCTACCAAACCGCTTCAATGAAGGTGCTCTATATGTCCAGTGATGCAATCAAGTTGCTGCATGAAAGTGTGACAGAAGTACAGTGACGCAATAATACCACTCCAACACATATACTATAGAGGTTCAGTGACGCAACCAAACCTCTCCAAAGAGAATATTAGAGAAGCCCAGTGTGCAAACATACAACTCCAAAGAAAGTGTTAAATAAGTCAAGTGACGCAAAACAAATCTAGAAAACAAGACCTTCTACATGACGCATGATGCGACCATACCGCACTAGAAGAGACGCCGTGGCGCCCCTACGGAACTGCATTAGCTTTTGGCAGCTTGGAAGACAATGGAGAGTGGAGTTTATTGAGAGTCCTAATGGATCTTGCCAGATTTCTACATTTATGAACAATTTATAGCAAGGAAACAGGTTTCAAGAAAAGTTATGGTCTTGCCTTCGTTACGTTGTTCATTCTCGGCTACAACAGTAGATGAAGCTCAGTTCTGTCGTGCATGTTTCAAAAATGTGGCGTGATTCAACAATTGCTGCCATGTTTTGTTGGTACTAAATGATTTTTGACCACAGTAGAGCCTCCAGCTACAAAATTTATTCACTCTCAGCCCCAGTTCGTCATCAGACATGGAACGACCCTCCCCTCTATTGTGTAGGGACGTTGGCCGGCTAAGGGTTACCCTTATTTCCTTTAACTTTAACTACCTTGCCCTAAACTGAGAACGTCGAGGTAATGAATACTGAAAAAGTTAGTTTGGTCAATGGTCATGCATGTTACCCGCAGCACATACATACAAATTACTGGGTGTAAACAGCTTGAACGCCAAATACTCAGTACCAGTGATCATTTATGTAACCGCTGTAGTCGTTGTAGAATGAGTTGGACAGCTCTACTTATCCTGGTGAATGTGTTTATATATACATATATGGGACCAACCGTAGCCTATCTCATGTTTGAATCAGTATGTCTTTCTTGCCTCTTACTCTACTAGTTCTCCTTTTATTACTTCTGGTGTTGAGTGGTGTGAGGAGCTTGTATTTTAAGGCATTTGCCTTTTATCCATGGGACTCCATGTTCGCTTTTCATAATAATATATTAGTTTAAAATGTCGACAATAATCCCTCGATAAAAAGTAAGTACACTGGCACTTGAAGAACGTGCTACATAATAAAACCAATACGATATGACTATATGCTGTAATGGAATCAAGGTATTGTAACTACATATTGTAGAGCTGGGTATGGGCAGCTGCCTCACCAAGACTGGGAGGGTGGGGGTGGGGGGCTCAGGTCGTTGAACCTTCCGTTTTGGCGCCATCGTTCTTAGCGTCCCGAAGTCGTCTGCGGCTTTACTTACTCCTCTGGAGTTAGTTGGCCTATATCTGCAACAGGAAAAAGTGTGTGTGGGTTTCCCAAGGGAGGGTACAGTCAAAGTTGACTTTGCCTTTAGTTTATCAAGATACTACAATTAAATAATGGGACCATGATCCTAAATTACTTAATGGGACCATGATGCTAAATTACTAAATGGGACCATGATGCTGACTCGCGTAATCGAACCAAGAACCATTAACTACATAGTGGAACCAAAATGCTGTCGCTACCTAGTGGATCACAATTACATAAGATGCTATAAAGACGTAATGTGATCATGATACTGTAATTACATAACTGAACTAAAATGCTATAATTTGGAACGCTTTTTATCGTAGTTCTAGAATTATTATTTTTTCAACGAAATGCTGCACGTGAAACAAGATCCTCCTGCAAAGGAAAACTAATTTAATAATAAGTGAAATAATCCTATTACTTTCACAATATTTAATTATATTGCGGCAATTTTGTATGCGTGATATCAGGTGGTATTCAGAATCAAAATATTCCCATTAAAGTTAAATAATAACTGCATACATTGACTAAAATATATTCGGCGTGGAGTATAGCCTATATTGTTCAGTTTTCGGAAGGGTTATAAACTCTTGAGGTTTCCTTATCTTTCCTCGATCAAATACCTACAGTTTCATGGTATATTTACAAAGGCAGACAGAAACTTTATTAAACAGCTGCTACATTAGATAACTAGAGCACTCTGAGAGCGCATACCACCGCCAAGCAGGGCAGCGGTTACGAAAAAAATTGGCTCTGAGACCATGATTTTCTTTGTATCAACACCAAAATTTAATTATTTGTGTCCTCGAACAGTGTTCACAGCTTCAGTAATTTTTTTGGAGATCCATTAATAATTTATTGAGTTATGCTGCTAACAAACATTATGACAAACATGGGTCAAACATACAAACGAACCAACCGATCTGCACCAAAATCAAAATTTAATCATTTATGTCTTTAACATTACTAAAAACTCATATAAATTTCACAAAGATGTATTCATTGTTTTTTGAGTTATTTGGCTAACAAGCATAAAATAAAAAAACAGTGACAATCATACGAACGAATGAACGGATCAGTACAAAAATTCGGTCATTTACTCTTCGTAATATATCTAAAAAGTCATGTTAGTTTCATAAAAATCCGTCCATAGCTTTTTGAGTTATGGCAGTGAGAAAAATGGGGCAGACAAACAAACAAACGGATGGACGGATCTTCACAAAAAGTTAATCGTCAGTATCTTTCAACATACATGTACCTATCTATCCCTGCAATTTCATCAAAATCGGCCCATAACTTTTTGAGTTCTCTTAGTGACAGACAAAGAGACAGCATAACAGACAGACAAAGTCGACGAAAGGATAACCTCCTTGGCGGAGGTAATTACCAAATCGATATGTTTAGCGATTTATTATTCGCGAAACTGCGGAAAAGTAAATTTGCCAATGCCTCGAAGGGGAGACAATATGACAGTCATTAGCTGTTGATAGTATTTATAGAAGAAGTTACGTACATTCACCCGCAATAAATGACAACGCGAAAAATAAAGCAGGAACACTGAAAAGTGCCTATATTACTTTGAAACTTTACCTTCAAGTAGATACTTATAGGACAAGGGATGTAATACAAAGTGAAGTAGGGAATTTCTATTATTTGGAATTCAACGACTTCAAGTATATACCAATTTGACGCTGCCTTAGAAAATAACTTTGACTTTGAGTTTTTATCCCGGGATCCCTGTGAATTTCGGGTAAATTTAAAACCCCGGGATTTTATGATGATTCTCGGGAATTCTCGGAAGTTTTTTATAATTCAAAATTACCGCAGAAATTCGTTCTGAATCTTCGTTAGCAGACAGTAAATCTGTTCCAGCACAATTAACTAGTCATAGTGAGAGGAGTTAAAGTTACAAGGTAATTTTCTAGGAATAAAGTAGTTGTATGTATCTCGCTTTTTTGTGTGTGGTAAATCCCGAAATGTGCCCAGATTCATGAGTAAGTAAATTAGTATTTTAGCTCAAGCTTAAGCATGTTTGCACTAGAAATCACTTTTTTCTGTTAAGTTCATTACACAAGAGCTACCGGATTCTTTTTATTTTAGCTTAAACAGTATTATTCCAGTTCGTCACCGGCAATAAAAAATACCAAATACTTCCAAAGAGAATGGTTCAGTGTCGGTGTAGCGAGGCAACGGTGATCACATAATTCTACACTTTGTAAAATTTGCGGTAGCCCGCTTACTGAAAAACTCATTGATCGACAATCGCTACGTACTTACTATGACACTTTGATGATCTTCAAATGAAGCACAGGTGGTATTATGGTTGCCACTCAATACCCATCGAGGTCAAAGGACTTAACTATTCGAAGTGTGGGAGGACCAGCTGTAGATCATCTCCACGGTGCATGTAACCGTTGGAAGTTAAACTCTCAAAATTTGCATCAAAGAGTCATTCGAGTAGATTAAAAATGTTTACTCATTCAATTTCCTGTAGAATATGTTACTACTTCTAGATCGAAGTCTTACGTATAAGGCACAATAGGTGTTTCACAATTTGAAGTGCGTGCGTTAAATGCTTATTAACTTAATTATTTGACTCTAACTAGAACATTTGCCGAGCAAGAGGCACTTCCAGCCTTACCAGTGTCGCCGAATGAAGTTTTGTCAATTTTATGTTAAAAGTTTAATCAAACAAGTATAGTGCTAGAGTAGAGGTCCTTAAAAATATCTAAATTAGAATTTTGACAATTAACGTACTTAGTATAGAAGGCTGCTAGGTCTCTCTCAGTTTTTAGGGAGCGGTAGCATGGACGTTGAAGCACCGAACAGTGCATGCCGATCATACTATAGCTATATTGCTACTAGGGGTCGCCGCGAGTGTTCCAAGTTGATACGTAATATATTTATAATACGGGAGACTACACATGATCCATTGTTACGTCGATAATGCATTAGTTCCCAAGGCAGCATGATATTCAAGCCTACACATGAGTCAGGAGACCATGCATAGCATAGTTTCATTTGTAAAGTGAAAAGAAAAAAAAAAAGCTTTCAAAATTTCTGTTGATTCCCGGATTTCCCCACTTTTTTCAGACCAAAATTACGGGGTCTAAATTTAGCGCTGGGCTTGAAAACTGTACTTTGAAAATTGTGAAGCGCTTGCATTACTGATAGCTCTACGTTCTCATAAAACCATTAATTTGAGCAGGAAATAAATGAAAAATAGTTTGGGAATCATGAGTGCTCTAGTTACTGGAAACTTCTAGTGTTTCAAAAAGATGTTAATTCAGCAAGGGAATCGATACAAATTGACGGGGGGATGTTAAGCGCTTCAGTTACTTAAAACGTTTGTTGCCTCAAAAAGATACTAATTTAGTGAAAAACAAATCTAATGAGCTTCAGATCACATTTGTCTTCAGCACAAACACACTATTTCAGCGAAGACACTAATTAAACCTAGCCAGCATTTTAGGATACGAAACTAATATCTATTTACCATACAGTTTTCTTAGCTCAAAACTACATAGTTACTTTGTGTATTTTTCCCACAGTAGATGAAGTTACTGCTCCCGATTTTCACCATACGCTCTTTGCTCTCACATAACTAGAATATTTTCTATGTATATACCCCAGATCGCATTAAACTATGAACTAAACTCTTTTTTAACCACTAGTATTTCGTTCAAACCTAACTACAATGGTAGTTTCTGTGCATGAAACTCACAGCAACTGAATCTGCTACATCAAATGAATAGCTAATAATAAAGGTTTTAAAATTCCATTTTTTATGCAACACCGACCAGCTACAACAAAATCCATTATAGGCTGCTAATTAACAACCAGTTTTCTGTACTTGTTTGGTTCCGACATCCACGGCGGCTGGAAAAACCCCAGTTTTACTCGTGAGCCCAAGCATGTTACGACGCTGAACAGCCCATTGCTATGTGTTTAATTAGATGTTAATGAGAGGTCTCTTGTCAGTGCAATCGTTGCGCACAGCCAACTGTTATACACGATTGTTTACATTCCATTGAAAGCGATTCCAGTTTAATTTTGCGGTAATTTAGAAAGTTACAAATATTCTGGGGCATTGATTCAATAAGTAGGTATGTATTATACGGAGGGAATTGCCGACTGGCAGTATCCAATATACATCTACCTACGTCTTATTTTCGGGACGTATAATGTCATGCTGGAGTTAGCAAGATTAGATGATGTATTAATTTTTTTCCAACGCGAGAAGAATATCCAGGTCTTGCTTCAAGTATGCGATTGAAACTAAGATTTTTATGTACGCTCTCGAGGCTTGGTGGTACAAATAAAGTCTATAATATATGAACAAACCGTTCTTGAAATCCATGAGATTTACTTACCTATGGTATGGTCCTTCATGGCTTAATGACAACAAATACTGTACAAGTTATCGCATCTTTGGTTATTTCATTTGAAGTAATAAAACGTTTTGTCAGTATCTTTAGTACTAGTAATGCTAGTGTAAGGAGAGTGGCCTTGATGAAATTTAGAAATGAAAGTTTCGCCTACATTAAGCAATATTCACAGCACTGCCGGCCTTCAGACCCAAAACGTCTCAACTGATGCTGAAAACTCATCGGTGAATCCTAAAAATCCATTGGTGGCCTCTATGATATGGTTGAAATTATCATAAACATGCTAAACTGACACTTGTTAAGTCGATCTAGAGTCGCGTCACACACAAGATTGAATTTTTTAATGCCGATAAGCTGGACGGACAGCCGATGTTATGCTGTACGTTGAGGTTGGCTTCAGTGTAGTTCATAACATTCGGTGATTTTTTTCCCCCTGCCGTCAAGTGACAAGAAGTTTACCACCTGCAATATTAGTAACACTGTCATCTCCGATGTACCTTCTGAGTTTCAATGAAAGTCGCTGTGCCGTAGATTAGGTTGCCAACAAGTCTCCAAGCTGATACACCCAGGGTCAACGAAATAGAATCTTGTCTGATTCTAAATTCAATCACGTGACCCTATACTCAAAGCAGCCGCGTTCAGCTGAGTTCGCCATCGAAGCTTCAAGTTGACATAGTCAGTTTTATATTAAGTCAACAGTCAGGTAAGTGTAAGCGCTTCAAGTGACCAGAAACCATAGTACAAGATTCCCATGTTCGATTGTGGGTTCACGTGGAACAGTCAACTTAGCTAGAAAGTCTTCAAGTTGCCATACCCAATGTTTCACCACAGGTCAAGTGGCATCTAAGACTATACTCTTCAACCGTCCAAAAGCTCCCATACTAAACGGGAAGCTCCAGCGGCGCCCACCACGAACTCAAAGTATCTCAGCCAAATGCTTCTCACGTAACGAAACCATTTAAAAGTTGCACAGGCGTGGGACATGAGGAGATATTGCTTGAATCTCCCGCTAGGATTGGCTAATAAATGTGACCACTCACGGTTGCTACGGGCACTGGGACAGGCTTCATGGGGAGAGAAACTTAAAAAAGGAACATCTAAGAAATTCTTGAGGTCATGTCAGGCCTGCGAGAGAATGCCAAATGAGGAGACAAAATTGCATGACTTCGATAAAGAGCTCCCAGTCCCCAACGGTTCTTCCCGGGCATTACCCAGCTTACTTTCGTCCGTCCGCCTTTGATGTGCAAGCTGCCAAGAAAATAAGCCGTGAGTGCATCAAAGTACTAGTAAAAACAGGAAATTTTACAATTTGAGATTTTAGCCTACCTAATGGAACTCCTTCGGGTAGTGAGATAATTTCATATAGTTCCGCAAACATGATGAATATCAGCACATTGTTAGAAGCTGGAATAAACTGCACAAACGAATCCTGCATGCTACAATACATAATCGCAGAGACACAATTTTGCTTCTGTCAACTCAAAAAAGTGCAATTAATAGAACGTGGATTGATCCCTACTGGCTCCTAGACAGCATGAAGAAGGGTTACAAACTTTGTTTCTATTTTCCGAATCAACAAAAAGCATCAGACAAAGGAGTACCTATCACATGTCACCAAACAACCGAATGGTACTATAGCATTCAACTCCGTCGCAGCTGCATACAGCAGACACTAGCTATATATTTAATTCTTTACGCTAGCCGACTATTCTCATACCATATCGGGAGTAACATGAGTCATAATGGCAAAAAATAAAAACTACAGCAATTCCAAATTGCAAACAACCATCAAACTTAGGAAAAGCTATCTAATCAACTAGTGCGGTTGCATCCTATAACGCATAAATAAACATGACTTCTGGAGAGTATTGGGAAAGACTGTCCTTCAGTTGCTAGCAAAGCAAACAAAAAATATAAGCGGTAAAACGCTCTACTCCAACGTTGTCGCTCGGCAAGACTGTTATTTAGCATAAGAATATTTTCCAAATGGATGACTGGCAAAAATAATAATGGAACAATAAAAGACAAAATTTCTGTATCAAGAGTGCAGGGTGAAAATGTTAGAAACAAGAAATGCAATGAAAGCAGACGAGAGGAGCTGTCGATTGACTAAAAAGACTGATTGAATATTTAATAGAGCGCCAATTCCGACGGTGAGCAGTCTAAAGGTGGCGAGGCTAGCAACAGGTAAGTTTAATACAATGAAAGTCCCTCGCATGAAGGGCCATTAGACTAGACGCACAACTTTCGCTTCAATCAGCGCCGACCATCATGGCCTCCTCTTACAATGCGGAATTCTTCCAATTCCACGAGTTCTTGAAGTTCTGGCAGAAGAGATTGCAGGTCTCACGTCATGAATCACAACTGCGTAAACTGTTCAGCGAGTTTCTGAAAGTGACTTGCCATCATCACTTCATTAGTTCGCTGAAGAAGTTGTTTCGGAACTGGAGATAGGATAGCAGAGCAGGGCGCTAGCTGTCCGGGAGCGGGCGTTTGTAGGAGCTACAGGCAAGGATAACAGGGCAGGGTGGTCGTTCTCCGCGGGTAGAGCGTTTGGAGCTACAGGCAGGGATAACAGGGCAGGGTGGTCGTTCTCCGCGGGTAGAGCGTTTGGAGCTACAGGCAGGGATAACAGGGCAGGGCGGTCGTTCTCCTCGAGTAGGACGTTTGGAGCTACAGTGAAGAGTACGCAGAGTAGGGTGGTCGCAATACCGCGACTAAAGGATTGCAGTAATTTCTGATCATAGTAAAAACTTTGCACCCTAACACCATATAATCGATCTTCCTTTAACTTTGTAGGACTATTGTTTTGTTTCCACTGGAATAAAAATAAAACTACTGAAATATAAAGAGTTCAAAAATTGTTCTCATGCGTTGAAAACAGTCTAGAACAGTTTGTTAAAATTCGCATCCGTTAGGGATAGTTGAGGTATGATCCAGAGTTGACGTTTGAGCCCCACATTCGTTCGGTTGCCTCACGTGCATCGCAGAAAATTGGTCTTATGAGGCGTGCTTGGAGAGTGTTTGGCTCTTTAGAATTGACACGTCGCTGCTTTAATTGCTATGTCCTCTCTTTTCTAGAATGCTGCTCCGTAGTCTGGGGTTCTGCTGCCGATTCTCATTTGTGTTTGCTTCACAAAGTGGTTCGTCGATGTGCGTTCATGCTGGATGATGCTGTGCCTTGTGATGTGGCGCATCGTCGCAGAGTTAGTCGGGTCTGCTTTTTGTATAAAATATGTGATTGCCCTAGTCATCCATTGTCTGATTTTTATCCGGAGCCACTTGTTCGGGTGAGGTATACTAGACGTACTGATGCTCTTCATGAGTTTGCCTTGGAACCGTTACGATGCGCTACGGGCCAGTATTCTCGTTCGTTTTTTCCATCATGTGTGGTTGTTTGAAATGGTCTTAATGGCTCGGTCTTTGCTGGTGCGGTTATTGACAGCTTTAAACGATCTGTACACAGATTTGTATTGCTGCCTGCGAAATACATACATTTCAAAAACACACAACTAGATAGATAATCAGTGCTATGTACAGTGAATCTCACTCTAGAAATATTGAAATGAATGTATTCCACCAGTATTACGCAAGTTACGAATCACTGGCAAATATTATCACTTACTTGTGCATTACACTTGCAGGATAAAAAAAAAAAAAAACGAAAACGTGTGCTCCATCTGCAGTGCTACACAAACAATCGAGGTGACAGAAAATACAAAGGTAGGGTACTATATTAGCAGCTTCATGTGTTGCCCACACTGTATATTCAGAACAGAATGAGCACGAAATATATACATTGTTTCTGTGCAAACAAGGGTAATTGAAAATCCATATGGATAATTCCCGTGAGTGTGAATTTGAAATCACCAGCATTTTTGCCGCTTGTTCTACTGCTACTTTCCAGCTCTCATGAGACAAAAAACATGGAATTTACTGCCACTCACATAAATAAGAAAGTTTCTTTTGGTAGTAAACACGTAACAAGGCAACATCAGTTGAGTATATAATAATACTGTTTCTGTGCGTGCTTTACGTTAGGGCCGGAAAAACAGCATAATAAAAATACATAAGCCTTACATAAAAGTAGCAAATAATACGTCTTGCGGTTTTTCTATTTTTATTCTGACCAAGCTTTCTACGGATATACGGAAAACGCCTCTACATTAAAAATGGTAAGGCAGGTATTCTGGTATTGGAATAACCAGACTCTATGTATACGCAAACCATCCATCCATAAAAATCCTGAAATAATACACAAGCAAGTAAACGTTATCACCTATTCGAGTGTAGTTAACACATAAAAATCCATTAGATTGCGACTTATAGAAGTTCAATTACATCTCGAGGCGGTGGTAAGAAGACTGCTATCGCACTCAGCAAATCAGGATGAACCCGGTGGGCATTCGTAAAGATCTCCTAAGTGCCCTTTGTAATGGCAAAGTTGGTTCGTAACTTAGAAGTCACTGAGTGAAAAAACGCAGCACTTAAGGGGTCGGTAGTAGATTACGGGGCTAGCTTGCGAATATCGCGTATCAGTGGGAGAGAGTCGGAGGCTTCCTCAGTAGCCTTCTGATTAACGAGCGATCCCTGCCAACACACAATATCTGCTCAAAAGTTATGGAAATTATTTCATAGCCGGCAACACGGTTAACTTCTCTCGCGTTCCTAAAACGTTGTGGCTCCTAACTGTATGGGGCTGACCGCCGGGTATAGGAAAGATGTGGGGAATAACTGAACGTATTTCCTACCGCCAGGGAACTTGGAATGATAAGTTTCTAGAGTTTCGGGTCTTCATCCACTAAAGAAGTAATGTAGTTTAGTACCTGTAGTGTCTGCGACTGTCTTTTTTCACTTGATTTATTAACGACATGAAGTGATACACGTCATGGATGCTAAAGCAATTTAACAACCTACAAATAACAGCAATCTTCTTAAAGATAGAATATGGTAGGTACAATGAATCTTGACACATTAAAAAAAGAACAATGTCAGTAATCTAGTTCTCTAAACCTCGCGTTCCTCGAGTAATATTTTTTTTTTTCGAATATGAAGTGTCTTCCTGGATTTATTTTCCGTTTAATTTATTACCTCCGCCAAGGAGGTTATGTCATCGTCGTGTTTGTCTGTCTATCTGTGTGTCCGTCATTTTCTCTGTCTGTCTGTCACCAAGATAACTCAAAAAGTTATGAATCGATTTGGATGAAATTTACAGGAATTGTTAGGTATGTTAGAAGGAACAGATGATTAAACTTTTGGTGAAGATATGTCCATCCGTTTGTTAGTTTGTTTGTCTGCCTCATTTTTCTCGATGCCATAACTCAAAAAGTTAAGGATGGATTTTTATGAAATTAACATGAGTTGTTAGGTATACTGCATAACAAAGAGTAGATGAGCAAATTTTGGTAATGATCCGTTCGTTCGTTTATCACTGTTTTTAATTTTATGCTTGTTAGCACAATAACTCAAGAAATAATGAATTGATCTTTATGAAATTTATAGGGGTTGTTAGTAATGTTAAAAGACGTAAATGATCATATTTGGGTGCAGATCGGTTAGTTCGTTTGTATGTTTGACTCATGTTTGTCATAACGTTTGTTAACAGTATAAGTCAAAAAGTTATGAACGGATCTTCAAGAAAATTAAAAAAGCTGTTATTAATATAAAAAGGCATAAATGATTAGATTTTGGAGTTTATACAAAGAAAAGTATGGTTTCAGAGCCAATTTGAATTTTTTGCTACCGTTGCCTCACTTGGCGGAGGTATGCGCTCTCAGAGTGCTCTAGTTGAAATATAATAATGTCAATTACCATATGTCTTGCGGCCGTTCAACAACCTGAAAATGACAGTAAAGAGCGGGTCCGGTAGATAAGACGTATGCAACATGAGATCCATTGCAGAAATTTCAACATTTTATTTAGAAAATGTGTTAGACGATGAATCGTGGAACATTTTTTTCCGCTTAATACAGATAATTATCTCTAGTCGCATTCTTTACGCAAAGACAACGCAACAGTTTATATTTATCAGTGATATATTAGATAATAATTCTCAATAGTTTTGTGTTCTGTTAGAGGTAAGAGCGAACACTTGCCCTATTCCTCGACAGTTTACACTCTATTCCAGTTCCTTATAAAAACGGAAGGACTTATAATGCGTTGTGCTTCCGTCAGGGGGTAAAGATAAAAAAAATTATTATTAAATAATAGCAGCTTAACCAACGTAGCCACAGAGATACAAAGATAGGATGACAGTAATTAGAGGTATATAAAGTGTAATAACACGTTATAAATAAAATACTGTAATTGCGGTTTGCATCAGAATTCCACAGCGTACTAAATCCTTTTATATCACTGATATATATATATNGAGATACAAAGATAGGATGACAGTAATTAGAGGTATATAAAGTGTAATAACACGTTATAAATAAAATACTGTAATTGCGGTTTGCATCAGAATTCCACAGCGTACTAAATCCTTTTATATCACTGATATATATATATATATATCATGGTGTCTACTGAAGATTGCTAGGAAATTTTTATGACTTTTTATGACTTTTCAAGATAAATATTTATGACTTTTTTATGACCTTATATTATACGGTATATCCAAAAAAAATACGATTTCATCAAAAAATGAATGGAATTAATAACATTTAGTAATATGTTTAATGATTTCAGAAAGGTAGCAATTAGAGCATACATTGAAGTCTCAAGTAGGATCATTTCT
>LQNS02278171.1:14998837-15009963 GCA_001587735.2 Parhyale hawaiensis
AAATAGAAAAATGTGAGATATCTCCAGAAAAATAGAAGTTTAAGTGCCCGTACTTCACAGTAAACATTTAGACTAGAATATTATTCTCTCCGAATTTGTTGGTGCTGAGACGGTGAATACATTTAAAATTGTCTTGAGAAACATTGGCAGCAACACCCTCCACAGCTGCGAACTCCTCCAGGAGTCACAAACTCATAACGGAAAGATTCAAAGGACACCCTAATCCATTATCTTTCCTAAAGCAGCTAGCTTAACGTCTCTGTGCTCCGTGGATCTGTAACCAATTAATCGTGCTTGCACGATCAACTTCTTGGCGGAGTTTATTCTCTTTTTCGTCGTTTTCCTCAAATATCTAAATAATTCGGACATAATGGCAATAGCTCATACAGGGGCGGAGCGTTAGCTTCGGCTGCTCTCCGGGAATGGGTGTGTTGGTCCGTCTGCTGCTAGCTATGTAATCTAAGTGACGTCTAGTGAGGCAACTTCGCAATCTGGCTAAATATAGATCGTTGAATAGTTAAAAAATTTTCTCGTTACTTGTGCAGGAAAACAAAATAATGCAGTGCATCCCGTACAATAGTCGTCGGCAGGGGGTCTTTCTTTACAAAGTGATATCTCCACAACGATTTACATGGTCGATTACTGCGGGTATTGGTTTCAATTTTCAAAGACAGCTGTCGTTGCTCTGTCACCAACCGATGTCCGACAGCGTCGTGACTATTCTGCATATGTTCACAATGACATGAAAGTGAACAGACAAAAGGTACATGCATTTTAAAACGGCGATTGTGTACGTTCATCGAATGAGAGACGACAAATATAAGCACGACGTGTTCTAACTCAGGTGGCGACAGTGTAGAGCATCGACGCTTAATTGGCATTCATCCATTTGCAGAGCAGACAGTATTCATGGCAATCTCCAAGAGTCTATTGTTACATTGTTATTGTATGCTCAGGTGCAGTTCAATCCGCGATGTATCAATGTACTCCTTACGCAAACCCAAGACACACAACGGCTTTTTAGTTTAGACGTGCAAATAGAATTGCGTGCAAAGACGAAGAAAGAAAAGCAAACTGGTCATCTGCAAGTCCAAGAATAATTAAGGATCTGTCGCAAATTATTCTATCAACGACGACAAGTGTGTTTAACATTGGGAAAGAAGTCCGATACGTCCAGAGTTTCAGTATTCAGAAACAAAGTGCAACTTGGCTTCATGTTGACAGGAGAGACGGCTAGATTATTATTCTGGAAGCAATGCAATACTGTTGAGTCACTGATGATGTGTTTTAGCATTGTGAAATAAAATAATTATTAGTGAGGGTAATGTATCATTTATGAGGCGTAACTGCATCATTAATGCCACAAATGTTGTAATCACAGATACTCTTTGTTTTCGATCTCTGCTACTCACTATCTCGAAATCTTTCGAAAACAAGTGCCACGGTGCACTTCTTCATCAACTAAATTATGAAGGGAGAAGCTCTACAATAAGCCTTTCTCTATGAACAGCAACGTACTGCTATTTTTAAATATAATTTTTTCTATCGGTAAAGATAACTTCACCGCATCCTCCACTGGGAAACTCACACGCACTGATTTGTCCTGTAAATATTATAGGTCAACTGGCCCCAGAAGAGTAAGCACGCCTGCAGTCGACCACGGATCGGTAAGAACTATGGCGCCATCGACGGAAGGTGGACCCGCTACCCCTCAGATTTCTGGGCAAGGTAAGTGCCCCCACGCTAGCTGTGCATGACAAGCAACTTTGCTGACTCAACGCACCGGGCGCCACAAAGATCGCTCACATGGCTTAGAGCTCTTTAGCACACCACTTCAGCACCCAAAGATGCTGCTATCTTGGGTAAATATGAGTAAAATACCAACGTGTGGGTAAAATAAAATCTTCTATTTGATAGCGCAAACAGAAAAAACGTCACCGACGTCACCGAATTGCAACAGCATATATTCTTTCTACCAGCTCGTAAAATTTGTTAACATTCTAGTTACTATGCAGATATTTCTTAGTACAAGATGGTAATAATATTAAGACTGTTATTGTACTGAGCATCTGTGCGTAAAGAACCCCATTAAATTCATCATTCAACTAAGAAATAAGGTATATTACTCCAGAAAGTTAATATGAAACGTTTGACTGGTGCTGGAGAAGCCGTCAAAGTTCTCTTAAAAATTCTACTATATACAGTAGGTCAGTAACCAGTACATCTCCCTGACTGTGCTCTTGGTATTTGTTTTTAATTAAACACAAGAAAATCCTGATAAGCTTCTTGCTTGGATAATACCAGATGTTGATGGCAGTGTGTCTGAATCTTTCTTGTCAAAAATGCTACGTAATCAACCGACCGTCTGGGCTCTTAGGTGGACACTTGTACAATATATATGTAGCATACGATAGGAGATAAGTCCGCACACTCTTCTCCTTGGGGAGTGGGGGCGTTATTTTCATGTGTTGTACGAAACTGGATGGGCCGATATTACTGAGCTAATATTTTTGATATATTTTCTTAGTTTCAATAAAACTTGAAAAATTTACGTACAACTTTTGTATCACCCACTCTGGTCAAGGACAAGGTCGAAATCACTACGAATTGTTCCAGTATATTACACTTTTACTACAAAATTTGTTACATCTGGAATCAAGTAGTGCCGATTTTTACTAGTCTGAACCTAAAATATAAGAAACTAACAGTTAATATTATATTCTAGGCCGTTAAATTTAGAAAAGTATAGAATAAGGAAGCTAACAAGCTTAATACGCAACCCCTGGATGAATAAAATGGAATCATAGTTAAAATTCCCAGTACTTGACAAAAATTGAAATCCGGCAACAATGTGATGTTAATGAAAAAGAAAAGAAAAACCACCAGCGAGAATGCGTCATAAGCTAACAAGTAAAAGAGAAATACAGCTACTAAATCTGACATAAACTAAAAAGTTGTATTATCTGGGCAGTCAAGTTGCCCACCATTAATCATTCATAAAAAATAAAGAGCCCAGCAGTTAAATTGCACCAGCTCCCACTGCTTCCTTCAATAACCTTAAGCCTCTCGGTCAGCATTAGTTATTTTCCATAACATTGCCCAAATTATAAATTCAGGAAGTTGGTAATGATTTCGGGAAGTTCGACAGCGCAATTTGCATTTTGCCAATTAATTTCTTACCTCGGGAAATTGGCCACCACTGATCCATTAAAGCAAAGAGGAAATCGTTCGGAAGCATTTTTGCACCGTTATATAACTTTTGTTCATTAGGTTAGTCCTATCAAAACCATTAGATTAAATCGTTTTCACTTACTCCCCGGCAACAGTTACGAGAATAAAAAGCAACGGAGATCTCGTACGATGCATCATCGCAATTTTAGTCTTTAAATGGTCCAAAAAATAGCACTAATTACTCATCTAAACATGGCTTGCTGATGGCCGTAGATTGTGAATTATAAAGAAGTAAAAAAAAAATAGCGAAAAGTCTTCCAAAAAATCGATGCAGTCGACAGCGATTTGTTACTAGACTTCCATATAGTCTTCAAAAATCCTGCAAACATTCGGTGCAGTAGATGGTCTTCCACATATATCGCATCTAATCGATGCAATTCCAGTGCATTAAATAGTGTTTGAAATACTTAAAAAAAGCACTCATGAAGCCGACGTACTTGAATGCGAATAAAACTAACCGTTGCGGGAAAAAAATTACAGCAAGCCTTATCGCGCATGTAATTGATATAATTGGCGGAGAAATCTAACAGTAGTAGGGGAAACGCATAGAAAGCTTGCGCTCAAAAGCAGAGCTTGCGAGTTAAAAATGCTGTTAGGTTGAGCAATGATATTGTGTAAAATTCCAGCTATCATACTTATTTTGCCAGACAGTTTTATTACATTATAAATTTCAAGCGTGATTCATAGTGAGATATGGACAACACCCGTTACCAGTTACGGTATTCACACATAATTTTTCAAAATTTCATGAACCAGAGGATGAATTAGTATTTTTCTGCTTGCAAGAAAAAAAAAAAACTAATACACACATCTTGGATACGATAACGCAATTTATTTACACATCCTTGTAAGTAACCGTAAAACCTAATAATCACAGTTCTTTAAACAGCGCCTTCAGTTAATTTTCTACAATTAGTATCATAGAAAGTTGGGTTAAAACAACATTTAATTATAGGAGTGTAGGGTATGAAAAACGATTTAGGTAAAATGAGTGATGCACTTGCTGAGTTTTTCTGGTGACACCTCATTTCCCACTGAAAATTGTTACCATTCCTGTCGACTGCACGCTGCATATTGAATGCCTGTCCTAACGCTGCAAGGAATTATTTTACTATTGTCATTACCGTACGGATAGCACCCTTCGGTATAATATACATATCATATCAATATGGTGCCTGCTTCTTCAAGATGGGAATTTAGACTGCTCAGATCTAAGTTCAAATCATTCCGTAGCCCTTTGAAGAAAATCTCCCCTTTCGGTTTTTAGTAAGCAAAGGCGCCTTAGGCATTAATCAGACGATAATAGGCGCCGGCCCTAAAATTCCTCATGGAGATTAAAATCAACACATAGCCGAGGTCATTCCCGCATCGAGATATTAGACGCTTATGAGCCCCTCTATCGATACGGCCAGAGACAATGATGGCCTCAAAACAGCGATGAGATCAGACCGCCGAACGACTAACCAAACTGGATCTCCATTAGCTGAACAATCGAAACAAAGTTTAAGTGCTAATTGGAAGCTGCCACCGGTGCAAATTTTACTTGATAGGAAAGTGCAGCTAGTTAACTTCGTCCCACACTGACCCAGTGATATCGCGGTCCGTAAAATACAGAATCAGCAGTAGCTATCCCTCGAACAAGCTTCTCGCCCAAGCAAGTTCACTGGCAAGTATAAATTAGGTATGTAGCTGGAACCTTATAATAATTGTTCTGCTTGTAGATAGTTAATATTTCATCCTAGGGTGCTCCCAAGGTATTGCGTTTCGCAAATTACAAAATCGGCAGGAGCTAGTTTTTTGAACACGCTTTTCATTCCAGCAAGTTCGCTTGTTATATGAAATGAAGGGTTACAGGTGATAATTACGACTGCTGTACGCAGTTTGAGACATAGTTTTACAAGAAGAAAATAAATGTTGAGCAGAATTTTACATTATTTTCAGGCTCCCATAGCTCCCTCTGCTTTGTGTAACAGGAAGGGAAAGGTACGTCATATACCACATGTCAAAACGAGTTTACGCACGGAGGATCGATCGCGCAGAGCAATAGCAAAGCGGAAAGGACAAGGAAACTCAAAGACTATCCGTATAGGAGAAAGAAAAAGAGCGAGGAAATGGGCAAGGAAGGAATATGTCCTGGAAAACTAAATCATGGACCACACGATACCCTGACTGCACTTTGAAATTTTTGCAATTGAGGCTGAGGGCAAATACTGTACATTAAATTTCGATAAAATCTATTCCAGTCAACATAGCGACCGCAAACAGAAAGTAACGGTTCTCGGTGATGCAAGAAATGAGTTTATCAGCAAGAGACCAAAATTCCTCTTTATATACCAACTGTGGACGACGAAAATGACCTAAAATTACCTCAAATTTTGCAATAAACCGTTGGCTAGTGCTTACGCATGCGTGTTTCTTTCCAATCGATACATTTATTGCATCTCCAAAAACAGTTTATTTTTTGCTGCAAGACGTTACGTTGAATGGAACGAATTTTATCGAGGATTTATCAATTCGCCATCTGCTTCATTTTCGAGGAGTAGCCAGTCGGTTTCGCGTGGTCCAGGACTAAGTTTATGGCGAAGTACATATGGTACCTTACACAGTTCATTTACAGAAGATAGTTGCGTCAGATTTGAGTGCTTGCAGCAAGCCCTTGAAATGTTCAGTATTGTGACGTCACAATTGCGTCACGCCATTGTTGCACGGAGGAATCGTTGGTTTATCGACAATGGCCAATGGTGTGATACAAATTGCACCCCGCCATTGTGACGTCACAATTCTGAGCATTTCAAGGGCTTGTTGCAAGTACTCAAATCTGACATAACTTTTACAATAAGTGAACTGTGTAGCTTACTAGGGACGCACCGATACACCCTAGTAGCACGGGATGAGCATATCTAGGAACGTTGTTCTAATTGCCACAAGAGAAATACAATTAAAAGTTTTACCTTCTCACAAAGCTGCACAAAAATTTTCCCATTAACTTACGTTGAGAACCAAGAACAAAACTACAGGCCCATTTTTCCGACCGAGAAGCCTGATACAAGGCTGCAAATTACAGGCCAAATTGAAATTCAAAGTTTAATATTTTTCAATATAGGTATAAATAAATTATAAATTGTGTTAATTAGCAGAATAAAGGTCATTGACGAACAGTGTCCAAACTAAAACAGGGACACTTTTCAAATATTCATCGGGACATTAAGCTAACTTATGCGGAATAAAAATTGAGGCTGAAATGAGATGCATGGCTTCAAAAGTTTAATTTGACTTGGAGAAAGTCTCCCAATCTTTAACATTTGATTAGAAGTTCTAACGAAGCGACGATGTCATGCAAGAGACAAAACGTTTTTTTTTTGCCAAATGGTCAATTGAAGTTATTGTACTGAACAGTTTAAGTCCACGGCTCCACTACAGAGGTGATCTGCCAGGGAAAGAAATAAATGAAACGTGGAACCCATGCACGAAGGTGCTCCCACACAGGATCAACCGCATGGAAACAATAAGTTCTATAGTTCTATGCCACCTGAGGAGTGGTCAACCGAAAGCTAGTTTATATAGTTCACAGGAAAGTTCACACTCGTTATGAGTGAACGTGCTGTTTTTCTAGTTTTTTTTATTGGGCAGAAAAGGAATAAGTTCTAAAAAATAATAAAGAATGCTGAAGAAAGAGGAATAACTGAGAAAAATGAAAATTTGACTGGAGTACAAACGTGTTTTTTATTACTGGATATCAACTACAACTTTCATCCTAGTTAACACCATACTTACCCTCATTTAAGAGTGTTTTGCTGATGGAATGCTCTTTCTTAACACGTTGATTTTTTCGCTGATGGATACGGAGTTACCACATGTGTCGCAATAAATCTGTCAACTAAAACGTAATGGGAACGGCATAAAAGTGTACGTAACTTCAAGCTGTAGTGCATGGTCATTGAGACCTTGAGTTACCACTTCTCCATTAACTCACAGAATGAAATGGCGAAGATAAACCATAGGTCGCCGCAAAGGTTATCTTAAACTAGGTGATTAGCTCGCTCTTGGTGTATGTGCTTATCTAAAACGAAAGATAAATTATGGGAGAGAAAGACAGTCTATCCCGCCGGGTCACTCTCCGGAGGCTCGTTTGAAAGCCTTCGTTGTTGGCTCAACAACCAGAGTGGTGTGGGTCTACCCCATGGATGCCCCTATCGTACCATCATGAATGTATGCATGTAAATACACAAGAGCACTCATTACTTATGCTTTAAACGCGGTCGCCGACTTGTTCTCATTGCGGCCTGAACAGTAACAACTGTCTAACAGATGCAGCAGATCGGCGACGTCATGAATTCTTAAGGAAGCCGTCCTAGACGGAATACAGAAAGGCCGGGCAGGCAGCGGATATGTTGTGCGGATGTGTAAGCGCATTATCTACTCTAAATTCATACAATCAAAAGGAACAACACCAGCTTTCGGTTTTCCTTTACTGGGAGATGGGATGAATATGATAGAACTGTGTAATCTCTTTGGTAAATTCATGAAGTTAGGGGAGGATTCAACTTTTTTTCTCTGCTGAGAGATGCTGCGTGTACGAATATAAAGTAGCATTTGCAATATTCCCTTTAAGTTCATAAAGAGATGCAAAAATGTCAGAGTATGCACAACTTCTTGCTTCGAAATCACAGTTCAAGAAATAGACACGTGTGGTATTCACAACAAGCTTGCCGAGTTTACGAGAAGATACGATCCTACTGTTCTGACCAACTGATCATTAGTTGATGTAAGATAAGTACATGAAACATTTCTTAAAGTATATTTTACCTATAGTTAACCTGGGTAGTGCAGAGCTGTTATAAAAAATGAGGGAAAGAGCGCCAATAACGGGAAGTTTTAATTCATATCTGAAGCTGGTATATGGACAATAGACTCAGAAATATCATGGTAACCTTCAATTTTGATATTAATGCCACAAGTATATTAAGGGCAGACACACAAGCGCCTTAATACGAGATGGAATTTTAGTACTCATTACATATTTGCTAAAACTTGAATGTAAGTGCCTCTATATGTGATACTAAGAATGCACCATTTCAGGTTTACATTTTTGATATCTTAGACAATGATAAATATGCATAATTTTGCCATTTTCATGGTGTATCGGTGGAGAATCAAAATGAATACATTTTTCTCGTTTTACCTCTTTCTTTGCTATTCTGTACAGCTGTACTCAGCTCCTGTGAACAAAAAATGTTTTTTTCAACTATACAACAAAGACAACAGAGCAGCAAATTTCAAATTCAAGGAAAGATGGAAACTCAAAACACAAGTGGGACCGTTAATTCTGAGTCATCCACAGTTAAGTCACTTACAATCTCTGACATGATTCCGCCTGGTCAGTTGCAGTAGCTCAAGAGATGCTTCATTCGAACAAGCCACCCCTGTTGCCGACATGTTCAGCGACTCATAATCACCACTTTAGATCTTAGACCTGATTACGACACTAGCGCCTTCAGAGAATTAATTAAGAAAGTGAAACTTTGCTCAACTGTGGCCGGTGATGCAGTATCTAACCCATATTGTTTTAGTTATGAATTGTAACACAAACCTTCGTTGCAACCGTGAACTGTGGTGTAAAATCTTACCCGTATTTTTGAGTTATAAATTGAGGTGATTACTTGAACCTTTGTTGCGAATGTAGTCGGTGATCATAAATTTCATTAGTACTACCAGCTAGCCTAGGGGTGGTGGAATGGTAGACAAATGAACTGCGACGCCAACGGCGGCAAATGTTTTTATTACCGTGTATCATATTATCGAAACTTTAGATCTAATCAGTTTCTCATATTGAGTTGTGAGTAAGTGCTCGAATTAATGCAGCAATGGTTCGGGTTATCCCTTACAACCAATAATTAAAAAATACATGTTAAATACTGTATCACCGTTTAATGGTGAAATGGAGGCAGGTATATTATTCAAATGGGACGGTAACACGACTCTTTGTTCCAACGGTGAACTTACTGTATACTTTGTCTCCGATGACTTCTATACGAGGCTGATCATTACATAGAAATAGCATATGACACGATTCAACGTTTGTCTATAACACAGCTTTGTTTGATAATGGTTAAATGTTAGCAAATTAAATTAGGTAGTTACTTTCGTCTGGAGTACCATTTCTTGCTTTTTTTACTTTCCCTAGAAAGCAGCTACAGCAAATAATTAAACTTTTCAAACAGTCCTCGAATATAGCGCAACTATCTTGGGTTCTGTCATTAAATCAGTCTCATTATCTACTATGTTGCGTTATTGCGTAGGTATATATGTGTAGCAACTATCTGGAAATTATTGTAAATGCGTATGTCGGTACGTCATATCGTAGGTGGCGCCAACGACGTGCGATCCGCAGCCCCGCCGCATGCTACATTTCCCCAAAGAGAAATTACTACCGTATGTTAGGCATATCCGTCATTGTTTGTATAACCTGGTCTCATCCACATATTGAAATTGTAGGTATGTCACAATACGTAGCTCCATTTCAACATTAAACGGTGATCCAGTATTTGACATATATTCTGTAATTATGAGTTGCATGGGATCACACGAATCATTGCTGCAAAAGTAACCGATGATATAGAAAATGAGCATTTTCTTACCAAGCTAAATATCTTCTACGGGATAACATGAACCGTTGTTCAAAAACTCGACTTGTGATGTTGAGTGTAGTTATTCGTTACATTTTAAACGTTTTTTAACCCCTTCACATACTAACCTGAGTATATTCGGCCAGCAGTTCCTAGTGTTTGTACGCTATTCTTGCCAAACTGTAAAAATTTAAGGGAACAATTCTGTAAGGGATTAAGAAAACTCTAACTGAAAAACCTTTGAATCCATTGGACCCAGTGGTATACGTTAGAATGTGAGCCACGGCGCCAATGCCATTACGCTTTATGTAACATCTAATAATTATTTATCAGTTCAAATCTTAGCGCAAACTGGTGCCAGTGACACGAGAGTCAAAGCACAGCACTAATTTCACGACGTTATACGTGATATCTCCACTGAAAGTGAAAAAGCACACAGTTTTAATTTTGTAACTGAGCGAAAATTTAACTATTAATACCTATTAAACGCTGTACAGATCGTCGGCAGTTTTATAAGAGTTTAACTATATGAGCACCATTAAAAAACTTACAATTGTTTAAGATTTTAATCACATCCAACAGCAATTATTGGAAACACAAAAATCCCAGGCTGCTGGTAATTAGTTATTAGCTATGTTCGTAAGCGCCCATCTAGAATAAAATAACTGTAGATTACATAGTCGGCAATAAACGGTCACACAAAACAGGCCCATAACCAAGAAGGAGCCGAGATCAAGACTCCGGCCTTTTCTGGGCTGTTGTCATGTCAGGATGACGAAATCAGATAAATATAAAGACACACTGGTTCTTTCGCTCGAATAGATTATTGATCCCAAACTAACTAGGCACTGTACAGCACCACATATAGTCTATCAACAGGGTGTGTTGGCCATGCATTTCCTAACTTAACCATAAAATGCAAACGTGCACCTGTAATGATGTTTCATGATTCAGCATTAAATGCATCGTATAACCTATCTTCAGTATCACTGTGAAAGCTTCTCCTTTCCTTACGCCATCTAATTATAGTTTATCACTGAATAGTATACATAAATGTATGTGGCATTACGTAACATAATTTTTCTTCGAATTATCAGACAACAAGTGCACTCTCGTCCCTTCTAATTAACGACTGCCACTAGACACCAAGTGTGTATGTGAGCGTCGTCTAATTACGGGCTCATTCCAGGGACAAGAAAGTACAAAATCCAACATCTCCCAACAAGTTAGGCGAACTACCGCACCTCCGACTCACACCGGTTTGACGCA
>LQNS02278171.1:15016687-15050659 GCA_001587735.2 Parhyale hawaiensis
AAGACAGCTTAGGGCTGCCAACGGTAAGTGAATGCGTGCATAAAGCACTTAAGCTTTGCAACACACCCAAAAGAAACTTGTGTAACTTATTTAAGTCCCAAAAAGGTGTATTTGAACAAAAACAAACAAATATTTGCTTGATGTTTTTGCTTGTTTTGCTGTCATTATGAGTGGAATAGTAGGCTAGAATATAGTAACTGTTAATATAGTAACTGTGTATGCAAATGCCATTTGACTAATATTGTTTGAGACATATACCTGCATAGTAAAAGCGCAGCAGTAGTTTGGACGTGTTGACGATGCAATGTCATTACAGACTTCCGAGGATTTCGCTTGATATTTTAAGCTAATTTTTGATTAAGGGATTTGCAAGCCGTGTATCATGAAATCGGAATCGTCTTCTAAGCGATACAGGTGATATAATAGAATTGAAAAATGCAGGGGTAATACATCTAGGAACAAGTTCTAGAGCTTCAAAGTTATTCATATTAGAAAATGAATCTTAGGGGAATGCGTTTCAGGAATACGTATATAAACAGTAATCACGTGGCTCTCTTTTTCTCTTCTTGGACCGCAAACACAAGTTTCAGTCTGTCAAGACCCAAATGTTTTGCGTGTAGAGTGGCAGTGCAAACAAAAGTTGAGGATTTCACATATTATCCCAACAGCTAGATGAAAATTAACTCGCAGAAGTGGTGCAAAAGAGTTAGCTGGACCGGCACATGGGTAGCAATAAAACACGAAACTATAGCATCACTATGGGAGCGGGTCAGATGTTTCTCTTTGCCTGCCAGCACATCCAAGTTTTCCAGTCCCGAGCTCCATACGCCTTACATCATTTCGCTTATTTTATTGCAGAACTACAAGCATAACCATTTGTGTATAGCACATGCAGTGCATTCTGCCAGGATTAGAAAAGTTGCACGACACAACGCCATGTTGCCTCAGTGTTCCAGGTCTCATAATGACTTTGCGACGCTATTGAGAACAGTCATAATGGAATATGAAATGCACCCGGCACTCAGCTCGGTCTAGGTGATGTCTCACGAAAGCCGGATCAATGTTTCAGCCAACTTCGATAATGCAAGGGAATGTCTTCGATTGCTGCGAGGAATTAATGCACCGTGAATTAATAAAGTGGCGCATACTCCAGCTACACCACGCCTGCCCTACTAGCTCTGAAGGAGACTGTAATGAGCGCCGGATGAAGTCCTTTCTTGGAAATTGATACCTAATTGCTTAGATTATTCATTTAATTGCGGGTTTAGTTTAAGTTGCCCAGCCCCTAGGAGATGTGAGGATGTATAAAATAGCATGTGCAGCAAAACAAGGAGCCATTCATATGAACAACGAAAAAGTAAAACGAGGGAGAGGAAGCGTAAAACATCATTGGTATATATAAATATAGGAGCTTAAACAACGAATAATTATTCAAAGTGGGCAGGGAAGGACAGCTTTCCCAAAGTGTTATTGAGGCCAGCGATCATTATCCCAGGTAGCAATCATATATTATATTAATATTACTATAACGTTGGAAAGTTATTTTCGTGTTATATATTATTTCTGGTATGTTATTATCATGTTATTGTGAGATTACAACGTAATATTTCTTTGTTGTGTCTACATCTTATACTACAATAATATAATAATATTACTCATCAATAATATCTCCGAAAATTGATCTAACATTCAAAAATATGTTAAATTATCGTCATTCAAAATACTAAAATGATGTTTTAGACTAACAAGTAAAATATGCTTCTTCAACATTAAAAAGATATTAAAAGAGTTTTTTAAATGATGTTTTAGACGAACAAATAAAATATACCATGCACGCCTGTAACTTGGTTGAGTCACCGCTTGAATTCGTATTTGACACTTACGTTTATTTTCTAATGTTGTCCACTAGTGTATACGAGAGATAAATGTTTGAATGTGTAATTTTAACTATAGTATCACATGAAGTTTACACATGTATATGTGCAAATCTACTGTAATGTATACAGTTGAGTAAATATCTTCAATCTAATCATCCGTTGTTTGATGTGTAAGGCGGGGTCCAATCGGATTTTGCAACTATGGTCCGAGATGAAACTGGCAAAATAACTTTGTTTATGCCTAAACCTCTCTTGCCACGGTTTTTTCGAAGGACAGGTTACGCCTAAGTGGGTTTGTCCTAGCATCCCTCCACTGAAGCCTTAGCGGAACCACACGGCGACGGCTGCACCCTCAAGTCTTTCCAGGGTCTGCCATAGTATGGCGGGTAATATTTTAATGTTGGTAAATAATGAAATCATATGGACATCATAACATTTAAATAATATAATTAAAATGTCTTGGAACATTATTTGAATATTACAAAATAACAATAACTTGACAGTTATTAGAAGATATTTTATTATTATTATAATAATATTATAATCATTGTCTCAATATTAGCTTATTATTTTATCGTAACATGTAACATTATGCAATAATATTAATTTCATATTTCCGAATAAGGTTATCCTAACATTGAAATAATCGTATAATAAATAGCATTACTTCAACATTGGGATGATATTATCGCATGTTACATCAGAACATAATTCTAATATAACAAAACAATTCTTGCTACCTGGGATGTTACTTAAGAAAACACAGAGGGTGCTACTCACCATAAGATAGAATATTATGATAAACGATGAATTGATAACAGCTGCACTATACAGTAGGGGAGAGGACAGCGTTGCATATTGTTGATAAATGCAACAAAGTGGATACAACAATTGTGGCATATAGGTCACTATAAACGAAGCTTTGCATAATGATTTGAGTCATCAATGTAGAATATACGCTGCATGATCTTGCATGCAGAGAGCCCGCAAATGAATTCGAGATGAAGTAGGTAGATCCTTTACAAAGGCCAATGATTAAATAAACAAATAAAACTAGTGTTAGAACCATGAAGGTATAAAGGACCCTTCCTTCATAACTTCATGGTTAGAACTAATACCAGATATCTATAACGAAATCTACATACATCAAACGACATAATGCACAATTGTCAGACCTCATCCGTCGACGCTACGAGTTCGTTTAAAATTTCATTTGATACAATGTTTAGTCCGTAAACAGTGCGAACAAGCAGGTCGAATCCATGAGGCTTACCCAAGCAATGAATAAATTCGTAGTTTTTGAAAGTGCACTCAGTTTCATTCACATATGACACAAATAAAAGTTGCAGCTGTTTTAGACGCGGAAATCGGCGTAAGTTTCTATTCAGCCCGTACGGTGAAAAAAAAAATTAAAACTATGCATTAGCACTAGCTGCAGCCACGCGGTGTTCGTTACTCTAATAGGACCTAGTGGGTACTGTGTTTTCAGCGCCTAATAGACTTTTTGCGTCCGTTTGTAGTGTAATACGACTCTTTCCGACTGCACGCAGGTAGTTACTGCTATGTGCCGAGTTGCAAACGGATCCAATTTTTAACTGTGAGCAAAGACTATCATATTAATGCAAAGATAGAGTCACATACCGAGGTAGATTGACAATTGGGGACAACGATATTCATGTCGGTGCAGATTTGACAGAATTTGTGGTCTCTTAATTAACACTTTAACTCGGTACATCTAAGAAGCTAATAGAATAATGATATTATTATTATTAACTTATTACAAGATTAGTTTAACCACCGTATCCGCCACAAGGCGATCCGTACAGTGATGCTATAGTCGGCCAGGAGGCTCGAGGAGGAATATCTTATCTCGACATCGGCACAACTATGCCGTACACTAAGAGTTGGCCCAGGATGCTGACGGGAAATCAGGCGCGAAGCACCTCAAGAGACGAAAGAAGAAAAGAAAAGGAGGCAGAAGAAACAAACACTCGTGTGGAGGGTCTCTTCTGTGGCCCTCCTCACGGAAGCAGGTATAGGAGCCTCATGGGATGGGTCGCTTACCACCATTCGGCTGCCCACCTCACGAATCAGAAGGGGTATAGAGAGCCTACTTAACAGTACAAATTAACCTGGTAAGCAGGAGCTGCGGCCAGCTGCAGCATCTCTAGGGGAAGAAGCGCTCGGCACAGTCCTTGGGGTTGTAAGAGCCATATAATTCTGAGGGGAATAGGGCCCGCCAGAATATAGCCCTGAGGACTGATAATGAAATAATATCTTTCACCAATATATCATTAATTTTGCTATCGTACCTTTAGTATCAGAAGCAGAGACTGCTGCTGTATTTAGTTTGTAAAGTAAATAAACGTATGACATCTCAGTAGGTGATACTAGCATGCCTGGCACCAAAAGTAACAACGATGAATTTGGCATGTGACTTCTTTATTGATCACACGTGAGGCACTGAATTGGTTATGAACACTACACCGCATCTGACCACTTTAATGAAGAGAAGTGTAGCACGAACGCATTCACTTCTACTGAGTACCGCACTTCACTTCTGTTTATTATTATGCAGTGAAACAATTCTTTCAACCAAGCAGGTAATACAGAATTATAAAAAAAATTGAATTGCATCTGTGTATCCTTCATACACGTAGGTATTACTTCAATTAAAAAGTTTTGCTTCATTTAAAACCTAGGCCATCAAATTAAGAAAATTGGAAGGAGAAAAGTAGTTACTTCAATGAAACTGCCGTTTCTTCGCAGCTGATTATGGTTCAACTCTGAAGAATTTCTTAATTAACTATGAGCTTCGTCGATCGCCTACTCAGATGGCACACTTTGATTCTACAGAAAATAAAACTGTGAAGTGGGGAAAAAAGTATTATTCAGGAATGATACAGAGTGACATTGGTTAACAGTTGGGCAAAATCTTCTATACTGGCATTTCGAATTTAACCAGCCTCCAAGACTCAAGTGCCTCCAATATTTAACAAGCCAAGACTTAAGTGCCTCCAATATTTAACAAGCCAAGACTCAAGTGCCTCCAATATTCAACAAGCCAAGACTTAAGTGCCTCCAATATTTAACAAGCCAAGACTCAAGTACCTCCAATGTTTAATAAGCCAAGACTTATGTGCCTCTAATATTTAACAAGCCAAGACTCAAGTGCCTCCAATATTCAATAAGCCAAGACTCAATTGCCTCCAATATTCAACAAGCCAAGACTTAAGTGCCTCCAATATTTAACAAGCCAAGACTCAAGTACCTTCAATGTTTAACAAGCCAAGACTTATGTGCCTCTAATATTTAACAAGCCAAGACTCAAGTGCCTCCAATATTCAACAAGCCAAGACTGAAGTACATCCAATATTTAACAAGCGAAGACTTACGTGCCTCCAATATTTAACAAACCAAGACTTAAGTGCCTCCAATATTATTAAGGGTTCCTCCCTTTTTCCAGTAAAGGAGCACCACCGTATCCAACCCTGCAAAATTTTTGTTCGTCGGTTTTCAGCAAAGCGTGACACGAAAGATCGAAAAATTTACAACATAATAAACCCGACGGGTATTTGCCTGTTTATTTATCTTTCCATTTTCTGTGACGCTCTAAGGAAACAGGCGAAAATTAGACCAGATTGCATACGATAGCTAACACGCATGTCAACCTTATAGCTGAATGCACTTCTTGTTCTGACAAAGTTGAAATCGAAACGACGAAGATACCTGACGCTTCCCTTTCTTAGGCAATCTTAATTTCGTAGTTTCACTGATTCTTCCTCCTTTAGTTTAATCGACGATAAAACAGCTTTCTGTTTCTGCGTATTAATGATACCGAATTTAAATTAATATTTTGAGTGATGCTTGACTGCCTGGAAAAAGCAATTAATTTTTCTCTTATGTCAGAGAAAGAAAATTAGGGATTCGCTGCAAAGCAGTTGTGAAGCTGTGAACGCTCGTCTCTTTGTTCTTTTATGTTGGCAGTTGTAGAAATGAAAGTATGATCAGTGGAGAAGAGTCATCACGAATTCCTTGCCAACATTTTTTACAGCGCGAGCACTCTAGTATAAGGAAATATTTATATGCAGATATCCATCGGTAGCTGTTGGATAAATTTGCTTCTGGAGGACTCCAGTGCAAATAGGACGACTTGGACGGGCAAAATCCCCAGTTTTTTCTTCTTCCTTGAGCTTCTATTCTTAAAGACATCCTTCCTTTTTAAATCGTTGATCTGTTACTAAATCTGGCCATCATCGAATTCAGAGGAAAATTCTTTGTCGTGGGAAGGAAACGATAATAGACACCATCTACACTAACGCTTCACAGTATAGATTTCAAAACTATGACAAAAAGGCAGCCCCTTTGCTGTTTAGAAGATTAATATTTCCCCTATCTAAATTTTAATATTGGAGGAGAGACCAAGCACGTAAGTAGCAATCAATGAACACCGTGTATAAGTTCATAGTGAGATATTTATAAATGATGCTCATAGAACTAGAGCATTCTGAGAGCGCATAACTCCGACAAGCAAGGCAACAGTAATGAAAAATTCAAATTGGTTCTGAAACTATGATTTTCTTTGTATCAACACCAAAATGTGACTATTTGTGCCTTCTGACAATTATAATAACAGCTGTAATGTTCATAACTTTTTGAGCTATGCTGCTGACAAACATTCTGACAAACATATGTCAAACACAGAAACGGAACAACCGTTCATTACAAAATTTCATCAGTTATGTCTTTCAACACTACTAACAATTCCTGTAAATTTCATAACGATATGTTCATTACTTCTGGAGTTATTCTGCTTACAAGTATAAAATTAAACATAGAGGCAAACAAATAGACAGATCGTCATAAAACTTTGGTCAGTTACTTCTCGTGTTATACCTAACAATTCATGTAAGTTTCATATAAATCCGTCCGTAACCTTTAGAGTTATGGCATTAGGAAGACTGAAGCAGATAAACGAACTAACAAACAGACGGGTGAACAAATCTTCACCAATAGTTAATCATCTGCTCCTCCTATAACATACCTAATCATCCCTGTAAACTTCATGAAAATCCGTTCATAACTTTTTCAGTTATCTTAGTGACAGACAAAGGGAAAGACAGACAAACAAAGAGACAAACTCGACGAAAACATAACCTCCTCGGCGGAGGTAATGAAGTGTTAAACATTTATAAGTCACTCTAACTGCTATAGAGAAAAATAAACAAATAAGAATCACTAAAAACCTTGCATCATGCCTCTTTCATGCTGGTAAAACACGTACTGCCCGATTAATAACTAAAAGTAACAGCTATAAACATGAATAGACTATTAACAAACAATAAAAAGCTGGTATTGGTTGCCTCTGTGATGCTTCTAAAACACACACTCCCCAATTAATGATGAACTCGAACAGCAATAGACGTAGACAATTAACCCTTTGGTACAAAAACTCTGCTCTTGCTATAAGGTGCTGAAAGAAGATCATAGAAGACACTCTCATTGTAGTCACTTGAGTTCATCTACAGTTTAGTTCAGACGTAAATACAATACTAGCACTCACTTCAGACGGGATGTTAAATGTGTTGTCTAAGTTTGAGGAGCGAGCAGCTACGTGCTCGTTTTAATTATCAAAACCTTGATGCGGCATCTGAAGATGCCGTCAGGACCGGAAGGGTTAAGCATTTACTAACACCGGGCATTAGATACCTCTTTGTGCTTCTTAAGCTGGTACTCCCTAATAATTGACTCTACCCCTATAGACATCAATGGACAATTAAGAATCACTAAAAACGCCGCATTAGATACCTCTTTGACGCGGCTAAAACTCTCCCTGATACATCGTCACTTCGAGTCCAATTCTACCTTTCCTTTAATTGGACCTCATTACGGGCGATTCGAAACTCCACTTATTGGAGCGGCGGTGCAGACTGAAAAATGGCGATGTAGTTCGGGTGGTGCACCAATCATTGCTGAAGACATCGCTAAGATCGCTCAGTCTTTGGTAATCGTCCTGACCAGACATCATTCGTCAATGTCATTCGCTCTGAAGATTTTCAGTCTTACCACGGATCTTCTGATTACTTCCCCAGAAAATGGTAGAATTTTGATCGCTGGACGAAAGATCAAAATGCGTTATGAAGATTGGCATCGTTAGTGGATAAGATTCAAATGAACGAATCGTTCACTAAATCGATTGACTCAGAAAAAAAAGGGAAAATAGCGATATTAGTCCATGGACATAAGACGTGGCGTGCTCTTCTAGATTGGGCAAAAGTTGTATGAAACTAACTTGAAGCAAAAAATTCCCTTTTAATTTAAGGAAGAATGCTTGTGATGCGAATAGTAAAATAAATTAAACTTCACATGTAATTTGAATAATCAACCGGCATATTATGCTAACCGCTATAGGCGAATTACACACGAAATAGATAATTACAGCGCTAATATATAAATTATTTTAATGGGTAATGCAATGCTCTAAAAATTTTGTAGCTTAATAGGTTATCGTCTTTCTAAGTCCTAATTATATTTGACACTTGGGGCATCTAAGATCGTATTAATATTAAAGTTGTTATCGAGCTCTGGACATACTATTTTAATTACGCTAGGTTTATGCTTTTCAAAATTGCAAAAAAAAAAAAAATGCTGCAAAATATTCAAAATAACGCACTCTAACTTTGCAGAATATGTTCGAAAGCACAAGCAACAGAGCAAATAAAAAAATAAGTAATGATTTCTTCAATTATCTTAGATTTATCTCAACAATTGAAATTTATCGATTTTTTTGTCATTGTCATCATCACGATAAACACGTAGGTATAGAATGGAGAGTCTTCTTTCTTGTACCTATTCCTTTGCTAATGAATATCCCATGCAGTTTTTTCTCCTTTAGTAGCACTGCAGAGTGAGAAGAAAATGAAAAGAAAAACAAACGAAACTACCGACACATAGATAAGTAGCGTCCAAACTTCCGATGAGACTCGTTCCAACATTACAACAGAGGCGGGTTGTAATCATAATTTTTGGGTTACACAGGTGGCCAGGCGCTCACAAATTGAGTCTCAATCACAACCCTACAAGCGGTAACGACAAGTGCGACACGAGTTACGGTGGTGGATGAAACCGACTAGAAATATCTATATCAAATAAAGGGAACACAGAAATTGTGTAAATGAGCAACAAAAAGTAAAATCTATAAGTCCATTTAAGTAAATAAATTTTACATGGTAGACGCAATTAAAGTTACAACAGGATTTAATCACTGTAAAGCGATAGATGGCGTTTTCACAATCGCAGTTTGGTTACGGTTACAATTTTCCAGGTTGCAATGACTAGGCTCAGAACACGATAAGGCGTGATAAGAACTCGCCTCAGTTGACATCAAACTACGGAAACACAATTATTCTTCAAATCTAACAGCCGACGTACAGAATATATCAGCTCCTAAGGAACATATGCAGTACGTACACTGAGAGCGACGATCGTTAGTCATCATGCGCACAGCGAATGTTTTGCTCATTCACTTTACAGTTATTCACAGTTGGCAAAGTTCTACGGGCTAATCTCAGAATTTGTAACCGTTGGGCAGTATCTGCTAAGAAGTCTAAGGGCATTACCCCACATCGCGAAGTCCCTAAATTTCTGTTAACTACCAAGTATGTCACTGTAAACTACAGTGAAGAGGGAAGCCACGCGCTCTTCGGGCATCACATTGGGTAACAAATGAGTATCCCTGCTACTGGTAGTCCGAGTTATTGTGATGCCGGCTTTTGATTTATGCGTTTTTATATAGAGTTGAAGTTTTTGTTCTAGGTATGAGGGGGAGGTAGGTACCTCTGGATGCATCTTGGCAACACCATTGCTTGCAAGTGGGGTACGACGTAAACGCTGTATCTGACTCAATTGAATTAACATGAGTTAAACATTGTCACTGCAAGGCGAATCTTTGTTTATTTAAAGTATTACTTTCTTCCTATTTACTGTGTCGATCACTAAAAATATTGTAGTATTTCCTCAATCTCTCTTTTTTCTGTAATATTACTGAGCGCGATCCGACGACGGAATAACCTGGTAAGGAATTTAGGCCTTGAGTTTCGGTCACCTTTATTCGATATTAAATAAACATCTCACTTCTGCACTGGTCTGTGACTCAACAAAAAATTCTTACATATCCAACGTTAGCAATATTGTGGGTCTTCCCATATCTGAGCCAGAAGGGCTCATTTCAGTTTTTCTGGTGTGAGTAACGAATTCCGACGAGAGTAACAAATGCGATACCCAGTTATATCCGTTATCAGCTTACATATGTATCAGGCCTTACATACATTAAGACATAGTGTTTTTCATCAAAAGCACGTTATCTTTAGGTTGCATAGTAGTTTATATTTCAGTATCAGCAATTGTTAAGCATTAGCTTTAATAGCGATCTTGCTTTTCTTACAGCCTTGTGAAAGTGACTAAATGAATAAAGTGATCAATATTGTTTTGGTACATAGATCACTTGCAGGTTCGAATCCCACCTCGGGCCGAACCGTTTAGTGGTTAGTCAGAGTGACACGGCGTTGTTACGTACGATGCATGTTTTCATTACGTGCATAGATGCTTGCCATGGTTATGTGCTGTATCGAGGGTGTTGGCTATGCACACACACCAAGCTGCCGTTTATGGTAACCATAAACTAATTTGTAGCTAAGGTCAACAGCGGTGGCAGTTGAGAGCAACGCAATGTTGTACAATGGCAAGCATTTCACTATTTCAGTGTATAACAGGTACAGACTTAGAGAAAACTTACAAAGCACTGAATGTGCCAACTCACAAATAAAGTACTGGAGCTTTGTGCACAAACGCACAAAATATCAAATCTATCGACAGAGGTACACAGCATAAAAACTACCGAAGCATAAAGTACAATATCATTCGACCGAAGAACGAGCTAACTATCAGAACCATAAAAAAAGCCGAAGTGCGTACAACTTATAAAAATTTCGGGCTCGCCCATCATAAAATCGATTCATGTACGCCCAGAATACCAAAATTACCGAAACAAGTACAGTATACCAAAAACTACTACCGCACAAAACATCAAACTGCTGACGTGTGCATAAACTACTAGAATCATCGATGCGCAAAGCATCAAATCCGTTAATGCACGTACAAAAACGGCAGAAGTATCGATGCACGAAGTACCCGAACGCCCGCTGTGCACGAGGACCCGTCGCAACTACCTCAGCCCTTGATCCCCCAGTCTATAGATCAACCCTATCGCACACCCGTACGACAAGAGCGGTTGTCAAGCATCTCTATCGCCCCGAGTATCCGTTTTCCATTTAGCTTATCTATACGGAGTTCATGCGTGATGCTGCGTATAGTTCTATAAGGCCCGTTTTATGAGAATTGACGCGTGGATCTGAGTCGCTGAAGTCCGTTGGTTATTGCTCCGTTGACAAAACAAATATCGGATCTCATTGTTTGTCCATGGTAAGGAACAAGTTTCTCAAAGAGACTCTACTGGTATTAAAAACTATTATCATAACCGTTGCTTATTGCGGATCTTTGGTCTATGTGACTAGGAATTTTCTTCTTATTTGCATTTACATAGAGACAGAAATAGGAAGGCAAGCGTGATTTAAAGTGTTTATCCGTTGCGCAAAAGCTCAAAACTAAAAAAATTTAAACATTTTTTTCTGCCTTAGGGTTGCTCAGAATTCTCGAATTACTAGTGAAGGATTGTTCAGAATATTTGAGTTACCAGTGTTGCTGCTAACGATACCGTTCTACTTTCTGTCGTAATTTCATGTGGACGCTCAACGAGATGCGGGCAGTCTAGTTGCTAGATACGGTCTGTATACTTTTCTTAGCTAAATGCCGTTTCCTTTTCTTTCCTATTCTCATGGCTACGGCAGCGAGATTAAAACTGTAGTTGCTGCAATTTTCTACGTGTCGATACAGTTTCATTTTTTGTGCATCCTCTTGTCTACGGCAGCGAGATGCGAGCCGTAGTTGCTGCAATTTTCTACATGTCGATACAGTTTCATTTTTTCTGCATCCTCTCGTCTACGGTAGCGAGATGCGAGCCGTAGTTGCGAGTCTGACTTTTACAGCACCCAGTCTCAGGGTTATGGAAACGCTCGCAAATTGCGAGCTATTCTGGGTCCCCTAAACTAGTTAGATTCCGTGGACAATGGAATCATTAAGCTCGCAGCTGAGGTCGCATTAAATCAGTCATGCATGTTCGCATTACGCGCATGGGTATCACGTTTCAATTCATTATATTCAGGTTGGTAAAAGGGGAAGGTAATTAGGTAGGCGGCCACATCTGAATGACATACTGGGAAAAGCACAAGAGCAGAGAGTTATATAGGAATGAAACGCAGCAAGGGTTCGGGTAAATTCTAAAAACGAAACTGTGTTAGTTCGGTAAAAATTATTAAATTGAGGATAATGTCGGCGCCAAAGGTTCTTAATAATAATAATATCACAAGAAATCTTCGTTATACGTCATCTCGTTATGTGTGTTTTTTCCCTTCGAAACTTGTAGTTTCAAGCGTTCAATATAGGTACTCGTAAACCAAGAGTATAGATATACAGGTATCTTGAACCACAACTTTCAAACATACACAAAATCTAATAATAGATACCTTCTGAAGAGAACTTTCTGCATTAGTCTACGAATGAACGTTTCGTTCATCGTACCAATGAACTAATTCTTCATTATGTCCTGCATGTAGACAATGCGTCAATATTTGCAATTCGAGTTCATTCCCCATTCATCAGAAATCAGAAGCAAGCAGTTATCATTCATCGTATTTATTTATACACTCTGAATTGCAGTTATTGCGTGTGTACAGTAACTATCGGAAGAATCTATTTGAAGCATTGATAAACGACAAGAAAACAGCGTTTTAATATTAGCGTTTCATGTGTCGGTCGTTAGTACATTACAAATAAATATTTAAACATGCAACACATCACATTGCACTTGACATTCTGGAGATCTTCTAATACACAAACTGCCATAATTCTTGGAATGCAGCAAAAAAAAAAAAAAAAACAACGCATAAAGTGCATCCACTTGAACCGGAAAAGTCTTATTTTTTGCACTGAAGCAGCCATTCCTTGTTAATATTATTTAAAAGTGTCTATTTGACTTGCAGCAACCTGTACAATATTCTTTTAACAGGTTGTAACACAGGATTTCTTACTTATAATGACGACAAGGCTTGTCAACTAGTGACTTACAACAACTTTTGCAAAAACATTTCTACAATATATTGTAGTGAAACACTTTCTTCGAGATTACTATGTGCAAAAACGACTATATATTGTCAACTCGTGCCATGTAGCAACCTCGTTATAAAATATTCCAGAAAGAAGGGCTCCCGCCAGCACCGTCCAGATGACGAAATTCACGAGAAGGAAACCAAATGTACGTCAAAACGCCGCCCAACGAGTCTTGTTAGCAGAACGTGTTTGGGGCGACAGAAAGCGAGGGAAACAAGCCTCGTGTTGGCTGTCAGGTTAGATGATCGCCAGGGCCAGGGATACCAGCCATTTACTGAGATTGCTGACACCATTGCAGCTGGGGGACCTAGGCAAACGAAGGCATAGCTGGTGCTCTTATTTATGCCATTCAGTTTCATCTGTATTACTGATAAATGGTTAGATTTGCACGTCTCTTTTCCTAAGAGAAAAATAAAAGATGACACTCATCTATTTGTACTTAGCTAATACTTGTCATTGTTATCCAGGATAAACAGTATTTTATGACGTAAGACCTTCCTGTTCTAGCAATTATTGTTTGCCCAGATAGAGAAAAAAATATAACGTTTTGATCCGAAAAAAAAACACGAAAGATGGCATTCTCTATTTGTCCATGAAATTGTTACGTCTTTCTCAAGGGGAATATTGTTTCATACAAACATAACTTTGTGGTAAAACTATTCATTTTTTCTTCCATGAGCAATAAATGGTAAAATTGAATTAACGCTTTTCTTCAGTGTGAACATGGAAGTTATCAGGCTTGTTGACAACGGCAATATTTATCTTTAATAAACAATAAACTGTGAGATTAACACGTCTTTATCCAGTGTAAACATGAAAGAACACATTAAGCTGTTAATACAAATACGGGATTACTTGTCTTTAGCAATTAAGGCATAACTAAAAGATGACAACACGTTCACGCAGCATAAAATAATATTGTATGCCTTTGTCGACTGCAGACATGAAAATGACACTGCTCTTAAATTCATGCCATACACCATCAATTATATAAAGGATGAAATGTAACACTTGCATAGTTTTGTTCACAGGCACCAGAAAAGAGTTTTACACCTATTTATGTTGTTCACTTCCATTGCACTGTAAACACCAGGGAGAGACACTACTGCTTGCGTGATTTACTGTTAACCATGTAAACGGTAGCTGGTAATTTTCACTAGACGATCTCTTATGTATTTAAAAGAAAGCGACATACGAAAAAAGACTTGGTGCAGGTAAAGCTATTTAATAAATAAAGAAGCATATAAACTGGGCACAGCTGAATGCAAATTGACTTACATACAATGCTTGGCAAGTACTTGAATTGCCCAAGAACGATCGAATGTATGATAATTAACAAGAGTCCTCGCGGAATTCTACAGACCTCTGCAAGGCAAAATCTCAAGCGACGAGCCTTTGATAGGTACTGAGCCCCCAATACGTATTGCATTCGTAGCGCGATCACACAAAATGCTGGCGCTAGTGCATCTCGCTCTGCTTCACTACAGCGGGGCTTGAGTGGAAAAAAACGAAGTCTCTTGCTGATTTTATGTCCGCGTAGGACGGGTTAATCGCACGAACATCTACAGCACAAAATTCACATCAGATATACCTGCTGTCAGGGGCTATCTGCGCTGTGGAGATACCTGGCTGTTGGACCTCCTAATAATTGTCTGGGAGATAAGCCAATGAGAACTTTTCACAAGGTGGGTGGCGTACAAAACACGACCTGGACCTCAACTGAGGATCATCCAGGCCTGTACTGGTCGGGCAGCTGAACAATGAAGCATGACACCAGAAGCAAGGAATATTGTAGATTACTTTAGTTAGGGTGGTGAAACATCTACGACATCGCGAGCCATTTCAGCACTCGGTCGTTACATGACGAGTCAGTGCCTAGTCGGCAGCAACTTTTCATTATACATACTTTATTTTTAATTTGATTGAAGAACCGAGGAATATTAAAGACTATATATAATACAAATAATACAAAGTTAAGATTCTACGCAGGTTCTATAGTCTATACAATGGTCGCAAGCTGGAATGAAGAAAACTGAGCAAAGTACTGTACATTTATATGCGGGTGTTTCAGGTCAAATACTGTGCATTCAACTGGCGGACAGCTTCTGTGGTCGGTGGGCCAATAGTTGGACAGCCCTGAAATAGATATATTAGTTTACTACTGACGACTTAAAAGAGAATTAATGCACGTGACCCGTCACTATCAAATCTGAATTAGGATTTCAAACACGTTATAATATCAGACAAAAGTTATGAAACAAAATCCGGTACTCTGCACTATCTTCATTAAACATCAATTGTTGTAGTGCAAGAAGCCTAAGTGGACTACCATACGAAGAGAAAAAAATGGACACCTTAACCGTTAAAATAGGCATCATCTGAGTATCCTGCTTTGCCATTACAAGCGTCTTTATACAGAGTACTTCACAAACTAGGTTATTGCAGATACTGCCGTAACTCAGATGCATGATAAGACTGTAAATGTTACAGTATATAATCCATTATGTAGTATAACAGCTAAAAATGTGAGTAGTCCACTAAAGACTTTTGCCCTGCTATTTTCTTAGGAACATCAGTAATCTGAACTAGACCGACTGGTTATTCGGCGCGTTGGAGGGGTAATGCTTTCAGTTACTTTGAGTCAGCAGCAACGAGACACTGACACCGAAAAATTACCATGAGTAAATATTGGGATTTAGGTTTGGTTATTTATCTATTTTTTTTTTCAGCGCAGCATCAGCAAGGTAAGATTATTCTAACTTAAGTGCATCAAATAAAGTCGAACGGTGCAGTCAACGCCAATATTTTTAGAGACCGAATCTGATACTACATATCAGACATAGTGTGTGAATTCCATCTCCACGTTTCACCAACGAGTGTATAGACAAAATTCGCACAAAAGATGCTACAGCAGCTACATACCTTCAGTTAACTGAGTAGTATCCTCAAAGAAACGTTACATAAAAGCAAGAAATTACCAATGTCAGATTACTCGTCCGCGACAACAATCGCGATACCTATTTCACTACTGGCGAGAACTACGTTAAAATTCTACTTTCAGCCACAGCCACGAGGCGGCGCTGACATCGAAGCAGTTTAATGTTTCAGAAATGGAGGGAAATTCGGCGGCCTCTCCACCAGAGGGCCTTGCTCTCTGTAAGTGCGATTTAGACGAGCGTCCGACAACAGCAGCTATCTAGGTAATGGAGGCTCTCTGATCCGACCTGATCCTAGGCTGATCCAAGACAGAAACCGCGTACATTTATCAGAAGATGGGCCAGATCTTGATCTGAACGCTGAGATCAGGCATCAGATGAGAAGAGAACGACGAGAAGGCACACTTAGTAATTTTTGATGAGAGAGACATAGCGGACAGCGTTTGAGCTTAATGAAAGAAACATAGCAAACAACGTTTGGGCTTGATGCCAAAGAATGGTAGGCAGTGTTTGGGCTTGATGAGAGCGACATAGTAAACAACGTTTGGGCTTGATGACAGAGACACGGTCAACAGCGTTTGGGCTTGATGTGAAAAATAGTACAGTAGGTAGTGTCTGAGCTTGATGATAGAGAGACATAGCAGGCTGCGCGTGGGTTTAATCAAAGAAACATAGCAAACAACGTTTGGGCTTGATGACAGAGACATAGCAGGTGGCGTTTGGGCTTAATGAAAGACACTGCTAATAGGGCTTTATGACAAAGACAAGCAGAATACGTTTGGGCTTCATAAGATAGGCAGAACAGAGTGATAACGTTTGATTTCGATGAGGAATAGCCGATATTGTTTGCATTCGATGAGGTAGATAATACTACACTGAAGTATATCTAGCTTTATGGTTCTGCTGCGACACATGGAAGCCCAAAACAAAGAAACTTATCAGAAAGATTGAACAGAATGAGGCTTTGTTTAATCGAAATCACTGCAGAGATTCCATTGCCTTTCAAAAACAATAAAGCACAAGGTAAATTAGTAAATATTAGGTAAAACGACGCTCACACTGAGGTAGAAGATATTATTCCGAAAATAAACATTCAACTATCCATGAAATATCACTTTAGCATAAAAACAGTAAGTTAGGCCAATGAACGAGTAAGTCATCGAGATGAACACTACCACTGGAGATTCAATTCTCCATTTAAAGAGCAGAATCGTAGAAACAAACAAAAAGTAATCATAAGCATACTAATAATAATCTGGCACAGAACTGCCATAGGTAGTGGTAAAAATATTCAAAATAGTAAAAGATCAAATAATAATTGTTCGCGAGATTCACGTTTTCGTTACCAAAGTAACGAAGTTTGCACCTATACATATCAAGGATAGTAAAACACAGAATTATACGGCTCAATTTTCGCTAAAAATGCCGGAGTATGTCACGACAGCAATAATTTGTAAAGGAAAGAGGCATCAGAAACAAAATTAAGAGCGTTAGTCTTGAATTATCATTAAACTGATTATGGTTAAGTTGCATCGAAGCACTTTATCGAAAGTAATTGATCAAGGGCGCAAGCATCGACCCAACCCAACTGAAGAAAACGTACAGTTGTGGCACTATGCCCACGCGAGGTAACATGAATAACGTCACTGGGACGGGCTTCCTCTGAAGATGTTCGAGGTATTTCTAGGTCGGTATAAAGTATCATTAAGATGCACAAATGCAATGATAGGTCAGGTTAAATTATTATTTAACAGCATTACAATTTAAATACCATTGCACTCACAATGGTTGCAAATGCCTAAAAACCCTGAATCAAAACTAAATTATTACTAGAAGTTCAAGTCCCAAGTCCAGTAAGCAATACCTGCACAAAACAAACAAGGATCAGGCAAAACTGTGCCATCATGGCTGGCAGTGACCAAACCTTTCTTCAAGAACACCGCGCTGGAGCCTGGAAGCGCCCCGCAAAGTTCTTTATCTTAACAAGGAAATGGAACACAAAGCCGAGCATCTGGAAGCTTCATGCGGCTTGATGTTGNTCCAAGACAGAAACCGCGTACATTTATCAGAAGATGGGCCAGATCTTGATCTGAACGCTGAGATCAGGCATCAGATGAGAAGAGAACGACGAGAAGGCACACTTAGTAATTTTTGATGAGAGAGACATAGCGGACAGCGTTTGGGCTTAATGAAAGAAACATAGCAAACAACGTTTGGGCTTGATGTGAGAGAATAATAGGTGGCGTTTGTTCTTAATGAAAGAAACATTGCTTACTACGTTTGGGCCTGATGTGAGAGAATAGTAGGTAGTGTTTGGACTTGATGAGAGAGACGTAGAAGGTGGCGTTTGGGGTTAATGAAGGAAACATTGCTATAAGTGCGTTTGGGCTTTTTTTGATGGGCGAGACACAGCAGACAGTGGTTGGGCTTCATAAGTGAGGCAGCGCTTTGTTTAACGAAAATATCACTGCGGAGATTCCAATGTCCTTCAAAAACAATAAAGCTCAATGAAGATAAGTAAATATTAGGTAAAACGTCACTCACATTGAGGTAAAAGATATTACTCCAACTATGAAGATTCAACTATCCAGGAAAAATCACATTAGCATAGAAAAAAAACTGCAAGATAGGCCAATAAATGAGTAGGCCATCATGACTTCTGAACATCAAGATGAACCACTGAAGATTGAACTGTCTATTCGAAAAAGTATAATATGAAAAAAAAATAATAATCTGCCACAGAATTGCCATAGTAGCAAAAAATGTTTATAACAATAAAAGATCAAATAATTGTTTGGAAGATACACGTTTTCTTTTACAATGTAACGAAGTATCTATCAGGGATAGTAAGACCTTTATTGTGTCAAGGAATACAGAATTATACATCTCAATTTTAGCCAAAAAAAATGCCGGAGTATATCGAAGACAGCAATGATTTTGTAAAAGAAAGAAGCATCAGACACAACACTACGAGCGTTAATCTTGAGTTTACATTAAGCTGATTATGGGTCAAATTACATTGAAGCACTGCGTCACAATTAACTTATCTATAGCACAAGCTTCGACCCAACCCAACAGAAGAAAACGTACAATTGTGACACTAAACACGCGAGGTGACATGAATACCGTCACTTGGACTTCCTCTGAAGATGTTCAAGGTATCTCAAGGTCGGTATAAAGTATCTTTGAAAAATTCCACTGCCTATCTAAAAGAGCAATATATGCACAAACGCAATGGTAGGTCAGGTTGAATTACCATTAACATCATTACAGAAATAACATTACACTCACAATGGTCGCAAGTGCCAAAAAACCCTGAATCAAAACTAAATTATCACTAGAAGTCCAACTCCCAAGTCCAGTAAGCAATACCTGCAGAAAACAAAGAAGGATCAGGCACAACTGTGCCATCATGGCTGGCAGTGACCAAACCTTTCTTCAAGAACACCGCGCTGGAGCCTGGAAGCGCCCCGCAAAGTTCTTTATCTTAACAAGGAAATGGAACACAAAGCCGAGCATCTGGAAGCTTCATGCGGCTTGATGTTGAGNTATATAGTATTTTGCTGTTAGAGCTCAGAGTGGAAGAGCCCGGAAAGCGGGCGTGTCATTAGCTGGAGACAGAGGAGGGAGTAGCCGCAAATTCTGCACAACCTGAGAGGTGTCCATTACTGTATTACTTTAGAGACAAGTTCTGCAGTGTAATGCCGTCTTGCACCATTACTAAAGATACGGTGTAGGGCATAACTACCAGAAAAGGAAATAATGACCTAGTACCTACCATCGTCTTCAGCAAGTGATGTTCGATCCTGACAAGCGTTCAACGAGTTAACGTTTGAAGACATTACTGTTGACAGGGTTCGATGAATCAGGAATTAACTTACCACATCACCAGTAGAGTCGTACTTGAAAAGATATGAACTATCAACCAGGATCCATCACAACTTACGTAAAACTTGAGTTCCCGAGGAAACTGACAACAACCCGCAAAGAACATGCATGCACTGAACCACCAATGAGCGGCCCTAAGTGTAAAAAAAAACAGGAACCCAATGGCGATGTTTAGAGGCTTAATGCCTTCCACTGGTGCTAAAGATACTGTTCCTAGAGCATTATTTGTCTGCCAGCCACCGGGAGCAATTAAAGTCAAACATCTTAAGTCGTTACAAATGGTTCGGTTTGGTATATAATTAATAGGCGTTACCAGTTGACAGTGCCATCCAGAACTAATAACCCTAGAGACAGCCTGGAACTGAAGCCTGTTTCGTGGTTTATAGATATAGGTGGAGAAAAAATTGCATGTGCTTATAGATCTATATATATTAACAATTGAATAAAATTGAATAGATACACCATTTTTTATTCTTGTATGCAACATACTCAGGAGGGTGGAGCCAGAAAGTTCTTAATTACAGTATACACTTAGCTCTTAATATTCAATTTTTAGACAAGTGATACTGATAAAAAAAATCCGAAATAACAAAGTTCCAGCGCACTTGCATCATGTGATTAAATAAATTATCTTAGAAATTTGTCGGCGTCCATGTTAACTAAAAAATTATCTCATCTCTAAGACGGCCCCTTTGCATGGCTATTAACTTCTTACGAAGCGAAGACGAGTTCCACCTTACTGTAGATAGCAGAAGATCCTCAATTCGCGCCCCTTCTAATTCGCGTTGTAAGCATTTACCTAATTGTTAACATGCAATTGTTAACATGCAATTGTTAACAAGCAATTGTTAACAGCCAATTGTTAACGTGCAATTGTTAACATGCAATTGTTAACATGCAATTGTTAACATACAATTGTTAACATGCAACTGTTGACATGCAATTGTTAACATGCAATTGTTAATATGCAATTATTAACAAGCAATTGTTAACATGCAGTTGTTAACGTGCAATTGTTAACATGCAGTTGTTAACATGCAGTTGTTAACGTGCAATTGTTAACATGCAGTTGTTAACATGCAGTTGTTAACATGCAGTTGTTAACGTGCAATTGTTAACATGCAGTTGTTAACATGCAGTTGTTAACGTGCAATTGTTAACATGCAGTTGTTTATGCAGTCGTGCAAATTTTGTCTTTCTAAGGCACGGTTACACCAGAGCCACACTGTACGTAGCATGAACAACGTGTTGCGCGGATGCGCAGTTCGCAGAGGTCGCTCATTCTACCGTATCTATGCTACCGAGTTGAATATTTCAGGATGACGAGCGAGCTGCCCATCCGCGCTTCCAGTTGTTTGTGGGATTAAACAAGTGATCTCTACACACTTGTGGCAACGGCTACAACCAAGTGCTTCCAGTTGTTTCAGTTATGTAACTAAACAAGCGTAGTGTCCCTGAGAGGATGCTAAATGATGCATGATGGATGATTGATCCACATGCAGTATGCTCGTAAACTCATGAATCGCAAGTGAAATGAATTTGTACAAGACTGCAATCATTTCTAAATAAGGCTTATGGGCCGCCAAAACCGAGTATAACAGCTGTCCACTGTATAATAAAACACAGTTGTTGGTCGCTTGCTTGCTTCTTTGCTCCCTCGCTCCCTTGCTTGCTCCAATGTTGGTCCGTCTCTCCGTCACGCTCTATGGTAATAATATAGGGAGAAATTCAAGAACGGATGGCGGCATTGTGGATACCGGCGTCGGAACTTGCGAGCTCCAGCTAAGGGACGTAAACTCGCCTGAGTGACCGTGTCTGGACATGTTCGAACTTCAGAGGTGCTACCAGCAGCACAGGCAGGAGCACAGGCACAGGCTGCAAACTCGCCATTCGCTCTGTACGTTTGTGTACGGGCGTCGGTGTACGAGTGAACGGCGTTCACGTTCGTGTGCTGTGCTTGCGTGCTGTATCGCAGATTACGTTAGGTTAAGTTAGGCTAGGTCAAGTTAGGTAAGGTTAGGTAACGTTGGGTTAGGTAACGCTAGGTTAAGTAACGTTAGGTTAGGTAACGTTAGGTTAGACTAGGTTAGGTCTAGTAGTCCTTTTCTGGTGGTTATTGCGAGGCAAGAAAGCTTATTTGAGCGTACGAATGGCGAGATTGCAGCGAGTGCCTTCCGGAAATGAAAGTTGACTGAGCCATACAATATATATACATAGAAGTACCAACGTGATCAGAAACATTATTAATAACCAGACGTTTCGGATTATTAAAAATCCATCATCAGTGTTCTGAAAATGACAAAATTTGGATTATAAAAAGGTGGCTAAGAACAACAAGAATTAATCTTTTGAAGGTAACAGCTAAAAAACATGAATTATCTATGAAATGATAGAGAGCTTCACAGCCGATGAGCACTCCTTCAGCTCCGGTCTACGTTTGAAAATATTTTATCCTGAAAATTAGATTTAAGGTGAATTAACCTATTTCTGGAATATATACATATATATATATATATATTAAATTTTCTCAGCCAGAATGCTGAATTATCATTTAAGAAGCGCTCTGAGAATTAAAAAGCTCAGGAGTCTCCGGGATTTTCTTTTTATGTATATACTAATTTTTGCCGTCATTTATAATGACGGCTAGGGCCACTAGTACTCTAGTAATTACAGTATAAACAGTATTACCAGTTGATGTGAGAGTCATGACATTACGATCATTTGGTCACCACAGGCGGAGTCATGTCAGTTTCAGTTGGTATAGATTGAAAAATTCCAGAATGCCTAGCCTCATAAGAAAATAACTGTAACGAGCTTCCGTTGCAGCTGCATAGTGACGATATAACAACGCGCAATAACTGCAAATTTCGTGATATTCTTGCGTTTGTTACATCGTCTCTCTCCCTTTCAGTTGCTGCGAGAGTTGCACCATTCCAAGCCATGGAAGCTGATGCCTTGTAGCGAGCTCCATCCTTACATCTACACGGTGATGACACAGCCACTTCCAGTTAATGCTCGCCAGTTACGAGTTGACAAGATTCAGAGACGCTGTCGAGCCGTAAGAGTTTGTGGCTCATCATTTTCCACGGTCGCTGTTGATGGAACCATCATCATCAACATTTACAGATGAGCTGACGACGTTGGGGAGAATATCGCAGGCACACAACTTCGAATGTATTATGAGCAGGCGTAAGGGCAGATTTATGGTAGTGAGAGTCGATCTAAAAGTACAAGGGCGTCCTGAGTGAGATTTTTGAAGACTGTTTTGGTTATGAATATGAAGCTCTTTCAAAACATGATCAGTATAGGCACAGTGATAGTAATGGAAGTAAGTGAGAGCACAGTTATGTGTAATCAAGTATTGCTATACAAGAAGCGTTGATGCATGGTCAAACCTATGATTTTTTGGAAGTACAACCTTTTGTAAGTATTCCCATCAATTTTTTAGATTCTAAAAAAAGTTGAAATTAAAATTGAAAAATGAATCATCAAAAATCCCTTATCCCATTTTTCTATTCTGTCGCTGAAAAACTTCATATATTCCCTCGTAAATCTTCGACTCGCTGACATAGCTTGAGCGCGAGTATGTTTCCCTTTAACATTTTTACGACGTTTGGGATTGTATCCCATGGACATGACGACTAGCTTCAACCACATTGATTTTATTGAAGTTGCGTACAACAGATTATTTAATTATGATTTTGAACCCAAGTTTAATCCTGTCGACTTAAGCACTAAGCGCATCGTGCATCTCGTAAATAATATCACAAATATTGGATTTTGGAATATAAATGATGGATAAACAATCGTCTTCTGACAGACGAAAAGGTGTAACAGCTAATACAATCTGTTAACGATTGTTCATTGCTCTTTCTTATAAAACACTTCATCTGTTAAAAGCACCGAATATTCAGCTATTGACGAGCTCGGATTTACAAAGAAAACATACATATATGGCCCAGTATATCACAAATGAGACAGTCATGAAAATCAATACCTCACGAGGAGCGACAAAGAGAACCATTGCAGGCACGTCAACTTGTCAATTCCAGGCGCATCATCGCATCTTGAGCATCTGATGAGCCATACTCAGACTGCCGTAGGAGGTACAAAGGCATAACCATCATTTTTAGAGACGCCAGCTCCAGATGACAACTGCGCGTAGTCGGCATCAGAAGAGCCTCCTCAGGACGGCCACACTACTCTCCAGGAAAGTCATGCATAGGTAAGTCAAGTCGTACGGAAAAGCTTATTATAAAACGGGGGAAAACCGTGGAAATAATTTTTATGTAATAGGATAAAGCATGGCATGGCATCTACCACTGAAATACGCATGTAAAAATTGAAACATGTAGCAAAGAAAGACAAATCATGTGGTAGTTGGAACACGTCATATGGCAAAGAAAGACACTTTCTGTCTCATGAAAACGCAAGTCATGTAACAAAGAAATTACGTACGCTTTGTAGAATGCAATGAAACGCCATTTTCAATTGAAACACCGCAGATTGAGAACAAGAGAAGCCCCATATTTTTCAGGCAGGTTTGACATACACTATTTTTTGGCATCTCATAACCTGCAACATGCCCGCAGTGACAGACGGATAGGTAGAGTTAGTGCATATATTTTGCATTTCATTAGTCTCAACCCTGGTATCTTTTACTATCCACAGGCTCTCAATAATTGACGGATCCGTTGAGTGAGCTTGTGTTGAGCGATTCACTGTTTTCAGCCATGCATTTCATATTATCCAGCAGGGGGGAGGGGCAATGACCGACGGATCGGAAGACCGAGTGCGTTTCGTGGCTCACTGTTATAGCCGTGGCATCTCAGATCATCTGGTGGGTCAGCAATTGGTGACTTCTCAGAAGCGTAAGTTTGCTCAGCGTTCTACTCATGTCATCCAGCAGGTCTACAATGATGGATGAATCAGATCAGTAAGTTTGCTCAGCGTTCTACTCATGTCATCCAGCAGGTCTACAATGATGGATGGATGAGATCAGTAAGTTTGCTCAGCGTTCTACTCATGTCATCCAGCAAGTCTAGAATGATGGATGGATCAGATCAGTATGTTTGTTTAGCGTTTTACTCATGTCATCCAGCAGGTCTACAATGACGGACGGATCAGATCAGTAAGTTTGCTTAGCGTTTCACTATTCCCAGTGAGGGGAACTCATACCATCCGCCAGGTCCACAATGACGGACGGATCAGGAGGGTGGGTTTGCTCAGTGTTGCGACGCCGTCCGCGTTGTGACTCGTCGTTAACGAGGCCGTTGTGCCCGTAGTGCCTCTCATTGTACGGCACGGTCCACAGCGACGAGTTTTAGTGGCCCAAGGTTTACGACACCTATTAAAACACTCAATTCCGCCGTAGTCGTAATAGTCCTCGTCCGACGAGTCCTATAGTAATCGGTAGTCCCTTGAGTCCCCTCGTTTCGTGTCGTGGCCTTTTACTGCCGGAGAGGGGTCGAAGAGAAAGCTGAACTGGACACTTAAGTGCACTGAACTAATTCTCGGAAAATAAGCTCGAGTGACAGAAATTGAGTTCTGAGGAGTCCATAGAGGGCCTGCCGTTATGACTTTGTGGAGAATCTCTTTGGGTTTGTAGATGATGGCATGGGATGAATTGTCTTGAAATTGGGGTATCTCAAGGGTGTCGCATTAGCGACGCTTGTGGAGGTAACCCACAGGGTTCGCACTGAAATTTTCTAAGAATGCCATTGGTATTCTAAATCTGTAAGATATTGACCATAAACTGCAAAAGTAATGTTTGATCCTTTCAGAGAAAGCCATTTGCAGCAACATCGAAAAACGTGATATGCAACAATTGAAGGGTCGAAGCAGTATTGGAAAATATGTTAATATTCTATTTCGTTATGTGCATATAGAAAGTAATATCTTCTGGAGACTTGACCTCAGAAATTACACAAGACCGAATTTTGACACTAATATGCCTACCATAACAAATAATAAAGAACCAGTTGAAATTTGCTGAAATTAATGGTTTTTACATTCGAAAAATTATAACATTCACTATATATAAGCATAGTTAATGACTTGCCGTTTACCACACAGCATACATAGGAACTCGAACTTAAGAGTCATGTCAGCGACTATATATATATATATATATATGAACGTAATGTTTCTAACAAAATCTTTACTTCCAAAAAATTATGACTCTGTTTCAAAATTTTATATATATTTGTATATGCCTACACGAAACGGCTGAGATCAGATGCTTCTTATAGTTTCACATCGTGTTTGAAAAAAAAACAGAGTTAGCAACGTGGTCACACGTCAAATTAACTGTAAGAGAGACTGGAAAAGAAATGAAAGGGAATCTTATCTTTGCCAAAAATGCCATAGAAAAAACTGTTAGAAAATAATTAAAGCAAACGAGCCCAACCATGCAGGTACATCGTAAGATTGTACGTTTATTATTATTATTTTTTTTTGCAAACCAAAAAATGTATAGATACGTAATGTAAAAAGTGTAGCAATGAAGTCAGACACTGTGGAATACTACCTTCAAATGAAATGCGCGCAATGGGCTCAGAATTAACATACGCAATACCAAAACAGAGGCAATCATCAGAACATACGCAATATATATAATAAATAGGAAGAATAAGCCCAAAACATACGCAAAACTAGAACAGAAGCAATAAAGTCAGAAAAAACGCAATTAATACCTAAATACCAGCAATACACAGAGAACACAAGTTTCACCAATTGAGGTCACAATAAACTAATGCATTCAATTGCGGTAAAATATTCGGAATAAGATCAATGGTACGCGGTTCGGCAACTGCATTCAAAGATGGAGGCAACGTTTCCAAAATTAGAATAATAGTTCAATTCAGATATGAAGAAAGCCACATCCGAAGTCGCTCGTAAATAATGCCGCGTCTAGAATACGGTCACACTATACTCGTAACATACCGTACGCCATCCACAAACTGAGCCGACGTTAAATTCAATCGATGTCACCTGAAGTAGTTGCACCCAAATATCGCATCACATCCAAATAAACACAGCAATGCTGCCACAACCATAATACTGCATCTAGAAATTGTATCAGCGTTGCATCCAGATATCGTGAGCGAGTGAAATTCAATAAGCACAAAAAGCTCGCGATTCTGTGATTTTTAAGTCGAACGCTGCAAGAAAAATGACTTATACGACGAAAATATAAGGCACAGTGAAACCAAAAATGAATGTAAAAACATTCAGAAGGAGAAGTTCGAAAACGAAGGATATGATATGGTTATCTCTAATATGTTTTTGAAACACATAGTATGAGGTTCCATGATAGCACGAGTTTCCACTTGGTATCTGCAATGCGTCACAAATAACTGGAATACGGTGTTCACCGATCCCATGATTTATTATCGTAAGAGGCTGCATCAAAAATTTGTGGCAAACAAAAAAAAAAGCAAAGAAAAATTGAATATCAGCTTCGACAGGCAGATGATATGTCATATTGAAGAGCTTCATCCAAACTTCACGATCATAGCTGGCACATAAAGTTCAAAATTACACGCTGTGAATACTTAACGCACTCCTTCCAAGTTTCATCGCAACAGAACCTGAATAATAGTGAATATGAAGTGCCACAGAGATTAGATAGAAGGGGAAACTGGACCATACACGGTCCATAAGATCCACGATCGAGAGGAATGGTTTGTCTCCGTAATGTTCTAGGTGCAAAATTCGTAATAAAACAACAAGAATGCGATTTGTATCATTGGAAGCACTTCCCACAACCAATCTCCGTGACAACACAAACGGAACATAAACTTCAGCCTACGCATTTGTCATCTTAAAGCACTGCAACCAAATTTAGCGGCAACACAACCATAGCAAAAACTTCAGCATACGTTTAATATTATCTTACAGCTCTACCAACAAAAAAGAAAAGACGTAGCCACAGAACAAGAATATAATATTATACCCCTGCAGCCATTTGACCGCAACAGTACTTGACTCTTAGGTCTGACGCTGGCGGCCAAAAGTCGGCAACAGAAAAATGGGATTTTCTCAAGAGCTATTCTTCGCCCCCTATCTAATACCGAAGAAAACATTCCAAGGTACCCAACATTTTTCTTGCGGAGTAGGTATCTTGGATACGGCGGGGACGCACTTGGGCGCTTGCCTGCATGACCGTGTCTGGACATGTTCATAATATCTCATGAGAAAATCCATTTTTCCCATTTAGGTCGCCAGCGTCAGAGGCCACTTGGACTTGAAGCCTCGTCCACACTACCACTCTTTGGTGCGAAAAACGCTTCAGCGGTTTCGCAGAACCCCGCGAAAATCTCGCAGCAGTGTCCACACTGTCGCACGGCCAATTGTAGCGACGCTTGACTATAAAACGCAGATGTTCAGCAGAACTTTGGTGCTTACGCTCCTTGGTCCAAAGACGATGCACTTTGTATCACTATTAATAACTTAATTTACTTCTAGTATCGATAAAACTATGAATAAGCAAGGATTTTTAATGCAGATACTACTTCTATGCGTTCTTCAATAAAACGAGTACTGCCAACTGAGCTTGGGCTGACATTTTCACACTTTTCTTTGCCACTCGCTATTGTTTTCGTGGTTATCAATTAAGTTGTGCAAAATGTTCGGACATATTAATTATTCTGTCTCTTAAACACAACTCCACAAAACGACGATAAATGTTTACCGTCAACTCAGTTTTGTCACAAGTGTCACTACTGCGGTGAAGTTTCATATTTCTCGTCAAATTTGCTTTGAATTAGAACTCAGAGAAACTTAAATATAAAGAAACAAGATAATCTGCGAAATCGCCATAGTGTGGACAGATTTTGGCGATAGTCTGGACGGGGCCTAATCTTCAAGTACTGTTGCGGTCTATTCCTCAGCAAACATAGGCATGATTTGTCCTTCTTAGGTGATACATTCAAAGTAGAAGAAGCACAGCCATATTAACGAATCTAAGCTAACGCATAATTTGTCACCTGCTGCGTGTAAACTCTGTAGCAATACGATATGAAACATAAAATAGACAAAACGCATGAACTGTCTCTTTGGATACGCTTCGTTCAAATTTCGTGGCACTAGAACCGGAATATGAATTTAAACAAACACATGCTGCGGTCCCTTTAAAACGATATATTATAATGTCATGGCAGCACACCAAGAACATTGCGTTCAGCAAGCCCATGATTCGGTCACCTTAAAACGCTAACATTATAGGGTCGGAGTCTCCCTGGTTCGCTAGAGGGAGCCGAGGTTTTATATGGTGTTCCCTTTGGTGTCCATTAATCTGCGCGTAATGAATCCGGTGCTGGCAGTAACAAGACGTCAACAAATGGAGCTGCTTTTACCAATCAACACGTAGGCCCAAGCGCCCAGGCGACTTTTGGTCTAGGGTGACGGTAGGGCGAGGAGGCCTAGACTTCAGGAAGGTGTTAGTATTTTCGGAGTGAGGCCAAGCCTAGACTTCAGGAAGAGGTCAGAATTTTTAGAGGATAGAACTTAAATTTTAGGAGGTTGTCAGCGTTTTGGAAGCGAGGCAAGGCTTGAACTTTTGAAAAGTATCAGTATTTATTGAGTGTGGCTTGAAATCTAAGTTTCAGAATTTTGGCAGTATAATGAAAAAGGGCAGAACCTAAATTACAAGCAAGTATCAGCTTTGAGAAGCAATTCGAAGCTTAGGTTAGAGGATAGTGCTAATATTCCTGAAGTAAGGGATAGTCGTGACTTCTGGAAAAGCATAAATATTTTCGGAGTCAAGTCAACCCTAAACTTCAAAATTGTGTCAGCGTATTTGGACTCAGGCGAGTAGGCCACGATATCAGGAATGAATAAATATCTGCAGAGCAAAGAGAGGATGTCTAAACTATGGGGGGAAAGTATCGGTTTGCTCCGAGAGATGCAGGAATTATTAGTGTTTTTCGAGTGATATGAAGAGACCTATAGGTTTGGAAAATACCAAATCATTCACAGCTTAGTATTAACGTCACTGAAGAGTCAGTGTTTTGAGAGCGAGACGAGGTCTAAATACAATGAGTATAATACTACCTCTAGCGAGATTGCAGAGTCTTGTCGTCAGAAAGGTCGAAATGTATTTTGAGTGAAGTGGATAGATCGAGCCCGCAGATGGGTGTTAGTACTGTTGACACGATATGCTTGGTGATAACTACACTCATAATTCGCAAACAACACTGATTTCGAATGGAAATGGGATGCAGAGCAAAGTAAAACTCCGGAAACACAAGTGTTTTCTGACTGAACTTAAGAAGAGGAAGGGTGAATTATTTCAGCAACGATAAGAACAGCGAAGCACGAAAGCCGTTGTATCTTGTGCGGTGTCATTCAGCAGGTAATAACTGTGAGATAAATAATTATTCAGCGCAATGAAAAACCATTTGGATAGGAAAAGTGGAGCTCAATGTACCGAAGAATTCTGCTAGTTATTGTGAGGATAAACACCACGGTGACCTCTACAATATATTGCTGGCTTCTACACTCGAGTGTTGCGCTGGGTGGGATTTTGCCAAACGGATTCGTACCGCTGCCAAAATTTACGTTACTGATTGAAAAATTTGTAATGCTCAGTTGCGGCTTAAATTTACGAGGTGCGTCAATTTACAAAAAAAAAAAACTTTCTCAGGCCAGTCACGGCAAAAGGAGTTCGGTACTATACACAGCGCACCCGTAGTTAAGACAGGTGGAAGCTGCTGTATAAAGGCTCACCGTGGCTGCCCTTCGAAAATTAGTCTACCACTTTTAATGTAAGAAATAGTTTTTGGCATGAATCATATCAAAATTCTGTACGCGAAGAATAATGCTATCAGTGTTCATAAAATGGATCACAGCGTAGCCACTTTACTGCAGAAAATATAACGTCTCAATTTTTAAAAAATAAATACTACAGCAACAGGAAATATGAAAGAATATTTCCAGCACCATATACCATGTTTTATCAGACTGCTTTCAAGCGAGGAATGCGTAATTTGTCACAGCTAAGGTCAGAAACAGCTTCGTTAGCCCCACTCTGTGAGTGTGTCAAACAGATTCTAAAGCCCTAATTAATCACCTTTTCCGGTAAGGTAACAAAAACACAAGATCAACGGGTGTATGAACCGAAATGAACCATACACGTCCTCATATAAAGGACTGTGCGCTAATGAGCGGATGCAATGACAAATTCATTCGATAATACAACAACAAGATGAACGTACATTTGGGTGGTAAGTGGTAGAATGAACTGGCATAGTTTCAGAGTACGTGGAGTTAGTTGACTTTGACACCTGACTATCCATTAATGACGTGCACAGTAAATGAATGACTCAGCAGACATGGAGCAGCTGCGGAGCTGGTCGTGGGCTCCGGAAGGACCTCAGCCAGATCCCGACCGGAGGGCCACGGCCGCCCTAGAAGCTAATTTTAAGAGTTTCCGATTCTGGGGTGGCCCTGAGCTATCTTAGGGGTGAGTTCAATTTCCCCATTTGGATCAAGATTATCTAACCTGCTTAGCGGGAACTGGTTCGGAATTTCAATCCTGAGACTGGATTTGCTAGTTTGCAACAGTGTTTCAGTCGCTAGTCTCAAATTCATTACGCTTGAGACCACGAAAGGTAAAATCCTGTTCAGTGGGATTTCGTTTTGCACCATTTAAACCGTCATCTTTTGGGCCAAAGCTCTGGACTCCGAAATGGCGATTTCACCGCTCAGGACGGAAGTTCTGGATAAAGTAAAGCTAATCAAATTACATTATACCGATGCAAGAGAGCGAATCGGAGACGCCCCAGCTCTGAGTGAGACTGGTTCTGACTGGCAACACACTTTGGCGTGTTCAGAGCAGCTGTCTAAAGCGGAAACGTTTTAAAGAATCCCTGAGGCACATTTCGCCCCGACCGGCGTTTACACATTTAACCAATCACTGGACTAGTGACTTTGTATGGTCCTTTCCTTTCTATTCAACGGTCCAGAAAAGGTAAAAATACCATCGAATAATTAGAACAGTTCCGCCAAGATGAGCTATCCTCACTTCCTTTAACTTATCTGGAATTTAAGCGATGAACGTTAGTTTTGCAAATTTGGCTCGAGGCTAAAGTACTAATCCTTAATCTTAAATCGGTCTATCAATGCCCTGTTCCGTACCGAGAGTACTGGATTTGGGATAAAAACCTGATCATTCGATTTATAGTAGCGTAGCCAATTCTCATGTCCAAAATTCCAAAGAAGGAAAACCGAAAAATTTCACTTATCTTAATCTAACTGTCCCAATTGAAGATAACTGCTTCAAATGGCCTGTGCATAGCTTAACTTCTTGTAGCACTGAAGTGTAATCAGGTGTGAACAGATATTCCTCGCGGAACGTGAAATCGAAAAACGCTGTTGCCATACACTCTCGCTTTCATCTCGCTAGCTATAGCGGAACGGATGTAATGCACTGTGCATGAAACGAACGAGGAAAAATGCCAGACATTTCATTATTCTCTTTCGAATGTACAGTAAATAAATGTATCCGTGCAAACATCGCATTGTATGTAGCTGAGCTGTATTTTACAAAGTTCACTTCTTACGAGAAGAGAAACATTGCATCTTTTTGCGAAAAATAACGTTAAGGCATTTCTGGAAGTAAATCACCGCAAAAATACGCAACAAAGCTTTAGAAGAAATTCAGCAGAATGCAAGCTACACTGAACTCGCAGCTAGTAATCTGGAATTCAAAGCACACATTGCTCTAAAGCTCCGCCTGAATATGTTCTTGCCTTACCACAATTCTCGCACTCCCGGTCTACCACATAAATATCTGAGTCCGGCCGATAGTATTGTCTCACCACGACGTAACAACGCCCTTCGTAAAACAAACCTGGTCGTTGATTCAGAAGAAAAAAAGGACATGATGTTTCATGCCGATTTTCTTCGCTTATGAATGGCCTGCGATGTCGACCGATTTGACGCTCATTTCGTATGGTAATTGCAGGCTTTAGAAAAATAGACGAGGCTTTGAACGGCAATGAACACATGGCAACAAAAATAAAAAGTGAGAGAAAGTTGCATTTTAGTTCCTAGCAGTATCAAAGAATGCAGTATCTTGACGTCAGAGGGAATTAAAAGATGAGGAGGAATAAGAGGCAGTAACTAAAGAGCAAGCAAAACCATTTTTTAAGTAGAGTCCACAATTATAATATACTCTCTCGCGGTAAATTTTTTTCACTTAGAAGAGTCTTACGGTAATGAAATTGATTATAACGAGAGAAATGCCGTTAACTTACCAGGTAAAACAAGGCAACAAAGTCCATCACAGTGTGGCGTCATAAGTGGAAAATCATGTGACTTAACAGTTGTTGAATAAACTATTCCGTTAACATGGAGCGACGTTCCAACTGTTCAGAAATATTATTTGAAAAAAAGGGATGCCTTCGCAAACAGAACCGTTTCGGGAATGCTCTATCATTTCCCGAGAGTGGTAGTTTTCATAATACCTAAAAAATAGGCACATTTTCATCCAATTTTCCCATTTAAAAAATTCCTTAAATATAGGACATAGCAGAAAAATAAAATATACTTGCATAAAATTGTTAATGAGGTAAAAATTGCGGCGCAAAAGCTGCGCGTGGACTCTGCAAGCATCAAATGATGTTGTTATTTAATATAAGTATAAACATTCATTAGAGTACGAAGATATTTATAACTATCAATCTACAGCATGCGAGGAAATATATTCCGTAAAAACATTGCAACAAAACATGCACGTTGACTCTTTTCCTCATTGTATCCCTAGTTACACTCGGGAAGTACGAGTAATTAACGCAACTTTTTTATAACTGTCAAACTGCAACACCTGAGAGAGAAACCCACGTCAAGTTACCTAATATAGATATCACAAATGGCTGTTCTAAATGCTTCCAAAATAAACCTGGCTGGGGATCGCTTCAGTGGCCGTTTGTTTGGCGTCCGCTTAGGTCAAGAGGATATTGCTGAGGATCATTGTACGCCTG
>LQNS02278171.1:15087192-15098142 GCA_001587735.2 Parhyale hawaiensis
TGGGTCGCCGATGGAAAATTTAGAGTCCTACTTTTCGTTACGTAAACAAAGCATTCCCCAAATTTTATATTCGTTATCAAGGCCAATTCAAGTCATTTGTAGTCATGGTTTTCACTGGTAAAGCGAGGCTAGCTCTCATTCTTGCAGCGGCCCTTGAAACAGTTTGCCTTGGACATCAAAAAAAGCGAGGGAAAGAAAAAAAAGAGGGAGAGAGGGAAGTTCTGAAGTTCTGGGCACTGCACGGTCCTGCCAAATGCTATCAAGTACAGCAGCCTGTCCAAGTGTCGATAACATACTGCCAAACGCATTGCAGATTTTTTGGCTTGGCAAGAGGGAGCATTGTTCTCCAAACGTGATGGGAATGAAAATTTTGAATAAACATTGCAATATCGGGGGAAAAGAGACACGTCACTTGTCGTGAGCAACCGTGAATATGGAGTGCAACGCAGGTAGATGAAACTTTGTAAATAAACATGGTTATATCGTTTCAAAAATGCGTCAGCTGTCTAGAGCGTATTGGAGAGACATAGTTAAATCACGGCTGTGCTGTGTAGCAAAATCGCAGGAAAATGTGGGGGAAAAAGAAGCTAGATTAGAGTTTTATGAGGGAAATTAATCGCATGAGCACTCGCAGGGAACGCTGCAGGTAGTCAAAAGAACGATAATGCCTTAACGAAAAGTATAATGATTTTGGGGATCAATACAGTCAGTCCATATACTGTACATTTTCTACTTATATACGTCCAGGACATCCAAGTACTTATTCATACCCGTAAAAACTTTATCTTGTTAGTAGTTCCTCTTGGGTTCCACTGACTGGATGTATTTCAGTCCCGGTAGAGTGTGGCCTAAATATCTCAAAACATGAGCTAGTATTGTGTTAAGTTAGCATGGGTTAGGTTAGTTGTGAGTAGGACTTCACACTAGGTTCAGCTCAACTATAATTGGGGCCGAAATTTCTAATTTATAGGCACACATATTATATCTATATCTCAGGAAAGTTGCAAACTGTCCTGGAAGAAATCTTTCTGTGTGCATCTAACACGACATGCAATTCCCATAGTTTGTTCTCTACTATACGGTACAGCTCCACGTCAAAGTAGCGGGTCGGCTAAAAAATTTATTTCTTTTAATGCGGAAATTAAAAAACGCTCAAAAATGAGAGAGTTCTAGCTGCAATTTCGTATTAAAGTTGAATGTGCCTAAAGTGATTGCGTACTGGAACCAAAATCGTTCCAGTCTATTTTGATCTGCAGCTACAATGTGAAGTCGATAAAAACTAAACGAAATACTTTGACCGAACCGGTAAGAAAATAATTGAACTAGTCACAAATGACTGTAAACTCAGGAGAACAATTGATTCACGAGGTTAAGTATAATCGAAGCGCTAGTATTACGTGGAAAAGTGAAAATAAGTAAAGGTAAAATCAACTTTGAATCTACTCTCCCCCTGAGAAACCATAAGCACTGGTTCGTGCGACAGAGGGAAAGTTCAATAACCAGCCCCCTCCTGCCCTAAGGTATGTACCCCCAAGATGGCTACGCTCACCAAGTAAATTTGCTGATTCAGCTCGCTAACAGACCTTGAGAAAGACCACGCCTGGCCTGGGGATCGTTCTCAGGACCCTCAGCACTACTGTGCAACACGCAACGCCCGCTGCAACCGTGGGTATCTCAGCAGAATAATTTTGTTCGACAAATTTAAATTTAATGCTGTTTTGAAATGAATGTTCAAAATCATGGTTGGAAATTTTATATATTTCAAGATGAAGGTTTTCCGATAGGTTGTGGCAACCTATCCCTTAATTAACTTGTAATGACTTGGAATATAACTTTTATAACCTGCTATAAGTTCATAGCACTGAGTGTTAAAATATGTAAATAATTACTTTAACCGTGAAAGATTGGCCTATAATACGGATCCTTTGCATTTAACCAACTTTATTTGATATCATGTAATGAGAAAACAAACAAATAAACATGAATACTTCTCAGGTACGCAATTGCCCAGATACAAGTATAGGAACGGCTTTCATTCAATGCATTAAATGCAGAAGTGACGCTGTTCGAAAACGATACAAAGGATTTTCAGGATTGTCAATGTCAGCTTTCTTGTTGTATGTACTAGCCCAATTACGGTATTTGAACAGTTCATGAAACGCATTAATTAGTAATAATTTTGTGTACAAACGACAAATATGAATTTTTAGGTACACAGTTGCCAAGCTCAGACTTTGATTTTTCTCAACTCAGCTGCAGTAGTATTTGAAGGTCTTCATGGAAGGTACTGAAGTAAGTATTTGAATCCAGTCATCATGCTTTGCGAAAGCAACAAGATGAATAGTCAGATATACAATTGTCTAACTCACCTTTCACTCTCTGCTCGTCCCAATGAAGTACGTAAATAGCTACCATACTATTACTAAGGCATTACATGTACCTCTCACATAAATTGAATAAATTTGCGCCACTAAGATTAAATTAGATAGCAGGCAGTAGACGGACCAAGAGGCCCATTCCCAGAGAGCAGCTGGGACTTACACTCCGACCTTCTATGAGCAACGGTTATAGATTTCTGGCAAATACTAGATTTACTATTGGGAATAGGGCTTGAATAAAGAAAGGAAATTTACATGTGATTAGATGAAGAGCTAATTGCGTAAGTGCAGTAACCCTCATTGCATCACGTAATTGCTGCGTTGAAATGCATAAGATTACTTAACTTGTCAAATCAGTGGGAAGGGGCCTGTTGGTCCGGCTACTGCCGCTTATCTAATCTAAATTATGAAACACCACAGTCTATGAAAATTCTGTAGAACACTGAAATCATTTTAACGAGTCGTGTTCGGAGAGGGCGAACATAACCTAGTTCAACAGTTTTTGTTATTATTTTAATTTATGTTTACCATCTTAAATATTGATGAAAATAATTGACATCCAGGTTACATAATTTATTAGGTTTTTTTTTTACAGTAAGACGTCTTCTGGATTTTATAATTTTTTTGGCCAAGCTTTCGACAATCTTTGCGAAAGTCATTTTCAAGGCAAGAAGCTTTTGTCCGGGAATTCTTACATGCAGCTAAAGTGTATCATAGATACTCAATTGAATTTCGTCCAAAATAATTAGAGCAATTAGTCGAAAATTTGCCTCACAATAATGAATTTAAAAGTGGCCTGTAAATTTCGGAGACATGTTAGTAGTACCTTTTATAGCAGTTTTGATCTAATGACGAAAAGCTTGACGAAAAGCATGGGTGTATGTATAGCTTTCGAATCAATTTAGACTACATCACATCACGAAAACTTTTTCCCGTGTGTTTTCAAGGATGTTCTACCTGGACATTGGCTCTTCATAAAGTTGATAGCAAACCAAATTAATAGGTGCCCTATGTTTCTATGGTTTAAGATGCTGCTTCATATTATCGTAATTGATAGTGAGAGATGGTTCCTTCTGTAATGACTTTGCATCGTATTTTCGTATTCTTATATTCAAATGCTTTCTGAATAAAATAACACCCATCAAACTGTAATAGGGTTTTACTCTCACGAATATATGTCACCGGATCAGTGGATGCTTACGCTTCTGCTGTATAAAATAACATCTATTTTCACACGATCATTCAGTATTGCTAACAATACCGTTTTGTTGGTTTTTAGATGCAGTATAATTTATAATAATGAACAAATTCAATGGAAACAGCTTTAGATACTCGTAAATGAGTAACATGCCCTAATATGACCGAGTCTTTCAGTCTTATAAGCAGCGGAATTTTGTTAGTTATTTACTTCTACAGAAGGAAAAAGACTTAATAGAAAAAGCTGCATCTCAAAGACAAAAAATAACATCAATTCCCAAACGATTCTTTCAGCACTGCCACCCACCGCTGCAACTTTATTCTTGCTGGTGCAAAGTTCTATTTTGTTCGTCGAGTATACTGAGGTCTTGAAAAGTGAGAGACCGGTCGTTCAGGGCTTCTTGTTTCATCAAAAAGGACACTAGTCTGGGACCCTACAAGTGAGGAAATAAACAGACCACAGCTCCCTATCTCTTGCGCGGAACATCTTCCTTTCATGACCCGTTCTTTTCTTGAAAGACTTTTTTTCTTCAGCGACGTGAATCGGTAAGCCAAAGTATTTCCAAGTTGACGACTCTGCACGATCTCCAAATGACGAAAGTTACAACCGTCGGACTCTGTGTTGCGAATGACTTCGCCAAACGACCAGGCCGCCGCTGACAAATGAACTTCAAGGCTTTTTTCGGCACCAAGGAGGGGCAATTCAAGGCACACCAAGGACTATTTGATGATGATTTCAGTACAGTATAACTTTTTTCGATAGGATGCAGTGCGCGGGACTATTTGATGATGATTTCGGTACAGCATTACTTTTTTTCGATACGATGGAGTGCACGGGACTATTTGATGATGGTTTGGGCAAAGTATAACTTTTTTCGATACGATGGAGTGCACGGGACTATTTGATGATGGTTTGGGCAAAGTATAACTTTTTTCGATACGATGGAGTGAGCGGGACAATTTGATGATGGTTTCGTTACAGTATAACTTTTCTCGATACGACGTAGTGCGGTACTATTCGATGATGATTTCGGCAAAGTATAAGTTTTTTGATAGGATGGAGTGCGTGGGACTATTTGATGATTTTCATAGAGTATAACTTTTATTGATAGGCGAGTGCGTGATACTATTTGAGGTTGAGTTCGGTACGGTATAACTTTTTTCGATACGAAGGAGTGCGCGGGACTACTTGATGATGATTTAGTTGCAGTGTAAAGACGTCTTTTTGTGGCCACGCTCGTGATCATGATCATCGTGATCACTGAAAAGCATAAGAGCGGTCAATGATTGTAGCCAATGCTTGTAAACCAACCAATTTTCGAAAAATAAATTGATATCGTATTTCTACGGAAAATGGTGGGAAATTGATTTCTAATGAACTTTTATTCACTTTGAAGTCATTGCATAAGTGAACTAGCAGAATTTAAAACATTTTGATCATAAACAGGAATAAATAACGAAATAAATTAACGAAACTGTAATTCTGTACGTCGATATTATAAACAATCATAACAACATTATTCAATTTATCCCTAAATAAAAGGAAACATCACGAACTTGCATTTCAAATTTTGAATTTTTACTTGTCCAACGGCTGGAATCACTGTATGATCACACGTGATTAGCCTGCGGAGGAAATCACGCCGTGATCAATTATCACCACTGATCACGGTTGATTGCTATCAGAATAACGTCAAAAAGCGGTCACAAAACGCGCGGATCATGCGCAATCAAGCAGAATCATCCGCAAGGTGGCCACAAAAACACCCTAAGTTTTTTCACACGATGCAGAGGGTGGGACTATTTGATTATTCTGGCAGCGTACACTGTAAATGTTTTCGATACGATGGAATTTCTCACCACTATTTTATGATTTTGGTAAAGTATAGCTCTTTTCGATACGATGGATGGGAGCACTTGACGACAATTACGACAGAGTACCTTGAGGGTCTTCGGAAGAAGGCCAGGTGACGTTTTTCACGTCACCCCACGTGTGTGGAGTCACTCTGCTGGGTGTCTTCTGTGGTGCCGCAGTTAGCGGCCAAATTAAGAGTGTAGCGTTTTCGGCACGCAAGCATGTGCGAGACTATTTCATTATAATCTTTTAATCTTGAGGCTGTGTAACGTTTTTTTGACATGAATGAATGCGCGGGACAACTTGTCGATTTCGGAATAGCTACTGTACTTTTTTAGGGACTTTGAGGGACGATGAGCTGATGATATCGGTAAACGGTAGCTTTCGGTCAATATGAAAGGAATGTAGCTCAAGATAAAAAAAAAAAACAGTGGTGCTGGTCTCAGTACATATTTTCCGCTTTTTCTCTTCGCTAACGAGACGCATCTCAAGGAGCATTCATGCAGAACTGCTGACGTTATTCAGGGCATAGTAGACCACTGTAACGTGTTCTACACCAAACGGGATGATCTAGACACTGTTCACATTAATTTCATCTCACCTATTTAAAAATCACAGTTTTTGTTCAGAATGTCATTGCTAACCTATTGAATAAATAATATGGGCAAAAGTAATTGCCACTAATGTGAAGTTGAACGTTTTATTACCGTCGTCCGGCCTCACGATTCTGCTATAGAGGATACAGAGCATCCGGCTACTAGATTTTCAATTTAAAAGATAAGTATAGAAAGAACCGGGCAGTGCAACCATATAGTTTTTTGTGCATGGCCGCCAATTTATGTGACGGGGCCAAAACATGGATGCGTTGTACAGAAAATGCAAAATCAATCAAGTGCGACAGAAAATGAAAGGATAAATAAATAATCAAATCCCACTGGCACATCATACACAGTTTGTTTGTTTGTTGGCTGCTTGCTTAATATTTCCGTTCTCAATCAGGATGCTATATTGGATACCGTTGATAATATAAGTGATGCATTTGCAGCTGATGTTCTTTACCTACATTGAAATTATTCTGAGCGTTTTAAACTGCATGCTGGTAAGTATTCTTTCTTTGACAACATCTGATTACCGCAGAGAGGGCTATCGAAGCAGACCAGGCTAAAGATGTTAATTTTTTTGTGGACTCGATGGGAATCTATACACAAGATACAGCAGTGGATAAATTTCTACCACGCTCTGAAACTTGATTTTTTTTCGTGCTTTTGTATTCCAAAAGACAAGGAAAAGGTGGCACTGCATTGCCGAACGAGACTGCGCTCTCTTACCTCCATTAATTAGAAAATAGAAGATAATTTTAGCACGTGCAAAGTCTTCTTCATGCAAAATCAGCGATAAATTTCGCTATAATATAGTATTATACAATCGTTTTTTTTTTACTACTGGGTCTGCTAGGCGAAAAAAATACTGATAAGCACACAAAGTGTTCACTACAGTGTTAGACGATTTAAATCCAGCAATGCATCTGCTGGACGGCACAACCGTGAAAACCCATCCAAGTATATTTTAAAGCAACGATTCCACGTACTATTATCAAAAACTTAACCCGATCTAATTTTTTTTATTCTATTCAAGCAAGGGAAGTCTGTAGTGGCAGAATCTCATTTCTTATTCATTCCCGGGCCTTACGGCACAAGAATTCCCGTAAGTCCTAGGCGTGCTCACAACAGAAAGTTTCAAACGATAACACTTGAAAGTAACGCCGCGTGGCTGTGAGGGTGTAAGTTGGCCGTGCGCCTGGGTAGGGTAGAAAGGCTATGGATAGCAACTTCAGGCAGTTTACTTGTTGTTAATTTGAAAGAACAAAGGTAAGAGTGATAGACGTTGTTTCCTGTAAAAAGCCTGATATATGTTGATGATATTTCTTCGACGTGATAAATTTTTATTGAAGCAAAAAACGCGAATGAAATATGCTGCTTTAGAAAAAACACCTGTGATACATATAATTTATTATCAATATTTAATATTATTATACCACTGACCTATCTACAGAGTCAACGTTTTCTGTTACTACTACGTACAGCTTATTTCATAAAACGAGTTTGCTACAGAAGGACGTTCAGAGTAAGACCAGCTAAGCTGCATATAGCGGCACCATGCAAACACTTTTTTGGAAAAAAGGATGATAGGTAATATATTGCAAGCGAAATCTGTGAGTGCTAGATATTTAATACAAAAAATAAATAAAAAAACTATAGTTGCGCTTTCGAGTAAAAAAAAGAGAGACTGATGTCATTAATGAAAAAAAGAGTAATAGATATTTCATGAATACATTTTCGAACTATTGAAAAATGTTTTGACACTTTAGTTAGTTTAAATTTCTTGAATTTATTTTGCTCATTTCTAAAAACAATGAGCAGTAGCTTGGACTTAGAGCGGTTTGTTGTTGTCAGTTTGCTGCTTAGATTGACACAGATTTCTCTATGACCATTCGAGATAACACGATAAAGAGAATCGATTTCTTTCTTCCTTTATTTTTTATTTTATTTATTTAGCTAAAGCAAACAAGCACATATAGAGACTTCATGCTGACCCCCCTCCCCATCCACGTAATACAGAAAGTGAGTGGAAAGTTTAGAACCGAATGTTTAGCCAGTATTGAAGTTGAGGGTAAGTTGAAGAAGCTTCTCGGATTCGAATCTTTTTCACTCAATATGAGTGACCCTCCCACACACACGCGTTCTAGTTCACAGAACATAGATCACCTAGATATAGGAACACAGTCTTGAAGTTACCATGCAGTCAGCTACACACGAAGTCATCGCTGGCATCCGAGGTAAGCCTGCGAGACTATAGTCAAACCAGCGTAAGGATTCCGATGGGCGTGGCTAACAACGAAAAGCAACTGGGCCAAATCTCAGTCAAGCGCGTGGTATAACTTGTCTCAATCAATAAAATTATATTTATATTCGAATACTCAAAGTGCATTAGTCAATAGATTAGATTTGGCACTGCTCCGTTCAATTCAGCCCCGCCCCTAAAGGACCGCTTACGCTGGTTTGACCATATAGCAGAACACTTCTCCCTCAAAAGGGACGGCTTTTGCTTCAGCAAAACACGAATACGACGACCGCCATTAGTCTTGCCTCAGCAAACCAGTGTGTTTTCAACCTTATTTTCTTACTAAATAGAGGCGCATCAGCTTTCGTATTCAACGAACTGAAAGCTTCTTTATGTTGATACATACCACGGGGATGTCAAATATATTTAGTAAAATTGGTGATAGATGACAGGTTATAGTATTACGAAATGGTAGTAAGTCTAAGAGTATGAGTCATGAATCAATTATTTTATAAATTCGGACTCAGGCTAGGTACTGCCGTTCATTAGCATAATAATTTCAACTGATAAGGTTTACTCACAAATTATTAGTTTACAATATAGTTTTACTCATTAGGTACATCAAAAATACGTTTTCTTATCCAGGCTATATTTTAAAGATATTTTCATGCAAACACAATGTGAAACGGACAGCTTTGCTCTTATGCCACTATTACCTGGTCACCCAGAATTATATTATCATGGATGTTTTTCCCACAAGTCATACTTAACGGATATTTTCCCCTACCCGTTATCTTCAGTTTTTTCCCACAAGATAATTTCACAAACAGTGCACAAGACTGATTTAACAAATATTTTCATTGGCAGGCTATATTTTAACGGGTATTTTTGCTCACAAAGTACACCTGATTTTTGTTTTATGATTATATGCGAGTTTGTTATATGCAAATGGACAATAATGATTCTCTTTATGAAAGAAAGAATTGTTCTTATGCGATTTGGGAGTTGTGCTCGGGAGGCAATGCCACAATACCTATAGTATTTTATTTTTGTCTTATTTGCAGTGCCTTTTTATTATTGTTGTTATTATTATTATTATTATTATATTCCCAGGGTCAGTGTCTCGTTATTTAGATAATAAGAATACACCATTACTCCTGTGTTTCAGTGCTGCCAGATTAGCATTTAGGAGGCACAAATGGGTTATGGGACGTAACTCTCGTTAGAAAATAGAAATAGATTCGATAGTTGCGAATTCACTTCATGTGAGCTTTTTCACGCATGTAACCCTCGCATATAACGAGAACTATAGGTGATTATTCAACACGTATTTTTGTCACAATCTAGTTTAATTGATGGATTCACCCACAAATTAGATCTAACGGATATTTATCATGCATAAGTTACATTTGAAGGAAATTTTAATCGAAAACAAATACTAACATTTAACAGTTTTGTAACTGAAGTATCACCTTTCGTACGAGTAGCTCAGAATGTAGAGTAGCTCAGAAAAGATTAAATAAATGGTAGTAGACCGACCACAGGCATACCCAGAAAGCAGCCTGGATTTGCCCTTCGGCTCTCTGTAAGCCATGTCAAATCATTTAGATGGCTTAAAAAAATCTCAGTAAAGCATAGGTTGTGATCGAGCAAGCAGGATTAGTAGCAGCAGACTATCTGGGATTCAGAGACGTTGAATTGGTTGGGGCATGAAAGATAATGAATTAACGTGGTCTCTGAAGATTGGGACGTTATGAGTTTGTGACTCTAAGAACAGGCGCTCGTAGATGTTGCCTTAGAAATGGTGCTACTCGTACGAAAGATGATGTTTAGTTCAGGTACAAAAGTGCTACATGGTAGCATTTTTAAACGTATTGACTGTCTCTGCAACGACAACTCGGAGGTGAGTTTATTCCAAGTATTCAACATGAAGTACAGGAAAAAGTGCTGACTTAGAGTAGTTCTTCCATCATGATATTTGAGTTTTTGGTCATGGTTTCGGAGGCGATGATCAACATCTCTCACAAATGTGTACAGTATGTACTTAAGGGTTAATAGACAATTAAACTGCAGCTAATTATTAGATCCAGATGACCGTTAAGGCAAAATTTAGCTCACATAATGTTGGTACGTAATAGCAATGGAAAACGATTGGTGCTTTCAAAATAACAGCAACAGTTGGGACAGGTGGCAGGAGTCTGGGTCACGGCTCGTCCATGAGAATGGGGCAGTCGGTCTCTATATTGAAAACTATCTAATCCAAAATTATAAATACCTTGCCCGTTATGCCATTACCTCCTAGTATCTCGGTATTTTTTTGCACAATCTACGCTTTGATGATAGAAAGCTTCAGAAAGTGGGAATATAAGAATGAAAATTGATTGATTCATGTCAAGGGCGGGCAATTTTAAAGCGCATAACCTACTTCAAAACAACGAGGGTATGCTTGGTGCTTTCAGATTAAGGTGTTGCCTACTCTTCTGGTGTTCATTGTATTGATTTTTATGCATTTTCCATGCTTCGCTGATAAAAACACAGAAGGTGAAAGTGAGAAAGGGAACTTATTATTATTATTATTATTAAATCACACCAGACTGGCAACGCAGGAACGGAGAAACTCCATGAGGTTAACAAACCCCCACGCAACCAGCCCAGCGGGTGGAGAAAACAAAAGAATAG
>LQNS02278171.1:15098393-15122688 GCA_001587735.2 Parhyale hawaiensis
AGGAAGTGATACGCCATTCAGCATGAGTGCAGGAAAAGGAGGTCCCACTGTACGCGACCTGGACACGAGCATGGCCTTAGTCTTGCCCGCATTTAGCTTCATGCCCCACCTAGAACACCAAGGCAGTTTACTAATAAAAATTGTATTTTAGAAATGGTGTTATCATCACTATTAATATTCTGTATTTTATAATATTATAAAAAAACATAAAATCAGTCAATGGGTACCTGACCCTGCAAAATTTCTAATATCAAGGGTGAAACTCGACCACGGTGAACAGTGAGAGCAACCAATGACATCTCGAAACCGACGAAAATGACAGACCATTCATTTTTACTACAATATCTGAGAAGTCTGAGCAGGGAAATTCCACATGTAACCTGGATTTTCTGTAAATATTTTGATGACACAATAAGACACAACGCTAAAGGTTCAGGACAACTATAGAAGTAGTCATTCATCTCGAGTACAGCGTACATTATTGCACCGACTAGATAATTTTCAATTGTATTTTCAACGTTTTAATTTACTTATTAGTGTTTGTCGGTCAAACACGCAAAATTTCTAAGTGGAAAACCTTCTGCTAATAAAATTCGCTATGCAAGTGATAATTTCCCAATATAATAAAGTGTACGTTGTAACGCCAGCTATTTTACCTTCAAGCGAAGTCGTTCACAATATCAACGCGTACGATTTATCCCTACAGATGACCATGTAAACTAAATTCTTCTTTTTTTATCACTGAAAATGACAGAACTGTAATTGCTTTAAGAATAGCGGGGTCAGGATTAAACGAGCTGCATGATTTTCATCGCTTCCTGTATTTCTTTTTAGAAATCTATGAAATAAGCAGCAATGCCATTCCAGTTCACGGGAAATCTTAAGCTGGTGAAATCCCCGGTGTAATGCATGTTTGGCATAAATAATCCGCATTTATCAGCCTCTCATGATGAGAAGATAAGTCGTGTTGGTATATTCCCCTATTCATTACAACGCTGATTTATGAAACGCCCTTCCTCATTAGTGATGACGCATGCAAAGCAGGGAGGCAGCGCTAGAAAACTTCCTTGTTTGGTAGCTGGCAAGTTAATGTGAAGGCAAGCTCTTAGCAGCATATAATATAAAGGTCTTGCTCCAGCATGCATACGATATAAAAATGCCCCAAAAATATTGTGTGTTAAAAAGGTTGTCGACTGTCGGAATCTAAAGCAGAATATAATAAAAACCAATTCATCAGTTCGTATGCTTATTTATTAGTGTACCTGTTAATTTTCTGCCATCCTTATATAATAAAATGCTTTCTGATTTTATTATTTCGTGTCCACGTGTCCACGAAAAATAGGCCAGGTTGTAAATTTTGTAATTGAGCTACCTTTTCGTTAGAGATCGATGACCATGTTGCAGCAGATGGTGAAGCTCTTTATCTGAATGCAGTTCTTTGTTAAAACTCTTTTTTAAATCGGAACTATATATGCAGTATCTGGAGTCCAATTCTATACCTCTTTTCTATCAGGTCACGACGTATAAATTCGGCAGATGATCAATGGAGCGCTGACGATGCAATGATGATAATAATTTTTGTCTCCTAGGTCAGGACGTATAAATTGGCAGATGGTCAACGGAGCACTCACGACGGGCAGTAGAGAATTAGTTCAGGGGCAGTAGACAATAATTCTTCAAGCTTACTGTCTTTCTCTTAGGGAGCAAATTTTGCTTCAGAGGCCAAAATTTCAGCCCTAAAGTGAAGCAGATATTTAAGTATGGCAGGCAGTATATCAATGATACGGTGCACTAATAGTGCATATAAGCTGACTGGAATGGCATTCAAGTTTATTGTACTGTTTTACTCAAGATATTACTTTGGAAGACGACCGTTTAATTAAGAAAGAGGTAAGGGAACGTAAAAGAAGAAGGAGACTACCACAGTCTCAGGAATGAAGGCGAGCAACCAATGAAGCATTTATGCCACACAGTGACAAGATAGACTTGGAACAGAAAGATTGCAGAAGGGAATAAGAGCTGCTTATAAACGTGAGCGGGAAAATGGGAAAACAGTAAGTCAGTTAGAAGCGAAAATATATCGATTATTGCGTGATTTGTTTCACGTACGGGTCCACGAGTGCTTTAAGAAAACAGGTAAACAAAAAAAAAATGGGGCCAAGTTGGAGACTGTGGCCATCTAGCTTGTCACGCTCTGTTGAAACTCTTAAGTGGACAATACACCAGGTTGGACACGGTCGCAAACGTATGGTAATTTTATATTTAGATGCGCTTTTCGCTTTGCCAACGTTGAAATAAAATCAATGAAGATAGATACTGTTTTTCTTAGCACCTCTCATCATCTTATGCATCGTGATTCGTACTCTCTGCTGAGTTTCCTCACATCCAAAGTTCAGATGCTTTGAGTTCACGCTCAAGCACAAGTTGAGCACATGATTAATGGAGCAAATGACAAGATATTCTTCAGCCGACATCAGGTGGGCAAAGAACCCACGCATTTCTTAGCCAGCTGCAATCCTTTTTTCTCCAACTTCGTTTCTTCCTTCATCAAAATAGCTTTTCACATGAGCAAAAATGTCCGACTTATATGTTATCATCGAGTAGGTATCTTAGATACCGAACTCAATTTATATTAGGAGTGATGCTCGACTACTGGCTAAAAAAATTGAGCTTCAACAATTCACAAAAGGAAAGTATGCGTTTTTCAGCAAAATGTAGGCCTAATATGCTAATCTCTCGTGTTCTTCTAAGCTATCAGTTTCAGTGCGACCTACATAACCAAACTAGTAGGAAAATTATGATCAATGAAAAAGTATCATCACTATATTTTTACTGTTATTTATGATGGCCGAATACACTAGTATAATTATCGCTTAGAATAGAGGACGTCTTGGTAATTCTTATTCCATGATGTTAAATAAAAACTTCTTCAAGACAATATTTTTGTCTTGAAGAAGTTTTTATTTAACATCATGGAACTAGTATAATTATAATAAAGCCTATGAAACATAAAAGAAAACTTTACTAGAAGATATTGTGTACTAACGGAGGTGGTCAGCCCTCTGTATATGGACAGATAATAAAGCAAGTGAAATATGATATAAATATTATAGGAATATTTAATGTGCTAAATAGGTTAATAGCTGTCAGCACATGATATATATTAAAGCATGTCAAAGATAAAGGATTTTCGGAAAATACGTGTACTTAAGCACCGGAATTAAAGCTGTTTTCTTTTTGTCAGAAATTACCGTTTGGTAAGGAGAGTTACCTACCGGCAACATATAAAGCTTTAGAACAAATTCTATGAAACAGCATGAAGGAACGTTCAAATAATGTTCTATGTTAGGTGTGACTGTGAGCTGCTAGTAGCATATCGTGGATTACGAGAAAAATTGCACGGCATAATGTTGATTGTCCATTCCCAGTTTGTTAATACAAGCCAGTTAAATGTACGAAGGAATGTTAGGAAATTTGAAAGCTAACAGTGATTTGCTTTAACGTAGGAAACCCCGGCAAACAGCTTTGTTTGCTCCATTTCAAGAAGCAAATTATTGCTGAAAAACTGTTTTGCAGGCTAATGGGAGAATATACAAAGGATATAGGAACCTTGTCAGCCTGACACTGTGCTCCATCCCATGCCTACACTCGAAATAACCAATATGAGCATTACAATTTTTTAGCTGATATGCACATGATGGTTAACACAACAACATCCGTTGACTGCATAATAGTTCATATATTGATATAGATTGGGATCGTCTGGTTCTGTCTTTCTGGATCTGGCAGAGCTGCTGGTCATATAGGTACTGCACTAAAGGAACTATGCATGACCAGTAGGGCCTCCAGTGCTAGTCATAGGGTGCGTCTATATTGCTCTGGATCTAATGCAGCCACTACAAGACCTAGGCCGAACTGTCTGGGATAATTCTTTACCAAAGGAACTAGGAGCACCATGACCAATTGTCCTAGTCGCAGAGCGTAACCCTATTGTAACAGATCTGGTTCGAGCGGTCAGCCAAACTGTGCAGTTTGGATCCCATGAGGAGGCCGACGATGACAACGCCAACAGCTCAGGACTCCGTGGTACGCAATTTATCGATACTAACTCCTGCATAAATATTAAACAGGCTCAGTAAATCACTCCTAAGGCACTCGACGACCAATGAGATATCGGAAAATACAACATTATTGGGCATAGCACAAACCCGGCAGCGGTCAGCTGCAGTGGCGGCTCTATATATATAGACGGCAACGGTAGCCCAACTGCAAGGATTTTAAGGCGCTGGTAGTTGATTGCAGTCGCAGATGCTCTTTATTCATACAACGTCCAGAATGTTTCACTTTCTTGACAATAATTTAGAATACATAGGCGGCAGTAGACGAACCAATACGCCCATTCCCGAAGAGACACCGGAACTTACGCTTAGGCCCTCTATGAGCTATTGCCATTGTGTTAGTAGGATATAGAGAACTGGAGAAAGGAGTAAAAAAAGAGGAAAAATCTGCCAAAGAGATGATCATGAATGCACGCAAGCACGATCAACAGCCGCTTATATGCGGAGCTTGGAGATGTCAAACTGTGTAGTTGGAGTGGGAGAGAGAAGAAGACGGATTAAGGTAGCTTCGGAAGCTGTCCATTAAGAGTTTGCCACTTCTGGAGGAGTTATTAGCTGTGGAGGATGTCTCTCCCAATGTATGTCAAGATGATTTTCAAACGCGTTGACTGACTCCAAAGTAACAACATCGAAAGGGAGTGAATTCGGTTGCTGACTATGAAATAAGGAAAGAACTGCTGACTTAAGGTCGTTCTTCGAGCTTTATGCTTGAGTTTTTGACAGTTGTTTCACAAGCGATCATTGAGGTCTCTTTCAAAGAGTCCCGTTGTAGGTACGTCGTTGAAGCCATTCAAATAATTGAATGTTTCTATTAGTTGCCCCCTGAGTCGTCTTTGCTAGAGAGATCAGACCCAGTTGCTTTAGGCGACATTCATACGGCTTGTTTCGCAGGTGAGATATCAATTTTTTCTTCTGCGTTGGACTTTTTCCATGCTATCGATATCTTTGCACAGATGTGGCGACCAGAAATGAGGAAACATTTATCTCGCACGACACTGATATTTCTTTTACTTGCACACTATCCTAGAAACAACTTTCTCGGTATAAAAATTTACTGGTACATAGGAACATACTATAGAAGCAGGATATGAAATAAGAGTGTTTCAGAATATTTTTCAGCAACGTTAATTAGGCTTCAGTATGGTAAGCATTCTTGGCTTGTATCATAGTTGTATCATAGAACTGCGACTTTCTTTTAGTGAAGTAAATAAATTTTGGCCTTAACGGAACTCTGAATATAGAAGAGTTCTTTTCATGGAAGAAATTCTGTTCGGAAAATTGACTCAGTCTTGGCCTCGATTCAACAATAAGTTTCATTTTCATGCATCTTCAACGCTGTTTCAGGATGGAAAATTATTCTTGGTTTTGAGACAACATAAGTTCTATTTTTGACACAGCATCAAGCTTGTATCAATAACGTGAAACAATCTTAGCCATGCCATAACAAAAAGCGCTCTTCCTACAGAACGACTGGTAAAGTAATCCTGGCCTTGCCCTGGCAACGAATATATCACCTAACTTGTCCTGTGTTTCAATATGAACAGTTATGCCTGAAATAAACGGGGCGGAACACCGGCGCAGTGGAACAACGCGTGCAATAAATGGCGTCTTTGTTAACACGGAGTTCACAGCAGTCGCAACTGGCTGTAATTGCCACTGAAATGCCTTGGCTTTCTTGATAGCTTCCGAAGGACTAATGACTCTACTGAATGTTGTAGGTGCACAGCAAGATGAACATTCTTTCGCATTACAAATTTCAAGGGAGGTAAATGCTTAGGTATAATATTTTTAATTGTTGTAGGTGTACAGCAACATAGATATTTTTTTCGCAGTACGAATTGCAAGGGGTAGATGCTTAGTAATAATCATAATATTTCTAAATATTTTACGTGATCAGTAAGAGGAGTATTTTTACACAATGCGTTGCGATTGGTAAGGCTTAATTACAGACTTTTTGAGGGTTGCAGTGCTCAATAAGATAAGTATTTTCAATTAAAATATTGCAAAATGTAAATATTAGTTATAATATTACAAATGTTAAGCTCAGCATGATGCATTTTTTCGTGTAACTGCAAGAGGTTAAGCTGAGGTAAAAGACTTGCGGTGAACCGCGAAGCATAATGGGATTTTTCATAATAATGCAGATAGTAAATGTTCGTTTTACATGCCACCAATATTAGCGCAAATGTATAACTACGAGGAGTTACTATTTAGTTTTACAAACACACATTCCGGGAACAGTCACATGCGTATTTTCATTTTTACGAAAGGATGTCACTGCAAGTGTAAAGTACTCATATATACGAGTAGCTATGCCACGTCTTTGAAAAATACCCGATGTCTTCTCGAGTAGCCAATCGGAAGCTGTAAATTTATAGTTAGATATAAAGGTAAGGTCAAGTCGCCTTGACCGTAAACCCCAATAGGAAATCCGCGCGCGATGGTTTGTGTTGCAGGTAAATACCCTCTTAGGCACAGATTACTGCACGGCCGCAGTTGACCACAGATTGCCGGGGTTATGGCATCGTATACCCGACAGACACCTGCGCCCCCTCCAACCTTAATCCAGTCGGCCTTCCCCCTGCAAACGACTAGAAATGCGTGTCTACCAATGGCTTTACTAAAAATGTTGCCACAAAGTCAGCCGGTGCATTGTCACAAGGAGAGTTTCGGATATTTCTTTACATTTGAAGAAATTTTAGCTCCTGCTTAAATAGACACAGCATAACACATCCGGACTCTGAGTTGAGAGAATACGTTCGTCTGACTTCCGTTAGAATTCGCCTTAACATACCTTATGTTATTATGCAACAATATAACTAAAGACCATCTCTTGCACAAACTAACAGGAAATGCATTAAGCAGTGACTGTACATCGTCTAAAGCAAAGCATATACAATATACACACAGAGGTAAGCAAGTACCGTATATTATCACAATAGCAGTATTGATATTACTGGAAAAGCGCTCGGCACCTGGAGTATAAGAACATCTGTGCCTCCAGGCAACGAGGTACCGTCGGCAATTGCGTCTGCAGCAGCCGTGCTGCAGCCTGGCGCAGAGGCAATCAATTAAAAGGGGCCATGCCTGCCCAACCCCTCCATCAAAAGCAAGAATTAATATGCAGCTGTAGGAATCCTGAATGCCTGTTGGCCTCGTTAAGACTCTTGCTGCAGTGACGTTCAGTGGCCATAGACATCGAGACACGGCTATAGTGGACATCAAGTTACCATCGTTAAGAGTCTTGCTGCAGTGACGTTTAGTGGCCATGGACATCGAGACACGGCAATAGTGGACATCAAGTTACCATCGTAAAGAGTCTTGCTGTAGTGACGTTTAGTGACAACGGACATCGAGACACGGCTATAGTGGACATCAAGTTACCATCGTTAAGAGTCTTGCTGCAGTGACGTTTAGTGGCCATAGACATCGAGACACGGCTATAGTGGACATCAAGTTACCATCGTAAAGAGTCTTGCTGTAGTGACGTATAGTGACAACGGACATCGAGACACGGCTATAGTGGACATCAAGTTACCATCGTTAAGGCTCTTGCTGCAGTGACGTTCGGTGAACATATTGATATCTTAAGGTCTCTCTTGCAGTGCGTTCAGAAGAGATGAAGGCAACGATATAACAACGACGAGCGTACCGAAATGGTCTCGTGCAAATTTCATGGGAGTGACACCCGATGACATTGTGTATCGAGACAAAGTCATAGCGACTTCAACGTATACCGTCTTTATTAAATCTGCTACACATAGCAGCAACGTTTTTCACAGTGACTCTAGCAACAATATATAACTATAGTTAGTAAAGCTACGTGGGATATCCCTGCCTGACATTAGGCGCATATTAGCAGCGAGGTAAAAGTAAAGTCAACTTGACCGTACACCAACTGGAAAACCCACACGCACTGGTTAATGCTGCAGGTATAGGTCCACAGGCTCCAGTGGATTACACAGGTGCAGTCGACTACAGATCGTCTAGAGCTACGGCGCCAGTGGTGAAAGGCTCTATGCAACAATTTTCACCCCCTCCCTCCCCATTGCTGGCAAAGGTCAGTAAACCCACAGCAGTACGCAGACCGGATGCTACCTGATCTCAGCAAGCGCCTCCAAAAACTTGCCTAGCTGGGAGCGAGGTTTGAACCAGCAGCCTTGAGAGTATTGCTCAAAGCTTTAGTCTGCTGTTACTGCGGGTTTATGGTGAAGAAACGTATCGTTATTTCTCTGATGGAGGGATAATTAACAGCTGCTAGGCAATCAAAAAATTCAGTCGTATCAAAACCGGCTGTGATATTTGTTACAAGGATTTTCTTTCCTAGTGTTTTCCCAACGGGAAAACATTGTAGGGAGGGAAGACAGTGTGGTAAACATGAAGTTAAGCTACACTAGAACAAGTTTAGTTTAACTTGGTTAAACATACTCCATAAACATCCATCTTCGAACTGTCAATTTTTCGTCAGTAAACAGACAGACAAACAGACAGACAGATAAACACGACGAAAAAATAACCTCCTTGGCGGAGGTAACTATAGTTAGCAAAGCTACGTGAGATATCCCTGCCTGACATTAGGCAGTTAGCCTGAATTCCTATGCCGTGTAAGTATTTCAGTGATTTCAATAGTTTAATATTCATTTTTTGGTTGAGTGCCATTCATGCTGCCGCTTTTAATTTCATTTTTGTACTCCGTTGACCTCCGACATCCTTATTGCTAACATCTGGGATGCTTTAGAAAACATTTACTATAATTTTTATAGTTCCCAACAAGCTGAATATACCTTCATTTCCTACTTCTTTCCTATCCTATCTACCCTCAATTATATACTCCCAGTATATTAGGGTTTTAGGCTGCCGCCTCGTTACCAGGAGATCGGACGTTTGATCCAAGACAGGGAGGAAACGTTTTGGTTCTGAAGAATGTCGTGTCAGCATTTCTTTCACTCATAGTCTGGTGATCCAGCCTTTAGTCTATAAGGCACCATAGCTGGAGCAATCAACGGTCGACTGAAGCCGTGCATTCCCACTAATCCTAGTTGGGCATTTACTTGCAGCACAAACGAAGGCATGCGGGTTACCTAATTAGGGTGTGCGGGTAAGGCGACTTCAACTATCCTCCATGCAACCCGTAACTGCCAACATCTCACAGGATTTAGCAGTTAACACCTTACTATACCAGAGTTATATATTTACCCTCTGCAACACGGGTTAAATTCTCTCTGAGAAATAGAGACCAAGTTTCTATCTATGCCAAATAGAAGATTAATTTCTTTTTTTCATATGCATACTTGAGTCGATCATCTCCAATTTTTAGCAATGGAAACATCGTAGTACTTACCATTGACTGCTTTTCTTGTTCCAAAAACAATGACCTTTACCAACAGGGTTAACATGTTAACTCATTTTCACTCGGATTACTTTTTGTAGTTGGGTATGTCACCCTCGACTCTCCCCCGTGGACATCCTAACTGGCAACATCTCGCAGGCATCCACAGGCGCTCCCTATGGGCTGCTAATCTGGTCGGCAGGAAGTCCCTTGAAATTTGTGGTGTCAACGTATTCGGCCCGGGAGATTTGTTGAATATTGTAACACGGTCCTGCATAAACTACAGCTCCTGGCACCGGGATAGGAGGACCTAAGACCATCCCTGCCTTCTTTTTCTGGCCAAGCGTTAAGAGAAATGTACGGGAGAACCAGGACGACATTAGTTTCCACAAACTGTATATCTTTTTGATAACGATATCCGATGACCTCGACTTCTTTAGAATATTGGTGGATCAGAGGTAACAGAATAATTCCATATGAAGAGCATGACACGCTTACGTAGCATAAAAGGAATTTCTGCTTCATACTAACTGCTGTTAACAAAATCTTATATATTGCTGGTTTAGAACTAATAGAAATATACGAGGGGAATTCAAAAACGTCGCTCAAAAATATTCTCCTAGCGTTATTACTGAACCAATAACGTCAAATGCTCTCTGTTATGTTGGCTGGCCCAACAGCGATACATATCACAATTCTGGCCCTGACAAGTTGTTACAGGGGGGAGACGGTGGCCTTCATTTTTTTTCCTTTAATATAAAAACGCTAAGCATCATTTGTCTCAAATTCGCTGTTAAAACACAGGTCTGGAAATCGTTTCTTCTTTAATCAAATGCAACGCAATTACCTCTCGCTACCTAGACAGTAAAGCGCAGAAAAATTTCATATTCACGAACTTCCAGTTAGTTTGGTACCAAACGCTTCACGGGGATCCTCAAATCAAAACATAAGCACTCATTTTCTCATCCAAGTGTACCAAACTTACGTCGAAATTGGTAGAATGAAGCCGTGGAGATGAGTCCTACTCTCGGCAGAGCAATACCTTTGCATTTACTCCCGAATGCTCGACTTTAGGTTAAATATTTTGAGCAATTCTGAGAATTTTTCGAATTACCTTCGTATACATATATGCAGAATAATTACTGCTAAATTTGGTTACACAAGATATTAATCTACTCTCTTTCATTATGATAATTATCATCATCACTATTAATGCTAAGTATTTTTCACAGTTCATAGAAGTGAGGACAAGAATCGGGGAGTTAAATTTGACTGCATAAGATATTGAATTCCTCTCATTAGCATTAAATAGTAATCAATGCTATTTGAACTTCTAATATGGCCATTGAATGTGGTTCAAAGTTAACGGAAACGAACAAGAAAATTAGAGTAAATATGGTTACAAAAAATATTCATATCTGTTATATAACCATTAAAATAAACCATCTTTGATTTGAGGTCGGACGCAACTTACAGGTAGAAAAAAATATAAAGAGAATGATCGTAGGATTATAGAGTGAGAACTATTTATGCTTTATAACACTTTTATCGTATATATTTCTAGATTATTAAAGTCGTTGTTGGCCATTATTGCCCTATTAAGATACTGTTTTGAGAAAAAAAAATCACAGATAATGGGACGAAATAACAGCAAAAAGAAAAGAAGTATGATGCATAATGATACCGAGAGCTGCTCACTTTTTAATTAGAACTGATTTAGGGAGGGGCAGCCGACACTTCAAGGAGAAATAACAAGAGACATGTAGAATGCCGATCGAGTAAAAAAATTGGCATGCGTGCATGAGAGCGTTCCCACACCAGATGAACAAGCCATGGAACAGCAAGTCGGCAGACAAGTAAGGGTATCGACTAAGGCAGCATCGGTATGAAAGTAAAGTTATTATTATTATTATTATTAAAACTTCACGCACGGGCGACCACGGACAGGTAGCATGACCCAAATGAAGCACGTTGCAACACCCGGAAGCCCGAAACGCTGCTCTAGGAAACCCGACAAAAAACCATTAACAGCTGTCTTAAACGCCTGCAGGCCAACACGACCGAAAGCCGATGACGGCAAAGAATTCCAAACCCCAACAGACCAGGTCACGAAGTACCGACCGAATTGATTAGTTTGACATCTAACATCCTCCAACGTGAAAGTGTGCGCACCGCCCGCAGCACGTGTTTCTCTCCTAAACACCTTAAGTGCAGGGACAGACGAATACAACCGATCCCTCTCATTGTTGTACACCTTATAAAACATACAGAGTTTGGCAATTCTTCTCCTATGGGACAGGTTCACCAAATCATTAGCCACGCAGAGCCTACTGACTGAACTAACAAGTCGGTCCAAAAGACGCAAGTGACTGTCAGCAGCTGAAGCCGAGACCGGTGAGCAATACTCCAACACAGGCAGCAAAAAAACATAAAAGCATCAGCGGACAACCCCACAGTCACTAAACACAGAATTCACCTTATGCAAAAACACAATCTTACTGGAAGCACGTGACACCAGTCGCCTAATATGCGGCTCAAAGGTAAGCTTTTCATCAAAAACCACACCAAGAATCTCCAAGGAGCCAGACTCCTGAAGCAAGGTGTCGGCTATCTAAAGGTGTGGATGCTGCGGCACAAGGGTTCGAGATCGACTGACAATCATCGACTTGGTCTTACTGGCATTCAGCTTCATACTCCAGGCCGAACACCAGGCACTAATGCGGGACAAATTCGTATTCAGAGTCTGGGCGACAGCATTAAGCATGCGTGGTCTAGGTATCACTGCTTCAAAGTGGAATCATAGGCATTGTTGATCGTTGTGTTTTCCAGCGAAGGATAGACCAAATACTTTCTTTAGATTATAATACAGAAAGATATAGTGACCCATGGATGACTATCAGTAATTTCTTCGCAAGCACTCTCGTAGCGCTTGTACTATGACAGAAATTGAATTCTATCAAAACAAATCAAGAAGAATTGGCGGTTAACTCTAGTCGGTTACTACGCATGTTTCTCAGAAAATAATATAGGATTCTTGCTGGTTCTCCTGTACATTTCTGCTAGCTCTCAACCAAATGTGCAGTAGGCGGAATATCCTCTGAGGCAACTGTCCGTAGGTGAATTGCCGGTAGGCCCTAACCTCTAGGCCAACTGTCCCTAGGCGAAATGTCCTTCAGGCCAATGTCCGCAGGCGAAAAGTCCTTTAGGATATCTCTGCATGCGAACTTTCTGTACGCCCACTGTCAGGCCACGGGTTTCATGCGAAGATTACTTTACCTTCTAATTTTTCATAAACTACAACAAAAAATATATATATATATTATTCAATCCCAGAACTCGCAAAAACGTCAGCACTTTACAGCCAAGATATTTCTTCGCAATGTCTTTACGTCGCATTTAATTCCATAAACTTTCATCCCTCGCGCAAGGCCACACGTACTTTCAAAGCGCCAAGCTGAAATAGCGCCCAAGGAAGTCGGTTTCTTGCTTTCTTGCGACAAACAAAGTCAGGATTTTGCCCGACAGAACTTTCATAACTCGGGCAATGAAAATGTCTTTCACAGCAATGGCTTCCCTTCTGGAAGTAAGCACAGCAGTAGGGGAGGACACAATACCAAGTCGGTGCAGGATACTTCGAGTCCAGATTTTAATTTAGGCGGCCAGAGTGTTTACTGCTCGGAGAATAGCGGAGTAAATATGGAGGAGTCTGCTGCGCGGAGGAGCAGGACTGCCAAAGGACTACCAAGTGGTCAAAACAGAATATTTTTTCTTGGTAAAAATTTGTGGTGTGGCGGTTGGACTATATGAGCTACTGCAACGAAGTAGGAAGTAAAAATACGTTAGTTACATGGGCTATTGCAATGAAGTATAAAGTAAAAATTACAATGGTTTCATGGGCTACTGCGATGAAGTAGGAAGTAAAAAATGCGATGGTTACATAGGCTATTCTGATGAAGTAATTAATGAGATGGTTACATGGGTTATTGTGATGAAGCATGAAGTAAAATTATTTCAATTAAAACTAGGAAAGAACTACGAAGTGGTGGTAAAAATCGTAAAATTATTCTATTGTTGAATAAGGACTGCCAAGAAGTGAAGCAAGGTGTTGAAAAAACAATTCTAGGTAAAAAGTTGTGCGATAGTTGGTACGAACTGCTCCTGTGTGAAGTAAAAGGTTTTTATTAGATTCGTCCCGCAAATGCAGGGCTCGCAAGGTAACATAACCACACTCGACAAGAGTCTGACAGGCACTAAGCGTCAGCGAATGAGTGCACATTGGGTGAGGACACGCAAGTCAGTAGAACCCTAAACTGACACCAATAGAGTCTCGCTTTCGCTTTGCTACAACTGGGTGGAATGCGAATGAACTAGGAAGAGGGGAAAAAAGAATTTTTTATCAATAAAAATGGAGAGCCGTTTTGTATGGGCTACTGACGAAGAATTAAATCTAACACAAAGGCGAGCCGGAGCATTATTATATCATTATTTATTATTATTGTTGTTACATAATTAGTTTACCCGCTGCCATACAGCAGAGTGAAGTTTAGTTTATCTTTAGGAAATTAGGGTTCATTAGTATAGAAAGTCAGATACAAAGATTTCGACCAAAGCATAAAGTGTGAAGCAGGATATTAAATAAAGGGCTAAGCATGAAAGAATGTCAGCAAAAGAACCACCTATAATTGAGAAAATTATTATCATTTTTTTAAAATGATATTTTGATGGCTGGTAAGGACTGCGAATGTCATATGAAACGCATTTTAAATGGATAGTATAACAAAATGTATGCAGGAAATATATCGAGGTAATATAAAATGTAAAAGAACTAATTGTGCTGTGGGCAAAATAATTTTTTTTGCCGCTAAGGGAAGGGATTGTGGTCGAATCAGTGAACCAATAAACTTGAATATGAGCTGCAAGAACTTGAATTCGTGGAGTCCGTTTTCCCATTACCGTTTTACTACCGTTCTATGCTACCTATATCGCGACTAAGATTTTTTCTTGTAGGAATATAGTAGGACACAGCAACCTTGTAGCAAACTAACACTACCTGATCCAAAAACGATTAGAAAAAGTCTGAACCAAATAACACGATTAAGAACATGCAAAACTGTCACCCAACCCAGTTGTCATTGGTATCCGAGGTAAACTATGCAGGTAACGTTCACCTGACCAACGACAGACGTAGAAATAATGCACTGAATTCAGTATCACCAAAAAGCTGAATGATAATTAATTGCCTTGAAAGTAAATCCGCTGCCAGTCAACTCGAAACTTAAAGAACCATAACTTAAAGAATAACCCAGTGGAACCAGTGAATAAAGTGGGGAGAGGGGAGGGGGTAATAAGTATTCGTACGCAATAAAATTATGTACTTAAAAATTCAAAAATAAATGTATTGCTACAGTATTTATATTTTTGCTTGAACAATACACACGCAACAACGAAACAAATTCCAATTTCATAGAAATTATACAACAATTTAGGTATTTTGGGTTGAAAAAGTATTAGTTCAACAACAACAAAAAAAAAAAATTTAAAACAACATTTAATTTTTTCGGGCCGAGCTTTTGTTCTGTTCAACGACAATAATTATTAATCTCTTTCTATAGTACTTTTTTACCAAGCTTTGAAATGTTTCCTGAGGGATGTTAGCCCTTTCTTCCATGCAGATTTCTTTGACTTTCTAAATGGACTTGGTCCTCCTCGCACTAATGTCTAATTTCAGAAATCGCCACATATTTTCCATCGGATTCACATCGGAGACTGGTTTGGCCATTCTAGTTGTTGGATATGGTCATCGGTGAACTATTTCTTCGTGGTTTTCGCCGTATGTTTTGGATCGTTGTCCAGCTGGAAATCGAATTCTTGCCGTAGCCCGAGTTTTTGTACCGATGCATGCAAATGTTTTCTTAAAATGTTCTGATACATGAGACTGTCCATTCTACCTTCTATGATATGAATGTTACCTGCTCCACGTGATGAAGAGCATCCACAAGCCTTATCTTTATCACCACCATAGGCCTATTTCACAGTGGGAATGGTGTTTTTTGGTGCGAATGCCGTTCTGTCTTCCTCCACAAATGGTTCTTCGAATTTCGTCCAAACAGCTCTATTTTAGTCTCATCTCACCACCACAAGTTTTCCCAGAACGATTCAGGCTTGTCCTTGTGCTCACGGACGAATTTTAGACTAGTTTCCCTCTATCGTTTCGACAGCAGGGGAGTCCGAGAACCTAAACGGTTTTGGTACTGCTCGTGCATCAGATTTCTAGCGTAAAATCTAGAAAGATTTGGAAAGTTCCTGAACAGTCAGATCACTTTTTGAAATAAAAAAATCGTTTTTTACCAACACATTTTTCAATACCAGATATGTGAATCATCATGTAATTTATATAATTAATGATAATTTTTTGTTTTGTTCACATATATCAACTGATAACACTTGAATACAAATACTGTATCAATACATTTATTTTTAGTTCGTTAGATTTTTGTTAAATAAACAGTTTCATGGTGTATACGAATATTTATTTCCCCCACTGTATATGAAAGATACTCCGTCGACGACAAACCTATAGATAGTCAGTCAACTAGAGCATTATTATTGGATTCAGTGTTCTACCACTCCGTCAACTAGAGCAATGAAGATGAGACACTGTTACTATGTAGAAGAATAATCCACAGGAGCTTATGCAATATAAAAAAAAAATCCGTTGGAGACATACATATAGTCAGTGGATCTAAGCAATAATTAATGTAATGCATTTGTATCAGTTCACAACTGAAAGACTTCCTTCTCAAAACAGAACTATGCGATACATGCATCGCCAGCCGACTCGAGTAATACAGATGATTAACTTTGCTGATTCAATGATCAACTACTGTATATAAATAAGTGAAATGTAACAGATATTGCCTTTGAAACTAAACCCGTTAGCAAATCAACTGGAGCAACATATAAAACATAAAACATTTAAATAGCAGATCGCATTGAACGTCTAAAACAAATATTATCGTGAATTGCACGAAATTAACAGACACATCCCTTGGAAACAAAGCAACAGTCAATCTACTGGAGAAAAAATAATGTACTCAAATTAGCGTATAACTGAAATATTCCCTTTAAAAACAAAGCCACAGTCAGCTGATTGGAGTAACAGCGATGACAGACCACCCCGAACAAACAGGACAAAAGTATGTTGGAATCCGTACGAAATTAATAGACATTCCCTTTGAAAGCAAAGCCATAGTCAGTCGACTGGAGCAATAGAGATGAGAGACGAAATTCTTCCCCTAATTGCTAAGGCTCGAACTGCAGCGCCGACTGCAATCGCAGCTGCATTTTCCCTTCAAAGTTTGGGCGCGAGCAGCCTGATGGTTTTAGTTGTGAACTTTGGAACAGCGTTACATTTTACACGTCACTGAGGCTGATTTAGACAGGACGAACGAGGCAGTCTTCTGACAGGCGCAATGAATTTCGTGAGCCTGTAAGTAAGGCAAGAAAAACCGAGTATTTAAGTCCACGCTTTGTGAGTTGTTCCAACGGCTGAGGAAGTTACGGCAACGAGGTTGATCGGTTTCAGCTCTGTCTGCAAAATGAAATGGAACCTACGATGAGGGTTGGGAGGAAAGGTAAAGAGACTGATCCATGTTCTGAGGGTTGTCGGTGCATCAGAAGAAAATGGATAGGTTACAGTTCCGACTGCTAACTAAAACGGAACGCATTTTAAAAGTTGGGCTTAAATATATTTAGGCTGATCCAGGCCTTGCGAGATGTTGGTACTGCTGAAGAATATGGATTAGTTCCAGCTCTGACAGTAAAACGAAAGAGACGTAATAATAAGGGCTGGGTTGCAAATTGAAGAGACTGAATCACGGCTTTGCGAGTTGTTGGTACAGCAGAAGAAAATGGATCGGTTACAGTTCTAACTGTTAATTAAACTAGTACGCATTTTAAGGGTAAGGATTAAGTGCATATAGGCTGATTAAAGGATGATTAATACTTTGAGAGTTAGTGGTACAGCTGAGGATGCTCTGGCAACGGGGCTAATCGGTGATAACTAAGTCTGTAGCCTGAAATGGAAAATAGAACATGATGTTGAAAAAATAGTCCGATGACTTAAGGTTTGAAAAGTAACAGGAACAACTGAAAACGATAGCAAGACTGGGGTGCAGATTGCAGCTGTTAATCGAACGGAATGCATGAAGTAGGGCACGTTCCTGAATTGCTTTTGAGACAGAATGTTGCAATACAAAATTGAAGACTTTGTAATCTCGTAAATTCGAAAAAAGTTCATACTAATAATTATTATTAATAATTACTGCATAATAATATGATTCATGAGCGTGTTAGTGCACTCTGTAATTAGCCTCCCAATTGCCATACAGAATAATTCAAATAAACTTAATATCACTATCATACATTTCCTGAGGTAGACAAATGCAACGACAAGGCAATAGTTGCAAAAATGTTAAATGGGTTATCGACTTCAAGTAAAAGTTTTAAAAACGTTCAATGTAATCATCAACTCTCAAATTGCGAAATGAAATTTTGTTGGGTGAGTTCGTTCGCTTACTTGGAAAATCGAAAATTTTCAATAGATAACTTTCTCTGATGACAACAATTTTTATGAGAAAGTGAGGCACGACGGGTAAGTTCAGCAAGGCAAAACATGTTTGGACATTCATTTTAATATTAGCTAGTGAAGAGAAGAAGAGTCTTGGTAGAAGGAAGGCAGGTTACCTTTTCCTTCCCGACATGTCTTAGCAGTTCATTGCAAGGGAGGGGAAAGAAACTTTCATAGACTAGTATGACAAGCAAATAATGGCGGTGCATTGACGGAACAGGTAGCTGCTACTGCTGAGTATTCAGGTTTGACTCTGAAAATGTCTTAAAAGACGAGACCTGCCTCACTAGGATACTTTCATGCTTCGCCCAAAAACAAGATGCCACGAAATCTGCTGGGTGTAGCTTGGGAGCTGGTAAATACATCGACGGTACATTTATTAAATGGTAAATACGTCAAGTAGTAATGCGTCGAGTGGTAAATACGTCAAGTGGTAAATACGTCGAGTGTAAATACGTCAAGTAGTAATGCGTCGAGTGGTAAATACGTCAAGTGGTAAATACGTCGAGTGTAAATACGTCGCGTGGTAAATTCATAGAATGGTAGAGTCAACGAATGGTAATTCATTGCGGGTAAATTCATCGATAGTAAATCCTTCGATGGTAAATTCATCGACTGGTAAAATAAAATTGTCGACTGGTAAATTCATCTACTGGTTCACTTGCCGATAAAGGGTTAAAAGTACGAAAAGAACGATACTCAGTATCGACAACTTTCGGTTTATTATTATTATATATATATCTATATATATATATTAGTTGTTTAAGCCTCCGTAGACACAACTATGGTGATTCAAGAAAGGAAAAGGAAAGGACATGTAGTATGTCTATAGAAACGTGGAACACCCGCATGTAGGTTAAGCAACGCGCATGGGAACAGTAAGTTGGAAAAGAAGACGAAGAACAAAGGAAAGTAAGATCAGTAGTAGTATGAAATCAGGAAGGAAGCAAAGTGGGCAAGAAAGACAAACGGCCCGAAGGCCTATAACTAATAGCTAAGATATCCTGCACTAGCTTACCTCCTGGGAGCGCTGCTCCCCATTACATAGGATGGGTGAGACAAAATGTCGGTTTTGTGACACTTGAAGTTGAGGGTGTGGTTTCAGGTTCTGTCAGTGCAATTCGGTTCTTTCTTGAGCGTTGGCCTGCTGTATATTTTTTATTTTATCGACACGGAACCGCAGTAGCACAAACATTTTAAGTCGATTACACAAGCAACGCAGATATTTCAAACCTAGACCAGCCAAGGACCTGGAAATTTTACTCCCACACAAGTCAGCTACACCCAAATTTCAGGCCTCCTCAAGCCAGTAGCACGGAAATTCCAGGAACGCACAAGCCAGTAGCCCGGAAATTTCAGAAACGCACAAGCCAGTAGTACAAAATTTCCAAGCCAGCACAAGCCAGTAACACAAACAAACATACAAGCCAGAAGAACAACAATTTCACAGCAACGCAAGCATCTGTACACCTCGCACAATTGCAGCCATAATGGTTCTCTACAGGCGGCAAAAGCACGCATTTTGAATTCACAGTGGCGTTGTGTTAGCGTTGATCAATTTATCAAGGCGCTTGGAGTGTTCCCAAGCGGGCCATGAGGTTCCGACGCTAGCTCTTGCGCATTGAACGGTTCCGTTCATCTTCGGGAAAACTGATACCAAGACCGCAGTTCCGATCGGCAATGATCGGAGCCGTTAGCGAAAATGAGGGTCACTAAAGAGGCAATTTGCTTACTAATTCGCCGCAGAAGTCATTGGTGCAGGAGAGAATTGCGCCCATTGGTAGCCTCGGTCTAATTCCGCCCAATACTCGTAACGGCGTGCGGTTAGTCTGAAGGAGTGTTTTACTGCGACTGTCTCTTTAACTGGGGAAAAATATAATCAGGCCTGGAAATATTGCAAGCAGGAAGAGCCTACAATGGTCCTTCAACGACACCCAGCGGACGTTTGTGCGGGCGAAGTGTGACGATGCTGTTTGGGATGAAAGAGCGACGTACCTACAGGCAATATGATTGACGAAACTACCTATATGTACACACACGCTCATAAGCGTGCATGAAATAAAAAATGGGTGTGTTACAAGACGAGCTAGAACTATGCACAAGCATTTAATTGGGGCCAGTTTTGGATTTACCGTTAGGTTCCAGCAGCCTGGAGCCTACGGTTGACATTTTTACACTTAGGTCAACCCATCTGTCTGCGAGAGATTGTGATGATAGCTCAATTCCTTCTGGCGGTATTTGTGGAAAAAATCATACAAATATATATAATATAAAATAGACACAACACGAAAATATTACCGTATACCTCTCTCACTTCATTCGCAAGTGATGAGCATTCAGACCCTGGGTTGAGGGAACACATTCATTTGACAATAGTGTGAACCTGTATTGCTATAGGGAAAAAGCCATTATAATGACCGAGGTAGACAGCCTGGCTGATTTTTGTTGAGATAAAGGTTCCTATGTTCTATTGTATTGCTATGGGGGAAAAAGCCATGCTAGCGAGGCACAACACTGCTCAACTAAGACACAGGTAAGCTGTTACAGGCAAGGCCAAGGGAAATGGTGTAGGTTGTTAATGGTTAGCAGCGAAATAAGTGCGCAAATAACAGAGTGCAAGAAGTTTCAAGTATCGTAGTCCAGATTACATCCCTACTTGATATTTTGCACTTACTTAGTCACATGTCAAGAGCAACCAGTATCCATTTATTTATAAGTAAATCGGGATGTCAAAGCAACAGTTGAAAGCGGTCATAATTGAAAAAAAAATCGCATCACCTATACTATTTTTTTACTCTTCTGATAAGTCGATTCAATTCTTTTTTCAGTGATATACCAGGTTACAAACACGGTATCCCAACCAAAGTGCAGCCTGTATGTAAGTCGTACTTTACTATGACATCGAACTGTTTCCTATTCACTGGCGCGATATCTCGAGTTTATCTCACTACGATACACTTTACGAGCTCAGAACGCCAAGTTATGTCAGCTCAAGGAGGTTACCATGGTTACCTGGAGACTATCAATCAGAGTGCAATGCCTAATGGGCGGACCTAGCTCGCAAGAGGGAGATCCATGTCTGATTGAAACTATCTACGGAAGATAGTCAAAACTCATGTAGGTAAGATAAAATAAGGGAAAACCACATTATTTTCGTATGAGTGAAGGCCGTTAGAATCCGGGTCTCGGTGCGACTGCCTGCCTCCGGTTTTATTTTCGCTAATCTCTACTATTACATACTAGTGCACCAAACGCAACCCTTTTGTTGAATAAGTCATGAAAGTATGTATTTGAAAATATCTTACCATCTTATCGAAAAAGTTCACATTATTCCAAATTTCACCATGTCCACAAAGTCACGAAATTCATCAAGTGCACAAAAGCAACCAAGTTCACAAAAGGCCCGTGACCAGGCCTTCATTAATAACATGGGAATTTCCGGGCTCGTATCCTGGATACGGTTTGGCAAAAAAAGTTGGGTGCCTTGGAATCTTTTTCTTCAGTATTAGGTAGGGGAAAATAAGGCTTCGGAAAGACGGACGGACGGACTGACAGACAGCTCTCTTATTATAGTATAGATTTTGTGAAGTTACGTCAGCGAAGTCTTGGCACTATCCAACATAATCGTTTGTTACTTAAAGTTTATACTAATTTCAACGAATTATTTCCCTTTTATGTCGACGCCTGTCATTGTGATCGCAAGATACAGATGATAGAAAATCAGGACAGAGTCGCCAATCGTGCCTTTTTTCTCAGCTGAAGAAGTTCTGCTTGGAACGAAAATTACTTACCGCAGAGAACAAGAAACGTACAAAATAAATAATTCACATTGCACAAGTTTCACACCAAAGAAATCATTACATTAGGGTGCAGATCACAAACAAAACGGCTTATATTCAGTAGATTACTTGCCAAACGCAGACGTTAATCATAGTTTTTTTCTGCAAATATAACACTATTTAAACGATCATTTTAAGCCGTAATTGGTTAAAGAGCAGCAATATGCGCAATGAAAATGTGAAGCAGCACAATAGCGCCGAAATAAGTGCATAAATATTATTGTAGCTTATCAAACAGCAAAGTGACCTATATCAATTGATCATGCAGCAAGTCAGGCTTATTTTCGGGGCATCATATGAGGCTAATGAACACAAATTACATCAACTCAATTTATTGGCTTGGGTGCAGCGAAAATAGAGCAGGGCGCTCCCTTTCGGTGCCCCGAACGATTAGTTTCACTGGTGCAAAAACACCTCGTGTTTTCCCTAGTCAAGCTGCACTGGGTTAAGGTTAATTATCAGCTTGTTGGGCTGGCGCAGGGGAAGCTGATTACTCCGCGCGAGGAGAAAAATGAAGCAAAATTCTAGCACGCTAATAAAAATCGCATGCGAGTTACTGCAGGTACGACCCCGAAATGGTGTTAAATTGAGGTACGACAATAAAATCGCATGCGAGTTACTGCAGGTACGACCCCAAAATGGTGTTAAATTGAGGTACGACAATAAAATAGCACAGGAGTTACCGCAGGTATAAAAAATGAAGTTATATTCTGGTGGTACGCCAACAAAATCGCCCGTTAGTTAGTGCTGGTACCAACAAACGAAGCGAAATTTAACCAAAGTGATATCACAAGTAACTGTAATTGCTCAAAAATGCATGAAAATACAGGTGCAAACTAGAAAAAAGTAAGAAAGAACATAATAATGGTCGCATTACGCTTTCAAAAAAAATCTTAGATGTAGTATAATTATTCAGCTTGTTCATCCTTACGTTCCTACTTTCCTTAGTTGCTTAGTTCGTTCGTTCCAAGGAGCTTCAATAGAGAAGGAGGGAGCCTTGTGGCCCAGGTACAGACTTGCCAGCGAGTCAACCAGATCTCTTATGGCTGTGAGACGTTCATTGGTGGAAAAGACGGGGGAGCAGTGAGTTTCATGGGGGAGCAGCANTGTGCTTAAGTGACTGGCTGCAGCCATAAGAGACTCTTTACTGATCTGCGATTGGTGCATAGGACAACTGGCTGACAGCCATAAGAGACTCTTGAGCTTCAACGGGCTAGGCTACTGGCTCCCTCCTTCTCTATACAAGCTCCTTGGTTCGTTCCTACGCTCCTGCGTTAGTACGACCTTTACGCGCTCAGTATTTAATAAGAAAAAAATTAGGGTATCTTGGATACCATATCGGTAGAAAAGAGCAAAAGCCAAGTTGCACTTTAGCTACTTTTGGGTCATGGGTAGAAGATTTACTGATTGACTTGGAACATATTTTCGGGCTTTGTAATTTTACTGCAAATAAGTAAAATCGAAAAAAGGTGGGTTAGACTCGTGTACTTCTCCATGCTTTCCTCATAGAAAGCAAGTTATTCTTAGAAAACGGGGGTAACAAATAACTCATTTTCTATAAGGCAAAACTTAAAACAGTACACGAGTCTTAGCCACATTATATTTTTTTCAATTTAGATTAGATTAGATAAGCGGCAGTAGACGAACCAATATGCCCATTCCCAAAGAGACACCGGAACATACGCCCCGGCACTCTATGAGCTATTGCCATTATGTTAGTAGGATATAGAGGACAGGAGAAAAGAGAGAAAAAAAAGGGGGTGAAGAGTCCATGCCCAAGAGACGATCTTGAATGCACGCACATATCTATAGCAAGTTTCATGAAGATCGGCCCAATAATAAAAAACTTTGTTGCAGTAAAATAACGAACTGCTCATGTGAGACCGGCCCTCATTCTTCATCCCCCTATTCTACCCACTATGCGTTGCACTGGCTGCCTGAAACCTCGCCTGCGTGTGTGTCTGAAGTATTGCTTCTGTTTAGTGAAAGAAAAAAATTGATAAATTTGAAAAATTGTACTTTTTGCAGGACGGTCCTCTTAAGAGCAATTTTTTCCAACTCCAGGTGTCTTGGGGCGGCAGGAGATATCCTTTTAGAAATAAAACAATGCTTTTAACGCAATTTTTTTTGCCCCATTTATGCAACTTTTCCAAACCAGCCACACAAGAAAATCAAAAAGTTGAAAAAACGGTCCACCCTACCGTTCAGGCGTATTCATTTAGGACCGCCTAGTCGTTCATACCTTGAGATACCTTACCTTGAGAGTCTTCGGAAGAAGTCCAGGTGACGTTGTTCACGTCACCCCACGTGTGTGGAGTCACTCTGCTGGGTGTCTTCTGTGGTGCCGCAATTTGCGACCAAAGAGAGAGCCAGCAGCGAA
>LQNS02278171.1:15127411-15142271 GCA_001587735.2 Parhyale hawaiensis
CTCCAATACCCACTCATTCTTTTTAAGAATGCGAGGGCCACACATTATGACATCTCAATCAGCTTCATACGATGTTCAATAAAGCGTCATTTTCAGTGACACGTAAAGCGCAAGAAATTGAAGAGTGCGGTGGGTATTTTTCTTTGAGTACAGACATCGATGACAAAATAATTTCTCCTAAACGTGACTGCCCAGCAATTGAGGAGCTAACTGAGACAGCGGCTGTGCACAGCCGCAAATTAGAGGATATGTCAGTGACATCTTTGGTGCCCATCAACTCCAGTAACTGTTGTCATGTGGAGTGTAAGGGTGAACTGAAACGTGGAGGGGTGAATTTGCGTAATGCTTCATTTGGGCTATTCCATCCCCTTGACGCTTTGGCAAGGGGGGTTATCAGTTCAGAGGGGTTGTCGATCCACCCACGAGGAGAGGATTTCTAATCCATCAGAAGCACTTTTCATTCATCAAGTGAATATCATATCCGGGTTCCCAAACTTTCCCGGTACGTGACCTTTCCGGTAGTGCTAAACCTGCCACGACACCCACATGTATAATTTTTCTGGAAACGTACCTATTTCCAATGGCGCAAGTACATTTCAAGATTTATCACGGCAGAAAGAACATTAACAACAAACGAAAGGCGCTTATTAACGATTAGTAACAATGACTAATTTAATCGTGTATGTTAAGAACTAAAAAAACTTTCTCAAAACCTTGGACCCTCCATTACCCCCAAACAAGGCTCAGGACCTCTTTGGAGGTCATGAACCGCAGTCTGGGAATCACTTCTCCAGAGGGACTTTCTGTCCACTAGAAGGTAACCTGTTCAGTCAAAGGACTTTTTTACGCAACAGATGAACTTTTTATCGTGTGGCACAACTTTTGCCCTCTAGAGGGACTTTCTACTCATCAGATGGAGTTTTTACCTGTCAGAGGGCTTTCTATTGGTCAAGGTACATCCTGTTTATCAAAAGAATTTTCTACCCAACAAAAGGGCTTCCTACTCTTCTCATGGCTTTTTCACTCACAAGTGGGACTTTCCACTCATCAGAGGGACCTTTCACGCACCAGAAAACGACTTTTCACTCATCTCGATGATTCTCCACTCATCAGAGGGACTTCCTGGCCATCGGTCGGACTCTGGAGTCATCAGCGAGACTTTCTACCATCATTAAGTGTTAGCAAGACCAACAATAGCATAGCAGGGTAGGCCAAATGATGACACGGTCCCTACTAAGAGCATCGCATATGCGTCGTCTCATAGGATTGCTTTTGAAAACAAAACCCTGATGCTTACTGACAGCCACCCATTTGGGTTCCGGAGTGAATGCATCAGTCGTATTGAACAGTATAATTGGGTTAACCCAGGGCCCTGCAATGGAAATGTTCCGTAAAAAGGACTGGTGTTTTCGTACGGCGGAGCACTTAATTAAGTGACAGCGCTGGCTCAACGCCAGGTTCTTCGCCGAACTGATGGAATGCTTGGCCAGAAGGACGCTAATCCCGCAGTCTCTCCATCTGATGTGCCACCCAAAAAATTATTGATTTATGGGGATGATAGAGTGGGCATTTTAGAAGGTTTCATAGAATCCTTTACGGTCCTCATTAGAGATAAATTACTGGACGAATAGCACTTTTTAAAACATGACCCAACGGTTCTCTGCGGAGGTAAAAGGTTATCAACTACGCTGGAAGTCAGTTCCGCGGTAAACTCGTACTCGACCTACAAGGACACAGACAGAAAAATATTACATCATGCTAATTTCAGCATTGGGATCTTCGCCGAATTGCTTGGTAGCTTGGCCAGAAAGGCACTAAGCCCTCGATCTTTCCAATCTCACGAGCCATCAAAAAATTATTGATCTATGGGGATGATAGATTGGACTTTTGGTAGGTTTCATTAATCGTAGATGTTATAGAGGTCAAAGTTTGTGGCCTATTGGTCTTCATCTTCGAGTTTCATACATAGTTGTAAACTAAAACGATCGTCGGACAGGATTCAGGTGTTCATGGAAATATGTTGTCATGCAAATCGCACAGTGCTTACTTCAGCTCCAGGCCCATTGCGAGACAAATAGAATGATCGGCTTACAAGTTGTTAATCTAGCAGCTACACCATCTAATGTGCTGTCCAAAAAATTAATCACATCTGGCCTTTTCAACAATGTTACTCCAACGAAGCCCTTTTTAGCCACCCGTGAATGGGCAAATTATAAATCGACTGAATAGCATCATCTTTAATGTGATCGATGGTTCCCACGAGCAGTAAAAGGCTTAACACACAGGTTAGGGGTCACTTTCGCGACAACTCATATTCATTTTCCAAAGAAGTATCGTGTTTATTATCAAATAAATTTTCAGCTGCAATTAAGTTCTCCCCGGACCTGACGAAATCCTTGGGTACATAGACTATATTTTAGCAGCTTTTTGCAGCTGAGGCATCACCAGAAAAACAATCGAGCCTCCGTGCTGATAGAAAAGACAGATTTTTGATAGTTTCATTAATATCTTCGCATGGTCGTTATTAACTATTTATATTAGGAGATGTAGCACTGCTTGAAAAGAGCCCGTACGGTCCTTATTCACCCTAAAGGGTTGAACAACAGTTGGTGTGTTAACTTCGTATCAAATTTGAGTCAATCTTTATCCTTCTTGTAAACACGATATGAATAAATATTCCATTGCGCTAACTTTCCAGTTTCGCATCCTTCGCAAAGCTGGAAAATGCTCGGATGCTTGGAAAGTCTAACAGATCTGCCTAAAAAACAAACTAATTGATGGGATTGATAAGAACAAAAATTATGAAGCGTTTCATGTCACAAACGGTTTGTATGTCTTAACTTGAAGTGCATCTCCAAACTTTGTAGGAAACGATAATATCATCGTGCTAATTTCCTCTTTCGTATAGGCTAGTCACCACATATAGCTTCAATTATTGCTATTGTCGCAGTTGCTTTTCAAATCGGTGAGACCCTCATTTTGTCTAAGGAGAGTGCAAATGAATACGAAGTGCTTCAGACAGTAGGAGAAATCTAAACGCTGATGGTCATCTTGCTAAGGAACATCCAAGATAAAAAAGAAGATATAAGAAGCAACTCCGCTTGCCTTCTCCGAGGACAATGCAGTATACTTTTATCTGTAATTCATAGCAACATGCATCATAGTGACGACATGCAATAAAAAAAACCAATATTTATTAAAGTACAACTCATATTTCTCCGTAATGTATAAAGAAAAATATCTAATGACTGATTTTTGTTTGCTCCCGAGTCATTTCCTCCTGTTTCTGTCAACACGCAGCGCTTATACTGCGAATGACCTTAGGTTTACCCAAAGAAATATTAATGGCTGCTCCTTAGAAACGGAGAAGCAGCACAAAAGATCGTAAACAATGCCTTTGTGTAGCAGGATCTGCATGGCTTCTCTCTTGAATAAAACCCACTCAGTTCGAGTGTAACCTAGTAATGATCCGAGCAACTCTCAGAGCGCTGGCAGTGCGATACAACAAAAGTCTAAGTAAAAGTCGCTGGGCTGCGGCAGAAAAGACAGAAGTTGTATTCAAAGGGAAGAATAATAGAGGAAATTGTCAGTAGATTTGCGGCCTGAAGTATCTTCAAATAACAGCAGAAAATAATTACCCCAACGATGCCCCCTTTCCTTTGCTCCTCTTCGTGGTCGCGTTCCAGGGAATATGTTTCTTTTTCCTTAGCTGATTTGCTCAACTTGAAGAGTATGACATCAGGGAAGGAAGTACAATCTAGTGCTGATGGCATGGCATTGAGGTAATGCAGCTGTTTTCAATCCTTTAATCAATAATTTGGCACTACAACACTCTCTTGCTTTTCAGCAGATGAACTTTTTAATTAATACTTCAACACATCGGGCTAATGAAACCAAGCAAGCACGCATGCAATCAGACAAGCAACCAATCAATAAACTGTATTTTATTCCACAGTGGGATATGTACCTAGACGTATGTACATGAGAGCAGTATACGATAGTATAAGTTGTACTAGTATAAGAATGAGACTGACAGTACTATTATTATTAAGATGCACTAGACTGGCGACGTGAGAACGGAGGAAACTCCATAAGGTTAACAGACTCCCACGTAGCCAGCCCAGTAAGCGAATAATAAAAGAGAAATCAGAAATCACACAATAGCTCTGTTTACAGATTGCTTAAAGCTGCCAATGCCCGCATCAGCAACGGCAGAGCCATCAGGACCATTCCAAACTTCCACATATAATGGTAACAACGAGAGAGAACACTGGCTTGTAGGATATCGTACCGGTTCCAAGGCAAGCTCATGAAAAGCACCAGTACGCCGAGTATACCTCAACCGATAAACGAAATATTTCGTCACATAGAAATGTTTCTTGACTTTTTAAATATGGTTCCATGGTGGCTGTAATCAGTGACTCTATAGATCACGGGCGCGCGGTAGATGCACCGCGGGTGACAGTCTGGCTAAGAAGCATGCCATAGCGGATATTTACTACTGTACTTTGATTTACTTTCTCCAACTGCTAAAGTTAAAAAAGAGTTTCACAGTCTTCTGCCTAACAGCGCTGAATAATTCGTATCGGTAGCTACAGGTCTTGCAATGGCACAGTAGTGCTTTCAGTTAAAATCTGAATCGAAGAGGTCACTGACTGATACTTGCAGATTTCGGCAGCGCGTAAGCATAGCAAAACTCGTCGTTGATTCGTCAGTGGGCCAGGGGGCGAGGCCAATGTGCGAGCTGGTTTGCGACTGTATCGTGCGTTCATTTGTTCTCCGTGCCTTGTTTACAGTCGGTTTGTTCCAGTTTATCCATTGCTAGCAGGGTGCAAATTTTGGATGAGGAGCGAGAGAGTCCATGATGTGTAGGAGCTAGTCGTCTGTTGTTCGACGCAGTATTATTGTTCCTGGTACTAGCCCAGGAGAGGGGTAAGCAAGAGTCGTTGGCAAGTCACTATAAGGTTACAGCAAACTGATCTTACTCTCTTGTTATCAACCTTGTTTTGAGCGAGAAAAAGCCGTTCAGTACTAATGTCTGTGGGTGTATACAGGCTGAGTATATTCATGTATGTTCCCTGTGTGTAGCCTCGTCATCAAGTGTCTGGGGCCTATTAGCCTAGGTAATAATGCTTTTTACTGCGTACTTTTTGACTTACATGACAACCTATCGCGTTCTTAAAACGAACAATTATTATTATTTCTCTGATTAAGTTTGTGTTTTCCTTCTGCTGGGTGTGTGTTCAATTCCGCCTGATCCCTAATTTATTATTAGTCTGCTCGATAGCGTGGTTGTAATCACGTCAACGTATGATGTTTTCTGGAGTTCAAACTCTCTAGAAGAAAAAATAGCTATATTCATTGACGACATGGGTTTGTTTAAAAAGTTCAGCTAAGTGGGTTGCTTCAAATTTTATTTGCATTTTTGATGTACTTGTGAACGGTTGCAGCGTTGCAATGATGGCATCCTCCAAGTATTGATTCACCTAAGCTTCAAAATCTTTTTCAACGAAAATCTTTTCCACGAAGCCATGAGAAAAATTAAGCACACACAATCAAGAATGGGTATTCCAACGAGCACTTTGAAAATATATTGAATAATTTCCTATACAATGCAGTAAAAGAATGTAGTAAAGACAAACAAGAGAAAGAACTCTGTTTCAATAGGTGCAGCTGCTATAGGCACCGAAGTGCGTACCGGTACCATACATAAACCCAGTCTCACTATGTGCAAGTACATATCATACCAATTGCCTACAGTATATAGACCCTGACTCAATAGGTACAGGTGCTATAGGTATCACATTCCTATGAAGACTAAATTAACTGCATTCAATATCGACAGCGCTTCAGAGTCTACCGAACGGAGACAATATTCATCGAACCAGAAGCAATTAAATCGCTTGAATTGCATGCATAACCTCCAGTGTATGGATTGGCTGCTGCCATGCTACTAAGTAATTGCAATGTTGTCACAGGCTATTCAAAAAATCGATCACAAATGACTTCCTATAAAGGAAACGAAAGGCAAAGTATTATACAAACTAAATTTGCGCGAACTGAATGAATAAACGTAACAACATTGGATCTACAATTAAAATAGCACAATAAATGCAGTCATGTTACCACGCGATAGCCACGCTGTTCCACAGAATTCATAGAATGGTTGGAGATGAGGTTTTGCAGAATATGAAGCTCAACTTCGTCGTTTGGAAAATAAACTTCCCTTTAAATACATAGAAATTCGTGTGACGGATATTAAACTTCGTCTTACAGATTTCAAAATTCGTCTTACGGATTCAAAAATTCGTCTTAGGCAGGGTTGGCAAAAACCATGTTTTTTTTGTTTGAACCAAAAGCCATGTGTTTTGGTTAAAAAAAAACATGTTATTTTGTTCATTTGGTTTTTTGGATTTTTTTTTTCTAGTTCCAGGAATTTTATCCAACACTTAAAGGGGTTTCTGCTTTGTAAACATGTAGCTAGCTAATCATCAACAATCTTAGTCGCTTCATTTCAACTTGCTATTGTAGAAGAATGACTTAACGAAAAGAGGTTAAGAAAAAGCAGTTAGCAGAGTACATGTATTTGCTATGGCTACATTTAATATCCAAACTGCAGAGAAGCTATGATTTATGATTATTACACTGTAAAATCCTTAGAAAAACTTGAAAATACTTCAAATTTCAAATACAACTTGACAGAATTAGCTTGCTACTGGCTAATTAAAAATAGAGCAATGAACTGAAGAAAGTGAAATAGCTATAAAATCCTTGGAAAAACACCTAAACACTTCAGAATAAAAAAAAAAGAAAAATCTATAGAAATGGCTAGCAACTAGCTAATTAAAAACAGAGTATTGAACTAAAGAAAATGAAATGGCTATATGGCTACATCCTTCTCATGAGCTCACTAGCTATCTAATTCAAACTTCAACTACTACATCTAATTTTCAGTAGCTGCAGGCATGCCAGAATAAAATTAGATATGCATCTTTGAAATGAAATAACACAAAATTCAATCGGTTATAGGTTTTCAATAAACATAAGCAATAGTAGACCCTTAACTGTCCTAATAGTCAAACGGATTCCTAAATAGAAATACATTAACAGATCGTTTTAGTTCTGTAACTGAAATTGAATTATTTCTAGAAATAAAACTGTTTATTTTGCAATTTTTATGAATAAAAACCAAACAAATTGAATAAAAACCAAGCAAAAAAACATGTTTTTTTTTTGTTGGTTTAAACCATGTTTTTTTCATTTGGTTTAAAGTAGCCAACCCTAGTCTTAGGGATTCTAAAAATCGTCTTACGGATGCTTAAATACGTCTTACGGATTTTAAAATTCCGACTTATGGATACCGTATTAGACTTCATCTTGTGGATATTAAACATCGTCTTACGGATATTAAACCTTGTCTTTCTGCTGCATAAAATCAGCAATAAACACTGAAAATGAGTAATGATATTACATCTTCATACCAAATTTTCTGCAAGAAATTTATTGATATATCCGTAAATGACATTGCCGGCAGCAACTACTACTCGGTAGTTTGTGGCATTAAAAAGATGGTGAGAAATTGAGCAAATAGCGCACCATATCTTCATTATAAATTGCAGACTAGGAAGACATGGAAGTCCACTGCATGGCATCAGTATCTGGCTTAAACGAGATTCGTGGATGGGAATTGACACTTTCCCACCGTCACATATAGATATATTACACTTCATATAGTGTTGTTCATACGAAAGGGGTAAATTAATTGAGGAAAAGAAGGATTCAACTTCGTCTTTCTACTACACAATTTTTTTCAGTACGCAAACTGGAAAACAAAAATACCGATTTAACCTCCTGACATAAAACTTACTTCGGGTTACATGGTAAAGCTTTAGATAACAGCATAATCTCGTCATAAGGAAATGAATCTCTGTACTTTAGTCACAGATATATTTAGTGAGATAAATTAGGTGTAACGCTACGGCCCATATCTGGAATTTCATTTTCAATTCCCGACATGAAAGCTACTCCGTATTATGCGAAAGTCTGGCTAATGGCATGTTCGTACATTGATTCGCCTTATGAAAGTAAAATTTCGCATTTGAGTTAGATATTTCTTTTATGAGGGAAAACACTGGATGTAATCTTGCAGCACACAGATCAATTTCCAACCCCACATTACACGAATGTCTAGCTAACGGTATGCCTGTAGCACGGAGATGAAACTCCGTACTGTAGTATCTAAATTATTGTTCATTCACTATTCTCTAACCCGCATTACACGAAGAACTACCTAGCTAACGGCATGCTCGTTATACGGAAATGAAACCCCGTCTTTCAGTTAGGCAACTTGTATCATGGTCAGGAAGCTGCCCGATGGCAAAATGAATTTACTGATGCGCTCCGGAATGACCAAAATCTCTTCAGCTGACAGCCGCCGGAAGTCTTCGATATTCCCGAATGTGAAGCGCCAGGCGAAATAGAGCAGCTGACTTTGAAGCGAATTTAGGAGCAGTAGATAAGGTCTGTAGGTCCATTTATCCAACAGAATGTATTGGAACAAGACTTGCAGCTTCACTTAGCCACCAGAATGTGTTGAGAACTCATATTTAAAAATACAATTGCGGAAAGCTACAAAGCTTCAACTGGTAGGTTGGCTCTGAAATTAATTTAGAGTCGTATGAAAAGTTAATAGTTTCATTTACCCAAATTGAGAAATCCTACTTAAAAATACAATTATAGAAAGCTACAAAGCTTCAACTGATAGGCTGGCTCTGAAATTAATTTAGGGTCGTATGAAAAGTTCATAGTTTCATTTGCCCAAGTTGAGAAATCCTACTTAAAAATACAATTATGGAAAGCTACGAAGTTTCAACTGATAGGCTGGCTCTGAAATTAATTTAGAGTCGTATGAAAAGTTTATAGTTTCATTTGCCCAACAGACTGTAACAAGCAGAGCTCGAAACTGCATTTTTGGAGCAGAATGTATCCAAATGTGCTTTACAGCTCCATTTACCAAGCAGAATGTTTGAAACAAGGTTATAAGCTCCTTTTACCCAACAGAATATATATAGGCTGCAACAATGCTTGTAGCTTCATTTATTGGGCAGAAAGCACCAATGCAAGATCTGTAGCTTCATTAACCCATCACACTAAATTATTTACATATGTAGGTCTATTTAATTATTTATCGGGTTGCATCAAGGTGAGATCCTGTGTTTTATTTTATCTAGCGCTGTAATAATTCCATCTACTTACAGAGGTGAAGCTATTACGATAATAGAGGGCAACCACGCGTTGCATGCGTAAGAATTGCATCAAATATTTCCATATTGTTAACTTGAAACCCCCTTTACTTCAGCTGCACCTCACTGGCCCGTACGGATTACAACAAACTCCGCCACATGTCCCAAGCATTCTGCACTCGAACACTTTTGTCTCCAGCGAGCCATTAGCAGCAGCAAGAGAGCACTTCCAAAGAACTGCCGTAAACATGGAAAAGTCAACGGCCTTCTAGTTGCCAAAGCCAGAAACTTTGGAACCATCGCGCCCAACTTACACCACTTGACACTGTCGGTCACAAAACTTATATCAAATGTGCTGTAAAACCTTGATGACTGAATTGCTCTTGGACCAATTTCTCTCACTGCTTTATAGTTTAACTTTAAATTTAGTGCGCAAATTCATTCGGAAACAATGTTAGGCCGCAACCTCATTTTGGCCAAGCAGTTCTTAATAAAAAGAAAAGCTGCGTCGGAAACCAGGGCGGGGCGAATACACACCGACACACAGAGACTGTTGAACAAAGTACATAATTAAGGCTATTATCTTAAATTTTATAGTTATATCTACTTCTTTGCTTATTTTCAAGTTAGATGAAGAACTAAATTATTTCATTGCATCACTGTAATGATAGAAAGAATAGTAAAAATAACAGTAACCAAACTAATAATTATCTGTAAACAGAAGCACAATAGAATAGAAAAAGGGTTAACGAAATGTAGCTGCATTTATCAACATTCCATATTTTGAGTTTGAGAGGGAGTAAATGATTATCAAAACACGTTAGTAAAACTCAACATACATCAATCAATTCATAAATAAAATATTTACCTCCGCCAAGGAGGTTAGGTTTGTGTCGAGTTTGTCGGTCTGCCTGTCTGTCTGTCTCTCACCAGGATAACACAAAATGTCATGAGCGGATCTTTGCTAAAGTTACAACGATTTTTATTAATGTTAGAAGGAACAGATGATTAACTTTATTGGTTGTCTGCCTGTTTTTTTTTCTTAGTACCATAACACAAAAAAGGACAGATTTTTATGATATCTACAGGAGTTGTTAGGTACCTATATTACGATGAGTCAATGACCACATTTAGTGATGCTCTCTTGACCCGTTTGTTTGTCTCTATGTTTGATTTTATGTTCGTTAGTTCGAACAGGCATGGCCGGATGGTCCTGATCTTCATAGGAATTGTAAGAAATGTTAAAAGACGCAAACGACCAAATTTTGGTGACTATCGGTTTGTTCGTTCGTTTGTCAGAACACAACTCAAAAAGTTACGAACGGGTCTTCAAAAAAATTACTAAAGTTGTTTTTACAGTAAGAAAAAAGGGCACAAATGACCACATTTTGGTGCTGATATATTGAAAATCATAGTTTCAGAACCAATTGGAGTTTTCCGTAAACGTTGCTCTACTTGGCGGTGGCATGCGTTCTCAGAGTGCTCTGGTAACTTATATATTAATTTACTTACTCATATCCATATTTTATCTTATAACTTGTCCCCGTCAAATGAAAGTTATGGAAGCGCAGCTCTTCTCCGAACTCACCTTGCGAGAGTTGGGATTCAAGTATGGAAATTTTCAAGCTGAAACGCGTTTTTTTTTCTCGTGAGTGCTATGCTGATATACTGCATGTAGCATATCTTGCATACGACGGAGACACGGTTGCATTTAGGATTCAGAGCAAGTGAAGCTTTACAGTGAAAAAAAGCGAAGTTCAGTATCCAAGTTATTTTAGGACTTTTCAAAAAGTTATGGGGTTTTTACTACATATACAGAAACTGCTAAGAATGTCACGAAGAACAGATAATTAGATTGTTGTAATGATCCGTCAGTCCGTTTGTTTTTTATTTGTCTATCTGTCTACATTATATCCTATCTTATAGAGTTACTTGGCGGAAGTCTGCATTCACGAAGTGCAGCTCTAGTTACCTCCGCCAAGGAGGTTATATTTTTGTCGGGTTTGTCTGTCATCAAGAGAATTCAAAAAGTTACGAACCGATTTTGACGAAATTTATAGGGATTGTTACGTATGTTAATAGAAACAGATGATTGAGTTTTGGTGAAGATCCGTCTATCCGTTTGTTTGTGTGTTTGTCAGCCTCATTCTTCCTAATGCTTTAACTCAAGAAGTTATGGACGGATTTTAAGAAATTTACTTGAGTTGTTAGGTATATTGTGGAGAGTAAATGACCAAATTTTTGTAACGATCCATTCGTTTGTCACTGTTTTTTATTTTTATGCTTGTTAGCTCAATAATTAAAAAATAATGAATGGATCTTTATGAAATTTATAATTTTTAGTACTGTTAAAAGGCATAAATGATTAAATTTTGGTGCAGATCGGTTTGTTTGTTTGTATGTTTAACTCATGTTTGCCATAGTGCTTGTTAGCAACATAATTCAAAAAGTTATGAACGGATTTTCGAAAAAAAAAAAAATGCTGGAGCTGTTAACATTACTGAAGGACAAAAATGATTAAATTTTAGTGTTGATACAAAGAAAATCATAGTCTCTGAACCACTTTTGATTTCTCGTAACCGTTGCCTGGCTTGGCGGAGGTATGCGCTCTCAGACTGCTCTAGTTATTAATGCATTGAGAAGTTTATGCCCCCGTCTTCCCAATAAAGGCGATCTAAAGGAGAAAGACATACGGGACAGAGTACGTTGAAAGAACTGTGAAACCCATACACGTGAATGAACCCACACCGGAGCAACGCGTATGGGAACAACAAGTCTAAAAAGAATTATGAAGAAGAACAGAACACAAACTAATAAGTAGGAATTAGAAAGAAATAAAGCGGTCACGAAGAAAAAAATATCCCCAAGGCCTAGTCAAATTTGCTAAAGTAACATATGGAATCCTTCTGGGGGCGGTGCACCCCATAACATAGGGTAAGAGAACCTCGCTAACATAATCCTGTAGCCTATGGGCCATCCTATGCCCCCCGCATCCCTCCCGCCTAATGGGACAACAAACTGTGCACTGTTAAATTCTGTGGGATTGATTCATCAGAAACTGCAGAGCAACAACGAGCATGAACGATGAAGAGGCGTTGAAGCAATTTTTTTTCGTTTTTTTGAGAGGCGAGATCACTAATACCGACGTATTAAAACCTATACAAAGACTGTCGGCGCCTTGTACAATGCTTTGAAATACAACGCAAATTAATCCTTTACATTCAATGTTTACAGCAATTATTGTCTAGTGTATTTTTCCAGTTCTATCAAATTACAAAACCAACAATGTTTCACACCTATCACACTCCAAATATTTGCAGTGAGAAGTCCTCAACCTGACCGACGGACATTCTTATATGTCTAACTAAAACTGATATATATTTGCTGTCCTCGCCGCTAAGGATTTTTACAAAGATCAATTCTTCAAACTAACGTACATTTTTTTTTAATCGAAACACTCTACAAGTCATTACGATCAAGTCCTCAAATTAACGGGCATATTTGCACATCGCGCTCACATACCTCCATCCCAAACAAACCCATCGCTTTGAAACAAAGTAAGTCACGAGCAAAAAAACGGTCATTTTCCCCACTGATTATTAGCAAACGAGGCATTGGAGTTCTCACTCAGGTATAAAATAAGCAACAACTCTTATTGCCATGGCAGTTTTTACACGGAACTTCCCGGCAAATTAATTTCTGCAAAGTTTCAGGTTATTTTTGAAAGCATTCGATCTCATTAGGCGATATTTATCGAGATTCTCTTGAAGTTGAATCATGCCACTGAAGTGGAATCGTGTTTTTCTTACAGAGATGGTAATTAGAATCGTTACCATCTCGCTCGCGGTGAAGAAATTGTTATCTTTCAGGCAGAAATTTATAAAAGGAATTGTCGCTATCCATATGGAAGCTCGCATGAGGGGGCGTACGAGTGTCGTAGCTAGAGCTCCGCTCCGTATTTTACAGCGGTTGTTAGCGAAGGAAGTTATAAAATGTATCTGAAATTAAACTCAGGGAATTAAATCATATTCAAAACACAAATATCTGAAGCTCTATCAATGGACATTGTTCTGAGCAGTGGGGCGTTGATCAAACAACGACTGTGGTAATAATGATGATGATGAGGTGCGGTAATAAAACTAAAAATTACGGTAATGGGTAATGATACGCATGAGAGTCGCGTGTCCGTGGAACACAATAGTGCTTCGCTAGATAAAAGTGAAATCAGTATTTTCAGTGGCCCCAATCATCAAAGGAATGGAAAATAAATTATCACAAAATTAATAACCAAGGTGTAAGAGGCAAAACAGTCTGAGTGCAAAGGACTTATTGAGCTAATAAATGCAACAGCGATGGAAATAACGACTGAAAGCAATTAGAAAAACAGCAGATTGTAAATTGGTTTACGAGATAAGCAATGCGTAAGTAACGAACGAACAGTGGACTAAAGAAAAAAAATTCATTTAACGAAGTACCCACCATATTCGCATTTAGAGAATTACGGGCCACTGCTGATAAGAGGAAACATTTAAGCAGAAATCACTAGTAATATCCTGACTAAACATCGTGCTGTATTGTCTAATTAATTCGTTATACGCTCACCTACATGCATACAACATACACCGACACCAAACAGAACAAGACAAGCACAAACACACACGTGAAATGCAACACAGACAACACAACTCACTCAGACAAGAAAAGAAAAAGACACAGACAGGTGACACATCGAATAGATTAGATTAGATAGGCGGCAGTAGACGAACCAATAGGCCCATTCCCAAAGAGACACCGGAACATACGCCCCGTCACTCTATGAGCTCAGTAAACAAAATAAAATTAAACAACATACTGCCCTCGAATAACGAAATATACTAATGCAACACATCATAGTCAAGTAACCCAACACACTGAGGCCATACAACACACTAAGGCTAAACAACACCCTCTGGAAATGCAATACACTCAGCAAACACAACACCCTTAGGAATACAGTACACATACGCTACCTAATACACTCAGGTAACAACACGTTCAGGCAAATACACTCTGGAAACAAAATGTACGCAGGTAACACAACGCACTCATGCATTACAATAGAATGAACTAATACAATAAACTCAGGCAACACACTTAGGCAGCGCAACAGACTTAGGTAACAGAATAGGCCAAGACAACAATATACTTAGGCAACACATCATATATTGAGGCAACACAAAACACTCGGCAACAAAACAAGGCACACTCAGGCGGTACAACAAGCTCAAGTAATAACATAACAAACTACGTTAAACCACGCAGCAGGCTCAAGTAACACAACAACAATCATTGAAGTAACACAGCACCAACAAGCAACTACACAACTCACTCAAACAGCCCATAACACTCACATAACAAACACCGGTATGACAACACACTCACATAGCACAACAGCCATAGCAGAATACACTCACATAACACAACACCTGTAGTACAATGCACTGGGGCAACACGGCACACTCACATAACGGAACATCCGTAGCACAACACACTGGGGCAACACAACGCACTCACATAGCACAAGACACTGGGGCAACACAACACACTCACATAGCACAAGACACTGGGGCAACACAACA
>LQNS02278171.1:15222710-15261493 GCA_001587735.2 Parhyale hawaiensis
TGTTGCCGCCGCTTGGAATATGTCCTTTGTGTTGCTGAATTTCGTTCTTTGTTCTCATTTATCAACCTGGACTGACCTGTAAATTCAATCAACCCCCTCCCATGCCTTGCTTCATGCTGAAAGGTGGTTTGGGAGAAGTAACAGTATACGTGCCATTCCTTTTCATGTATCTTTGCAGATTAAGCTATTAACTTAAATCAGTCCCTGTGCAACGTGGTGAAAATTATCATCCCATTCGATTTTACCTGGAATAACCTCTGACTTGAATCATTTCTTTCCTCATCTTTTTTTTGTGAGCTGGTGGCATGAGATATGCCATTTGCATTCGCAAATATATCACTTGTTTTCTTGAAGTTACTTTACTTAATTTATTACTACAAATTGGAGGGTTGGTGTAACAAATGGTGTAACTGTATACATTATTGGGCTGAGGGAAGCGTTTGCCTTGTACAATTTGTTTTGGATTATTAACTGAGCTTAGCCATACAAAAGTACCTCACTTCATAACTTCAGCGCCACTAGAAGAGATATACTAGAGGATACGTGGACCTGTGAAATCAAAGCCTTTGCTTCCGTTCGTTCTCAGCTATTGCCATATTGATCGAGAATTCATTTCCCACACTCAATTAGTATTGTCATTCACAAAATCAAACTTATATAAATGACCTACCAAATCCACTACTTTGCCCCAATTTTGAGTGTGTGGTTCAGCAGGAAAAAATCATTTACAAGTAGTAAAAAGAAATACATTGCTATGATTAACAAAGTAAATTTCTTTAAAACTAGATGCTGTAAAATACAGTTTAGTTTCTACTTTTACAAGTATTATCCGTAATATTAAAAAAATAAGTTAACATTTTGAGCAACATAATATTTCTTCATTACTAAATTTACGTCAGCTGCAACGGAAAAAAGAAGCAAATTAATGTATTCTGCACGGTATGTCTGAAATATTCTGTCACAAAACTATTGAATAAAATGATTTACATCAGCTCAACCCCCATTTTCCGCTCTACGTCAACATGCGGAAGCTTGTGGCTCCCTTGTCCGATTAGACAATTTTAAAAAGCTAGCGGTTTGCAGTGGTTTAGGTCTTAGGCTCCAGGAATCTTTGTATATATTTAGGCAGAAACCCATTTTAAATGATCAAAATAGTGCCCAACCACTTTATATTGTTAATCACTAGTGTTTTCTGTTATTTTTATTCAAAATTCATTAATATTTTAGCGGTATACGACATTAACTCTTAATTTCAATTGTACTTTTGTATATTTTCAGATGTACTGAAGATGGGCGAAGACCCGAAACGTTTACTGATTTTAATTTTTTGTTGATTTTTGCTTTGCCAATTATTTTAATATTAGATCTCATTCGAGTAAAATGTTTTCATTTGTGACGGTTCTGGTCGTGACTTTTATTTTGAGACTGCGCAAAAAAGCAGACCTAGATTTCTCCAATTAGTTGAAAGACGGCGAAAATCAATTTACATTCATATCTGTTTTGAGTTTAAAACACTAATCGAGATTCACATCACTAATATAACTAATAAAAATTTTGTATTTACAGTGGGATGGAGGCTAACTTCCTACATTATCAGCTCAATATTTGCTATATTATAACAAAAGGTAGATTAATACCGTACCGCTTGTGGAATGAAGGTGCTGTTTTCTTTTCTAGCGGAAGAGTTTTCCGTAGTTTCGCTGTCTCAAGCCTTATATTATATCTGAAACGGAGAGTTTTTAAGTTTCTCACAGGGGGCTCCTTTGCGGTGGCAGAAGTCGCATAAGCAACATAAAAATTCCCCAAAAACATGGCGTTCAGGATGGTCTAATATCAGGATACGGAGAGCGCATTTTCTTCGTGAAGGAGGCTTCACTTTTGGGGCGTAACATCCTAATCCAATAGGCACATCACCATGGTACATTGTCTGGACAGTGGCTTAATGTTACGCATTAGGGGAGCATTACTGATGCTAACTTTGTGCCATCCTCCTGCTTTGCATGCTGTCTTGGAGACCCAAGAGCTCCCAACCCGATACTTGCAGACGATATCAAGTTCGGGAGGACAGGTTCTCCCTGAACCTCAAAGAGCTGCGTTTGTTTAAGAAGCGTTTAGCCATAGAAAAATTGTTTATGATGCTGGTGGTAAGTAGTAGGAAATGATTCACAGCGAGAAATAAACACTTTCAGTGTGTGATAGAGAGAACGACTTTGGCTCTGACGCTCAAAATGATTAGTTTTTTGGGAAGCATCAAGTGAACAAGAGGTGCCACTTCCTACGAACAAGCGAAAAGCCTAAGAAAGTTTCATGCTACTTATTTTAGAATGAGAAAAGAGAGGTGGTTGCTTAAGAAAGCATTCGGCCGTAGTTATGTACTGATCACATAGAGAAGAGCATAACCCAGCAACGGTTTGTTGCTAAGTATTCACTAATCTGACACATAGTATAGAAGTATGACACAGTGAAATGACAAATTCTCTTTAACCCTCTTGCAAGGTTTATTGAGGGAGTTTTAAGTTGACGACATTACCGGAAAACTATTCTTAAAGTTTCTTTAAAACAGCAACACACAAAAGTGAAGAAGTTAGTAATAATGTGATGCTAACACCTCCGGAATTCGATGCGACGTGCGGTACGATAGTGGAAACCTCGGACACGGAACTCGAAGGGTTTACTTTTATTGGGAAGTAGTGAGCCAAACGCCGTGACCGAAAATTTAACAGCAGCCACAGATTTCTCAAAGTAAGTCGTCACAGCTGAACCTTGTAGCTGCAAAGTTAGAATTAACGTGTGAGTAAATTAAAATGTGAAAAACTGTAATGAATCTCTCATTATTAATTAAAAGGATGCTAGGTGATTTCCACCGTAGGAAAATTCCACCGCGGAAAATTCCACCCCATGGAAATCGTAACGGGAATTTCCAATTCAAAAGTAATTAAAGTAGACTACCCATGTTAATTATTGGAGAAGTACTTTTATCCTTAGCAGCTGGTCTAGCTAATTTGACTTTGAGACCAGCTCCGTAGGCTCAGCTAAATTGACTTTCGATGACCGTGAAGGGATAATACCTAGCTCTCTCGATACACATTGGTTCAGCTAAAGTACAGAAGAAATACAGAACCCTTTTATCAGAAACTCCTACTTTAGACAAGCAGGACGTACTCTCCAATTAGGAATATTGCGGCAAAGAGTAGGTAGTTCTGGCAATTGCAATCTAGCATTGCACCAACTGATTGCAGAGTATTAGCAAGAACCTCTCTAGTAGGCGCCGTCGTAGCATTCGTGATCCTGTTTTTCATTGCATTTACAGCTTGTTTAGCATCAATCAGGGCCCCATTAACTGGGTGATCAAGCAGACTAGTCCGAAAAATAATATCGCTAGCATTAGCTCCATAAACAGTGTGCACACGGGCTCTGTGGCTTCTGTAGAAAAATTCACAACGCCAATACGTTTTAGTCTTCGAAATATTATCAGTAAGTTTCTCATATCAGTAGTTTTGTGCATTTACTAATTTCAGCTCATTCTTTTCACTTCGTATTATAGAAATAGCCATAATGGGGGTTACAAATAAAATATATAAGACACAGCAATTCCAAAGCATGTGTCATGTCAACGGCAGCTAAATTTAATCTTTTCCAATAAATTACAAACTCTTAATATTGAAAATGCTTCTGGAAATTAGTAACTGTTCCAACAAAGGAAAGATGTTACCATGTGAATAAAAAACTAAAATAATATATTTTACTTTAATGCATCTCATAGTTGCCATAAGTTAATATTTCTAATTGACTATAATATCCAAAAGAAAATATCAAGTTGACTTATAAAATCATTTCAAAAATATAGGAACCGTAGATTTTTCCTATGCAACTCCTATGGAACTTTCCGAGGTGGAATTTTCAGCGGTGGAACTTTCCGAGGTGGAATTTTCAGCGGTGGAATTCTCCGGTTACGAATTAAAAACCACGTCTGTTAAGGTATTGCAAATTAGGCCAGAGGGATCCTGAAAAGTCGGACGACATTGATTCCCTTGCAAGATATCACGATAGCAAAATTTAATTTTAAGTTAGTAGTTCCGAATAAAGCAACAACCTAATGGAAAGTGAGAGTGAGAAAACTTCCGCAGGCTCTCGAAGATGCTCCGAAATGGATGAATAGCATAAAGATCTTTGAAGTCCGTTGATCCAAAAATAGATAATTTACTTGAATACCGAAAGGAATGAATCAGCGGCATTTGCCATAACTCCAAACACATAAAAGTTTCGGAGTGGCAAATTGCAGCACTTCTCTTATTTGCTTATCTCATTGATTTTGATGAATTTATTCACCAACTACCTGCGGGGTCTGTTAGGAAAGTGTCCGACCTTATTTCTGTTAGTAAAAACTTGATGGATTTGAAACTAATGCGGCTGCATGAAGCGAGCTTGTACCTCTATGCGCATGCGGGATTTTTTCCCCACCTGTCGATAGCGCGAGTTGCTTGCAGACAGAATTTGCCTGAAGAAGCGCGTAGTTCCCTCGACGGTTATTCATGACGTGGAATTAGTGCATCAAAATTTGCCAGAAACTGGGCAAACGCCTGAAGGAAACCGTTCCAAAGACTCTGAGGGTTTTTGGTGTCGATACTATGGGCATCACATAGATTAAGGAGTGGTACTATTTTTTTAAGCCGGCTGCACAACAGTGAAGTGCGAGCCACGCTTCGGTCGGCCATGAACTTGCTGAAATGTCCAGGTCATTGCAACAGTGAATGTTGCGGGACCATTGCGAATCTCCGAGAAATTGAAAAAAGGGCTGCATAAGCACCTAAGGCCGTCTGAATTGTTTAAATGGTTTTCCCGAGGCTGTCGCCCAGTTTCTCACAAAAATATATGCACTAATTCCATGACATGAAAAACCGCCGAGGGAACTATGTACAAAATCACATTCTGTTTCCAAGCTACTCACGCTATCGACATGCGGGAACAAAATTACACATGCGCATGAAGGTTCAAGGTCGCTCCATTCAACCGCGTTTGATGCAAATCCATCTGGTTTCGCAAAAGCGAAATAAGGTCGGTTGCTCTTTTAATCGACCTTGTATCTTCTCTATTGTCAGTAGAAACACCCAAACTTCTGCGCCACCAAAGCATTTCTTTTTTTTTTTTTTTAAAGATTGGACAGGAATTGATCCGTTCATTCCAGTACTTCGATTTTGAAACCAGCTGATCCGTCGACAATATTCCGCCTTAAAAAAAAAAAAAAAAAAAAAAAGCAGCGTTTGCCACAAACTCCAGGACCGCCAAGTGTTTGGGATTAGCAAACTCAGTGCCTCGCTCTGCCACCTCCAAAACCGCTTCTCATTCTTCCATGAGGGTGCCAGGAACAAAGTTCTTCTTCCAATTCATTTTTGAAGAAGGGCATAGCTTGCCTTTTTACGGCGATCACAAACTTTTTAAGTGACGTGGAAATGATGAAGAGCAACGTCGGCCTCCGCCTTTCTGACCCTTTCAAAGAATTAATGAAAGTTTTTGAGTCCCTCCTGGGACATATTTCACAAACTTTACTATGGTGATTTAATTTGGGTTCCAGTTAGGGGTGTTTTAGTGCAGAAGATTGAAGCGGTGCAGGCAAAAGAACGACTACTCCTTCCAGAGCGATCCAAGCAAAGAAGTAACGCATTGCATGTAGCTTTATAGGCAGTCCTGACAAAGAAAGATTAGTCTTCTGGACCGATTTGAGCAGCGACCGACAGAATAATGAATATATGCTGGATTTCGCATTCAAAAAAAAGATTCTGTGATCAGAACTGCGCTGAAACATCGTCGTCCTTTACCTCAGACCTCTTGCAGCAGAGCAGTCGTCCTACTAATACGATATAAGATATAAGCAATGCACTGATAAATTATTTGTTGGTATTTAAGAACAAACAATTATTAATGCACTGTCATGACAGAGGTAATTTAAATGTAAATAGCCGTTGATAGTTTCTGGTTGCTAGACAGAAATCAGCTAATCAGCTAAGCTGACTTTCGAGAGATAGCACGTAGTAGTACATGTAGTTAGCTTTTGGTAATAAGCGCAGGACACTTTCTACTAGCTATGAAGAAGTAAAAAAAAGCGAAGTACTGGCAGGTTACTGTTTCTATTCAGGTGCAGAGCAGTCATGTGACACATTTGGAAATAACTGGGAAACTATCGGATATTATCAGATGCCGTTCCCAACAGACGTAGGACAAATTATTGTTTAAGATGTTCCGATAGGGAGCCGGTAACTGACACCAATGACGAACGAATTTGATCGTTACTTTTGGTTATCCCTGGCGGCGAATAGATATCACCATCACCACCTACTCCGCGTCATCAAGTAACGATAAATCCACGGACAAAACTCAAGTGACTCGTATCAACAGCATTGTTTGATACATATCAAGAAATTTGACACTCAGCGATTTAAGGTTAAGTGTATACCCTAATGAATGGGAGATATGTGGATCAATAGTTAGAGATACGTAAAACAACGGGAGTTTGTACCCTGACTATTAGGAAGAGCTTGCGAAAGGTGTAACTTGTTTTTGGGTGCTACAAAATATCGTACCCCACATGACGGAAGAACATTATATGCAGATGAAGTGTCGTTCCCTAGTGGCAGTGTAAGCAAAGGGAGTTCATACCCTGCCTGGAATAAAGGATACATGTAGCTATAAGGCTTCTTCCCTAAAGGTAGTGCACACAAACGGAGTTTATGCCAGTTTATGCCTACAGTTAAAGTTTCTTCCCTATAGGCAGTACAATCAAAGGAAGGCCAGACCCTGCCTGAGAGGAAGGCTACATGCCCTGCTAAAGGTCCTCCCCTATAGGCATTACAAACAAAGGAAGTTCATACCTCGTATGAAGTGAGGGGCACAGGGCCAGCCTATGTTTAGAAGCGAAGCCTGGATCGCCCATGATTAATTGGCCAGCAGTCTCTCTAATAACAGCTTCGTGGAATGGAATCGACCCGACAATGAGAATTTTTGGAATAACTTTGTGATGAAAATTGATCGGCAGGTATTCTAGGAAGGATAATTTGCCAAGTTGTGCTCAGTTTTCACGCTTAAAGGTTCGAGTTGCTCGAAACCACTTCAGGAACTTTGCATCGACGCTTAACTGAAGTTATATAAAAAATTGCACCCCCGGAAATACAACAGTACCGAGATTCTAACTCAAATTGCAAAAAATGGAGTAAACTAATTGTTTTACATGCAAATATCGAAACAAGAAATCAGTATGCAAAATTAGTTTGGGATAAAACATAACCCTATTAGATGTCGGCGAGTCGCCACAAATATATACCTTTAAAAGAGTAGGCTAGAAGTAACTTTAACTTAATCTGCAATACTGGATATAAATATTACAAACAAAGAAAATGCTGAATAAAACATTAGAAAACGCTGAATGACATAGCGGGGACATCAGCGAAATTGTATTTTTTCCTAAACAGGGACGACGTCAGGCCGGCTGCCATTCGAGATTACCTGAGTTTTGGTAACGATTCGGGTGAAGAATTGGTATGGGTATTTTCCGATTATTTAGAATTTGGGTAATCTGTAACTTGGCAACCGGTCTTGGTGTTTTAGTAATACCATGGCATTGACGAAAGTGTTTAAGGTATTGACATGAATGTGTTTCATCAATATTGCGGAAAATTAAGAGCTTACTTGCAGGTTTACTTTCGCTCAGTGATAACAAGCTTTTTCGTAGTTTATACATTTAAATTGGCCGCTTTTGCTGAGTATGCATCGATACGACACTAATACATAAGCGCTTAATCAACGAAATCCAATTCTTGTCAGATTTGTGAATACAATCGTTAGTTAGGGAGAAATATATATGCATATAATATGCGGTGCCTGCCCTCAAAAGCGAAGTTTTTGAAGTTAGCAATTACCTAATATAAATACTGATCAAATTTAGTTAAACTCGTGATTAAAAAGTGCGCTTACCGTAAATTCTGAGTAAACGTGAGATTGTACAATCTTTATTCTATCAAAAAAATATTAGATTAATTTAAACTTACATGAAATCTACATATACACAAGCGCATAAAAATACTAATATTTTCGTACGAATGGACTGAATGGCACAGGTGTTATACATATAAGAACCTGGGCAAAAATTTCTCCATAAAAGAGAATACACTTATCAGCAAATGCTACGCCCCAAATGTTGAGAAGGAAATGTCAGTTAGTGAATAATTAACGTTTAAAAAAATGCACAGTACATACAGTAGTGTAGGTACCCTCTAGCGGGTAGATGGGACATGAACACTAATAATAAAATGCCATTACTTCAGGCACTAAGTTGGTAACTTGTTCAGGATATGAGTCGCTATTTAGCCATTAATTTGTGCACTCAAAAGATGACACAATAGCATGCGCAATGTAACACAGAGCGACGTGTATTCAACTGTTTATTTGTTTGTTTATCTGTCCATTTTCTACCACGTTTTAAGAAAATAGGCGAATACTAGGCCAGGTTATAGGCTGTGGTTATCATGTCAAGCTCAGCTGAAAACTGATTGTCAGAAAAAAGATCACTTTGCAGATGATGGCAAACGTATCAATAGTAATCTTGTATTTCAATGTACTTCTTGTTTGGTCAACTGTGAAATCAATAAATGAATATATATACTGTATACCCTCTTTTAACACTATTATGCATTTGATGGGACGCTCTTTCGAGTCTTCTCACAGCCAAACTTTAGCTATACTGAGTTCATGCTTAATTAGTTCTAACTGGATACTTGAACAGTGATGCACAAAGTAAGATATTCGGCAGCGCACCGCTGGGGAGCAAGAACACAAGGATTTCTTGGCAGGGAATGCATTTTCCCATAATTTTACTTCTTCTTTTGACGAACCCAGTCGGAAATAATGATTGTGATAATGGTAGAATATAGTGGTGTATGAGAGATTACGGTTATTATGGATGATGAAACAATATGGTAGATATGTCGACCATAACATAACGCTGATTTTAGTATATTTAGGTCGATATTGGTGGAGGTAGTATTGGTTGTTTAAGGTTTGTCAGGAAACGAAGGTTGGTGGTAGTACATGGATGTATGAAGACTATATATGGTAGATGGTAGTAGGCTACATGAATGTTTGAAGACTATATATGGTAGAACATATACGAGAGCACAACCAGGTAGGTTATCAACGGATTTCCGTACGTACGATCATGAGTGAAATTCTTCCCATTGTTTGGGGAAGAATATGCATGGGTTGCCATGGGTTATAATATGGCTAGAATTCCCAAAATAATCGACCAAAATAATATTGTATGACTATAGGTTTGAATGCGAAAAATCTAAAAATTCATATTATAGTACAAAAATTGCGCACATTTTCTGTTTTTTCTTTCCTGCCGATGAATTGCAAAAAAATGCAGGGTGTGTATGGAGGCTAACTGCCTTGACGTTATTTTTATCTACTGAGCTACTGTTTCTGAATTTTACTAACGCTGTACCACTTTTGCATAGTTACCCATTATTTGTATTTATTCGTTGTAGTTATCGTTTGTACAACAGTATTACAATGTTTGATCAAATATTACTATCTATTTTTATGTTTATTCAGTTACATCTGTGACGTTTCATAAACAAATTATTCCCATTAGCTTTCGGTAAAACAATGTCAACTTTCATGATGAATTTGGCCTTACGTACCCTGACAACGGGTACGGGCAAAATTCATCCATCAGTTAGTGACTTCCTCTAAACTGTGTCGTATAGCTGCATACCAGCTTAGAGTTGAAGAAGTTGTATATAAACGTGTGTTAACTGCACAGACTGGTTCAAGCTCCTGCTCTATAGCATCGTCCTGAAGTTTTGAGCCTTTCACCATTCTGAGCTGTATGCCTAACTAGCACGTATAAATTACCCTTCTTTGTAAAGGCAATTAATCAGCAAACAAAGCAGGCATCCAGGGCATAATATGTCAACAGTTGAAAAGTTGATCTTGGTAGAATATAGTTGTATCATTCGTTGAACATAATCGATTTTGGTTGTGAATGATGTTTCTTACGGTTCACTATGGTAGATCATGACTGTGCAGCTAAAACTTTTATGGTTGTAATTGGGTATGTATGGTCGGGAATTATGGTTGGCAATATGGTCGAAGGTTGTGACATATGTATATGTCTTCCATAATGCACCCCATTAATTGTTGAATATGGAGGATATATCGATAATAAACAACAAAGATCTCAAACATAATCATAGTTGTTCTACTATAATCGCAACCATTATTTCCGACTGGAAACAGCTTATCGCTCGTACAAAAAACTATGAATCGTACAGCATCGAGTATCATGGATACCGAGCTTAACTTTTTATTAGCAGTGATCCTTAACAGTGGACTAAAAAATACTTTCCTTTTAGTGCATGAGTCACTAGAGCACTCTGAGAGCGCATACCTCCTCCAAGCAATTCAAAGGTAAAGAAAATTCAAATTGGTGCAAAGCAATGATCCGTTCATTATGTTTTGTGTTATGCTGCTAACGAACATTCTAACAAACGTTAGTCACACTCATAAACAGACCAACCGATCATCACCAAAATTTAATAATTTATGTCTTTTAACAATACCAACAACTCGTATAAATTTCACAAAGAACCCTATCTAACTTTTTGAGTTATTGTGCTAACAAGCATAAAGTTAAAAACAGCGACATAACTAACGAAGAACTTACTCTTCGTAATATGCCTAAAAACTGGCATAAATTTCATTAGAATCCGTTACTTTTCGAGTTAACCTAGGGCATTAGGGAAAATGAGGCAGACAAATAAACAAACAAACGGATGAATGGATCTTCACCAAAGCTTAATCATCTGTTCCTCCTTGCATACTCAATAAGCACTGTAAATTTCTACCGACGCCTATTTTGAACTTAGAGGTATTAGTACCATACATAGTACCCTACATAATTAATTACGCATAGCAGATCGCAGTGCTGATACAAGGTTTTGTGTCATATCATGACTAGTAGATTTACCTCAGCATTTTAAGCTCATGGCTACTCTTCCATATGAATTGCAGACATAATAGAGATAAAATTCGAGAATAACACACAACTGGCTCGTCAGTATATAATAGTTTAAGCACATTTACAACATCAATTAATGCAAAAGTAGCTCTGATTGCTGGAGTTCCGCTCTCGTCTGTGTGTTGCCAGATTTGAGTGGGAGAGGTGCAGCGCTCAGTCAAACTAGGATATCGCTTCACGGTACTCTCGTCCTCGCGGAATGTTCTTTATGGAATTTCGACATAGTCCCAAAAGCCATTCATAAATCAGTCTAGTCTCGCCTGAATAGCAAGATGAATAATTTGTCTGGTGATCGGTACCTTAGAGTAAAATTCACAACACAGGCATACTTCGCTGGTATACAGGTAAAAAAAATACAACCCCGGTTATGCGGAATCGCTTTGCCCTTGGTACTGGTAGGGTTAGTCAATGACCGGCGGCCAGCAGATGATGTCATTGTTGTTCAGTATATATAAATTGGTATCTTAGTCCAGTGCTATCAAATTTTGGGGAAGTGCTCGCGCATTCATATTTCATTGCTCAGCGGTTTTACGGTACTTAGTTTTCCACCGGAAACTGACTTAGTCGTTGGCAAAGACGGCCCAAGCGCAAAACACTTTGCCAAGATTACAAGATGAAGAAAAACCTCTTAGATAATGAATAATTGTGGCTCAGTACCTAATATATTTGCAAATTAATCAGCAAATATCTAACTATGCATTTTGCATTGAATTTTGATGTTCACCTGCTTCGCGTCCTACTCCTGGTTAATACAAAATAAAAGTTTTAAAACATTTTCTTCTATCCTTTAAGTAAGCAGTTAATTGCTTATGAAAATAGTGTAATACATAGAGAAACGATAAGCTCATTATTTAGATACAATTTACCGAGTTATTGCATATGTTAAATTATGTATTTTTCAATAATCCATTGGGCAAGGCATTAGCCCGATGTGTACGTGACAAATTGTGAATATAAATCCAAGCATCTGTTCGGCATTGAGTCGTTCCATTCTTTTAAGGGCTTTTTTATGTGCAATTAATGGATGGTCTGGCCAAATGAGCGCGAAATATCAACTATTCGTCACTCTTTTCATTTGCAATCATTCGATCGGCTAGGTTTCATATTACCTTTCCTTCTCCCTGAATCACATAAGGCAAAATGAACGTGACTCACGTCATTAATATTTTGTGCAGCACCATAAAGTGCAATAAATTATGGCTGGACTGGGAGAATGGTAGCAAGGTGCGTGCCCCGGTCACAATTTTGCGTGAAAGGAAGCGTTTAGGGGCCGCGCTTAAACGCTCCTGACGTGCATTGTGCCAGAGTTACGAGGGCAGAGTTACATCAAGAACCTCATTATATGATAAGCGTTTGCTAATTCTGGTACAGGAGGGCTCAAGTCACCAAATGGTTTGCTTTAATTCCTAAGAGTAGACGAAAGCAGGATACAGCAAATGCGAATATCGAAGACTGTATAATGCTAAAAAAACGTGATCCACTGAGCAACAGGTTGCTTTACTTAATAAAAGAGAAAGAAAGAGAAGCAGAAACAATATTGTAAGTTGCCAATCGTGCTGCTGTCCTACGAATAAGAAACTCGGAATAATAGAATTTAAAGTGGAAGGGCGTATATATCTAAAGGTACGTGAAGCATTGATCAACTTGTTATTAAACTAGAAAGGAAGAAAAATGGAAGTTGCCAAATATGCTACAGTTTTAGGAGCATGACGAGCAGCGCGGGAAGTAACACAGTCGGAACATCGAACACCTGATGTAAAATTGCACGACTAATTGAGACACACGTCGTCCTGCGCTCGCCTTTATTCCTACGAGTGTACGAGAGCAAAGCACATAATGGAAATATGCAATGTCAGCATTATAGTGCATACTTTACATTAGCAAGTCCTACCGTTTTCAGCATTTTCCTAGGAGTACTCATGACCAGGGCAGAAATTAGGAACCTATCGGACACTTATAATATACTTGCTCGCCTCACTGACCAACAAGTTGCCTTGCTGATAGCATTTTTACACGAGTCCACAAGACCAAGGTAGAAAATGAGAACATATCGAACACAAATGACAAAAATATACGACTCATTGACCAAGCAGTTGTAGTACACTATACATACTTTGGTAAAGTCTTAGAAACAGGAAGCATCAGCAATGGTATTGACATCAAACACGATGGTGTAAACGCATGATGACTAGTGCTATAAGTTGCCATGTAAGTGTTACAGGCTTAACAGAAGAAAGAGAATGAATCACCCTGAAGTATAAGCAACAGAATATCTAATTCCTTTCTCTTTGAGCACCTTGTGCTTCAAGCATCAAGCCTGCAAGTGCGCAGTAGTATTGTAAGCCTGAGCTCAGGAAAGAAGCTGTGTAGCCGCGTATATTAATCATTTGCCTAAATCAATAAGGAACGTTGAGCCAGATATTTTATGCTTTGCCTGGTACAGAAGCTGTAAAGGAACATTCGCCAGAGTAAATATGAATCACTTATGCAAAACATTTCGTGCTGCAGCTAGGAACGAATTTGGTATACAGTAGGCAAATCTTAGGAGTAAACATCACTCACTTATGGAAATCACTTAAAGTTGGATCAAACAGCAGAACTATTGATTGCAGCTCACATTAAACAGATGAATGTATGGCTTGGGTGGATTTTTTTTACACTACAGCAATCACCGCCGATTCAGTTGAAGCATGACGGCAATCAATGGATATGACTTAGTTGTTAACCGGTGAAATAGGAATATTTGAAAGAAAAAGGAAATAATGGCATCAAATAAACAATTGGTAGAATAGAATAAACAACGTTTTTTATATAAGACAGGGTCATCGTATATGGGAACAACACATCGCTAAAAAAGAGGAATAACAGAAAAAAAGACGATAATTAAGTGAGCGTATTAAAATGACATTAACAAAATTAATATTTCAAACCATGCACTGTTCAAATCTACGTAGAAACCGCTATCAACTTATATGATATTTTCTGAAAAACTCAGGTAAGGCATCGTCATCTTCTGCTGCTTGATGAGGGTAATAGCTACCAAAGGAGACTTTCTCATCTGCTTCGCATCGATCGCTTTAGAATTTCAAACCAAATCGATTTGATATATCCGATTCTCTTCACTCTTTCGGTATTCATGAAGTTAATTATTCGCAATTGTGCATCTTGCAACACTCAAAATACACTATAACAACGATCGATGCGACGTATTTTAAGAAGGCTTTTGTTTGAGACGTATGTAAAGTGTTCATGGACATTAATTATTACTGAAAGTAATTATCTTTTAAATCTTGTAGTATTCTACATTTAAAATGCATCACCGCTTTGTGACAGCTTATAGAAGTGAATTACTAGCATAAAATATATTATTTACGACAATGTAATGCTCAACACTAAGCATTTATTGCCGATCGAGTTCATATTGACAGGAAATTTCTGTTTTTGAGTAATAGGAGAAGTTAATTATTAAAAAAAATAATTCATTGTTATTAAACCACATTCTATGTATATAATAGTTAATCTTATCGTAGGTGCATTTAACACCGAAACGAATCTCTGGCTTGGCGCAACAGGCGAAGTTAATAATAATATGAAAATAGTTCACTGGTTTAAATCCACGTTCTGTTGAACACTAAGATTCTATCGTGGATCGATGCGGCAACTTTCGGAAACGTCACGTTTTGTGCACTCTTCCACGGTTCGCGGAAGTGCAGCCAACGCATGTGTGGTCATTACTGGTTTTACGAACACGGAAATGAATCACGCTATGAATTATAACGCGATCTGATACAGAGCCTCAAGTTTATGATCCTCATTTACAGCGCCCTAATGATTTTGCCGAATGAAAGTGCGATCACAATGAAACAAATTAGACCTCGGCGACAGTCACTGACAGGATTTATTCGTAAATAATAGACTGCAGATAATGAGCGATAATTCAACAGGTCTAAACTTCAAACAGGGAAGTCTCTTACTTAGTAAAGTCCTATAACTATTCGACAACAACAGACGCCTAATAAATGTTTTTTATAGTGAAGTAGCTGCAGGTCTGTAGCTCCTTCATGATAAGAACGAACTTCTTTATAGAAATGCATAGAGGTGCTTTAAAAAATAATAATGATACCCTCATTGATGTATCAAATAACAATGAAAATTTAATATTCGCAGTGAATGCGGTAGTTATTGGAAAAATTACTTGAATTTACAGGTTTTAGTTGAAAGAGCCGAGAACATTAGTTTTGCCTTCAAAATTTAAGGTCTGTTTGAGGTTAGAAAAACTTTAAATTTATATCCTGTATAAGAGCTTTACAAAATTTTAGCTTAAATATCGAATAGAATAACAGAATAACAGAAAACCATAACATTCTGATCTTTAACACTGTCTTTCATAGTGTGGTCTATGTACATTTCAAGTACTACTCTGCCTACAAGAAGGCAGCCTTATTCACAAGAGAAAGGGTTCGTAAACGGTCTGAAACACCGCAATATTATCATAGGGCAGTAACAGGTAGGCGAAGACGTACATGCAGAGTGTCTTCGGAAAAAAAAAATTCATGCACAGAAACACTTTCCCTTCCTAGACCATTTTCTGCGTTTCATGTGCAAGAAATCGCTGGACAAAGAAACTCCTTCAGTTCATGAAGCGCTTTCTTTGCATTGTGGCAAAAATAAATCATTAGGCAGAGAAACACTTTCATTTTTATCTTTTTCTGAGTAGCTTAGGCAATATATCGTTAGCCAGAAAGACACTTCTATTTCGTATTTTATTCTGAGTTTTGTGGGCAAGAGCAACATATTCCTATCCCAATTTTTCTGATTATTATTATTATTAAAACTTCACGCTTGAGCTCCCACGGACAGGTAATACAACTCAGATGAAGCACCTTGCAACACCGGGAAGCCCAAAACGCTTGTAAAGGAAATCCAGCAAAAAAATATCAACAGCTGACTTATATGCCTGCAGGCCAATACGACCGAAAGCCGATGCCGGCAACAAATTTCAAACCTTAACCGACCAGGGCATATGGAGCACCGACCGAACTGATTAGTTCGACACCCACCATCCTCCAGCGTGAATGAGTGCGCGCCGCGCGCATCACGTGTCTCTCTCCTAAAGACCTTGAGGGCTGGGAGAGAAGAATACAACCAATGCCTCTCATTGTTGTACACCTTATAAAACATACAGAGCTTGGCTACCCTTCTCCAGTGGGACAAGTTCACCACATAATTATCAGCACACAGCCTGCTGGCTGAGCTAACAAGTCGGTCCAACAGACGCAAGTGAGTGTCAGTAGCTGAAGCCCAAACCGGTGAGCAATACTCCAGCACAGGCAGCAAAAAAGCTTAAAAACATCTGCGGGCAACCTCACTCTCACCAAACACAGAATTCACCTTACGCAGGGGCCCAGTCTTTGTGGAGCACGTGACACCAACCTCCTAATATGCGGCTCAAATGTAAGCTTCTCATCAAAGACAACACCAAGAATCTCCAAGGAACTAGACTCCTGAAGCAAAGCGTCATCAATCTCCAGTTGGGGATGCTGCGGTACAAGTGTCCGAGACCGATTGATAATCATCGACTTGGTCTTACTGGCATTCAGCTTTATACTCGAGGTCGAGCAGCAAGCACTAATGCGTGATAAATCCCTATTCAGAGACTGGCCGACAGCATTACGCATGCGAGGAGTAGGTATAACTGTTATCAAAGTGGAATCGTCGGCATAGTTGATCATCGTGTTTTCCAGCGAAGAGAACATGTCACTAGTATACAGAACGAACAACAGCAGGCCAAGCACACTACCCTGAAAGACGCCAGACACCACCGCGACTGAGGCACTTAAAACACCGTCCATAGACACACTCTGCGTTCGCTCAGAAATAGAATCGCGAGTGATTGACAGAACCCTGCCGCCCTCACCAAAGGTAGGAACAACACTTCTGTTTCGTATCCTTTTCAAGTATTGTGGGCAGGAGCAGCGTACGCTTTCTTTTTGTATCTTTTCTTTGCATTGAGGGTTAGATATTGTTAGGCAGAGCAACATTTTCTCTTCGTATCTTCCTGAGCGCCGTGGGCAGGACACTGCTAGGCTGAGAAACCCTTCCATCCATTTCGTAGAGCTTTTCTGCGTGTCGCTGGCAAGAAATCGTTAGGTAGAGAAATAAAGCACCATACACGCTTAATAACGTTGCGAAATTAGAGGTAGGCTGCACATTGGTCTAATAACCGCGAAGACTGCACAGTTACAGCTTGAAGGAGCGTGCCGCACCGCCCTTACTGTATCTGGATAAGTCCTTCGTGCTCCAATGAGCGATAAGTAATAACGTGTGAAATGCTAGTATTAAAGGAGAGGTTTTTTTTTAGGAATGAGAGCTGCTGAGAATAATTCTGGCAGTACAGCAAATAAAAAACTATGCAAATTTGTATGTTCATCTTTGAGTGAAATTCTTTCATATGTAGCTATGCACAAATTTTCAACATGAACAAGTTTCAATTGAAAACAATTTCAAATACCACAGAACGCTGCAGTACGGTAATGAAAGCGCACAGTAAAGACTCATGACGATGGTATAATACAGAAAATAGATGAAGAGCCGTTAAAATATATGTAGGCTTGTACTGAAATAAATAGGCTACGCATACAATCAAACACGCTACTTAGAGAATTAGTCTCCTGTGAGTGCTTTTAAACCCTATCTTACCTGGTGGTGCTGTTTCACTGCATATATAAGGGTATTTGGATCTATTGTATAACTATGAGAGCAACAGCCTTTATGGCACGGCAGCGAAGTCTCAGTGAAATAAGAAACAGACTTGAAATATTGAATCGGAAAAATACTGATGGGTCCTAATGTAACCTAAAAACAGCAAATGATATGCAGATTGTTTTATTATTGATGAGTCGCCATCCGAGCAAGTAAAAACACATAAATAATGCAAATAAGTTATTTTTTGAATCAAGATCACAATTCTATCTAACTATAGAAAAGAATACAAATTCTTTTTGACAGAAGCGAATATTCTTCCCCTTTGGAAAACATTATGAAGTCGACAAAATAACAAAAAAAAAATATTTGGCGCATCTATCACGATACCAAAAGCCTTGCAACGCCCCATTATCACTACAATGTATAGATACTCGATAGAAAAAACAACTCGGTTGCCTCTGAAAACTAATACATGCGCCGCAATTTCAAAATGTATTTCATAATATTTGTCGTACCTTGTAGCCTCATGCGAAATACATAACGATCACTAAGGCATTTTTGATGACATATGGATTTCAGGCTTTTGCAATACCGAGGTTGCATTCAATAAACACCTTATCGTGTCCTATCAACACTATACACGAAGCAGATTCTCTCATCGGAAAGGCAGTACAGACAATCTTAATATTAAACTAAGCATCTAGATGTCTATGTACAATTCACACGCTGATTCAAGGGAGTATATCTAATTGATCCAGAAATACTCACAGTCGTCTTCACAGTCCTAAGAAGCAGAAAATGACCTACATTATCCTATAACATTGGTCACGATACCGGGCAAAAGAGCACAGTACAATAAGTATCTAACTGCTTCTCAATTCGTTGAGCCGGCTGCACACTCTAAAAACGACATTCAAGACCTTGCAGTATGCTGTATAAAAATGCACAGTGCCCATTTTGAATAGAAAAGAACATCTAGCTCCTTTTGAATTCCTCATGTAGGCTTCAGAGTACCATAATAACAGCAGCCACATTTCAGTGTCCTCTCTAATAGAAACAGCGTAAATTCTGAAAAGAAAATCTACCTGCATTTGAATGCTGCAGACGGGCCTGACAGTGCGAAAATGAAACCACCCACCTCTCAGTATCCTATTAATAGTCGACAGTACAGACTCTAGACAGAAGAGGACATCTAATAAAGCTAAACTAAAGTGATGAGACTTGGCGATGAGGGATGGTCGGCAGCAATGCACGCATGGACCGAGGGGGCGTCATGCACAGCCCCGGCCGGAGCGGAAGCCAATTAGGCGAGTGGCGCCCGTAAGTGTACGCACTAAAGTCCTTAGGAAGTTGGCAAGATAGAATAACATGCGATGGTGAAGGCAGAAGTGTGCAGGAGGGAGGTATCGAACAGACCCAGCGGGGAACAAATTAAGTACTTAGATCACAATGGATTCCGCGGGCGATGAAGGTTGCAGTGTTACAGAAGGAGATATCGAACGTAGTGGATGCAGCCAAGAGTAAGTACTTACGCAGATTGCATTGGATTCCGCAACGAAGACAGACGTGTGTTAAGGTGATGGCGAACTGAATGGATGCACATGGTATATTATGTACGTAGATCATAGAGAACTGAGCAAACGCTGTTATTGTTACAGAAGTGTGTAGGCGGTATCTACTAGGGTGAATGCAATACCAAGCGGAGTTCAAAAAGATATGAAGCAGTGAGCAACAAAGATAGAAGTGTGCAGCAAGGCATCGAATACAGTGGATGCAAAGACGCAATTAGTCAACAACTTCAAATGAGAATGGATTACGTTCTGAAGACAAAGTGACAGTGGGTAACAGCTATCGAACAAATTAAATTCAATGAAACAAATTAAATTTAAAATCAAATTAAATTACGATGGACGAAGCTATGAAAACAGAAATTTGTGGGAAATTCGGAGAGACTGTCGTCCAACTATAACAATTACTGTATTTAAAGGCAGTTAATTACTCTCGGTAAAAAAAAGACACTAACCAATTAAGAACATGAAGTACAATTAATTGTTGCGAAAATTGCAAGCGTAAAGATACGTTGATTGTATGTAGTTGATAAAGCTGAGGTGCAGGCCGAAGTTATAAAAATATTCGTTCTGGATGGACTACAAATTATCGTCACAAAGATCACCATTTCACACAAATAGATCGCAGTTGAGATCACTGGAGTAAAAGCAGCAGTAGGTAAAACAGTATCAAACAGCATAATTCAACAGCTTGGTAGGTTTAGTAGATGTATATTGGGAGAGGATGTCGTATGGAGTGAAAAGAAGTGTATATAGGGAATGAGATATGTACATTTGAAGCATTATGAACAAGAAATAGTTTTTGGTATGTCAAAATGCAGTTTGATGGAGACTGTACCAAGACATAATATATACAGACTAGGCTATGTCCATCTCCACATTTATAATTATGTGTTATGAAAACAATGGAATAGTTCCCGTACAGGAGCAAATATTATACGGTTTCAAAACAAAGCATGCCCGCTAAAAATATGCCAAAATTGCGCACGTGTGGATGTGCTGTGCCATCAATGAAACATCTGCAAAAGCCTTGCGCCCTAATAAAGTTCCTGGCCACCCTAGAAGCTAAAATCGTAAATCAATTATTGGAGCTGCCAGTAATTCTGTTTGGGCGCTGTTTTTTATTCCTATTTTATTTCACTGAATGTATTCCTTCGGAAAATCCAAATTGCTTCCGTATATATATGTACGTTACACGCTAAGAAGTTTTAGTGAGAACGAATTTCACAAATTTTTATTATAACTAAAGACGTATTCCAAAGCGCAGACTTCCGGCAAGGAGGCATTACTTACTAAGTTTTTAAAAGGGTCGAGAGTCGATTATTCATTCACATTGCTCATTTTATCTATATTTCATGATATTCCTAACAGTTCCTGTAAATTTCGTGAAGATCCGATCACAACTTTTCGAGTTATGTTGCTACCGACACACTAACGCAGACAAAAACATAACCTTTGGGTACAGCTTGTTATCGCATTGCCAACTCTGAGATTTTTTTTTATACTCTCTATTAGAGCGGATTTGTCAATGAATACATGGACACTGAAAACTGGCGCTTTCGCAAAGACAAATATGACTACCGTAAACCATAGAATTACGCTACATTATGTAAAAAGTCTCTAATTGAGGCCAATTTGCTCTCGTGTATTTAAAATGCGAGTAGAAAACAAAGGCGCTTAAGCGAAAGAAAATTTTCGCGGACGTTTTACCATATGGAGCAATTATTTTCCCTCGTATCGACCCCTCGAACTAGAAAGAACCTGGACCACGAGGAATCCTCAGAGTTCGCTCTGGTGGAAACCACTCCCGGTAATGAATTTATTCTGCGACCAGACCCTCATCCTGCAGGGGTATATAGAATTAGTGTTGTTCCTCACCTCGGCCCAACAGTGGCCACTTCTGTTGGCCACCATGTTTATATTTCCACCCTCTTACACGGCCTGTAAATGAAGGCGTTTGCTCTTGGTAGAATGATTTTCGATTGTCAACAGAGATGGATATTATTATTGAGGCTCGTGAAGAATTGAGTGAGGGTACTGAATACACGAAGAGAATTATAAGCTTCAAAATTACACAGTTAAAGAAAGACTGACAGACTGTCAGGAATGTACGAAGAAACTATTGGGCTTCAAAATCATGCAATAACAGAAAAAAAGAGCATTGGGCTGCCACGTAGGAAGAGAATCTTGGGCATCATTATCACGCAAGCTGAGAAAGAAAGGCTACGGGATTTGCCAGCACGAAGAAAATTTCGGCCATCACAACCGCGTAATTTGAAAATCCTTTTCATTACTCGAACAAGGAAAGTTTGGCTTCAGCAGTACGTAATGAACTGAGCTCTTCTGGCGGCACCAATAATGATCGAAGAAATTCGGAAACTCACTAAAACTTTGCTCATTGGCGCAGCACAAATAATAGATTGGGTTGGAAAACTTGGTTCATTGAAGATGAAAAAACGAGGGATAACTGCTAAACAGTCGCTAACTGACTCTTTGGGAGGAAATTTGGACGTTTTCCGCTCATTTCTATTAGCGGATCGTCATCTTAACCGCCGATCATCATTTTCTGAAGGTCAGTTTGCGCAGAGAGGCAATTCTGCGAATTATGTTGCAATTTTGGCACTTCCTGATTCGTTCCACAATTTTGTTTTCGTAAATCTAAACTTGCTTGCTGCTAGAAATACCAGGTAGAGATAGGTATGGTATTAGGTATTATAAGAAGATTTAAGCCTCCCTAAATAAGAACTAAGCTTTTCGAAGCGAGGAAAAGGAATGGACATGAAGTATGTCGATAGAAAAACGGGGAACCCATACACGAAGGTGTTCCCACACAGGATCGACGCGCATGTGAACAGCCAGTCGGGAAAGAAGAGGAAGCACAGACAACAGTAAGATCAGTAGGAATATGAAAGTGAAAGGAAGCAAAGTGGGCACGAAAGACAGACGTCCCGAATGTCTAAATAATGGCTAAGGTAACCTACACAAACCTCCTGGGGTGCTACTCCCTATAACATAGGATGGGTGAACCTAACTAATCTAGCCCTATGGCCCATCCTATGCCCCAGGAGGGGGACCAGGTACAGATAAAAATTGATCATTGTAATGGTGCTTTCCGCAGTTCGAGATGTGAAGGTGGGAGGTACAGTAAATTTTGTTCTATGTTTTGCTTGTAAGCTGTAGTTCTTATTAGAACGTGTAATTTACTAACGTTACTAAAACTATATATGCGCCTGGGCGTCAAGGGTCGGGTAATAAAAACTAAATGGAGCATTAAGCAACCGAAGGTCGGCCGAAACGCTGCTAGGAAGAACTTGGACGCAGCTAGCAAGACTTTCGTAGCGATGAAAATAAACCTTTATTTTGGGTTCTATGCAATTGCGCATATATACCTACTTTCAGTAATAGCCAATGTGTATCTATTTTATTCAGTTTCACCTGCGAAACAATATTCCTCACTTTTTTTTTCTTTTGACGTAGCTCATTCCTCTATCACCTGCGTTCGTCAATAAGTTTTTCCTGGAAACAATTCCCATGTAATTATGAACTCAGTGAACCTTTTTCCCGAAATAAAGAATACATGAAAGTGGAAATATTTATATTCGGCGCTAACTTGGTAATTTACATGTGCTGAAGTTAGTGCACCGTAGCACAGAATTTTTGAATGGAAAATACCCAAGTGAATTTTTAATAAAGATAAAAAAAAACAGGTTTGAAATGTAACATGGAAACTATGTGAATTCAGTAGACAGCTGCTAGTATTGACCTCTTAGCTCACGCACTGTGATGAAAAAGATTGCATAGATGAAGTCTTGTGTTTGCAAAGGACAATGTCTCTAGAATGAACGCATGGGTACGAATACAGCCATGAGAAACAAAAATTTCTTGAGTTATTTCATAAACCAAAATGCTTGATCATGGGGAAAAATTTTTATCTAGATCGGTGAAGTCAACAGAAAACTTTTGAAACCCTGTTTCGAAATTGGAGACCTTGTCAATCCGCCAGTATTATATAGTGACTACGGGGTATGCGTCACTGGGCCTCTCACTACAATAATGGTCCGTATGAAAGATCTGCTGGAATCTTGAATTCGATAATAATGTAAGAAAAATCAATTTTAAATCTGCTGTATAATAAAACACACTTGTTGGTTGATGGGTTGGTTGCTTGCTTGCTCTCTGGTGGGCCCTTCTCTCTGTCACGCTCTTAAGGATTTAGGCAGGAGAAACTTCAGCTATTCGATAACAAGGTGAGATACCAAGAAGTTTCAGCCCTGAATTACAATGACAGAAAATAGCTTCTGGAAAACATATTAGAACGCCGATGTGCTACATTTTCTGAAATCCGCTTCGTTTTGAAAAGAAGCTAGGAACTATTTTGATATGATTCATTTATTGAGCGTGGTAGATGAAAGGTTGTATCGTTGACCGAGTTTTCGATCCTGTCGTGCATAAGCCATTTCGCACATTTTTTTTAGGAAAATTAATTACTCTGTAACCATTGAAACTTAAGCTGAGTAGAGGCTAAAACATTTTCAATTCATATTGAGCTAAATTTCGATCCTGGTGGTTCAACTACTGTCTTTTAGGATACAGTAAGCACTGAGCTTGCCGGTGAATTCTATCGACTGAACCATATTTTATTGACACTACTGGATTTTCAAGCATTTCTAAACTGACATTCGGACCTTAACCTGCAGGAGGGAAATTTTACTCTCACACACTCAATATGATACAACATTCGTCACTTTAAAGGAAGGTGAAGCCTACAGGTATGAAGCCTAATTTTTGCAACAAAACCCGTAAAGAAGTAAAGTCAACTTTGAGTGCACCTTCTACTGGCAATCCAGACGCGCTGGTTCGCTCGGCAGACATAGGCCAACTGGCCCCAGAGGAGTAAGTGCAGCTGCAGGCAGCCGACGACGGGTCGCTAAGAACGATGGGGAAATTAGCGGAAGGTTCAACGACCCGCCACCCCCTACTCGTAGGTAGGGTATGAACCGCCATGCCCCCATGATAGCTAAGCACAGAAAACAAATCTATTGATCTAGCGCCGAACGCATTGACAAAAACCGCTTACCTGGCCTGGAGATCGTTCCCGGGACCCTCAGCACAACTGTGCAGTAAGCAAGGACCGCTACTACCGTGGTGCTAGCGCAGCAAGAACAATAAAAAGCATCATTACGCAATTATCGCCGCCATTTCTGACGGCTGGGTACTCTAGGCTATGAGAAACACGGACAAGACTTACTAATAGTATTGGATAAATTCACGTATTTAAATCTGCTCGGAATTAGGATACGACTTGTTAAGGAAAAATGCAGGGCTTAAATTCTATACGCATCTAAGACAAGACGTATTAGTAAGTGTAAATATTAAAGTCCACAAACAACCGAATGAAAGTTTAATGGTATAGTTTTCGAAAAGCGCACGCACTAGTAAATCACTAAAGTACTTCAAATAGTGACAATTTCTGTAACTGTGGCATCATGATGTTCGGAAAATTCATGAAATGAATAATATGTAGACAAGAGTTAAAGAGTTGTTAAAAAAGCGAACTATTCAATATTTATTGCAGTTTATGTTCACGAAGACGAGAAACCGACGGTATTCTGATCTACCACAGTATTTGCTTTGGTAACTGTTATTGGCGAGTTCACTTTTGACAATAGTTCGGGAGAGAATTTTGGTTCTATCAGACATAGGGCGTACCAGAATTTATTTTATTATGACAGGAGCTATATATAAAACAAGCTGACTTTGGGATTATTTTCGTGCTGACGTAAAGATGATGTCATAATCTACCACAGAAGTAATGCTGAAAAATTCATACCATCAAATTCGGATGGAATTATAGAAAAAACTGTCCCTTCCGTGAAATAGAAATTCTAGTGTCTCTATTGTGTATCATATTCAATTCAAGCTACACTCCGCGAGCCCCGACCTCTGCCAAGCAACACAATGGTAAAGGACAGACAAACATTCAAACGGCCTGGCGGACAATCACCTTAATTGAATTATCAGTACCTTGTAACATCCCTATAGCAGTTCCTTTTAATATCATAGAGATCCACCAGATAACTTTTTTATTTATATGTTACAAAAAAGATCAGACAGACACACAAATATTGGGAATACTAATAACGTTGTTATTACTCCCAAGACAGACAAACAAAGGAACAGACCGACCCGTCGTCGCCAAAATCTCTTTCATATGTTTCTCCAGACAATCTTAGCAGTTCATCTAAATCTCATCAGGTTCCATGGACTATTTTTTTAACTCTTGCGCTAACAGACAGATCGATAGATTTACTGACATACAAACCCGACAAAAAAATTAACCTCCTGAGCGGAAGTAATAAATACTGACCAACAAGCACACTGACATGAACTGAGGCAAGACCTATATAACCTAGAACCAAATCTACAGCAGAGCAATATGGCAAGACTTACTGGTACTAGTATATTAGGATACCTTAAATCCTGCATAAATGGTTCAGACAATCGAAGAGTGATGATTTTAAATTCAAATGCAGGAATGAATGATCGTCGCGTGAAATTTACTGAATTTTGTGTTCTTCTGAATTCCCTTTGCATAAATTTTATGGACAGCCCTTAACTTGATCATAAAGGGGCGGGGTAGGGATCAATGCCGCCGAGCCTGTACAAATGTAATTACACTTAGTAATTATAAGGCAATTAATTTAACCATATACCGCCCAGCGTCGTTCATAAAGGACGGTTCAAACAAGGCTCTTCCTATGAAACACAAAGTTATACAAAATGGCTCACAGAAACAAGGACCATGACTTTATTTGATTTCTAATGTCTCGTTAAGGAATAGCTCTATAGTTATTTCTCGTATATTATTGTAGGTCGCATTGATGTAGTAAAGTTCGGATATTGTCTATTTTCAGCTCTTCATGGTATGATAACTCTGATGATAATACATACATTAGGGCTGCATAAGATCAAAAGTTGCCTATGTATTACCGACTTGACATTACGCGCAAGAGTTCGTGTTTTCGTTTCTGATAACTTTGAAATACGCGAATGAATGATCACCAAGTGGCTATAACTCAAGTTCGTATTTTACGTGATGTCAAACTTTATCTACTCTATAACTGCGGTAAATAAGCGTAAACAGTAAGGCGTAACTAAGCGCATTAGCTTGAGAGGTAAATTTGGTTTCGAGTGGTGATCTGCGAGCCATAAATAAAAAAAAAGTTATCTTGGAAAATATAATTGTATCCGAGGTGAAGTTCACCGTGCCAGTAATGTTGATAAATCACAACATAGCTATTGAGCCACTGTGTAGGGAAATTATTATACTGGAGACAAAAGTTGCCTTGCTAGTAATAGAAAATAATTTACAACGTCGTTATTCACTTGACGAATAGGTTATATATTGTAACATAGACCACACCAAACATTGACTGGACACTGGCCCCTAAGGCAGATTTTGATCCCGCAATTAGGCCTGACTGCACAGTACCGCACACGCATTTTTATATTTTCTCCGATTACTTTTCGTACTCTGCTTATGCTATTTGACTTAATTCTTTTAGATTCAGTAATGACTGCCAAACCTGTACACACTGCTAAAATTACTTCTATAAACAACAAATTCACAAAAGAATTAAGGCTTGAAGTGTAATTATATAGAGCAACTGTTTATGACTTCCTTTCATATTTGCAGTAAACTTATTTCGCAATAGTTAGTGAAATAGTCTCATTTTGTAGAACAGAAGCTTATCAAATTCGTGGTATGCTTGATTTATAATGAAATGCTTAGTAAACAGCTGATGAAAATGTTAATTATATATATTTGGTATACGGACTAAACGAGATAATCAGAACAGACTGCTGAGCTTTCAGCTCTGCAGTCTGTTCTGATTATCTCGTTTAGTCCGTATACCAAATATATATAATTAACATTTGCATCAACTGTTTACTAAGCATTTCATAATAAATCAAGCATACCACGAATAGGTGAGTGGAGCAGCTGGCAGCCATAAAGTGATGGAGCCTGGCTAGCAGTGAAGTGATGAAGCACTGGCAGCCAGGAAATGATCTAGCATTGGATGCAGTAAAGTGATGTAGCATTGGGGAAGCAGTGAAGTGATCTGATTGACGAAGCACTGGCCGCCATGAAGTGATGTAGTATTGACAGCCGTGATGTGATTCAGCAGTGGCAACTGTGAAGTGATGTAGCTTTGACAACTGTCAAGTGATACATCATTGGCCGCCCTGAAGTGATTTAATGTACAAAATTGTACATAGGCCACTGTGAAGTCATTCAACTCCGACACCCATGATGTGTTTTAACTTGGGCAGCCAAAAAGTGATGCAACATAGGAAACCATGAAGTGATATAACATAGGCAACCACAAAGTGGTGTAATATACCCAGGCAGTTATGGAAATGATATTGGCAATCACGATGTGCAGCTTTAGATGGTTTCAGTGATGAAGGGTTGCATCAGCCATAAATTGTTATGTTTTAATATCATTTACCAGCTGTCTTGGTATCTTTATTTCATGGTTACACGTGCATTTTTAGTTCATTGGTAAGCACCAATGTAGTATTACTGTAGTTTTGATGCATTTTTTTTATATTACTGGGTTTTCTTAACCTCACTTTTGTTGCGGCTGTTAGGATGAGGTTTACCGAAAGCTCCCATACTTCAATTTCTGTGGTTATTGCTTCAAATCCGTCATTGGAAGAAATGCAATTGAATGAGAAATTAAAGTACATTATGTGTAGTATCTATAAGCCAATGTTTTCAATGAAATTTAATTATTTCTAGGAATTATGATGACTTTTCAATTCTTCTTGGTGTCCGAAGGTATGATGTATATCGCTTACAGAAGATATATGATTGTGAATTTGATTCCCTGTTCTGCAACGCATTTCTTATGGCACGAAGAAGAAATTAATCTTTGTTTGAGGTCTCTGTGATTATTAGAACTCATTTTATGAATATTTACTTAAATCTGCCTTCAGGTCCAATTACGAAAGGCCCGATTTCAGTGTCCAGTTAATGTATAGTGTGGTCTATGATTGTAGTTATTCTATTTGGAAAAAAGTTAGGCAATGTATTTATTGAATTTAGGAAAAAGTTACATTCACGACACAGCTAGGTCACTCAACAGTAACTATTGTAATTTGAATTATATTCATTTACCAAAAATTTTAACGAAACTTATCAATGGTTATTGAGGAAATTTATGTTGAGATTTAGAGACACTGTCAGTAGCTGAAGCTTTTTTTTAGCAAAACAGCGCATTTCAGTATTTTTATTGCATATAGGAATATAATTATCAGAAAGCTATAAAACCTTAAATCAATACGGTATTTAATTATGTCACTCCCCGACCAAGAATAGTCTAGCTCTGTGAAAAATTACGTGCAAATTCAATATATCGATATTATATGCTGTATCTACCTACACAAAACGCTGTACACGAGTGAAATAATATATCTGAGAACTCTACGCAGCAAATATAATAGAACATCTAAATACACTTACACGTAGAATTCAGAGCTAAATTCAGTTGTGCTTGCCAATCAGCGCCACATAACTGAGAACAGTTACTCTACGCAGCAAATATAAAACATCTAAACACACTAATACACATTGGATCGAGAGCTAAATTCAGTTGTGCTTGCGAATCAGCACCACATAACCGAGAGCAGTTACTCTACGCAGCAAATATAAAACATCTAAACACACTTACACGTTGGATCCAGAGTTAAATTCAGTTGTGCTTGCGAATCAGCACCACATAAATTTCACGGAGCCACACTCAAGTTGAACAAATCGGCCAAAACACCCGCCGTTCGTTTAAAAAAAATGCCTTAGTAAAAGTGGAGGAAGGCCGCGAGATACATCGCGTGAGTCCAAAGAATGGACACAAGGGCCATTTTTCACCTGTAAAATATCAAAAGACCATGCAGCGATAAAAGTTGCATTTGCAAGGGCGATGGAAAGCGATTATTACGGGATTTATGGCACGGAAGCAACTACGCAGAATAGAGAGCACGTGCTCATATATTCACATTATTATTTCCGCTCCTTTTAAATGAATGCGAGTAATGGCAGCATAAAAATGATGCAGGCGATGGAGGAGGGAATGGTTTTATTTTGTGCGTTCACCGCGTTCGGGAAAGAAAACGGTTTCTAAAGCGATTATTAATTTTAGCACAGAATGAATGCATGCGATAAATGCGTGAGAATATTACGTATTCGCACTCATGTTATTAGAAACTCTTCGACAGCTTGAAAAAGATCACTAAATCACCTTGAAGCGTTCGTTACAATTACTTTAAATAAAAAGGAAAAGAAAGCAGTTTTTTTAAAAATAAGCGATTATTTCAATTTGGAATGAATGCATAAGATGAATACATAATGAATAAGTGCGAACATTGTTCGCCTTTAGGTTAGAAGACGCTTCACTAGGACGGAAGCAGGTAGTAAAAGAGTCACTACTTCTACTATTCTACTGAAAAGTTTGCTAACCTGTAGACGAACAATATTCTTATTCATAACTCCGTAAAATAGAACGTTCAGTAAAATATCTAATAAGGGCTCGAAAATATTTACTTTCGTTAAAAAAAATTATTGGGAAAAAATTATTTGCGAAGATCATTAGGCAAACGATTAGCAAAATTTACACAATAAGAGTGTGAAACTGTAAAAATATCTCATAAATCACATCGAGGAACTATATTTAGAATTGATTTAATTAATATATGTATAGTAATGAACTGTAAAAACACTTCAGTAGGTACTGAGTTATACTGTATAGCACGAGAAAATGTGTTACTTCTGCAGTTTGATCATGAAAAAGAGGTTTCGCGAGCTGCATTTCTTACGTACTCTTGCGAAACTCACCCTTGGCGAAATCCAAAATGTTCCAGATACTATAGATATCTACATTTTTTTACAGTTAATAAAATACTTCTCGCCGACGGCTCATTCATCGCTTTAACCTCAGAACATTGAAATAATAATTCGGCCTGTAAGAAAATAAATATTATTAAAAGCTGATATTCTTCACTACAAGGTCATGTTAGTCAAGTTCCTTTTAATTTTACATATGCATCATCAATTCTCAGACTAGTGAATTAAATTTCTTCCTCCTAAAATAGCATTGCTTAACATGTCATAGAAAGTTGAAATTCGGTTCTCTAGCTCGGGTGAAGTCAGCCTAGTCTAATAGTTATTAGTCAACATGATGTACCTACAGTGGCATGAAATATTCGGTCTCACGTCACCTAATTTTGGGATGAGGGTATAAATTAGAGAACTTACTTAAATAGGAGTGACTATGCTAGCAATGACGTTATACCACTAAATAAAGCTACAGTTTATACTTACCAACATGAAATAATCACTCGTACTGTAATCAAATGGCAACGATCACCGTACCTGGAGAAGAAACAAGATAAGAAAGATATTAGCTTTTGTACGCGTAAAAGTAACATCTTAATTTGTATGTTCTTACAGTAAAATATCACCATTAACAGAAGTTACATTAAGGCAATGATTACACTGCAAGTATGTAAGTATGGTGGAATACGAATACAACGATTACTTCAGTGAGATCACTGCCGAAAATGAAATCTGCCGGTATTTCTTGTATTTATCAAATGAAGTTGATATTGCCGTATCCCCAGTTCAAGTCGTTTGTCACCTTAAAAAAATTAACTTTAGGGAAAATTATTGCAGCAAGAAACAAAAAAATAAAGTGCAATAAAATTTATGGTTGTTTCATTTTTTTAAGAGAACGTTTCCGTTATTTCGTAAGTTAAATGGTCCTTATAGATGACAATTTACGCTGAGAAACTAACAATAAACATGTATAGTGGTTTACAGAAAAAATAAGTAATTTTCTTGTTAGGCTGGAACAAAAAACTTGTGTATATTTTAATGGAAAATTGACTACAGCTAAAACGCCATAAAAGTTCAGACATAATTTACAGACTTACTTTGAATAGTGATACAACGACATCAAAATGTCCATTATAGGAAAAACCGACAAAGAAGAGAAATGGATTCGTACTGTTTCGCAATGACAGCTTATCTTACAGTCTAATGACCGTGAAATTCACTGCGAAAAGAGGCGGACAAAGAAGCGAAGTGTAGCTGGTCAAACATAAAATCGGTCAACTGTTTCACAATTGAGAGCACTTTGAAGAAGTATCATAATATTGACACTACGATCTTCAACAGTAACGATTTGTTAGTTCCAATGACAGCGTTATGACAAATCCGCACATCCATCCTTCCTTCCCCCTTCCTCGTATATATATGTATATATATATATATAACTCAGTACCTACTGGGCAAAAATATATATATATATATATACAGCCAGCTTCACTCAATTTTTGTTTAGATATCTTTTAAATTCAGTACATCGAGGAATGATTATAACACCACTAGTAAAAAGTATTTTCATTGAAAATACGAAATCACACAGTTAAATTTGAGCCGCGAAAAGGTTAACCCTTATACACTTAAACGAAACCGTATATTTCCTAAGCATAGCATACAATCGTCAAATAAATTTTTAACTTTTGGAGCTAGAGGGTAATTTAGTTTCTCATAGAAATAACATTGATAAAGCGTCAAAAAATACACTTCGTACTATTGGGTTGATTTACTTTCTCATAACAATAGCATTATACAAAAAAACGCCAGAAAATCCGACACTCGGCGATACAAAGTTGAACGTAAAACTCGCCACATCCCGAGGAACTATACGTACGGTCTCAGTTCAGGTTTCAAGGCGTGCAGGTTTGCACATGGAAGAGACCGTGGCGAATCTGCCACGCTGTTGTGATCATGGCGTGAACTCTCGAATTTGCTCACGACGGTTCTATCGCTCTAAGATTTACTCTGCGGTGCTTGTAATTCGATATTGACGGTGCATTCAACGGATTATTGCTGCTCCGGATCGGGACCGTGAAAATAAGGGGAAAAATGTCGACTGAAATAGCCTTTTGTTCGCAGAAAACTCGACGAGACTTAGGTATCGGGTCGATATCTCTTTCTTCAATCTTTATGTGAAGTTAAGAGTAGAATCTAAGTTCGGGTTAAAGTCGCTTTCTTTAATCCCAGGTAAAGTTGGAATCAATGGAACTTACGACAGACATCTGGCTGAAATGATGGTCAGTTTCTTGCAGCGAAGTCCAATTGGAAAGAAGGAAAGATAAGTCACTTAATGAATAGTTGATGATTTTACATAATGATAATAGACAGAAAGATCTGATGGATAATCACATCAAGTTTAATTCTTGGTTAACGTGACAGCCAAAGTATGCCGCTACTCTGTAGCTTATTTTAACACAGAAATTAATTGCGTCACCAACGGGACCGGACAAATTAGACTTCTTTGGGCGCAGTACATGAGTTCGGGTTGCTGTCCAAACAGAAGAAACATATTGCGTCTAGTCCCCTGACTGTATTCCAAGCGATTAAGTAGAATCTCTACAATATGACTCTTATACTACCGCAATGTTCTATTTCGTAAGCTTTGAGTTTGATGAAGTGCTTTTGTTGCCATTATTTTTCCCTGGGCCATCTCAGATGCTAAAACCATGTATTAGCTTCTGGGATGAACGAGAATTCTCTTAGAGTTATTGAAGTTCCGCCTTTCAAAAAACTTGGGACGAAATCCCGTTTTATTAGACAACTCCGTTGCAAAACTTTAGCACTATATCTTTTGACGTAAGATGCTTTTCACTTGAGAAGTAACCAGTTTCCATTTGCGTAACTTGTAACAAAACAATGGCCCTAAATCTCTTAATGAAAGCTGCAACTGATTAGTATGAGAATGTCAATGCGTGAATTTTAGTAAACCTCTCCTGCATAGCATAAGCATGCAATCTTTCCAGAATTTACCCTAGCGCCCAATGTATTATATTTGCTTTAGAGTTCAATGTAAGTTATTACATAGCAAAAGTTGTCTTAGCTGTAATTCATTTATAATTCCCCCTGAATCAATTCAATTTCCTTCAGTGATGCAAACAATACCCAAAATTCTGTAATAAATTAAAAAAATCAAAACTCCTAGTGAAATATTCGGGCGTGAGTTACATTAAGCACTAAATCTCTCTATGAAAAATTTTATTGTAGGACATAGAGCAAAATGGCTCCATTAAATATTTTTACATCGGGCACATACACCAAACCACAAGGGTTTTTCAAATCAGTCCAAAGCCGTCCAGTTTCCTTCAGTGATACAAAAAAAAAACAACACAAAAAAATAAAAACCAGAAGGTAGTTTAACCACCGAAAACCTTGATAAAAATATTAATGCAAGGAACCATCATAAAAATTTTGACGAAGTATTCCATTGTAAGATACAAGAACCAAATTTCCTGGTGATTTTTTTTTTTTTAATTCACTCAAAAGCCATCCAGTTCCCTTCAGTGATACAAGAAACCTCCCAAAATTTCCGTCTCGGTGCACCCATCTCTCTTCGTGATATTCCAGTAGTTGCCGCCTGCGCCTCAGTGTTATTAGATTTTTCAGTTCAATTCCAGAAGAGCTTGGCGAGCGCAAGTCGCCGTGATTCCAAGACTGGCAATTACCGTGGGCAGCTCCAAAGTTCTGGAGCAGCTATCCCTTCCTAGGCCGTAAAATTGAGCCCCTGCTGACAGTTACGCCTATCGTATATAAGAAGACCATTTGCTCTCAAAGGGTAAAACTTCACCAACAATGGCAGGGTGCAATTACACTAGTGCCGGAGAACGTTTGAGAATCTCGTAAAAGGTCAAGGTTGGCTCTAATTATTGAAAATAAACGTCAAATGCTAAGCGATTTACTACGGTAGGTCCACGACAAATGCTTCCCGCGGCTGTTATTTATTCGTTTCCACACCTAACCTGAGCCTTAATTCTACTTGTGTTTCTACGACCCCCGCTCTTTAACTCGTTAAAATCCACCGTCATCTTCGTGGTGGTGAGCTCGCAGTACTCACTGTTACAGCGAGAACGATTTTTACTGCGGAAATAATGCAGTGGGCAGTATTAATTCCCCTAAGACTTTCATAGTGTTTTACAAACCATATTTCTTGGTTTGGTAGGTTTGGTTCTTTGATTAACCAAAAATGGGCTTCTCGACGTTGATATCGATTACAGTATAGTTGGAAAAACTATTATAAAAACATATACGCAAAGCTTGGGAAACGATCAAATATCTATTGCCGTTAAAGGTCAAACAATAAAATAAACTAATTTAAATTTTCGATACCCATAATAGGACTAGCTTTTGTTTTAACTCCGAACATGAAGTACCTCGTGTGTTAAGACAAATGTTAATCACTTTCAATGATATATCTCGTTCGCTATGTCTTTAATCAAAATAGAATTAGTATGAAGCGTAATTATGGCGTGTTACTTCTATAAGAAGAACTTGAACTTGCCACGAGATGTCTTCTGTCATCGTAAAGCTGATAGCAGAGATTTCTGTTCACATTTTGTTCCGGAGAATATCCACTGATGCGCACTATTTAATATTTCTATTTTCTATTAATTCAATGAAAAATAGGCCAAGTTTAACACGCAATGCCAAGACTATTTGTTTTTCCGCAGCTCCTAAATATCCACAACGAAGAAACTTAGTTGTATCCCTAGACCGCCAATGTTATTCCTTCGAGAAGTACAACTTTACTGAGGCATTTTGGTCAATGTACAACATGGTGTAAGTGTGACTCGATAGCTGCAGCTTAATTTATTTTAATGCAAGATGAATATAGTATGCTAGGAGTGTAAAGTAGTATTTGCTTCTTGATAATGAAAACTTAGCTTAGTCCAATGCTCCACTTCCGTAAGAGAACTGGTTACGAGCTTAACAACATCCTTAACCAGGTTGCGTTACCTTGCTGCAATGTTGCGTTACCTTGCTGCAATGTTGCGTTTCCTTGCTGCAATGTTGCGTTACTTTGCTGCAATGTTGGTTCCCGTAGGAATGCAATTATATATTACAGAGAACCTTTGGAGCCGAGCAACACAACGTGGTTAAGATAAGGTTAGTGTGCGTAGTGTTGCGGTATGGCAACATTGTCAAACATCTCCGATATAAAAATTAGCTAAGAGACGCATCGCGTTAAATTCTTACCATGATACCCTTAGCTTACACACAACTAGCAGATGCAGCCAGGATAAATAATCCTTTTATTATTATCATTATACTCCTAGCTTAGCCACATTTAGTGGACACAGCCAGCAAAACTATCCTTATTATATTCCTAGTTTAAACGCGGTTAGGAGACGCAGTAAGTCAACATCATCATGTGGAGCAGCTATAAATAGACTGCAGGAAGTGCTTGCCAAAGAGAGAAATCACTTTCCGTTGCATGGGTGCGGAAAACAAGTTGCTATATTGCGCAAGTTAGTGTCTAGACACCATTGAAAAGCGAAAACAAGTGACATTCCGGGCACCTACGCGTGATCGTGTTAGGTCTTTTCAAATACAGAAAAAACGTTCCACTCTACAAAAACTCTAGCGCCGTTATAGAGACATACTAGTGAGGCACTTAATGCAAGTATACAGTATTACGGTGAGCAGAGAGGTCATTCTATAGCTGCACGTCTCCACTAGGAGCTAATCAGACACTATGTCGAAACAATGGACCAAAACTTACTCATTACCTCCAGCTGTACAGTAATAGCGCTAATTCCAGTCAAATCGAGCAGGTGCTGCCATGTGTAGAGTCAAACTGACTTTTTTTTTCGGGGGGGGGGGGGTACGCTATGGAATATTTACTGCCATGTGCTGATTTGAACACGGCAGCAAATATCTGACTAGTTAATTTATGAACGAAAAACTGGTTGCACTGCAAACGGTTGGGTTTGAATGGGCAAAAGAACTAAATCCGAGCACAATTCAAAGTGAAAAAAATGAGATTTTTAGTTAAGAAACTTAGGTTTTTAGAATTAATGTAATAAGCCGCCAGAACGAAGAGTGTGCGAGGACGATTATGAAATAAATAAGATTTTCGATAATTTAAAATACGTGAATACCCTTAGCTACCGCTGTCAGCAGCACACTGCATCAGCTCACATTAATGTTATAATTAGAAAGCAGAGCGGCAAACTCAATTAACTGGTTTGACCTTGAAAGGATGCTAGCTTGGTTGGTACCTGGGCCATCCAGGTGTAAAACGACCACTATAATTCGAAAAATTTGTGGGCGTAGGGAGCGCATTATTTACAGTAGCGCTGCATCTTGCGTCAAGTACTTACAGAAGTGGTATTTAGATTTAGTTTCTGAATACGTGTGGGTGGTTCTGCTTGTTTACGCTAGCTGCACATCTATAGCTTTTGAAGTAATAATAGAAACAGACTGTAATTTGTTTACAATAGAGACAAAAACGTTTTCTTGCGATACAGACAGGTAACACCGTCTCTTCTAGGCGAGGTAGAAACAAACAATTGATTTACACAAAGATAAACGTGCTGTAGCTGTTTGATGCACAACGGTTAAATAAAGTGAGAATGGAGAAGTTATTATCATACCTTCCGGGCCTGCTATGCACATTGGCGAAAGTTAGAAAAGGCTGTTATTTGTACGAAAAGTGATGTATACTGCAGGTACGAAAAGGTTAAACTGTGCAGATGGTACACAATTCTTAATTGTTGATGTAGTATGACTTGGTTATTTTAACAGTTGAACATAATCTGAAGGAATTTGCACCCATGAGCGATATAGTTGAATTTAGCAGGCCGTTCTCCTTTTAATTGTGAATCGTTTTAACCAATTGTATTATAGGTAATGTCTGTACCTATGTGGAGAACAATAAAGGTCTAAAGGTGTAATAAGCAAAATTTTTAAGTATAAACAAATGAATGGGAGAAGCGCTTAAAAACTACTTACAAATCTGAACAGTTCAACTACAGAGTGTACAAATTGCTCCATTTTCACAGTCTAGCCATATTTGGAGATTTGGCACACGGAGTAAGTAGCCCAGTATGTTGGGTATTCTTTTCAGAAATGATGCTGGACAAAACCTACTCCAGCTGTCCAAATCTTGGTTTTAGTAAGACGACCAATAATTATTAAAGCTTTGAGCGTTTCAGTTCAATATATCTCTCACTACACACATGGAAAATCGTCTGGTGGGATTAATACCTGTTCCGAACTGAACACATCACCGCAATATGAAATTAACAAAGTTGGACAAGTCCAACAGAAATTCCGCGTGTATGAACCCATTCTATGTTTTTCAATAATAACAAAGCGTAATATCATACACTACGGGAAAATGAATTTCGTACATCGTTATGGGAAGGTTTCAGCGAATGGGAATGGATTCTAGAAATTTTAGGTCGGTAAAATATGGAATCCGGACAAAATTTGGTATGCTCCAGCTTGACAGGAGCACCACACCACTCAGCATAGAGTCTAACGTTTGCCTATACGGACGGTTACGGTAAAAATCTAAAGAGAGTCCTATTGTGGACTTCGGCCAGTATGATCGGATGTCCTTTACGGAGAGCCAGTGGGAAGTAAATCCCACATAGAAAATGAACAATTGGAACAACTGAATTCATAGATAAGGGATCTTTAAGTATACCACCGGTTCGCTTTTTAAACTCGAGGAAATGCTTTCTTCTGACATGTGAAGAACCTTTATCTATAAATTCCATTGTACCAATTGTGCATCTTACTACGTGAGATTTACATCCCGCTGGCTCTCCATAAGGGCATCCGAACATGCTGGCCAAAGTCTACGTTACGGACTTTCTTTAGCTAATCCACGCCATTCACACAATAGACCACATGCAGAGAAGTGTAGTGCTCTCGTCAGGCTGGAGAATTATAAAACGCTGTCTGGTTCCCTCTATTTTAGAGATTTAATGACACTATGATCCATATTCATTCACAAGTGAAAACCCTCCCTTAACGATATGCGAGGTTCATTTCCTTTAGCTATATTAGCTTAGGTTTTGGTTCTACTTATTTTGTGTTTACATAGTTTAAGATTTTCTGCTTATCCATTGCTTTCTTTGTTTTCAGAAATTCATTATGTGCTCAATTTTCCCTAATGACGGGTGAATTCCCTAAACACCCTTTTTTTTACTTTGATTTTGACAGCTTGTATGACTAAAAACAACAAAAATATATACTATCATCTTGCTGGCCATATTGTCCATCGGCATTACCTACAATATAATACTGTATTATATTGCTAATTTAATATTTCATTATCTTTCTCTCCCACATCTTCAACGCTGCAGTGCGCTGTGTAATATAATTTCTTTTTACGTAGGGTTAGCTTTGGTAATAACTGGTATCTTGTGACAGCAATCGCAGTGCTACGCCCGAGCCTGAGTCCAAAGCATATTGCAGTTGGGCCGGTTCCAACAAACACACCGATGAACTTTGGCATCAACTCCCCGTGGACTTTAGGGTAGCGAAGGCCGCT
>LQNS02278171.1:15263078-15273898 GCA_001587735.2 Parhyale hawaiensis
GGCACGTGTAATTCCCTGCTGGTAAATAATTCCGCCAGCTTCTTTCGTTGAAAATGTACCATGAGTTTTTACATCTTATGCCAATTTAATCCAGCCTACTGCTCATTCCACGGATTTCAGGGGGACGTTGTCACTACATTTCTTTTCTTTGCTACCAAAATGCAGAACCACAGCCAGGATACTGATGGATTGGCCTTAAATATGGTTTGTACGATTGCTTAATCGGCGACATAAAATGAACAGGCAAATAAACGGCGGTTTTGATGACAGTGTTTGATTATTAGTACTGAAGCACCTCACGACATTTCCACCTAAAATTTCCAAGGGTCCGTATATTCGCTGTCCTTAATTTAACCATATTTGTTTTATGAAGTAACACATATCAAGATCAGAATGTAATAACTATATCCATTGTCTTCGCATTGCTATATGCACAAAGTGGTATTTAAAGTGCAACTAATTGCAGGTTACTAGATATATGTCACTGATGAAAAATTTGTTATCCATTCCATCACACAAACAAATCGTATTATATATAAATGTTTAAAAAATTTTCCATTACCTTAACTGCACATGCACACAAAGTAAGTAACCGATTTTAAACATATTTTTAAATTATTCCAATGCACTACTGAAAGGTAGCAACCTGTAGACAGACAGAAAAAACGAGACAGGAATCGGAGACCGAAACCTCAACTAGACGCCATGCAACTTCAGCACATTGAGTAGGGAGTGAAATAGGTAGTAATAGGTAGTTACTGTAGCCTGCTCCTCCTGGTGACAATACCTATCACTTCGAAACTATACAAGCATAAGTTGTCTAGCGTGCCAAGTCGCACTTGTTCCGACGGCTACTTAGCAGAAGCCTACTTTGCCTGGTGTAGTATCCAATTAACGACATTACTTGGTAAACCATATACGCTTTCCGCCCTCCAATTTTAATACATATTCAGCTTATTCTGGGATAAAAACATGAATATTTTAATGTAAGTATACGCATACCTTCTCCTGGCTCCCTCATCCCTATACCGACAAGGACAAACGTACTCCATAAAGACTTACAAAAAATGCATATCACACGATAAATCAACGATTTATTTGGTCCTTGTAAGGCTTATCCAGCACCGTCGGAAGGAAAGGTCATTATCGTAGAGAAAACACTAATTTGCTCATGACGGAGCGGCATGCTTCCGTTCTCAGCTTTAACACCTTGTATCGCTCGCTGGTTCGATAGTCCGCCAGACACTCGAGCTCTTTGCAGATCTCGGTGTGCTGACTCGGCAGTTGTGTGTGCTTGCACAGCGCTGTGGCGGAACTGCCTTCCTCAAAGATGAAGGGGGTGGGGGGTCTCGGGTCATTTGTTCCATCCGTCAAATTGGTGCCATAGTTCTTAGTGACCCAAGGGCGCTGCGACTACACTTACTCATCTGGGGTCAGTGGGCCTATACCCGCAGCACAAACCAGTGCATGTGGGTTTTCCAGGTGAGGGTGTGGTCTAAGTTGATTTTACCTTTACGGAACAGACAATTTTTTAATGGTTATGAGGCGTGCCATTAAGACATCAAGAATGACAAATTGAGAAGGATGTGTCGTATACGGAGTACAATCCATAGTAAATATAGAAATAATTTTCCTAAATATATATATCTTGAAGTGTTCTGTCACAGATGCAAGAGGCAAGCGATAGATGGGCAACACTTTCATGTTCTAAACTCGCTCTTAGCGAGAAAACTCTACGTTTATGAGCACATTTACGGTATCAGCTCATAGTGATGCTGTTAGCTACGTTATTCGCCGCATCTAACAAATACTAACCTTAAGCCAATACTAAAAAAAAAGACGAGGAGCGCACATCAACTTTCAAGTGTTTATCCGTGCTATTTTAAATAACCTTATACGATTAATAACTCTACCAACAAAACAGAAAATGCTTACCATTTTCATTCCCCAGTGTGGGTCATTAAGAAGCGTTCGTATTGCAACGAAGCCCAAAGAAAATAGAACACGCAAGTATTTTTTTAAACGTTAACGTGTGTTATTAAGAGCCGTTTTTGAGTTCAGAATAAACTGCAATACCGAAACACTAGAGAGACTGCAAAGCTTTTGTTTACTGTAAGCTTTCGACCTGCTGATTATGGCGTAAGAGGTTTGAGCCCAAAAGCCAAAGTCCTCGACCTTCGATAGAAACAAGAAGGGAGGTCCTCTTCCTAAAGCACGAAAGGATCTTAAGGAGAGAAATTTCCAGGGCAGATATCTCAAGTTCATTGCCGCGTTATTAAATTCCCTTCGAACGCTTTCTTTCTCATCAACTCGAGCGAAGTGCGCCGCACACTTCCACCGAGAAATCTCTGGTTAATGTAACCCAATAGCCTTTCCAGAAACAACTTGATTTCCAGGGCTAAAAAAAGAAACTAATTACCAACTGCTATATTCAGTACCAACAGCTATTTCCAAGTGTGTTTGCTTATATGAATTGCAGATTACTCGATTAGGTTAGGTTAGGTTAGGCTAGGTCAGAATAGACGATGGGCGTGGTCGATCTAAGGCAAGCCCACCTGGCATGTCTCGTGCGCAAATGCTGTACAAACTTTAGCTTCTTCACTCTGAATTGAGTTGCAGGTGCTAGAAGCTGCCAGATTATGCTGAGTCTACTGAAAGTTACATTTTACGGCGCAAAAGTTCATGGAAGTCTTACAGGTAATTTTTCAAGAATCAACGCCTGATACTTGAATCAACGAGTCGAAGCCATCGCACCTGTGAGAAGATCGGATAAGTTGAGGGGCTTAATTTCGCTGTTTAAGCGACCGCGCCCGAAGATACTGGGTACATTAGGTCATGTTCGATTTAGCTAAATTGGTGCCTATAACCTAACTTATAGACACATATGATGGAGGTACGGTACCTGAACCTCTGGTAAGCCACTTACTACACTGACACCGGGTCCTGTGTGTGTAAAGTATTAGTATGGGTTCATCTCAACTATTTTACAGACATCTCCAGCAGAACAATATTATATTCACTGAAATGGTCTTTCAGGTAGTTCATAGGCATAGACCGCGAGAGTACTTGACTCTTAGGTCTGACGCTGGCGGCCAAAAGTCGGCAACGGAAAAATTGGATCTTCTGAAGAATTATTCTTTCCCCCATCTAATACTAAAGAAAAAAATTCCAAGGTACTCAAAATTTTTCTTGCGGAGAAGGTATCTTGGATACAGCGGGGACGCACTTGGGCGCTTGCCTGCATGACCGTGTCTGGACATGTCCATAATGGCTGTTGAGAAAATCCCATTTTTCCAAATTGGCCGCCAGCGTCAGAGACCACTTGGACCTATGCCATAGGCTAAGAAAAAAAAAGAAATATTTCGGATGTATCACCATCGCCACGTGGAGTAAAGAGCAAGCGAGGCTGCACAGGCAACGTTTTAGTGTCTTTCCGGATTTCGCATACGAGGACAATGTCTCTTCAGGGGTAGTAGGTCAAATGCAGGTCAGTAAGTACTACAACGTGATATGACGCCCGAGACTCAAAGGCGCTATTGACAACAACTATAATATAATAATATTAAAATGTTAGCCCATAATACTTTTCAAAACTGTATTTTCTGTTTGAGCCACACTACACAAGGCGATTACTGAAATCCCAAATGAAAAAAAAAAAACAGGTCAAGCGAACAAAGGACCCATACATAATAAGAAGACGAGAAGGAAGATGAAGTGAGGCAAAAGGTGATTACCAGTAGCAGGACGGAGAGGGAGAGTGGCAAATATGACACGGAAGGATGAACGGCCGAAAGGCGGGTGACACATGTGGATATATAAAAAGTATTGCCAGAAATCTTCTTATCCCACTTCAGTTGTCTTGGGCTACCTACTATCGTTGCAATTCTTTTCAGAACCACCTACCGCAAGTGAAAACTCAAGCAAAGAGAACAGGAACTTACAGTACCGTACTTAGATGTTTTTTTTTTTCTGCCACGTACATTGTAGCAGGATCGTATTCTACATTCTCTACCATAGGAAACTAAAGCAGAGGCTCATCTGAACTATACCGTTAAGAAGGATATGGCATTAAATTCTTTTCCCGAGATTGAACGCTGATCAGAAAAAAAACACAAACACAAATTAGGAAAGAATGTTCAATTGCTCTCCCTGCGGTGTAGCAAACTCATTATGAAGAAATACCGAAAAATAACAACACGAGTTATATAGGATTGTGAAACTATAATTGTCGTAAATCGATATCATCGAGGAATTATATTGTTAAGTAAGTTATCTCCTAATATATATATATATAAATATACATTTGATATCTACACGTATTTCGAGTATGCGTGTTGGGAAGTTCACAATTTTTCTGAACGTATCGCACCACGCGACTGCAGTGGAATCGTGCGCACACACAAAACGATGGACATATACCACACAAATGCCATTGTAACCATAATCCAGATAATATTACACTCTTTTGAGCACAGAATGAAGCTGGCCGGGCTTTGGAAATTTTCCCAGCGACAATGCGAAAAGCAAATATAATGAATTATTCAGCAAGCACGCAACACATCCATTGGTAATTATTGTTACCTGCACGTTTGATCTGTCATTCTTTCTTCTCTTGCTTTCGAAACGTATAACTCTGTGAATAAAAAGAACAAACTTCTACAGCGATCATGCCTCAAAAGCTTGCAGAGCTAAGGGCTCACTGGAAAATGCCACCATTTCGGTTCAAAAGAGAAGTTTTCCGGAACATTGGAGTCCGTTCCCTCACTTTGGTCCAACTCATGTCGGGCTTGGAGGTACACGATGATTGAGTCAGTGTCTAGTTCTTGTGGTTCTTCCTCAAGTTGTGGCATTAAAGAATGACGTTACGAAGACGGAAGACTTAAGCACGGAGGCGCAAGTAGCTCCCTGCCATGCACCAGCTTCTGAAAATCGCCGCAAGAAAAGTGTAAATCAGTGCAAGCCCAAAAGAAAGTCGGCAGAATGGTCGGAGTTTGCTTGCCGCTTCAGTATGTAGAGTTTCCGATATAGAGTTAGTTAAGAGCGGAATTGTGAGAGCAGTGATTTCAAGGAATTGGACGCTATGAATATGGTGGCATAGGGTGCGTTAGGTTAGACGCAGTGCATATGTTTAGACTATAGGCTGGCATTCCTATGAAACACAGGGTCACCGCCGCAGCTAAAACTGTAATTTAGCTGCTGGGCGGCGGCCCCAAATTTTGTTAGGAATAGGATGAGCGATGCAGCTTTGCTAGAATGAGTAGAAAATATCTGCACGAGATCTCTGCAATACAGCGGTATACTGAGTAACATGAATACACTCAAATGGATCACACTACGTTTTGATTACCATAGCAGAGACGCATGGCCGGATTATTTTTATCTGCCATAGGATCGACAACCCTGAATATTTCGCTGCTACTCTATAATTGAGACACATTTCGTTTTCTGCTATATGGGCTTGAAATAGTTTTCTCACCTTCATAGAATTGAGACTTACCAGTGTTTTTTTTTTCTGAAAAACGCAGAATAGAAAAATCGGTGCCGTATAGGCAACGGTATCGCGAGTGTTCGGGGATCTGATACACAGTGCATCGCCCGTGCTGTAGTGCTATACTGAGGTCAATGGGCTTCCGCGAGGACTCTATTTTTCTCTCATACTAAGTTTCAGGCACACATTTTTCCTCTATACTTGAGACACATCAGTATTTTCTTCTACAATTGGGACGCATCAGTGATATTTTTTCCACACTTGAGACACATAGTGTTTCGGTTTCTTCACTCTAATCGCACCAGTTTTTTTTTTCTAGTCCAATAGCATGAAGAAAATGTAACATATCAGCAAACACATAATTCACTTACGAGTGCAAATGACTATCCCTGCTCAGACATTTAGGACACAAAGGGCTTTCCAGCAACTCGCTCGGACAAGCATAACCAACTATTACTGTAGTGCTTTCAGTAGCAGTTATGCACCATATTCGTACAAAAGAGTTGAAGATTTGCGTTGTTAATATCCTGGCTACCTGAATTGAAAAAATAACTCAAGTGGAAAATTCAGCCTCAACGTAACAAAACTCTCACACTAGAAACACGTACATAGTAAAAATGATACTCGCAGAGCTATAGAGTCGAAACAAAAGTTCCACGTTGGAAATAGTAGAAACAAAACTCCCAGAGGAGACTCGGCCCAACAAAACTTCCACGCTAGAAATAAGCAACACGTGCCCCTCAGAGGCACACTAGCTGTCGCACTTAAACACACTAGATACAATAGAAACGAAAGCCTAAGACCGTCGTATCAGCGCTTTCAGGACAGAACTAACAGAAACAACTCCCTCGAAGTAGACTGTCGCCCCAAAACTTTCAAGCTAGAAATAATAGATAGAAATGCAACCCTCAGAGGTAGACTGTTGCAACAAAACTTTGGACCATTCCATAAAGCCCTTATAACTTCTAAAACCGATGGCCTCGCATAGTTAACGTCAGTCTAACTTGAGACGGATTAGGTGCCGTGCTGCTTGCTCTCCCGCCAAATCAGATTTCAAAGGAAATATTTTACTGGCCGGACAAAATTTTTTCTCTAGTAATGCGCTTGGAGCGAATTCTGGGAAATCTGGAATGAGGGCATCAGGTAGATCGTGGCGGGAGAAGAGAATTTAATGAGTAAATGAGTAGCTCTTGTGAGGGTAAGCTGATAGGGAAGGACTTCATCGACGCTTTTTGCAGTCTATTGTGGCACGGCACATTACACGTTCTAGTTAGCAGCATATGTCTACGCTATTTATGAAGTATTATACGTTCTGCAACGAAGTATTATACAAATACTATCGAGCATGACACATTGTAAACGCTTCATCATGACAAATTATATAAGATGTGCGTTTTAACACGTAACACATTTTGCTCAACAATTATTACGAGGACGCAACATTGACGAGACAAAGACGTCCAATGTTTTCGATAGTCCATAAATAAATGACAACTGACGAAACAAACTCTACTTACTTATCATTTCCGTCTCTTCTTGAAGCGAACAACCAATAAACGCGGGACATCAACACAGTGCTTAGCATTACCCAGTTCTTAATATTAAATAGTACCTATCTTTCGAAGCCAACAGCCATGCAATAACCTTCGGTCACCAATCTAGTACTGAGGATTATATATTTCCCTATCCTAACAGTCTTAATTCATTAACGCCATCTCTTAAAGCCAAGAGCCTATAACCGGTGGCCGATGACTCTGTGCTCAGTATCGTCCACTCCTCGATGTTCTTAATTTCTTTCCATCATTCTCTGAATCGAACAACCAACAGACGAAAGTCGCTAACATCTTTAATTGACATCCTCCACCCAACCGCTACATCGCTCAGCTCTTGACAAAAAAAAGCACCAAGGCAAAAAAGAAATAGAAATAAATGCTGGGCACCGACATCGAAGTTCACATTCGCCCCATCCCGATACTTCACCCATCATTTCCGTCATCTCTTGAAGCGAACTACCAATAAACGCTGGGTACCAACATGGTGCCTCTCATTGCCCACTTCATCAGCACCAAGGAAAATCTTCGAAAATGTCTCGAGGACAATCAAGAAGTGTGCCATCAAATGCTGGAAGTGAGCAGTTTGGTGCACGGCAAGTTGCAGAGCAGTTAGACGCCATGGGTATGGTCCGAGATAAGACTGCATCCTTTCTTCTATTAGCATTTAGTATGGAACTTGGGTAGGCCATCAGCAGTCATAATAGAGAGTAACGGCCGAGGCATTCTGCAGAGAACGCGTGTTTTGCTCCATGCTTGCGTACCACAAACAGCCGCAACCGACCGTTACGGTCTCGTATTTCTTAATTCCAGTTTTTGACTCCCGCAAGAAAAGGCAAAAAAAAAAAACATTCGCTGTTGGAGTGAAAAGAGAAATAATCTTGGCCGGGAGAGACTCGGTCTCTGCGCATCACACCGTTTGGACGCCAAGAGATAATATATTCGCTGAAAGAAGTAATGCAATTGACGAAATAAACATAAGATTTTCAGACTCATGACAAAAAATCATAAAATGAATAAGAAAACAGTTGAAAGAGAGTGGAAAGAAGTAACTGAGTAGAAGACTCCCTGCAAGATGCAGAATGTGCCGGTTTTGCTTCAGTCATATGAATAAAACGAATCTCCAGGAAGAGTATGTTCAAGGCGGCTAAGTCGTTATGGGCTAAATAGATAAATACACTGTGATAAATTTTTCAGAAAGAAGTAGCTACCAGCTGAAACACATTTGTGTAAACCAAGAGAATATAACATACTTGCTACAAAACAAGATCTTTCTCACGCTTGGTCGGATGACCTGAAGAAACTACGAGTTTCATCGACAACATCCAGGCAATAATTACAACAACGATCTCCTGAGAGAGTAGCATACTAACGTGAATCCTTTCGTTTCTTGTTTGAAGAAAGAAGCAAAGCATAAAATATCCCGCGATAGAACAAAAACGTATCATAGAATTCAGTTACGTGGCAGATGCTGGATATCCAGTACCTCTTCTGTGTTGTGAACAGAATAGTAATAATCTTATGCGATACTTATCAATCCAGATATGAAAATGGTAGCTACACGTAAATAGGTTCTCTTCTGGTTAAATGTACAAAAAATGGGCTTGCCTTGTGAGTATATAATGCTATATACCATACGGGTACCTGAGTGTATGACAGAATTTACAGTGCGGAGTATCTTCCGTATGAACTATAGGTGCTATATAGTGTTGATCTGTACAGTACTTAATACCTTGCTTTGACACATCGAAGGCCTCCAGAAGAGGTTCAGGTCGCAGTCGCCTACCCCAGTGGTTATCTTTGCGATTTTGACGGTTTAATGACGTCATTATGATATAAGCGACATGGCATTGCTACTTAAACTGCATTCACCAATTTTGATTTAGATTTTATGTCACTATGACCTCACCCAACTGATGCTAACATGGTGGCTTGCTACCTTCGGTACATATACTACCGTATTCTCATGCAACAGTAGCATCACTTTACCACACGAGCTACCTTCGGTAAGGTCTACAAGCAATTACACGTCATTCTGAAGTCAGTCAACCAACAAATTTTTCGCCTTGAAGTCCTGCAAATTTCCATGGATTGTGAATGTCAAATTTAAGGGGTCCCGATATACATATATTTCGTCATAGTTTATCCTCCACTTGGACGGTTAACTACAGAAGTAAAGTAAAGCTCGTTTGGGTCCCTTCAGTTCTTTCCAAAAAATTTAGTGTACTAGAGTCACGGTCGTCCTTTAATTATCTGACGTCATCAAAGCTGGTCCATTCTCGACCCACGCATACCCTAACAGCATTTTCGGCTGCCACTGCAGCTGAATTACGGTTTTAGCTTCCGGGGCGGCCCTGAATTTGTCAGAGTACTGTGTATCGTCTAGTCGAGACTTTTGCAGTACGTGGTTAATTAAATTGGCTCCTATAGCTGTTACTTTTAATTTATCTTGACACGTTACATAAGAGAGTAAGTAGCAAGCAAAATTAATTTACCTTGCCGTATTTTTTGACACCGTGATAATTAACTCGTTCTCTCTAGAGAACACGTCAACTGGCACCCCGCTCTCAATACTGCAGCAGAGACTTAATTAACACCAAGAAGTTTCTGTCAAGTGAATTCTTGGAAAGGGCACCTTCGCTTTAGTAGAAGACATTTACTTATCTTCCAGTGAAGCTAGAACTTGCCTGAAAGGAGTCTTAGTAAACGAATGCTTAATTATTCAGAAACATTGGAATAATGCTGACTGAAGAACACTCGGAGACCTACTAGATCGAAAACTCTCAAATTAATGTACAGTATTCACGTAATTCATCCAGAAACGTTTCGCTCGTAGAGCTGAAAGATACAATACTAAGTGCAATTTTTTAGGATGAAGAAACTTTTTCTAGTCCTCGCAAAAAAATATATCATTGGATTAACTACTATTAGCTTACATGAACTCCCGAGCGTTCGCTGTGTATGGGAAGACTATATAATAGCTCTTTTTGTCATAAAAACACAACTACCTGAAGAGAATTAGTTAGGTTACACTGATGTGAAATCAAACTTCAGCACTCGACAGTGTCATCCGTGCGGTATAGCGAGGTCAACGCCACAAATTATGCAATATTCCAACTTTATTAATAATCGAAGAACTGCATATTCTGTGAAACCAAAGCATTCATAATAATTTCAAGACCATAAATTGTGTTAAGCTACAACTGTATTTAAAATTTTAAATTGTGGGAATTCTCAAATTTCATAGTAACTTCAAAATGGCACATTGTGTGAAGAAGCAAATGTACAATGACTTTAAGATAGTAAACTGTGTGAAACCACACCATTTATTAAAAATTTAAAATGACACAGTGTACAAACACAGTTTTTGTAATAATTTCACGACGACAAATTGTGTAAAACTATAAATTTCAGAACAGGTTCAAAATCGGACGCAAGTGAAACAACAACATTTCCAATAACATTAAGATCGTAAATTGAGGGAAACCACAACTACTATAATAACTTTAAAGTCGTACACTGTGTCAAACTACAACTTTTATGCACAAAAAACAATTACATTCACAACACAGTAATTTATTTCGCCTTCAATTCGTATCAGACAGAGCTACATCCTTAAAAAAAAATCTCTCCATCTTGCTTCGCCTAATAGAAACGCTTGTCTCCCCTATCAATGTTGCCTTCTTTTTGCAATGAGCTAGCAAGTTTTTTATATTAATTCTCTGACACCGACACGAGCATCGAGATCGACAATCAGCTGTTCGAACAAATTGAGACTTCAC
>LQNS02278171.1:15278029-15288430 GCA_001587735.2 Parhyale hawaiensis
TATATAATTAACGAGGACGAACGTAAGTCTGACGAGTACCTAGCTAATCATCTTTTTACGGAAATTATGAAAGCGCCTTCACCACACCAAGAGATCTGTTGAAGAAGTCAACCACCGCTTGTTTCTGTGAAGTATCAATGTTGTAGAAATGGGCAAGTGACTTTGTGAAATTATCGGGCATAATGGCAATGCTTGTAGCGTCCCTCAGCTGCGTTACCTTCATGGACCATCTTCAGCTTGAATTACAGTTGTAATCATCCTGCGGGAACTGCAGCACAATTCTACACCCTATATTCTTCGCTGCGGTATGATGGTGAACACAATGTTCAATTGATGAGTGTCATGAGTTCAAATACTGAACAGAATTGTCAATATAGACACTATTTGAGTTTGCAACATCCAGCAATTAAATTTGCGTTTGAAATTGAGAAGAATAGCAAATTAAACACCATGTTGTGGCGAGTGCTAGTCACTGCTACCTAATCCCATGTAAATATATTTCAAATTCCTTTATTGATTCACAAGCAAAATTTTAATCCTTATGCCTGAACTTCAGCCTACTTAGAATTCTTGTTTTCTTTGCTGATGAAGAATATTGAACACAATGTTGTATAGTGTCCTTGTGGCGTCACAAATTGCAGTGTAGTTCAAACTCCCGTAGAGATCCATTATGCATATTCCTATGGAACATTTTATTGCCCCAGCAAACTTCAGCAATTTCAAATCCCGTAACAACTCAACTGCTGCCATTTCCTTCGCTAAGGTTATTGAGTCACAGACAAATTACAGTTCCATACAGTGCAATTCCATATCCTGTGAAACGTTTGCAACCGCACCTGCATCGTGGTTGATTTAATTAATTCAAGTACTTTTTTTTAAGTAAAGCACAACTATAGTCTGACCATTTTATCAAGGCAGTTCGGTGGTGGTCACATTCCTCTACAGCGGTGCCAATTCTAGGGGTATTGCTGAAAATTTTCCACATACAGGTAGTGGGCGGGGCTAAGATGTGGGCCGAACAAGGCTTCAGAAATGCCCATAGAATTGGCAACGCTATAAAGGCATTTGACAACGACCGAACTGCCTTGATAAAATGGTCAGACCATAGAACCTTAGTAAAATTATTTTCCACAACACTTTACTCAATGCCGATTTCTGAAACCCGTTCTATCTTACCAAACAACGTATTTACTGTTGTTTCACGAGTCTCCGGTGAAACTTCAAGCAATTCCATTAAACGTCACCACCACCACCACACTTTTTCATGTGTTTATTGAGTCACCGGCGAGCTACGGTACACTTCCAATTCCCGTAAAGATTCCACAACCGCACGCTTTCCTTTCGTCCCACTAAATTGCTTTGCGTTTCCCTCGAGCGTTCCATCACTTGACCTGTCAACAGGTAACCAAACGAGCCACGACCCTTCTCATTACCGGGCCTTGTNGGTACACTCCCAATTCCCGTAAAGATTCCACAACCGCACGCTTTCCTTTCGTCCCACTAAATTGCTTTGCGTTTCCCTCGAGCGTTCCATCACTTGACCTGTCAACAGGTAACCAAACGAGCCACGACCCTTCTCATTACCGGGCCCTGTTGACGCAAAGCCAAATGTACATACACATCGCTGGTCGTTTAACTTCCGTGCCCCCATTTATTTTCCCATAGGAGGCTGCTAACTGAAGGCTTATCGTCCCTGTCACCTTGTTTGAGGAGCCAAGGTTTCTTTTTTATAGGTAGGTACCTCCGGAAGGAAGAAATTGCATATCTTGGCCAAGTTGTGTGCAGAAGCTGTCAACTTACGTCAATTTGCAGGTGACATCTTGCTATAGCAGGGGAGACGAATTCACATCTGAATTAAGATACTAACACAATGCAGACGGCGTGTTCGTAATGTTGCTCTGTTGAAATCTCACTTGCGTAGGGAAAATTATTATTTGTTAAAATAGAGAAATATACAAAACCTGTATTAGTGTCAACGTTCACGTGTCATCTCGGCAATATTATTACAGTACGTCGAGGCATTAAATATAGACAATAAATTATTTTTATCCCGTTAGAGGACGGTAAGGTTTGATACATTGGAAGGGAAGTTGTTAGGTGTCAATCGAACAAAGTTTTACTGACCACTAATTATGGGTTGCAAGCAACTCTTGTCATCACGTTACAGCAAATTAATAGATAAAAGACGAGGGATAAACAAAAAGCCGATCATTAGGATAACAATGAATTGTGCTAATAATTATTGAGCGCATTTATTTATGAATAAGTACTATTGAGGTGATGAGGTGAGGTTATACCCACATGAGGGCATAACCTCACGAGACAGCCACTGAGTTCACCTCCTAAGAGACATCGTATGCTGGACGACGACTTATATGTAGACTTCCACACTGTTGACCTCGTTCTAGCTTCACTCCAATGGGCCGCAATAACAAAGTGCAGAATTTCAAGGACCTGCGCTGCTCATGAAGTCATTTATTCATCTTACGTTATTGTATTTCAAACACACCACGGACACGGACGACAATGTATGAGCACCATCCTCTGTCTCAGCGCCTGTATGAGTAGCCGTAACGTCTCACTTCAGAGAGCCTATCTGTCATTGTTGAGAGGGTGTCGAACTTCCGGGAATTTGAGGGGAGCGTGTTGTAGACGATGGATGAGGTAGTCCGATACCGTCTATGGGTTGCCTGTTATGTATAGGCAACACTGGGCAAGCGGGAGATTTTTGTTTTCAGTATAAGAATGTAATGTACTGTACTGCTAAGATGGAGACGGACTTCAGATTATTATATTGAAAAAAAAAATAAAATAAAATAAATAAACATACACACGACGATGGGTGACGTAAGAGAGTATGATATTATTTATCGGCTGTCTGTTCTAGGCTTATTAGGTTAGCCAGGGATTTTTTTTTTAGCTATGTAATTATAAATTTTTGAGATGACAATGGACATCGAGCGTTTATTATATTGAGAGAAGGGTAAGGCAGGCCTATACCTGTTATACGTTGTCTGCAGTAGAGTGAGAAGCATGTTTTTGTGTTTAAAATAGACTGCTTTTTCGTTTAAGACGATGCGAAACCACCATATTATCGCATCGTGCAGAATAATAGTACGAGGTAGATATTAATATTAACCTTTCATATAGCTAGAAATATAAAGTCAACTTGGCCGAACACCACAACATAGAAGGTCGCATACAGAGGCTCGTGCTGCAGATAGAAGCCCGCCTGGCGCAGAGGAGAGCACGGCTGCAGTCGAAAGCGAATTGTCAGAGCCGTGAAGTCAGAGATGGAAGACTCCTGTGGGAACTACGACCACCCGACCATCCCAACTTTGGTTAGGGTTAGTATACCTCCGCAGTGGAGTGTGAACGCCAGAAAAGCTGAAACCGCACTCCAAGCATCGTAAGAACTTAGTTGTCTGGTTGGTAGAGAGGTGGTGATCCCGGGAACTGTAACATGCAAGCGCAGCACTCCCATAGTCTACGACTGAGAGTATAATAAAACAGTTATCGACGAGAATAGGCTAAAGTACCGTATGGAGTATATCAGTACGTAGCGCAGTGTTTTATAGCTAGAGCATAAACGCCCATTATGCTGTATTGGGTCAATTGAGACTAGTCATGAAGTGTCTCAACGAAGTAAGTGAGCGTAGACCAGGAACTTTATCCCATATTCTACTCGAAGCATTAGGCAGATTAGGGCAAATGGTATGGGTGCAGCATGGGGTGTGTAGTGCATTAGGATATAACACAAATGCCAGCTACTGCCGACACTTTAAGGTGGGGGAGGCGAGGCCGAATACACCTTAGAGCTACTGCACCCAGGTAGATTTCAGGCTCTTACTTCAATAAGTCTTCAGTGTCTTCGAAATAATGAGGCAATTCCAGTATCTTTGACGTACAACTCGGTTCATAAGAATGATGGGTATACAACAGTTACAACACTCAGCATTTAGTGCTTTTTATATAAGTGATAACCGAGTGGCTCCTATCAAATTTTTCAAAAGGAAACGCGCAGATGTTGATTATAACAGCAATAAACTGACAATGATGTGCCTTCACATGATACGTTGGTTGAAACGTTTAATCGGTACCTGGTCATCGAATACTTATGGAATAGGGAACTTAGCAAGTACGCAATCTAAGTGATTGGGTAAGTGTGTGTATGTAAGAGCAGACGCAAAGTAAGGATTGCGTAAAGGAGTAAATATGAACGCAAGAAATAAAGCTGGCACGTTAGTCAGTGAGCATGCAGTCAGGGAATGTGAAAGTAAGCAATAATGTACATATTCATATACCTAGGTATGAATTTCAGTAATCGTCGAGCATGCACTTAACAACTTAGGGGAATGTATAGGTAAGTCAGTAAGAAACTGCGTAGTCAGTAGTATGTAATTATGGGCAAGAAAGTATGCCAGTATGTCGGTAAAAAATGGTGAAGATGTACGCAATCAATAACTAAAACAAATATCTGGAAAGTCTTTCACTAGCGAAAGGGTAAAATTACCTGAAGATGAGAACTACATTTGCATTAAAATAAATGCCAGAATTTTTAAAGAAAGAAACAACGGGTTTTTCTTTTATACAATTACAGCAAACATTTTGATCTGGAAATTGGTAGCTAACGTTTAGTAGGAAAACAACAAAAGGTAGCTGAAAGTTAGAGCGCAGCTAAGGGATTAACTGAATTTACATACATTAGAATAATTTTCAGGATTTTCAAAAAATGAAAGAAGGTGTTCATGACATCAATAGAAAACACACAATGCCGTGTATCCCAGTATACCGCTAATAGTAGAACATTAAAGTACCTTCAAATATGCACGAAGTTATGACCTTAGTTAAATATTCCATGAGAAAAATTTTCAAACAACAAAAGTTGTTCACGTTGCTAACACGATATTGATGTATATATAATGCTCTTTGGTTTCCAACACTATATATAAAAAAACTGAAGTTCCTAGATATGAGCACGAAACTGAAGAATTCGTAACTATTAGTCAGAACATTGAGAAGAAGAAATAACGTGTAAGTGTAACGGACAAAATGCTATCTAGAAATTCCGCCGGTAGCGAAACACTGAAGTGCCTGGAAATGAGAAGGAAGCTGTGACCTTGGTTGGCTACAGGCAATGTAGGCTGTGATTTTTATGCCAAAGCTCTTACTGGCACTGACAAATCAATAGCCTTTTGTAGAAGCTGCCAGAAGCAATGTTGTATAACTGATGAAACTCGCTCGATCGCTGGGGAATTCGGCACACCTTGCCTCAAGAAGGCCGCAATGGACTTACTACCGAGTGGTAAGTAGTTTTTAGTTTCTGTATTTAGTATGTACCGATAAATATCGTTTATAATACATTTCTTTAAAACGAGGTTGCAAACTGGAGATGTGTCTCTGGTGCAAATTATATACGTTTCTCAGCTGGATCTATTTTTCTCAAGTCGGAGTAACGAGCGCCAAGCTCGATATCTATGCTTGAATTTGAATACCGGTACTGCTTATGAAACTGGATCTGTTGCTTGTGATGAAAATCATTTCTAAACTAAATATTCCTCTTAATGACTAACTTTAACTCCCACGGAGATCATTCCGTCAAGTGGTAAATCTTTTTTTTACTTGGGATGTTAAAGGATTGATAGATCGTATACCAAGCTAAACGTCGCAACAACCTCCAGGCAAAAGATAATACTAGCTATCTCGTGTGAGGTTCAATGTATGCATGATGGCAAGACTTATGGTAACGATAATGTCAAAAAGCATTGGGAATACATAATATGAGGTGAGACAAGGTAACAAATCTCAAACTATGCTCACTTACTAGATAGTTCAGGATGAAACTAATATTATGTTCATTCGAAACGATACATCAAACTAGGAACATTCCCACATCAAATTCCCTCTCGACAGCAATCATCGACGCCACGAAACTCGTCAACGGTTCATTTTTACTGGAAATCATCAAGTTAAAATTGCGGGTCACGCGGCCTCTCAAGTTTCATAAATTAAAAATTTGCTAACGAGGCTCCTGGTGGCGACAAAAAACGTTCATGTGCGAGTGAAAACTGGATTCTGTGGCGGAAATGGGATTCTGTGGTGAAAAACTGGATTCAGTGGTGAAAAACTGGATTCTGTGGCGAAAAACTGGATTCTGTGGTGAAAACGAGATTCTGTGGCGGAAACGGGATTCTATGGTGAAAAACTGGATTTTGCGATGAAAACGGGATTCTGTGGTGAAAACTAGATTCTGTGGCAAAACGTGGATTCTGTGGTAGAAACTGGTTTCCGTGGTGAAAACTGGATTCTATGGTGAAAATTGGATTATACGGCGAAAAGTAAATTCTATGGTGAAACTGGAATCCATAGCAAAAATTGGAATTCTATTGATTGTGAAAATTTTGATTCTATCGTGAAAAATGGATTCCATGGTGAAAACATGGATTCTGTGGTGGAAACTGAGTTATTCAAGTTGGGGACTACTCAACGACCTGTCATTACTGATAAAAGCACTGCTCGTGGGAGAGAGGAAACTATTTATCAATATTTAAGGCCATGACTTAGAGAGCCCAACCACTGCAGATTACGCTATGACGTACGCGGAAAGGAAAACTTATCATCAATGATAATTGTCTCGACTTGGAGAGCAAGGTCATACGAAATCAACTCATTTCGTATGAGGACAAAAGGAAAATTAATCACCAATGCTTACTGTCACGACATTTAGAGATATGTAGATGGCAGCAAATGAAACCATTGCGTATGGGAAAAAGAAACACTAAAAAAGATTTCCTGTCGTAACTTGGAAACTAAAGTAATTGCAGATCGAACTACTGCGCATTAAAACCACAGAAAAATAATAATCAAATCTTACTGTCCAAACGCTGACGGCAATGTCATTGTAGATGAAACTACTGCATATGGGGAGGGTATAAAAATATAGCCCCACTGTCCTCAGTTCGAGGGGAAAATCATTCATCCCGCGAAAAAGGTGGGGACGTCATTAGCTGGGCGAGCTTCAGTGGCTGTGAACCGAGCAGCAAACATGGGAAATTCACCTGCAGATCTCATTTCCAGAAAGCTCAGAACAAGTGATAAGCTTGGTAAAAAGGTTGTCATTTTCATGTTGCCCCCTGCGAGCAACGAGTGCTACAGCTTGTCGATGAACGTCACTGGAACGTAACGCTCGAATCCAAGTTGCTTGATCATCGAAACATTGCAATACAGCAAGCGCTNCAGAGCAAGTGATAAGCTTGGTAAAAAGGTTGTCATTTTCATGTTGCCCCCTGCGAGCAACGAGTGCTACAGCTTGTCGATGAACGTCACTGGAACGTAACGCTCGAATCCAAGTTGCTTGATCATCGAAACATTGCAATATAGCAAGCGCTGAATATTCTACCAAATTATGTATGCCAATCGAGCTCGTAGTATTTTACATTTTTTTTAAGATTCGCAGTAAATTAATATTTAAAAAACAGAGTGGTAGTACATACATAGATACATACATAATTTACAAACAGCGTCGCGTTAGGCAGCTTCAGAACTGCAAATTCAAAAAGAAGTACATGTACAAAAATGCGACAATGCACACGAGTAGTCCTACGCTTGACGTAATGAGAAAACTCCGCAGTCTGGATAACAGTCCTGTGCCTTTCCCCAAGAAAAACGCTAGCATGTTAACAATTTTAACAAAAGATGACGACTAAAGAAAGTGAATATTTTGTAAACAATTTAATGTCGTACTTCGAGCTGACAAGTCACAGAAATAAAATTGCAGATGCTACCGTTAAATTTTTATTAGTCTCAATTTTACAAAAATGCTACGCAATAATTTAAAGTTATGTGAGTCAATAACCGCTACACTCATTACTCTGACGCTTAGAACAAAATAAAAATAATAATTTACCAATGAATTATATCTATCTGGAACAACCTTGCAGCATCAGTGAATATGATAATGCTAAAGAAAAATTAAGTTGAACACACACCACAAGTATGAAATCCACGTATACTGGTTCGTGCTGGAGACAGACGCCCGCTGGCCCAGTTGGACTGTACGGCTGCAGTCGATTACAGACTTTCAGAGCTATGGCACCCGAGACCAAAGACTAATTTGCCAACTGCGATCCCCCGACCATCTCCATTTCTTGTCAGGGTTAGTGCCCCAGCAATATCGTCTGAATGCGGGAAATGTCGACTCAGCAAGTCCGGCACAGCAAGAATTCACCTGTCAGGTAGGAAGCTTCGATCTCCCGCCTTCGCTTACATGAGGCCGGTAGTCTAAAATTCAGTGACGAACGGTAGGCGTCGCAAAAGGCGGTATCAAATAGACACAATAAGGAAAATACAGCTGCAACTGATGGTGCTGAATAGTTCTGGTGCCGCGTTGCGCCGTAGTTGCTGAATAGTTCAAACAAGTGAACAGGATGACGCCATAAAGGGGAGTTTGCTCGCTCTGGTGCTGCTCTTGGACGGCAACAATTTTTAAGAAGAATAACGGAAAACCAACCAAATACAATATGCGCATTTTTCCATGTGTGTGTGTCCTCTTTAAGTGACTGGGTCCTTGAGCCTTTAGTAATCACTTTGTTTACTGGGTAATTTTAGGCGTGTTTATGATCCTTGAGTGTTGGTAATAAACTTTTTACTCTTATATTATTTTCAATGTTTTTGCTTCGAATCATTGAGCATCAAAAACTTGCTCAACCAAATGGTTCCCGTACAGTTTATCTGCTCCGCGCAGCCTTAAAACGATAAAATACATATATGTACCTTATATATTTCGGAGCACTACGTACCGAAGTCGTAGAATTTAACCGAACAGTTTTACGTATATATTCTAGCAGTTACATAACGTCCTAGAACTCAATAATAAAGAAGATGAGTTTCCTATTATTTATTATATGCAGCTTCCCACGATGCACAAAGTTACAGCTCGAGGCGCACCCGTGCACCGCGCGGTATGTACACAGTTTGCGAACCACTGATGTACACTCTGGTATACTCTGCTGTGAAATAAATATCTCATTGAAAAAATTGGCTTGCACTGAAGTTACAGCAACCCCCCCCCCCTTGCATGATTTTTTTTAAATGTCACACGATTTGAGCTGCACAAATAATTCACTTCGAAGAACAGTAAAATCAACGGTTTTCTGTTGACCAAAAGTATTGCGAATCTAAATATCTTCCTCTGGAAAGGCCAACGCGGCCGTCAGCAAATTACTACTGCGTGATTCAGCTGATACGGTTGATCCGGCAATTAGTACGGTTTATCGAAACGCAGCAAGCGCGATAAATAATATTTGCAGTTTCAGTAGCGAAGACCTGAACAAATATACACAAAAAACGTTTTTACTACACCGTTTGATTTTTCTTGGTTCACCACTGCATACAACGTATCCAGCACAAACATATTTTTTCAGAAATCTATATTTTTTCGAATAGCGGTACAGCATGCACTCCTGTAACGGAACGAGCTGCATTTTAATACCAGCATACCTGGATATTCTCGCTAATTAGTTCTCATGCAACGATAATTGACCCTTACGGTAAAGTCCTGCTAATTATGCTGAACATCAACATCAGCAAAATCCGGCTACATTTCAGATTTCTAATCTGAGCTAGTACAAAATATGGCCATTAGTCAAATAATGAGGCAACAGTTTGCGTCGTTGTTGAATCGTTTTCAATGCTTTATGCAAAAATACATATTCCAGTTTTTAAATCCAAAATGCTGCAACACGGGGTCACACATGTGGAATAATTCAGTATCCTGCAGCGTGTTGCATCCTACGCAAAGATTTTTGGACTAAAGCAGTACGAAAATTATTTTTTTATTACCCGCCACATAATGCCGGAACTTACTGCCTTCCCTGTTGTATAACAGTCACGTTTAAATCTGAAGCTATAAGAAACACGAGCACGATAATGGAGGGACAGAGTGTTGGCTCTTCACAACCCAAACGACTATTATTAAATAACTAGCGGGACCCTTGGAAATTCCACGGTTAATGAATATCTTTCTTTTCAATTATGTACCATTCCTAAACTAAGCTATTACTATCTTTCTTTGTTCGACATCATCCAGATCTCCAAACATAACCTTCTCCGTCTAAACTCAAGCACGTCACGTAACCCATGGCAAACCACGTCTGACGTATCGTAGTTCATCTACCCTTACTCGTATCAAGTAAAATAACGCCAAGTAAATCGTACAACTTAACGCTTGCCGAAGATGCAATGAAACTGCAATATATTATTAATCAATGCTTTTTCGTATCTATTGGCACACTTAGAATTTGCTGTTCAATTCTGGTCGCCGCATCTCTGTAAAGATATCGATAAAATGGAAAGAGTCCAACGCAGAGCAACGAAATTGATACCTCAGCTGAGAAACAAGTC
>LQNS02278171.1:15292879-15330275 GCA_001587735.2 Parhyale hawaiensis
AGCTACTGTGGCGGTCCCTCAATTTCGGCTTGGTCAGAATATCCTTTTGAAGCCATGAACTGCTATCATAAAACTTAGCGCACCGCCATCCTGACATCACTTGGAAATTATGGGCAGCACGGCACCATAAAGTCCCGTGGGCTTCGCTGAAACCATCACTCATAATCGCATCCATGCACAGCATTTTTACAATCTCCAGTAGACTGGCTTTGAGCTCTATGGAATCTACATAATGCTAAAGGGGAATTTCCCTAGAACCTCGATCGCATTATTGAGCTAGTAGGTATGTAAATGTATATGTTTTCTGTGGTTATACAACTAATATTTTACCTGTGCTTAGCATATGGACAATCTCCATTAGACTAGCCTCAAACTCTATGGAGTCTGTATTATGGTAAATGATCGAGACTGTACTCTGCCAAAAAAATCGCTCAAGTTAATATGCAAATAGACAAACATATTTTTGAGTTTATACAGTCAATAATCGTATCCTTGCACAGCATTTATACAATCTCCATTAGTCTAGTTCTGCTTGAAACTCTAGGGCATCTGTATAATCATAAAGGATATTTCCTTAGAACATCGTTCGAAGTAATGTACACTCTGCTAAATAAAATGCATATTGATGTGCATTACAGAAATAACCGTATCCGTGCTCAATACTTTTTACAGTCTCCCATGGGACTGGATTCAATATACTGGAAGGATAATCTTGCCTACAACATTAAGGTAAATAATAAACGTGTAAAAAATTTTGGTCGCCCTGAGAATAAAGCCGTGATCGAGTGCATAATTGGACAGCGTAGTACAGCAGCTTTACTAATTCCAGCAGACTGTCTGTGGAGTCTAAAAATCAATTGTAGGTAGCACAAAGACGTATCTAATTGAGAACACACAGGCATTCAAATACAAACACGTTAATATTTGTGTGTGTATATATGTATATACATGTAGAACAAATTTTTTTTCGTCGGGCAAATATTGAAGAAATCAACTCACGGCTGTCTAAACGTATAACATATTACATGGACACAAATGACAAAGTTTCCGTTCATTCCGTTCCTTATTTTACACCTCTTCTATAAAAATCTCACGCGAGGTTAAGACCTTACTGGAAGCGAAGGCAATACTTTACAACAAATTTCCCCATCCTCCACCTCACAACTTCTTCAGAATTACATCAATGGGGGCTATTAAGAAGCCAATAAACTCTCACAAGCTAATGAGTGGCCCCTGCGAGCTCGATCGGATATCGACTCATCGGAACGCCCCCAGCTGTCTTCATTATCGCATATAATATTCATCAGAGCGCCTCTTGTACCTAGGCAAGGTGATACGGAGATTTCTTACCCAATTATGAGGGTTGTTCATTTTTTTTCCGTGGAAGGAACTCTACTTCTGCATGAATATTGAAATGGTATTAAAAGTTTAGGCTCCAAGTCCACGAAACAAATACTTAACACTAACGTCGTATTCAACCATTTTTTTTTTACCATATTGCGATGTACATAGTTTCGGAATAGCTGACGTAATCTCTAATGCTACTCCTTATGCAAAGTTCAGCAGCAGCAGTTCACACTATTACGTCGTGCAGAACAATAAATTTTTTACCTTGTTTCGATATTTTTTCGCAAACGCTATCCCAATCTTCAACGCTCCTATAACATCATGTTTTTCACTAAAGCCCGGTATACTAGCGTCGTATATTTCATCAACAAAGCTTTCACGTGATGCCTTGCTGCTCGCTGTTCGCATGAGTCCATAACACTCCCAACTTCCAATACTCTAATAACACTTAAATAATAATTAAGTTCTCACACCGTTCGTTTGAGCGCTGCATCCTCGCACAAACTGGGCTATCATCAACTCAAGTGGAATGAGATGGAGTGTCGCAGCTGCCTTTACATTGCATTGACTCCCAATAGGATAACGGTTTGTTCGAAACCATCTGCGGGCCACTTTAGTTGATCGGCCCATTGATAGTGTAGTGGAAAGGGAGGTAGGAGGGGCGCGAGACAAAGGCATGGCAAGCTTCTGAAAAGAACTTTGGTGGAGGAATCAGAGAGTAGCATCGTTTTGAAGCAAAGCAAGGGCCTCTCTTAAGGGTAGAATACGTCGGTTTTAATAGGAGTGAACGGTCAGAACATTGAGAGACAGGGCCTATTTTTTTTTTAGACAGAGACAACTATAAAGATATTGTTGTAACCAGAAGTGAAATCACCAAAATATGAAACGAATAACTGAACCTTTTTAGTCACAGCTGCTGTGTAGATGTTACCGTATTATGAATGAGATGACAAATCAATAGAGGAAGAAAATAGATCATAATTACCCCTAAATATCCTACCACTAATAGTACAGTGAAATCAGCGAAAGGTAACGCTTTGAAACATCCATTAAAACTACTTGACAGATACTGCGGTGAATGAATGATTTAATCCTTAACCTATTCGGTAGCAAAAAAAACTCTGTTTCTGTTGGAATGACTTTTCAGATGTTCAATGAAAATACTGCTTATTAATAACAGCGAATCATTATTTTCATTTTAAGGAATAAATAAAAGCTGACAAACCTTTTGGAATGGTTTTCGAACATGCTGCCAAACTTTTGAGATAAAGAAACCGTGCTCTGGTTTAGGTGACCAATAAGCAATGCTGTAGAAATTTTGGTGTTATGCACGTTTTGTTCACAGTACCTACTGATAACGTGTATTTCATGAAAAGGGAAGCTTTTCAAGAAGCTTTTCTAATCAAAAGTCTAATAATTTGGAGCTGAAATAATGTATTGCGATGTCGAACGCACCTAGTAACCTATTATGAAAAGAGCGAAACCAAATCGCTCGGAGCGTCCCATAAGATCGAACAGAAAAAAGTTTCCCATGCCAGTTTGTATAATTTCGTCCGCCATGTAGGTTATTTATGTTTTTGTCGTGTTTGTCTGTCTACCTGACTGTTTGTCTGTCACTAAGATTACTCAAAAAGTTATGAACAGATCTTTAACGAAATTTACAGGGATTGTTAACCATGTTAAAATAACCGATGATTAACGTTATTTAGAGAAAATCCGTTTATCTGTTTGTGTGTCTGCAATTTTTTTCTGAGTTCCATAACTCAAAAACTTATGGATGGATTTTCATGAAATTTGCCTGAGTTGTTAGGTATACAACAAAGTGCAAACGACCAAATTTTTGTGATGATCTGTTGGTTCGTTCGTTTGTCGCTGCGTTCGATTTAATGCTTGCCACTGCAATAACTCAAAAAAGTATAGATGGATCTTTATAAAATTTTCAGGAATTGTGAGTAATGCTGAAAGACATAAATGATTAAATGTTGGTGATGATCGATGGGTCCGTTTTTGCGTTTGACTTCTGTTTGTTAGCAGTATAACTCAAAAAAGTTATGCACGGATCTTTAAGAAAATTACAAAAACTGTTAATACTATTGAAAGGCACAAACCATTAGATTTTGGTGTTGATATAAGAAAAATCATGGTTTCAGAACCAATATGAATTTTTCTTTACCTTTGTCTTGCTTGACGGAGGTCTGCGCTCTCAGAGTGCTCTAGTTGGTTGTGAACCTGCCTTATCGAAGTTTCCCAGTAATCTGACAGGAGAACAAGCTATGTCGTGTCCTTCCTGCCTCGTTTGTCACCAAGAAGCGATTTTTATATCGCGTCCACCAAGCGCATATTACTGCAAGTAGTAAACCCATGTCGCATGCACAGGGTTTTTTTTTCATCACTGAAAGTAGTGGGTACCACGTCGGACCCACCCAGTTCATGTCACTGAAAGCTGAAAAAATACATTGCATTCATCGAATGCGTGTAACTGAAAGTAGTAAAAATACGTTGCACCCACTCAGTTAACGTCGCTTAAAATAGTAAAACCATGTCGCATCTACTCAGTTCGTGTCATTGAAAAAGTAGCAAATCCGTGTGGCACCTCCAGTTTATGTCACTGACAGTAATAAATCCATGTTGCACCCACCCAGTTCATGAGACTGAAAGGAATAATTCCATGTAATTTCATCCACTTCATACCAGTGAAGGTAGTAAGAAACATGTAACATCTACCCAGTTCATGTTACTGCAAGTACGTAAGGCACATTCCCAATTTTCATCGTTAATAGGAGCCAAATCATGTCGTACCCACCCAATTCATTTCGCATCTATCTAGTTCGTATCACTGACAGCATGGAGCCCAGTTCGATGCACCTACTTCAAGTCACGAAAAGAAGTAAAAACCAAGTCGTGTCAAAAGCACCCAGTAATGTCACTGAAAGCAGCGAAACCGTGTGGCATGCCCCAGCAAAATGCCAGGGCCTCTTTGAAGTGTGCTCCTTTACCTCAAGCTTGCAAGTCAAAACTATCCTCAAGACTCCGTAGCACTGCTATAAAAGATCGCGGGATTCTCAGTCATGACTCAAGGACCTTGTTATCGCTCGAGTCAATGATAAGCAACCACTTATGCTGAGTTAATGCCGAGAAAAAGTGAAATTGGAGGGTGCTCTGCCACTGCTATAGGATAAGAGACCGAAAACACGGCTTCAAGATTAGTTTCTGCGAGAAAGTTGAGTGGGACCTCTGTTTGTTGCCCGTGTTATGACAGAAAAATATTAAAGGTAAGCAGTGAGAACTTTCTAGTTACCGGTATAAATTTGAGCGGTGAAATGAAATTTGGCCGTAAAGATCAAACCAACAAGTTGCCCAAGCAATAGCTGGCACTGTAAGAACATTTTCTGTCACTAACAAAAAGAACTCCAAGAACAAACTGAGAAGAGTTCAAATTCAATACCACGAAGATCGGTATAAAACCAAAGTGAGTAACGTAGAAATGGGGTAACATGAGCCAGTAACAGTTTTATCATGTTCCTCGAAGGATATCACAATACTATAGCAGTGCTCAAGTACAGTGAATGAGCAGGCCAAATTAAGATGAACAACCTGAACTTATCCGGAACTTCAAACAAGTCTGTTGGCTTCGACTTACCGAATCTGGTTTGATGCGTTAGCCCTTGAGCGCTTTACCTTAAAACTTCCGGGAACTGAATTTTGCTCAGTAAATTTGAATTTCCAGCTGTCTCAGAAGAGACTAGGTTGTTTCTAACTCCTGGAGCACGATCTCAAGGGACGAAAAGTCAAGCCTCGTGGATTCAGCTTCACTCAATATTCATGAGCCAGTCGATGATAACATTGACTTATCAGTGCCAAAATGCGGCACTGAATCACAGTCATGTTAGTAATTCAACTGTAATTCATCATCTCCCGTATACAGTAGACGTTCACACTATTATTTCAATATTCACTACACTGTATACGGCAGCCCGCGGGTTGATTTCGACCGCCTGTCACGCTATCGGATGACTAATTTTATATTTTACGAAAAGAGAAAACAGAAACTCAAATATGAACAAAAGTTTAGACTCGAACGCTGGGTATTACTTCGGGTTCACCCATAAAAAATGGGTAGGCTTTGGGGGTAGAGTTGGAAATAATGGAATTATTTCCAACTAGAGCACTCGGGAGCGCATACCTTCGATACGCAAGGCAAAGGTATTGAAAAATTCTAATTGATTCTGAAACAATGAATTCCTTTGTATTAACAGCAAAATCTAATCAATAGTTCCTCTTGACTGTAATAATAGCTTATGCATTTTTGTTGAAGATCCGCTCATAACTTTTTGAATAATGCTGCTAACAAACATTCTGACAAACATTAGACAAACAGGTCAACCGATCATCCCAAAATTGAATTATTTATGTATTTCAATATTACTAACTATTCCTGCAAATTTCATAAAGATCTATTCATAACATTTTGAGTCATTTTGCTAACAAGCATAAAACCAAACGTAGAGACAAACAAGCGAATAAACAGGTCGTCTTAAAAATTTATTCATTTACTCTTCGTAATATACCTAACAACTTTTGCAAATTTCATAAAAATCCTTCCTTAACTTTTTAAGTTATGGCATTAAGAAAAATGAGGCAAACAAACAATGGACGAAAGGATCTCACAAAAAGTTAATCAGCTATTCCTCCTACCATACCTAGCAATCGCTGTAAATTGCGTTGAAACCCGTCCATAACTTTTTGAGGTATCTTAGTGACAGACAGGCAAACAAACAAACTCGATGAAAACCTAACCTTCTTTCCGCAGTATGAAAAAGGTTTAAAATATTGATCACTTTTCCGCTTGTCCAACTCCGGGATCAAAGTGGTTCAACTAATCACAGTATTTTCAACTGCTCTAACGGCTAAAAAGTACAAAGTACATTACTTACTAGACTACATTTGCTCAAGTCTCAATACAATTTTCTAAGAATTTTAAGAGAAGAAAAGCACACGGCTTGAACGAAATGAGAAGCAAGTAGTTAAATTTAGAACGTGTAATAAGCTGGCAAAGAAAAATAAAATAAGACAGAAAGATTATCAAACGGAGTAGGGACGAAAAGAAAATGAAATGAGCCTGTACTGCAGGTGCTCGTGAGTCAGGTAGAACCCCCCCAAAAAGGTAGACGCCTTTACCCAAATTCACACTTCAATTAATATTTTAGCGTGCCACTATATGACATAGGTATACAACATAGTAATACTGATGCAAAAAATGTAAGATAAAGTTATGAATTAGAAGGTTTATGTTTGGCCTGTCTTGTACTTTCAAACGTTGAGACCAGATTCCAAGAGGTATAGGAATCCGCACAATAATTGCTCTACACTGAAATGTAAGAATAAATTTCAATGCAGAAATGGTGACGACAACTTATCGCTGTCACACGAGGAACAAAGATCAGACTATATGAAGCCAAAAATACTAAGCAAAAAGCGTGTGCGACTGAGCTGGGGAAGATGTAGACGCAATACCTACTGTTTTACTATCAGCCGGCACTCCACCACTGGCACTGAGTTTTCTGCTACAGTTAATATTTAATAACATGCCCCAGGAATTAACAGACTGAACAACATGCGATGTATTTTAATCGGGATGGAAAAATATAACTTCACTAAGTTCCGGCACCATTTCATGCTATCTGCTTTGTGTTCACCCAACTATCTATTCTGTCACTGCTATGGACCACAAGGAATCCATTTTACTCGAGATGTAATAAAGGCAAATTCGTTTATCCCAGGCACTAATTTGTTGACCCCGACAATCCACGTTCCTCTAAAAACGAAAGACGGGAAAGTTTCATTCTGCCTTAGCACTTTTTGTGGTGACTACTGGGTATTTGGTTCGAGATGAACAACTCATAATATCATTCTACTCTAAAACCACTTTGTGGTAGCTTCAATCTAATCTCAATACTTGCACGGCTTTATGGTACGTAGAATTTTCTCCACGAAAAAAAAAAAATGATAGCACCACATTAAACTACTTGTAGTAGTATTTAGTACTATGAAAGTTATGGCATCATACCAACCAGCAACCACAACAATAGAGAAATAAATAATACCATTGTAAAGGACACATATACTAGATAAAGATTTTTCACCTTTAGAGTCTTAGCTCCAAAATCTTTTTCGCATAATGGCCAGAATTAAATTGCTAGCTTTGACACTAGATTTTTTTTACAAGAATTTATAGTATTAAACGCTGATCTCTCCAACTTTATTTTCTACGAGTTGCTGCAATAAGAAGTCTGTTCCGCCAAAGCTTTTTTCCGACAATAATGGTTTATATTTAGCTTTCCAAGCCAATTTGCCTATAGTAGTTACCAGAATTACAGGTCTAAATCCATTTTGAAGCACCACTGTTGGTTGAATTATAGGTCTGCCGCTTCAATTCTATTTTTCCCCTGCAGTTGCCATCGCTAGCGGTCTGTCCCTGCACTGCCACAGCCGCCGCACATATCATATGAGCTTCACAGTAATGTTTCGCCCACCACAAGTGGCCGCGGCAGCGAGCTGAAAGAAAATCCATTGTAGCGAAAAGCATGCAAAGCCAACTTGATCCAGTCGAGCTCAACGCTTACTGTCAGCCCAACGACACCGCACAATATTCTGCCTCACTCGGCCGCATCGCTAAATCCCGTGCAATAACGGACGTTACACCGAGAAATAACAGCAAACTCTTGGCGGAGAAAAAAATTCGGTAGAATTGGCATAGTTTGATTCTGAATTGACATTTCTTGCACCTTACTCGACGGTATCGCTCAATACGCTGAAAGAACTGATTTTAAACAGAGAAATATTCAATGGCTTTTTGTACTACAAACACGATGGTAGTGAAAAACAAGACCTTAAAACTAATATAGCTACTATATTACAATAGTGATATTTGTGAAGACATTACGCAGTTCAGAGACGTTAAACTAGAGAATAAAAATTTGTATGATATTCTAAGTGAAGCAATAACGATTTTAGGAAGGGAGAAAAAATTAACAACCATATGAATGTTGCAGCATTATTCAACTGGACAGTTTGATGATTTATCTGAACGCAGAATACCGAAAATTTATTGAATATATTAAGGAATCTCAACCGGTATTACAATTGGGATGCGTCTAAGTTACAGTATTATATTCTTAAATCAATATTAGCATAGTTATCATCGTTACTCGTAGTATTAATTAGAAAATGGAAGAAAAAGGATTGTAGGCCGTAATAAGTGTTTTCAAAGTGAAAAAAATGAAGAATAAACACGCACAACACTGAAATGCTACACAGTTATTCGACTTAATGCGACAATAAACAGTAAATACAGGGAAAAGTATTTTAAAAACAAAGCATATTACGTGAACTTTCAATTTAAGTTCGAAGATTTTTCAGATTTATTGATATTTGAGAGAATGAGGTCATTGTTTCTGCGACAGCAAATTAATAAATTAACTTACACGTATAAACACAAGAATTCATCAGTGACAGTAGAATATTTATTCTATATGTTGCAGTACCTACGTTATAGTAAACTTACACTCGAAAGAAAATATGTTTGGCATATAACAATTTGCAGGATTTATGAAAATGTTCTTGACCAGTAAGGAAATGCTTAATGTCACTGCACTTGTGGAGGAAGTGAAACAAACACAGATGAATAGTAAGCTTAGTAAAAAATGTAAACTGGAAAGCTGGAGGAATTTTTACATCTTGGACCAAATCTGTAACAAATGTAATAGTGTTTCAGAAAAGAAATTGAAGTGGCTTATACCCAGTCGGACATTTATAGGCATTTATCTGGCGTTATTCGATACCGTTCACTAGTTGCTCGAAGGCAGCCGATAAATGCCTATAAATTTCCAATTGGGTAAGGTATCACCGACTGGCTTGACAGTCGCTTAGACCTATCCCACTATTGGCTTGACTTAGCTGGCACTTTCGACAGGAGTGTTAGTTCGCCACTCAGAGTCGAGGTGTTAGCAGTAAACTGAGTGTGCTTGAGTTGGCAGAAAACTCCATTTTCATGGACCAAGAGTGAATGTTTGGCAGCCTCAAGGGTATTCAAATAATGCCTGAACTGGACTCAAAGTAGCAAAAGAAACTCTAATGTCTGATGTACAGCTAGGAAAAGCCAAAACCTAGTGGGCTTAGTTTAAGTCGGGTTTGATGAATTAATCGATAGCTCCCTTGAGGCGTAGCCAAATGAGCAATATATTCGCTCATTCTAACATGAACTAATTGCATGAACATCAAGCTTGCCGTAACAACTTAATGGATATGTAACTGCGAAAGGGCTTGCAGTTGCAAAATTATCGGTCAAAATTATTGCAAGATGCATATATTGGAATATTTTAGTTAAATAAATTTTTAAAATTGTTTACTCGGCCGTTCTTCATTCGTTGTATATATATATATATATACATACACTTAGTATTTGTACCATCTTGTGACTTGTAAACAAACTTTGATAAGTACATTTTCTGTTGGCTTTCATCATTGTAACCTGGAGACAAATTCATTTGATGCTCTTGACATGGCAATAGCAGTTAGAAAAACGGAGCGTTACATACCGCAGTAGTGAACAGACAACATGGGAAAACAGAAATGCAAGTTGCTCTGAACGGCTCGAACGCGACAAGTAAAACTGCCCAAAACAAGTCGCGCTGATTTCGCTCTTCCGGCAATATTTTCCCTGAGTCTGGTAGAGCATATGTTGGCGAAATTCCACTCCCGACAACTTTTGCTTCTTATCTGCATTGATTTTTAGTATCCCAAGAAAAAAATTCAGGTAGTTATGCACGGCGAAAGAGATTTAAGTCAAATATGAACAAGAAGAACAGCTTGAAAGTCGCCAGTTGAGAAATGCGGTTAACTGTAATTCATTTAACTGGGGTCTTACTTGAGTCATTGTGGTTTAATGCATGGATGCAACTCATGTGCGGTTATAACTTCCAGTTGCTATTTTGTTAAATTTGTCATCGTCTGTGATCAAAATTACACTATTATTATATCCCATCAACGTATTTATCATTCAATTTTTTACCTTCGACATGCAGTACTAGTGGTTATAATCACGTCATATAATTAACTTCGTAGTTTGTCATCGATTGTTGTTATGACTGTCAATTTTGGTACTTGCTTAGTTCATTATTAGTCGAAAATTATCACTTTTAATACTTGATGAATTTATTATCATTATGGCTGTCAGTTTCAATAGTTTACGGTTATTTGATTAGTTTAGCGTTATTAGTGACTTGGTGACTACAATAAAAGGAATTAAAAATTTTTGCCCTTTCAATACTGCTTTAGAGATAAAATCAAATGATAAACTAGACCACTCAGAGAGCGCATACTTCCGCCAAGCGAGGCAACGGTAGCAAAAAATTCAAATTGGCTCTGAAACCATAATTTTAGTTGTATACACTCCAAAATCTAATCATTTGTGCCTTTGAATAGTAATAACAGCTTGTGCAATTTTTTTTTAAGATCCGTTCATAACTTTTTGAGTTCTTCTGCTAACAAACGTTATGACAAACATGAGTCAAACATAGAGACGAATAAACCGATCTGAACCAAAATTCAATCATTTATGTCTTTTAACATTACTAACAAACCCTATAAACTTCATAATGATCCATTCATTATTTTTTGAGTTATTTTGCTAACAAGCATAAAATTAAAAACAGTGACACACGAATGAACGAACGAAGTAACGGATCATTACCAAAATTTCGTCATTTAGTCTTTGTTATATATCTAGCAAGTCCTGTTAATTTCATAAAAATCCTTCCAAATTTTTTTTGAGTTATGGCATTGAGAAAAATGAGGCAGACCAACAAACAATCAAACGGATGGACATATCTTCACTAAAAGTTAATCATCTGTTCCTCCTAACATACCTAACAATCCCTGTAAATTTCGTCCAAATCGGTTCATAAGTTTTGAGTTATCTTGGTGACAGACAGAGAGACAAACACGACGAAAACATAACATCACTGGAGGAGATAAAAATCCCCAGTTTTTTGCAATCAGAGAACGCTCAAACAGTAAAAGAGCAAAAATATGAGACAATAATTTTGTTCTACGCTAAGAGTCTTACTTTGAACTGCCCAGTTCAATTGTAGTAACAACAGACCGGAGTTTTAGGCTAAGAGCTTCACTCTGAACTGCCCAGTTCAATCGTAGTAACAACAGACCGGAGTTTTAGGCTAAGAGCTTCACTCTGAACTGCCCAGTTCAATCGTAGTACAACAGACCGGAGTTTTAGGCTAAGAGCTTCACTCTGAACTGACCAGTTCAATCGTAGTAACAACAGACCGGAGTTTTAGGCTAAGAGCTTCACTCTGAACTGCCCAGTTCAATCGTAGTACAACAGACCGGAGTCTTAGGCTAAGAGCTTCACTCTGAACTGCCCAGTTCAATCGTAGTACAACAGACCGGAGTTTTAGGCTAAGAGCTTCACTCTGAACTGACCAGTTCAATCGTAGTAACAACAGACCGGGGTTAAAAGATAAGAGAAAAATATATATTCGTGCCCCAGAGCTCATCAGTTTTTGCGAGACCTTGGCTCAGCAGGAGCCAGTTAGAGGAACAAAAGAGGCAGCCAAGAAGAGGATCCAAACGTCAATTGCGTCCCACGGACTTGTCAGAAAAATGACTCTATCTTCTCCATCTCAGTTCTCTCCACAAAGGCGAGCGGTAAAGAAGGCACTTCCCATTTTTTCTATTCGCGGCGACTTTGAGTTGATGTGTAAACAGAGAGAATGGCGTTGACACAAGAGACATAAGTTAATTTCCGTCTTCACAAACTTAGGAGTCGCGGGGATGAATATTTTCATGCCTCTTCAGTACACTACGGCATTAAGGAAGAAGCAAAAGCGGTTTTTATTTTCCCTTTCCACACAAAAGAATTACGCGCGCAGTGCCAACAGAAAGAACTGCAGACCGTGCTGCATATTTACGAAGGCCGGTGTGGAAGAAACCCAGATGATTGCCACAGAAATGTCAAAGAAAAGATGCTAAATCTAGTGTTAGCAGTTTACGACTTGGGGGAAAAGTTCTTAAATCCGGCGCTGTAGTTGCTTACGAAATTCAAGTAAAGGTATTAAGTGCACTATTATTGGCTTGCAGGATGAAGGAAAATTTAGTAAATTTGGTGTGACCTGCTCAGGAAGTTCAAGCAAAATTCTGCTGGTCTACGAAATTAAAGCTACTAAATCTAATATTACTTCTTCCAAACGTTCGTTTAAACCGAATAAATTACTGTATCTTATTTGAGAAGTTGATGGACAATAGAAAGCTACAGCAGTATTGGAAAAGAATAGGCATTTTTCCAATGGCTATAGAGGCCCAATCTCATACAGTGTGATAATAATTGTTAAAATATTTCCGATTAGTCACAAAAAATTTTATTGCACGAAGCTCCTGAGAGGGTGACTGAACTAAAATAGAAGGCGAATAAAAGAAAGAAAATCTTATAAAGTTTCTACAGTCTCAGAGAGTGGTTGTCGGAAAATACTCCAGGAAAGAAATTTCCTGTCACTGCATGATTAAAAATCCATACATTATTCAGAAGTTTTTAAAATACTTAATGAATGCTCCATGTGAGATATAATGAAGTCCATATTAGAGTATCATGGACCGAACTGTCAAGTAATATTAAAAACTTCCACGACAGGTGCGTCAGCTTTACGATGCGATGGAAATAAATGTAAAATATTCGTTATTATATAAACCAAACAAATCTCTATTTGTGATAGGCAAATGAAAAAAAAAATTGGTCAAAACTCTAGAGAGGGACCTCCATTGTGGGCTTAATATTTCCGTGGGAAAGACTATCACGTTTAAAATGCTTGGCTGATACCAAAAGTGCACTATTAAAAGTGTATCAGAGAGAATGGCGTCGGGAACAGTGGTCTATTCTTCCCCTATAGCAGGAATTCTATCGGAGAGAGGCAATTTCTGTTCACAAACAGCGGTTTGATGGACAGAGGACGGTTATGAATGGTACAATGCACCTCTTGTTGACTCGAGACTCGTGGTTAAACAAACCAAGCCGTGGGTCCTCTCAGAACAAACACGGGATACCTCGAACGCATCCACCGCCTCCGAGCGCTGGCCGGCTCAGGACAATAAGCTGATACATAAGGCGCCTTTTTTGCTGCCCTTCTGCTAATCTCAGCTGCTTTGGGTCGTCTCAGAACAAACAAGGGATACCTCGAGTGCACGCATGTGGATGTGCACCTCGGCTAATCGATAGAGAAGATTTTTTCTACTCGTAGGTACAAGGGACTACTTAATGCGTATGCCGCATCTAATACAATCAATATTATTTTTATTAGTAGGTACTGTTAGTTTTGTGATGATAGTTCTTGATATGAATAATACTAGTTCTAGAATTTGTAGTAGCACCAATGTTATATCAGCATAGTCTTTTGTAAAAAAAAAGGCTGAGAGAAATTTATACCGCTATGTGGTCCTTCGCGTTGCTGGCCGTGATTATGATATTTAGCCATAGTATTCCTGCCTGTTTGAATATATGTAGAGTTGAAGTATTAAAAAATGTGAACGAGTCTATTTATATTTATTTATTTTGTCATGTTTTTCTGTCACCAAGATAACTCAAAAATTACGGATGGATCTTCACGAAATTTACAGGGATTGTTAGGCATATTAGCAGTAACAGATGATTAGCTAGGGTGAAGATCCGTTCAACCGTTTGTTTGTTTGCTTCTTTCTTCAGAGCCATAACTCAAAAAGTTATGGACAGATTTCTTTGAAATTTACATGAGTTGTTAGGTACATCACGAAGAGTAATTGGCCAATTTTTTGTGATATCTGTTCGTTCATTTGTCTGTCTTTGTGTTTCATTTTATGCATGTTAGCAAAGCGTCAAAATGACTCAAAAAGTTATTAACAGATCATTATGAAATTCACAGGAATAGTGAATATCGCTGAAAAACATAAATGATTAAATTTTGGTGTTTATCGGTTGGTCTGTTTGTGTGTCTGACTAATGTTTGTTAGCAGCATAACTCTAAAACTTATGAACGGTTTTCAAGAAAATTACAGAAACTATTATCACTTAGTATCAAAACCCTCAAATGATTAGCTTTTGGCGTTGACACAACGGAATACATTGTTCCAGAAAGAATATGAATTTTTCGTTACCGTTGCCTTGCTTGACGGAGGTATGCGCTCTTAGAGTGATCTAGTTATCACTTGATAAATCAGCTGACCTCTGTAGAGTGCTTCAAATAGATATCCCAGAAATTACATATAAAATTGGGGAATAACCCTGTAACTGCCACTAATATCAGCCACGAGCTTTAGCCAAATTTAAGATGCGGGTAAGTTGATTATAAGTACGGGCTTTGCACTTGATCTGTGCGAGACTGAAAACGGCCATAGAAAATAACAGATAAATGAGTCAACAAAAACAGTAATAAATAAACACACCGAAGTTTTCTTTATACACAGTTTCTTCATTTTCACATCACTTACCCCCCACCCCTCTGCTGATCTAGGTTACCGTGGGTTCATTGTAAACAAACCAGGGATACCTCTGGTGCGCCCATAGATACTTACGGCATCTGAACATCAGCCTTCCCATTTTTTTTTTTTGTTCTACGCTATTCAGAGATGAACGAATAGAACAAGTAAAAAAGCATATAGGCACTATAATGGAGGGCACGGAAAGCCATCCATAAAGCAACGAGTATGTAGCATAATAAGGACTAGTGATAAAGAAAGAAATGTGATGTTCAATAGTAAAGAACCATCTAAAAAGATATCAAAAGGGCATCCAATTATGATACAAATATGCTGCATGATGAGTGCAGGGAGCCACCAAGAAAGAAAATAAAACGCATAGGCCTAGAAGTTTCTATGAAAGAGACATATTGTATTATAAAGAGCACAAGGAATTACCAATAAAGAAACTAATATGGGTAACGATGAACGTTTAAAAATATATATCTTGCATAATTAAAAGCAAAGGGAGCCATCCCTGTTGAGAAGCTAATACCGGTAACTCATTATAAAAGGAATATGTTGCATCATAACGAGCCCGGGAATCACTCATAAAGTGAAAAAAAAAATTTGCTATGCAACTATATCACGAAGCTTGGGAACCATTTATAAAGAATAAAATTAGTTGCATAACAAAAGCAAGGGGAGCCACTCCTGGATACGGAAATTGCACGCCCTTAATTCGCCTTATGTAATAAATTTATCTATATTACCTATAGTCTATTCAGATGAAAAGTAGCACAGATGTATTGCATCATTGAGTATGCGATACTTACACAAAATAAGTGAAATTTACAGGTAGAGTTATAGGATTAACCCTATGAGGACAAGTTTATTTCGTATTTCATAAAGATGTTTCAAATAAGGAGATTTTACGAAATAATCAATAACCCTAAGTGTTTATTGCTGTTAACAAATCTATGTACCGGTCACGCTCCGCTCGAGCCCTTGTACACCTTCCTGGTACACCCAAATGGAACACTTGACGCTTTGCCGAAGAAGTGAAAATATATAGATGGATATACCTATAGTTACTTACGCAACGTTATTCCTATCAGAGCGTTTATCATCCGACCGGTAAAGAGTTAAATGCCCCTAAGACGCCCGAAACGCGATTAAGAACCGACAAAAATTCATTCACGGCTGACATGAACGCTTGCAGATCCACAAGACCGAACACGGATGCCGGCTATGAATTTCAGGCCAACATCGATCGGGGAAGAAAACTCACGACGTTGCAGTGTCTGGCATCTATAATTATTATTTAACTTGCCATGAGTTATCATCAAATATTTTTGTATTTCTGATTTTTTTAAATACTACCATCTTCTTGATAGCTCATTAAGACGCAACAAGTCTTTCGCAATCCAAGTATCGCTACACATACGGTACCCGGATTAAGTATGGAATTGTCCATGCCAGTTCGTAGATGCTGTCTTGAAATATTGTCAGCCCTTTTATAACAGCGAGTCCAAAAGTTTGGAAAGTTCTTGTTTACTGACTTAAGTTAACATATCCCACTATGTAATCATACGCAGTTGTTAGGTTTGTTCGTTGGTTGGTTGCCTGCCTGCTTGGTCTCATCGTCTACCTTTCAATTTGCATAGGAAAAATTTGTTTGTTCAACAGTCAAAGGAAGCGCTTGCTTTGCCAAATTTGAAACCTAATTAAGGCACTAAAGACGGCTCATGTACCTCTTATCGGTAGTCTGGAACCATGAAATGTTACTCCTTTCGTATGGAACAGCTTTAGTTTCTTTGGACTGATGAGGCTCAGATTGAGAAAGAAAATGTGGTCTCGTTGAACCAATTAGGCACAGGCCACTATGCAGTAGATGAATTATTATTATCAGACTCAGTGTTTTACAACACTAGCCGCAGCAAGGCGATTCAAGAATGATGCTCAACTGAAAAAATAAAACCCTTTTTATCAATAGGATAATATTTTTTCCCGGGATTCCTGCCGGAAAGCATTCGGTAGGCTCAGTGAGCTACTACTGGCGAGAAAAAAGCGCAAAGAAGAGAAAACGACACTCGAGTGGACAACCCCATTTGAGGCCTTCCACACGAAAGAGAGTAGAGAAGTCCCACGAACTAGGTCGGCTATCTAGATCGACAGCTCACCTCGAGGAGCAAAAAGGGAAATATAGAGAGTCTACTTAACTTTACAAAACTAACCTCGTTCGCAGGAACTGCCACCAGCTGTAACATCCCCTGCGGAAAAGAAACTTGGGACCCTTGGGTTCGTGAGGCCCAAACATATTGTGGCAGGGAAAGGGCCCGCCAGAATATACCCCTGAGGGCAGATGAATTATTAAGTAGTATCTTTTAGGAGCAAATAAAAGTACCATCTTGCTTGAACAAGTTTTCTTAGTTGAGATGGTAAGACATTTGGTATGAAAATATTACTGTATATGTTTAAATGCATTGAATACGCATTAAATCTAGATTGGTGCGTTGTGTCAGAAAGAAAGATTGTCAACCCTTCAATGCACACATTGTAGAGTACATGGTGCGATCAGATAGTGTTAATCACTTGGAGCAAGCAAGATCAGGAACATTAACATATTAAAGGGTTATAGCATTAACGCGAAAACGTCACAATTTATTTTTTTTAATATCGCTAAGTACTTGAAAAAATACTGCTGTTCATGTCGTATCAATTGCTGCGCAACGCATGAAACAACTTTTCTCCAGTCTCTACCCTCCGCTCCAGCTGAACGGTTTCAAAATCTCTGTACGCTTCCAAGCTATGCTGCTTGTCCCTCCAACTGCTCCAAAACGCAACTCCTCTCTTCAGCTCAACGCTGATCAACATCACTTCAACGTATTAAGCAAAGCTGCCTGTCCCTCCAACTGCTCCAAAATACAACTCCTCTCATCAGCTCAACGCTGTTCAACATCACTGCAACCTATTAAGCAAAGCTGCCTGTCCCTCCAACTGCTCCAAAATGCAACTCCTCTCTTCAGCTCAACGCTGATCAACATCACTTCAACGTATTAAGCCAAGCAGCTTGTCCCTACGACTGCTCCGAAATGCACCAAACCTTCCCAAATCTCAATTCCTTTTTTCAGCTCAACGCTGTCCGTTAACTCAAAGGCCTGCCTGCCTTATGCCAGCAGCTTTCCCGAGTTGCCCTGGAATTTTATTCAGAATCTTTCACTCCTCCCCAATGTGTATAAAGGAGATATCCGCTCTCATCCGATCTCTTATGATGTGGCATGTCTGCCAGCGAAGCAGAACTGCCAATCACGGGGATATCCTCTAGACATCGAGAGCATAGCAGACAGTTCAGTTTTAGGGTAAGCGACTGGTCTTCGTGCAGGCCGATCTACCGAGTCACAGATGGAAACCTTGACATGCTTTATATACCTAAAAGTCTGGAGCATTTCTGGGAAGAAAATGAATAGGATACTTAAGCGAGAGCCCATATAGTGGCGCATGATGATCCAGAACTTGGTTTTCGGCTGGGGCATCGCATGGCTAGAAAAGGACAGTTTTCTTATTCTGAAGCTCACACACAGTGAGATGATAGTGAAACCAGCTAGAATAAAGCTGGTGCTCTGATGAGAAGAAATTGCAGAGGGTGCTTACGCTGCACATAGCTACATATAGAGTAAGACGATGCTGTATGATAATATTGAAGTCAAGCAAGGCTTGGGCAATCCAAGGATAAAAATGTAGAGTTCCTGTAAAAAATGATACGAAAGTAAAGACAAGGTTTGAGTCATGTATGGATGCATATAAACATGTTACTCAGTCTCAAACTCACACAATGTGCGACAGTAAGAGGCATTTTCCACGAAGAATGGACCCAGAAAGTTAATAAAGATCATGATCAGTACCTATACGTTACATAATAAAGACAAAATTCATTTTAAGAGAAGCAAATTGACAAGTGGGAGCCTTTATATTTTTCATTGAGGGGAAGGAAAAAATGACTCCGAAAGGTACTCCTTTCACTTTTTGAGTTCACTTCAGTAGCAGGTAACGATTCCTCATTCATCCAAAAATAACAAAACAAAATCAAGCAATTAATGTGAAGAACAACCACGACTCCGCACAACTGTTACGTGGAGACTCTAACTCTTTCTTCGCCAAGCTGTGACACTTCGCTGCAACAGATTTTCTCCGTAGGAAATACAGTATAGGACAAAAAAAAAAAAACTTTTAGCATAATAACACAGCCTCGTAAATATCGGTTTAAAGCTGACAAGAGGAGTGCATAGGTATCAATTATGAACCACGAGATCAATCCAAAGCCGCTGCCGATGATGAAAAATTATTATCGGAAGCGGTGGCCGACGATGCATAAAATGCAGCCTCCCAACTGTCTCTATCTTTAGGTTTCTTTTGCGATTTTACAACGAGATTTAAAGATAATAGCACAAGTATCAGGTTGGTGCGAAAGTAATGTCCGATTGAAAAAAAATATATATAAGGCAAAATATATTTTCATTGATATTTACCACGGTGGAGCGGGTTACATTTAGGTGTTCTGTACGTTCTTTAGTGGTAATGGTCGAGTTTACTAAAATAAAAGCTTCAATAATGCGGAATATTGTTTTTTATATTTTTAAATTTTCTTTCAAAATTACATCACTCACCACTACGGAAGCGAGAAAACCACTTCCTGCGACTTCGTCCATTCACTACATCAACCTAACAAGTCGTCTGAATAGATTTTGCGGTCGCCTTGCATCAACGTCTTCGTGAAATTCGTCGAGTAAACCTTCTCACGTGAGTGACCGTTAGGTGGGACAAATATGGGGTAAAATTTTTGAAAATTATGGGCAAACGTAAATCTCAAAGAAAATTATACCAATTAAACACAGAGTTATTTCATATCTGTAAATAGAGGTCAAAAATAACAAATTCGGTCTGAGAAAATCGTACTGAAAATCGTTCATTACTCTAGCACCGAGCTAATAGTAAATGCGGAAAATATGGATTACGATCAATTTTATGAGTCCTTGCACTGGAGGCCCTCTCAGTGAATGCCGTGCAACCGCTTAATACATCAGCCACTGTAATAACATTCATGTGTATTTATCAAAATATCATCTTTATTTTACATAAATCTGTATTCCGGCGTGCGAAGCCCTTTTCTCCACCATGAAATTTCTTACTTCAACTTCCAAAGTCATCAGTATGACTAAAAATCCTTCTTGTGACTCTTTAAGCGGACATTTCAATAGCTAAAGTCGCAGACGTGATTTCGAAAGTGTTTATTCTGACTCCTTCGGTTCTGACTCCTTCGGTCGTTCTGCTTATCCCTGAAATCGGATCTCAGACGCCAAAGTTGTTCTTCTGACTCTTAAGTTCGTTTTTTTATCTCTTCATGTCATCATTCTAACTCCCAAAATCGTCTCTCGAGCTACTTATGTCGTTTTTTCGCCTGCTGAAAGCTATTTTCAGGCTCCTATAGTTATTGTTCCACCTCGTGAGCCGTCTTCTTGAGCCATCGTTCCGTCTTGTTTTGTTGCATCGTACATCCCCTAGAAGTTACACCGAAACTCTTATCCACAAGTTTCATCAATTCCCTTACCCTGCTTCTTCTGACTAGTAGAGGGATCCACCTAACCCAAGGCATATCCTTCTGTTGCCCAAAGCCTCCTCATTCTAACTCCCAAAGTCACATCTAGAGTACATGTTTCGTCAAATCATTCTCCGAATTCCTTACGCTGTCTCGCTGACTCTTGAAGTGGTATTCTTCCGTTTCCTAATGACTCATCTTTCCAACTCCCAAAGTCACATCTACGCGATTCCTCAAGTCGTCCTCCAAATTCCTCACGCTGTCCTTCTGACTCCTTATTAAAGTGGTATCCTTCCGTCTCCCAAAGTCCCATCCTTCCAACTCCCAAAGTCGCTCTCACTTCCCCTATCTTTGCCTTAAATTCTTCAGTCTTAAACTGTCATCGGATGACGCCCTTTCCATTTGCCGATAACGGCGCTAATTTCAAGATGGAAAGAAAGCAGCATCGCACGTGCGGATCAATTAAGTATTCATGAGAATCCGAGCTGGCGAGACCACTTTTATTTACCCAGGAGTCTATGGGAAATTTACGTTCGATTTTCTGCTCCAGTTTATACAGGCAAGATTCACTAGCGGTCCTCCAGTGTGCAATATTAATGGCTTCTGATTTGCTTCAGTGGACTGGAGAGTTTTCCTAAAATTACTCGCGCCTGAACGACCATCAGTCGATAGGACCGCGGCTTTAGCGTTAATCAAACAACTGGCAGCCTGGAAATATTATGACTGATATTACCCTTTCACAGTGTAGAACCAAAATTAGATCCTCACATAGATTGAATTGTGTAATAAGCCAAGAAAAGTTGATGTTCAGGGGATAGCGTTGACTTAAGCTGTTCTTTAGATCGACCGAGAAATTAATTTCCACGATGAAAGGAAGTGTGAATGAGATGCTGCTTTCACTGTTGGAAGAGAACAAGGGTCGCAGACTACAGTGTCAGCAAAAACAAAGTTGACCCCAGTACTGTAAAAAACATAGTCATCCCATAATTCGCCCATAACTTTGTTTTCGCATTCCCAGCCATATGAGAGGAGAGAGAATGGTGGGATGGCGTGTGTTGCTCCATACCAGCGGCACACATAAATCCTTGGTACACAGACAGTCTGTGATCTATCAGAGCTCGAGCAGAGTACATGCACGTATGTTGCGCTGGTCTACGGGCCTCTACTTTCCTACCTTTTCGCTTATTTTGGTACCATACCAGAAACCACCACGGCATCACAATGAGTCGGAAGAAGCTAACCTACCGTTGCAGAAAAGGACTCGGGCCGTGAGCCTAATTGAACAGGGAGTGCCGGTGAGCCGCGTAACTGCCGAACTGGATGCTAGCAGAGTGTCACACTTTAAGCTTAAAAAATCAGTTGCCGCTCCTCCTGGGCGGGACCATTCCGCCACACAAAGTGGGATAAGGGCACAAGACAAAGACTACACCTTGTCAGTCGTTGCTGTTGTCTTTCTCTTGAGCCCATATTCCACTTTGCGTGGTGATATTGTCCCTGGCAAGGGGCGCGGCAGGTGCTTTTTTAAGCTTGAAGAATGACAGTCGGCTGACATTCATTCGGCAGTTGCGCGGTTCATCGGCACTCCCTGCTCGATTAGTGTGACGACCAGTATCTTTTCTTCATTAGTAAGCTTCTTCCGACTCGTTGTGATGCCGTGGTTGTTTTGGTATGGCACTAAAATAAGTGAAGATATAGGAAAGTAGAGGCCCGTGGACCAGCGCAACGTACGTGCACTCAGCTCGAGCTCTGGTAGATCATAGACTGTGTAGAGGGATTTTGTGTGTGGCGTTGGCGTGAAGCAATACAGGCCATACCACCCTTTTCTCTCCTCTCGTATGGCGGGAAATGCGAAAACAATGTTATCGGCGAATTATGCGATAACTTTGTTTTTGTGGCACAGGGGTAAGCTTTGTTTTAACTGCCACTCCAGGGTTCCGTATATATGCAAGAAATCTTACTGTGCACATTGAGCTATAACTCTAATTTTTTCAAGTAATTTAAGCTATGGCTAACCCAGTCGGAAATGCTGGGACCCACGTAACGGGTTGTTTCGTTCTTGAAAATGTCCAGTTAATTTTGATCAATATTTTCATGCAGGTACATAAATGAGTACTGCCAGTACGAGAAATTTCCTAGACAATATAAATAACTATAGCATAATTATTTGAACAGCAAAAAGGTTTACGCCGTGAACTCGTATTACATTCTAAAACCAATCGTCGTCCAACTGTTATCACAAAATTCGGATAAAAGGACGAATAAAAAAACAATGGCAAGGTATACTGTATAATTATCATTAAAATACCAATACCAAATTTCATCCAGCGGTTATAGCTTAAAGCCGAGCTTGGGACAAACTTCGCTAATGCGGCAGAAGGGAACAATAATTCGCAGCGGTTGCAGCTTCAGACTAAATGTAATTAAATCGTGTGACAAACTTTGCTAAGAACGGAAAAAAACACCCAGTGGTTGCAGTTCTGGACGAAACTAAACCTTGGGAAGAAACTTCCCTGAAAAAGGAAGCAATTCGAATTCAATAGTAGCAGCTGTGAATAGAAAACTACAGCATTGAGAAGAAAAACAATGACATGCAGCGGCAAAAGCTTGCGACAAACTAAATAATGGATATACTCAACTATGCAGTGGAAAACTAATATTTTGCGGTTTCAGGTTCGACTTAACTACAGTAAATCACACTGGACCAGCTATCAAATTTTTTTAACAAATAATGACATCCAGCGTTGGACGGTTCCGATTCAATTAAATCAGAGAAAGGAAAGGAAACAATTTTCTGCGGGTGCAGCTTCAGATTCAACTATAGCAAATCAACGGACAAACTGCATTAAGAATGGAAACAATAATATCCTTGTTGGAATCATAAGCCAGACTACAGGGTAATATCTGAGACCGCATGCCTCCCATGCAGCAGGGGATTGATCACAATACAGAAATCGTCTAATCCCACGATTCTCGAATGAAATCGATGATTCGTTAGCGTGGTGCTCCGAATTTGGCTGGAATCTCAGACTTCCGACATTTTCTGGCAAACACGCCATCGTTTTCTAATTAAAGGTAATGATTGGTCACCGTGGCCACGGTGCCTTTGTGTCGGTCTGTCCCATAACCTCTCTTTATTGGATATTGTTGCCCCGGACCTGAGTGGGTATCAGCAATAGTGAGGTCATTTCTGGCCAATCCGGTTCGCTTTCCAAAATAGAACTTCAAAACATACTGGAGGCCTGAGAAAGGATAAGGAACGTACGGTAGGACATGAAACCAGGTTAGTTTTAAAATAGAACTCCAAAACATGATAGACTCCTGAGAAAACACAAGGGAAAACACTGTAGAGAATCAAAGCAGTTTAGTTCTAAAATAGAACTGCAAAACTTACTGGAGTGCTAAAAGAGATAAATACGGTAGAAAATCATCCTAGTTGAGTTGGGAAACATAGGTTCAAAGTTCAGAGAGCAGAGGAGAAGACGTTGTAAAATGAGAATGTACTTATGGCAGTTTTAAAAGGTAACACGAACCTCGGAAAAGGAAAAAATGCTGGCAAATTAATTCAAAATCAGTGCTCAATATGTACCTAATAGGATCCTATGAAAATATCAAGAAAATTTTGTACAAAATTAATCCAGTTTCGCTCAAGCTGGAAATTTACAAAGTGCGAAGAAAGTACGGGGAAAATTAGTTTATTTGGATATCAAAAATGTTTAAAACATAGAAAGATCTTCAGAAAGCATGATGAGTGATCGACGAGAAATTAATCTTGCTTGATGTCCGAACTACAAGCTCCAAAGCGAGTTGGCAAAAACCATGGTTTTTTGGTTGAAACCGAAAGCCATATTTTTTTTGTAATAACAAAAAAAGTGTTTTTATTTTTTATATTTTGTTATTTTTTCCGAATTCTAGGAAGTTAATATAACACTTAAAGAGTTTTCTGCTGTGTATTTACATGTAGCAAGCTAATCACAGAAAATCTCGGTCAATTGATTTCAACTTCCTATTGTAAAAGAATGATTATTAGATAAAGGGGTTACGAAAAAGCAGTTAGCAGAGTACCTGTATTTGCTATGGCTACATTTAATATGCAAACTGCAGAGATGCTATGATTTATATTTGCAATATAACTTTCTCTGAAAACTTGAAAACACTCCAAATTACAAAAAAAAAACTTGACAGAAATAGCAAGCTACTAGCTAATTGATAACAGAGTATTGAACTGAATAAAGTGAAATAGCTATCTGCCTAAATCCTTCTCATTAGGTCACTAGCTATCTAATAGCAACTACTGTATAACTACTACTTCTAATCTTCAGTAGGTGCTAGCTTGCAAGAATATAATCAGACATGCATCTCTGAAATTCAATAACACAAAATTCAGTAAGTTATAGGTTTTTAATAAACATAAGCAACAGTTAAACCCAACTGTCCTAACAGTCAAATGGATTCCTAAATAGAAACACATTAAATTATCCTTTCTGTTGTGTGACTAAGATTTGATACTTTCTAGAAGCAAAACTGTTTAGTACGTGAGCGATGTTTATGAATGAAAACCAAAAAGTTGAATAAAAACCAAATAAACCATAGTTTTTTGGTTGGGTTAAACCATGAATTTTTATTTGGCTTAAGCCATTTGGTTTAAACCAGCCAACCCTGCTCCAAGCTGCACTATTAGTGTTTCCCATAGTTTCTCCATTCTTTATTGCACAGAAATAAACTCTACCTTACTGCACCTTCTCTATTTCCTTCGAGTCAACTTTTCTCATGAAACAACTGACATATTGTAAAGCAATTATATGTATATAAATAAAACTCTCAGTACAATGTAAATTTATAACATGATAAAGTAAAGTGCGTCAATGGAGTAAACTCCAGCAGCAGAAATACAAAATAAATAAGAAATGACCGTTCAGTTCATTGAAGTATTTTCATTAGGTCATTACCATGAGTGCTAATGAAGAATGTACTGTTTCAGTTCCATCTTCATTTATACTCAAGAAAACGGCAAGAATTCTTGTAAAAGGTTGTTTGCAAGCGAACTATTTCGTTGTTTGAATCAACACGCCTGTCTCCGTCTACAGTAGTTTACTTGAATAAACATTGCTTCAATAACTTAAAGGTTGTTTTATAACGCGAACGTTACAATATTTTGCAGTATGTTTCAATGAGAAAAATTGTGTCTATAGAATGAAGAATGGTTCATAGGGATGAATTCATGTTTTAGATCTTAATTCAGAAAACTCTACTTTGTTTCAAGATTAAAAAGAAGATATTTGCATTCAACTGAAGATTGTTTTACTTAGAATATGAATGTTCATTAGCTAATACTAAATGGTGCAACGAAACCCTTGCACAAAGACAACTAGCAGCAGTATAGAAGAAAATAAATAGAAAATTGCATTAAAATAAGTTGAGCTACAAAACATCGCCCTTCCTTCAGGAACGACAGGAAAAATATGAAGGGAATCATTCCAGTTCGGTGGCTGGAATAGAATTCTAAATCATACTGGGACCCTGAGAAATGACTAGGAAAATATGAGCGAATTCACTACAGTTCGGTGGCTAAGATACAACTTCAAACGACCGTATGGTATACTTGTGATAATGTTCTAAGCATTCTTCACATGCTACGAGATAATCATGCAGATACAAGTAGGATATCGGGATTAAAATTCGGTGAGAACATAAAAGTATTTAATATGCTCGTGACATAAGATATGCGTACGGTTCATGGAGCGGTTTCACATGCAAAATCTGTAGACCAAAACTCAGTATGTGTGACCTACTATTGTACTCTACACTACTGATTACACTATAGGCCCGAAAGCCATGAGACTAGAAGCATGGCTTGATTGACTTATTCAATAACATTCGATATAATATTTACAGTAACAAACCCAGTCACTGTCCACTGTATTTCGCGATAGTATCGTCGTAAGATGAAATTGACCTCCCTGCAATTGAGCTTTATGCCAAGCGTCTGATAATTGCGTACGAGAACATTAAGTTTAAGGTTAGCTGTTTATTTATAGCTGCAGTTAAGTGAGATTAAATACCGAACGAAACTTTTGGTCGATTTGATATTATTAGCAGAATTACAAATGCCTTGCATGCGCTACACAAGTGCTGAATTACATAGATGAAATAATGCAAACTGTAGTTTTGCTAGATAGTAGTTAGTTTTATTTCACATCGTCCGAATAGTTTACACTGCTGACTTAACTATAGTAGGCGTGACATTAAAGTCACCATAATTCCTCATTATTTTGTGTTTTTTTCTAACATTGACTTTGTATTTGCTGCACATCTCCCCATAAAATTATTTTTACCATATTATATACACTCTGAATTGGACTCTATTGCACGTAGTTTGTGTGACATCAAACCAAGAGATAAATGCTATATACGTGCTAGAAATGCTAAGGAAACTATAGGACATGCTAACAAAGGTTTCACTCATGTCTTTGACGCGACTCACACACAGGAGTAAAATACCACATCATATCGATACAAACAAATGCTAGGGCGGAACTGTAAAGGTCAGCTTGTGATCTACGTGCAAATATCGCTTACATACGTAACTGGACATAGCTCGTATAACTTGGGTCTATATATAAGAGAGAAAAATTGGATGGGTGCATATTTCAGTCTCTTGTTGGCAGCATGATGATTACCTCCGCCAAGGAGGTATGTTTTGCAGGGATATCTTTGTGTGCTTTTCTGCCTGTCTGCTGCCTTTTTAGCAACTCGATAAGTTAAGGATGGATCTTTATGAAATTTACTAGATCTGTTCGGAATATCACGAGGAACAAATGATTCAATTTTAGGGATGATCTGCCAGTTCGTTTGTCTTTTCGGAGTAGTAGTAGTAGTAGTAGTAGTAACTTTACTAGCGCATTAGGGACACACTGTCTATATCGCGCTGAACTATTCCTGCGACTAAACACAGGTTCGTGCGCCGGTAGGACACGTGTCGTTTAAAATCAAATATTTGCCTCAGCAATTCTGCCTGAAGTTCTGGGCTGACGGCGAACTCACTTCAGTTAGTTCTGTGTCGCAAATTTTTGTCAGGTGTACCACATCTGAAAGGAAATTAAGCGCAAAGCATCTGTAACCCTACACGGCTCGGCTGAACGAATTCGCTTGGCCACGTTGCACAGGGCATGAAAAGAAAACAGAAGAAAGAAACGCCCGTGTGGAGGGTCCCTTCAGTGCCTCCCTTCATATGGAAGCAGAATAGGAGTCGCTTGAGGTAGGTCGCTTACCCCCATTTGGCGGCCCACTTCGCGGAACAGAAAGGGAAGGATAGAGACCCTACCTAACTCTACAAAACTAACCTCGTCAGCAGAACTGTTGCCAGCTGCAACATCTCCATCACAGAAGGCACTCGAGTCAGCCTCTGGGTGAGTGAGGCCCATTAATATTCAGACAGGGAAAGGGCTCGTCAAAATATACACCTAAGGGCGTCTGTCTGTTCGTTTGTTGGCCGGTCTGTCATTTTCTATTTTAGCATCGCATTGCTTGGCGGAGATCTGCAAACTCAGAGTGCAAATCTAATTACGGTAGCAGCTACAGTGCCAGATAATGTGGTGCCAGCTATGGTTAACTTGATGGTCTTGTTTCTGGTTTTTTAACTCAACTTGATGCCCTTATTGCTTGTTTTCTCAACTCAACTTGATGGCCTTATTTCTATTTTATACTCAACTTGATGGCCTTATTTCTTGTTTTTTTTATACTCAACTTGATGGCCTTATTTCTTGTTTTTATACTCAACTTGATGGCCTTATTTCATGTTTTTTATATGCGACTTGATGGCCTTATTTACTGTTTCTTATATTCAACTCGACGGTCTTTTTTCTTGTTTTTATACTCAACTTGATGGCCTTATTCCATGTTTTTTATACGCGACTTGATGGCCTTATTTACTGTTTCTTATATTCAACTCAACGGTCTTTTTTCTTGTTTTTATACCCAATGTGATGGACTATTTTCTTTTTCCTCTATACTCAACTAGGTCTTATTTCTTTTATACTCAACTTGATGATTTCAATTCTACTCTCTTTATAGTCAACATGGTCTTATTACTTTTGCTTTTATATTCAACGTGGTCTTATTACTTTTTTTATACTCAACTTTATGGGTTCATTTTTTTTTTCATTTATACTCAGCTTATCTTAATTTTTTATCCTCAATCCACACGGAACCGGGCTTCTGAAACACGTTTTTTTGTATACTTCGAAACTTCGTCTGGAGCTGAATGAGTATGCTTAATAAGTTGCGAGGCTCTTTCTAATATCCTCCTCTAATTCTTGCTAATCACAGCCTAGACAGATTTATATAATATTTTGCAGTACATCGTGCAATCAAAATTTATATAATACACGGACCTATAGAGAAATTGTGATAGTTAAACTAATTTCTTTTCAAAAACTGTTTTCTTTATTCGTTTTCTTAGATGCCTTAAAAACTGCAACAGAATAGTAAATATCGATGTTGCGCTGCAAAAGGTACTTTCTGTGGATGTAATTCCAGCGTAAGAATGAGCGCTGATGCATAAAAATTACCCTCGTTCGCACTCTAGTCGTCAAATTGTCATATTTGCTCCAGAGTTATTGAATGAATATAAGCTAGCACCGATGCTTGTAAATGCACTCGTTAACATATTAGGCACGATACTTATACTTCCGCGTTAAAGCAATACCTCTTACAAACAAGTAAGCGACGGAAAATAGTTTCGGTAGATGAAAGTGCGCGTGTTATATGTATACAGGAAATAACTATGGATCTATAGATGCGTCTCCAATATACATACATAACTTTGGGACTGTCTAAACCGTATTAAGAGCGCTGGTTTTGTTGAGCATCAATACAGTTCGAAACAAAATCGGCTTCACGCTAATGTATGCCAAAAATACTGAACCCTGTACGTCCAAATGCGCCCCCAGAACAAGACGTGCGGTGCACAAAAGCGCGCCAGAAGCTAGTCCGTCTCACTTGCTTATGTAGCCGGCCGCCGCTAGTCGCCTCTCGGCTGTGCCCTGCAACTACCGAATGCATCGTAAAGCTACGAGAAGAAAGAAATTTACGATCCATAAAACCTAAAGTCAGTTTTATCAAAGGATTCGCCAAGCCTGGCTTGCTTTGAATAAACCACCCACTGCTTAGTAATCAAGTCATTAGGTGCCTTGCTTTTCTCCGCGTTTGTGGGACGACGCGCACTTAACCTTACTCTTGATTGTGCGCCTGCTGTCGTAAATCAAACACTGTGGCTAAAAAGCAGTGACTATTGTTTGCACTGTCATGAGGTAATGTTCAATTTCGCGCAGCACAAGTATACTATGGGTCACAGTAAGTTCGATGTAAACAAAGTCTCCTTCCGGTAGTCTATAGGTTCCTACACTAACTGACGCGTATTAACATTATGCAACAAAAAAAGTTACGCTTGTTGTACGCAATTCCTCCCGTCAATATTCATTTCCGTTCCAGCACGAGTAATTTCGACGCAAACTAAACCTTGACTGTATACACGTAGCAGCAGAATACTAGAGTGTCTGCCTCACGCTGGCCACAATGGAGGATCGAGTGTCTTTACCAGGCAGGAGGATTGTTAGGCTGCTTAGCTTGTTGAGTCAGCACTTCCGGAACACAGACGCTTCTCGTTGGTATAGACCCAAACCGGAAATAGGATGGGCGGGAGGTTGCTCTTGTCGCACGAGCCTTCCTTTTCTAACGTCAGAAACTCGGACAACCTGCAGTTGACTGCAGACGTACACTCCTCTGGGGCCAGGGAGCATCTATCTGCAGCACGAACCAGTGCGTGTAGATTCCCTACTAGTTAGTGTGAGGTGAAGTTGACTTTACATTTCTGCGTCCTCTACTCTGAACTAATACAATGCGGCAAATCAAAGATACTCTACATGCGCATTGTGTCGTGGTGTGCCCAAGTTTAAACGATTATGCCTACATTAACTAACGTCTAATGATTCCCAGGCAGTGCTTCGCGAGGTGTGGCTGGGTGTACCACGAGAAACTCCGTATAACATAGAAAAGTTGGAGTTTATGATTTTAAGATGTTATGCAACCAGAACAATGTAAATGTAATATTATTGAGTTAATTTCCAATATTCGGAATTAAATGCGCCTAAAGATTTTAATTGTTTCAAAGATGTGCCACATGTATTAAAATATCATGAATCACAGTGCTGAACAATAACATGGGCAACATAGACCCGCTTAGCTTCGTGGAACACGACGTTATATCGCAGCACACGTAAAGGATGAGGAAGACGAAAAAGAGTGACGAGCAGTGGCTGACTTTACGCTACATTATCTATAAATATCAATGCGGACGGTGTGCCGCGACCTACATAGGTGAAACCAAGAAGCAACTGATGGCAAGAAAATATGTCATCATAAAGGAATATCACTGAGAACGCAATTACGTTCCCAATCTCCAAATTACAGTAGCATCGGAAATAATAATGTAATAGATAATAACCATCAAATAAAAATTTCAAAATTTTAGACTTATGCTCTGATTTCGACTTTCGTACATTCACAAGTTCCGACCCACATTGGACGATCAAGCAAGTTCTACTTATTTATTCATTGTAAATTTATATTTTGTTGAGTGATAGGCATTTATTCTTGAATATCTATGATATGTACCACTTAGACAGCTGTAAGCTCGACATTTTTGGTATGTTATCATTGCGTCGCCAGAAGATGGTTTCAGCAGAAATCAGAAGCTTGCATTCAACTAAACATTCCTTTTTTATCATACTCCTAGCAGGTTATGGATGTACTGGCTAACTTGAAATATACTTACCCACATTTTGTAGCCAATATACGTCTCCGGCCACCATTGATGAATGAAATTTTTGATCTGTAGAATTCCCAGAGCTTCCAGCTAGTTTATTAATCTCGAAAAGTATACATCTCCTCCCAGCTATTATAACCGCTCATAGACAAACACTTCACTTCACAAAATAATAAATTATTATTTGGAATTTTTTTGAGACTTTCAATGCGTTTCATAAAGCGCTGAAGAAATTTGAAGAAAAATTAGTAAATTAAAGCTGGAAAACACGTTAGTTGTAATTTCTGAGCATCAGCTGTGTCCTTGCAGCAACTTGACCGGGGAAGGACGAACCAAACTAACAAGTAGGCACAACCAACCAAGCAACCAAAAACACTACACTTTCATTCAGTGGTATCTATATATTTATATAGACACGGCGGTAAATAGTATAGGATATGATTATCATATACTACTAAACGTAGCAAGCTCTAGCAACGCTTGCAGCTTAGTTTTGTCGTCCATTAGTAGCATTCGTAGCTTTGGGCCAGCTCTGCAGCCCAATGCACTTGGAAGGCAAAAGCGCATAGGTTAATATCGCTTTACTTTAAACAAGTGCAAAAACGTAAGTGGCTGCATCTGGAAATCTCTCACAAGAGTAGAAGTTTTGTTCTTTAAGGCACCTCGATCTAACTTCAGCGACGTTAGTTTAGAATAAGAACGGGTTCGATTGGATGCCAATATTAAGCCTTCGAAACTTCAGGCAGAAGATTTGGATTTGTTACTTTGCATCGCTCTGCAAGTGTTAGAAATAACGCGTTTACATTGAGCCAGCTGAAATTTCATTTTATGGAGAAAAACTGTCTCAAGGGTAACCTGAGACTCAATCAAGCGGATCAACGCCAACGCACTTGCGTTAAGTTCAGAAAAAGTCAAGCCTCTATGCTTAATTTTGGCGCCCAATCGAACATGCCATAAGTTGGTTTATCGAATGTTAGTCTCAGTTAAAGGGAGTTCGGTTCCAGTACAGAAGGTGCTTAACTACCTTATAGACACACATAATACATTTCAATCTTACGTAGGAAACGTACTACACTAGCACCGTTTTGAACATTCCCCGTAACTTTGAATAAAATGTTAACATGCATATTAGTGATGAGAGCAGTCGGTTGAAGTTTAGTTTGTGTTGTCCAAGAGCAAATGGACTTTTCGTTCTGCCGAACTTTCGCAGGTCACGCTAGAAATGTCTACAAATGTGTCGTGCCAACCTTACTGCTAATGCTGTTAGTAACGTTATAGCTTATGTCAACACAAAGTGCTTAGACACCCGCCAGTCGTAACTGCTTGGAGTTATCTGGAGAGCTAATGCACCCACTGCCATTATTCACCGTCTTTACAGCACCCTTTCATACCAGTGACATACGGTCTCAATTATTACAAGCTAACTTAATTATTTCGGCTTCATGCTCTTCAGTAATTCGTCCATTATATCGCCTTGTACAGGGCTGTCGTCTAACATAATTATTCTACGATGCTTCCTCTTTCGCGCCGATTGCTATGAAAATATAATGCAGGCAACTCGATACCTCTAAGCACCAACGCTCCATATGCTTTATTATGTTAATGACTTTGAGCTGTTCTGTAGGCATTTATTCGCCAGCTAAGCAATTACGGTTATTACATGAAACACACTTCCCTCTAGCACTGTCGTCGCATGTATCAGCAAGCGAGCACCTTTTGCTGAAGAGTCTTGCTATGAACATACAGTAAATTCTAAAGAGGTGAATTTACAGAAGCCGAAATAATGAAACTGCTACCATGTATAATCGTATTTATGATACAAACGCCCAGCATGTTTCATGTTAGTCAATTCCCGAACAGACGTGGTAAAGGCACCATGTTTGGGTCAAATAGATGAAAACATTTATCCCAATTCTCTTGACTGCCCAATTAATTTCCAAATAGAGTTTCTCTTTCTGGCAAAGGCACCATTATTATACATACAAACATTTAGTACACTAGAGGGCCCAGCCGTCAAAAATGACGGCAAAAATTTTGTAATTGAGCTTTTCATTGTTCTTGTACCCAGTATAGGTTTTGCTGTAGTATAGGTCTCATCCCTGCAGGCCTGATCTTCCATTATGTGAAACGCAAGCTGTACAATCACGAGTTTTGCGATAGCAAAATATCCCTCTTACAAGATAAGGCGTGAATATCAGCTTGGAATTGATCAAGCGTTAAGCTGCACTAAGAAAAATATAGTTCAGTCAGATGAATACACTGGAAATGCCCAGGGCTCACCGTATTGTGGATACCAACTGATTGTAGAACCTCCAGAGCCGAAATTTGGATGCGATGTAAATTCAATATAAAAAGGCGTCTGCTCAGGGCGAAGATTCAATTACTTCGATATCATTCAGCAATTAAAGCGGAATCCAGAGGCTAAGGATCCAGAGGCTGGGGATCCAGAGGACGGAGATCCAGAGCTATATTTATCACCGGTACTCCAAGCGCTGAAATTGTGTGGTATCTCAACTTGTTTTTCAGTTCATGAATTTTCTCCTATTGAACTCTTAACTGCATGACGGAGAGACGAGCCAAAATTAGAGGAAGCAAGGGAGCAATGGAGCAAGGAAGCAAGCGACCAACAACTGTGTTTTATTATATAGTGGATTGTGTCAGTAGAAGAAGGAATGAACTCTGAAATGAAAAAAACCTTTATTATGACTCAGTCCTTTCTACCAGCCGAACAAAAATTGTAACATAGGCACTACATGCATGAATAATTACATAATTTGACTCGTTACCTATAGTATATCAATAATGTTGCTACTTAATCATAGATCTTTGTACCACAACCACAGGGAGTAGTACAGTTGGTAGAAAGGCTAGTAACTTATTGTGAGTGATTTCTTGAGTGAATATAAGGAACTTTAGAAATCAATGCATAAGCTACTGCTTGATCGTTTCTACATAGATATGAAGTCTTTATTTTAAACGGTAATTGTGCATTTCCCTTGCATACAACACGATTTGACACGAACCATATGCAGTATAGTCGACTATGTGAGTTAAGGTTGATAACAATAATAATCGAAAAAGGGAATCCAAACGAGTGGTAGAGTTGAAAAAAATATGCGAAGAGACTAAAGACTTAAGGTACCTACTTAAGGTACCTACTTAGGACGAGTGAACAATGAAAACAGTTATCTGCGTATGAACTGATTTTGTACTAAGGTACATAGACTAAAAAAAAAATTACAACAGCAACATAGGCACATCGGGGAACTCAGTTTACCTCTGGGTACGCATATTTCGACTCATCTTTACCCTTAAAAGACTAGATATATTTATCTGGAAATTTAGAAGTCTTTGAAACGAGATTTACTTTAGCTGCTAAATCTTCAACAATAAGCTTAAAGGTTTCGAATATTAGACACAAAAGTTTCAAATTCATGTCTCAAACAACACCCATTCCTAAAATTATTTTCGTTACTATGTAATTGGTTCAAAGCTTCCGACCTATAAAATACGCCGAAAACCAAAGAGAAGAAAAGAAAAATGGACATGTAGTATGCTAGCAGAGGGTACAGAAAGGAGAACAGAAAACTGGCAAAGAATATAAAAGCAGCAAAAATGATTCATGAGTAGGAGGAAGGAGTAATGAAGCTTTGGCTCAAGGGGGGGGGATCACACGGTGGTATCTTGGTCTTCAAGAATATTACAGTAAATACCTACTATGCGTGCAAATGCGTTGCAGTGTCCGTTACTATGCACAGCTTTTTGCATTCTAATTCACTTCAAATTCGGCGAAAGGTCCTAAGCTTCCCCAGCGCCACTTCAACGTCTGAATCAGTTGGTGCGTCTTTTTAAACACGAGAAAAGTGCTCTACTTTTCAGTTAAATTTTACCCCAAATCTGAATACATTTCCGAACTAGAGCACTCTAAGAGCGCATACCTCCGCCAAGCGAGAAATGGTAGTAAAAAATCAAATTGGCTCTGAAACCATGATTTTCTTTGTATCAACTCCAAAATATAATCATTAGTGCCTTTTGATAGTAATAACAGCATGAGCATTGTTTTCGAAGATCCGTTCATAACTTTTTGAGTTGTGCTGCTAACAAACGTTAAGAAAAACATGAGTCAAACGAACGAACCGATCTGCACCAAAATTCAGTCGCCCTGAAGTTTTTCAGAAAGATCCATTCACTATTTTTTGAGTTATTGTGCTAACAAGCATGAAATAAAAAACAGTGACAAACGAAAGAACAAACAGATCATTACCAAAATTTGGTCATTTACTTTTCGTTATACCGTATACCAAACAACTCATGTGAATTTCATAAAAATCCGTTCCCAACTTTTTGAGTAAGGGCATTGAGAAAATTGAGGCAGGCAAACAAACAAACGGATGGATGCATTTTCACCAAAAAATAATCATCTGTTCCTCCAATCATACCCAACAATTCCTGTAAATTCCGTCCAAATCGGTTCATAACTTTTTGAGTTATCTTTGTGACAGACAAAACGACAGACAAACACGATGAAAACATAACCTCCTCGGCGGAGGTAACTTCACCATTGGCACCTAAAGCAAGTGACTTGGCGGCTACCATTTTTAGTACATTTTTGATCAAACCACAGTTGTAGTACTTTTAAACACAATGTAGCATACGGACGCTGAGCAATGCATTTGGGCACAAGCCAACCTTCGTGTAAGCCCGTCTTAGCAGTAAAATAAGCTGCAAGTCAAATTTGCAAAATTAATGATGTTCACAATGGGAAAGGACAAAAGAGGACAGCCTGGAATTGAATAAAATTTTTTTCCGTCCAGGACTAAACGAGCAGGTAAGAAGTTATCTTGGCATAAGGCCATCTGGCGGCCGCGGGGAAGCGAGACGGTCTATGAAAGCTAAGGAGAATTACATTTTTTCCCTGAACTTGAGGTCAAAACTTTTCCCTGAAAAACAAAATATGATGTCAATGCTCATTTAATACTTCGATAAGCGAGCTCAGAAAAAAGGAAGATAATGGGGCCTGCGACGTAAAGCTTTGTTTCGGAATCCGCAAGTTAATTTTGGCTGCAAAAAAGATAGCCAACAATTTTTTCTTCTTCATGAGGCTGAAAGCAGCAGTGCAATATATCGTTTATTAGGACATCGTCATTATCTGTATAATGTAGATGTTTCTATGCTATACTCTACCTACCAAAGGATGGAAAAAATATTATCTGTATAATGTAGATGTTTCTATGCTATACTCTACCTACCAAAGGATGGAAAAAATACCCCTGTGACTTACATGTGTCTTCCTGGCTGTCAACTAGCTTGTGAGGCACTTTTAGCACACATGCGTCTAACAAGTCTTTGAACTTCAGAACTTCAATCATAGTAGCGATTTGTTGTGAAGAATTGCTGTACTGGTGCGAGCGAAATACTTGAGTGTACCGGTAACAATTGTTTGATAGTGATTTTGACACATCCTAAGATATACGAAACGATCTTGGCTCCCAGATTAAACAGCTCAGGGCGCTGCTAAAATAGCACTAAGAAGGCCTAAGCAGGAAAGTAATAATTATTTACAATAAATATATTAATACAAATATGATTGCAGTAAATTTCACAGGGAAAATAAGTGGTATACACAGACATCCCGTTCGGGTATCCAGAGGGCATTTCTAACTGTCGCAGTGTAGCAGACAAAGCCAGTAATACATGCAGAGTGCGGGTTTCCAGAGATGGGAGGTTGACACTGACAAGGCCGACAGTACTGATCTCCCATATCCTGCTCCAGCAAAAAAGAAACCTTGATGCGAACTTTCCAGTGGCCAAGTCCCTGTCACGTACACCTGCATAATGGAAGCGTGACCGAACTTCTATTGAATATTACCCTCGTGCTCTTGATGCAGAAGCTGGATGGACTTGGCCTCAGGGTGGTGTGTAATTTTCCTTGGCGCACTGTCATTACGGAGTGATGGAGCTGCTGCTCCCTCCGGCCGAGTGGCATCTTGTCCTGAGATCACAACTGGGGTTCCTTCTTCTCTGCTACTTAGTTGAATCAAGTAAAAATCGCAAGCAGAACTTCGCGGTGTGTAATTTTCCTATCATGCATGTTGACTGCGTTGAAATTACGTTCGTTTGAAATTTCAAGCCTA
>LQNS02278171.1:15336106-15347721 GCA_001587735.2 Parhyale hawaiensis
TTGATTGCTCGAGGTACGGTAGGACTATATGTGAGCCTGTTGGTATACTGGGGTCTGAGCTCTGCGTGCAACTTGTATTATTATTATTGTTACAAGCCCCTTGGCCAGGCCAGCTACAATGAAACGCTGTTTCTCAATCACACTGTACAAGGATAATCTGTTAAATTCTCTGTACCAAAGCAGTCAAGAGTTCTTTCTCTCTCCTGTGTGAAATTGAGCTGCTCAATGTCATTCGTGTCTGCAGGTGTAGGCTGAGTGTATCTATTTATTATCATATCATTGTACATGGCCACCAATATATGTGACTGTATCTATTTATTCTCATTGTACGTGGCCCCCAATATTTGTGACTGGACTGGGCCTACTTACTAGGTTGAATTTTTGGCTACTTTGTTCGTACTTGTAAACTTGTAAGCATATTTTGTGAACCCACTGTGTTCTTAATAGAAGCTAAATATTTTTATTATTAGTTTTAATTAATTTATAACTTAGATATTGAAAAAAGCAAATGAATGCATTTATTGTTTTTTTACGCTTTCGCGTCAGACGGTTGCTCTTATTCTAATTTCTACTAATTTTCCATATTTTCACTACTGGGACAGCTATTATCTCCATTTTCAATTTGTAGACCGACCGCATCATTTTGTATTTTCCGTAGGCAGAGGGCTAGTTGAAAAGCGACCGTTCGGTCCTTTGGTGTGGTATGAGTGAGCTTCTCAAGACTACGTGTTGTTTTTGTCTCTAAAATCATTGTTAATGTATGCAGTGGGTAAGGTGAGTCTTATGTATTTGCTTTCAACCCTTACAGATATCTTGGCCGCCCCGACACTAAAATCGCGAAATAGCTACTGCGATAGTTAAAAATTTTGTTTTGGTAATGGCTCGCACCCACATGATATAATAAGAAAAAAATCATTTACTTCTTTCATATCCTTCTTTCGCAGTGTTGTTCTTAAAAATAGTTCTCCATATTCTTTCTTTGATTTGACTTAATTTAAACATCATTAGTTGAGAGTAATTAGAGCTTCGCAGTGGCAATGAAATCAATCTCAGTATCCATGTTAACGCTGAGAAGTACTTTAGAAGTCATTAATTCTTAGATATGAAACTGGGAAGCTGACGGTCTCTTGCTGTTGAACAGATGAATTTCTTTCAAGTAATAGGGATCGCAGGGAGGAGGGAAAGCGATTAAACAAGAAGAACGCAGGGAACCAATCCCAAAACTGCCTATTATCTAGTGAGAATCTCTTTTATATTGGATGAAGTTGGATGTCCACGGTATAAAGTATTTCTAGGGGATTATGAAAAATACTTCTCTCAGTTTCAGAAGACAGAGTATTAGGTGTACCATTGGTGAAGAACTTTCAGCTCTGTATTATCGAAGCTGAAATTATCCCAGCCATTAGAGTCCTCACCAGAACCTTACATATAGTTGGTAGCTAGCCGTTAAGCTTGGGCCTGACAGTGTTCTATGTACACGCTTCGATGGAAGTAGATTGACTGTGCAAAATCCAGTCTACCTAAAAGTGGGTGGCACCATCAAATGCTGAATATTTTAGCTAGGAGATAAATACCTTTTTTTTTGCAAACAATGTTAAAACTATTTTTGTGTAGTCGATACAACAAAGTTCTTCCTGAATGTAATTTTAATACAACTTTAGCTAATGATTGAAGAAGAAGTCAATTAGAAACGGAAGAACAAGTAACTTGTAAGGAAGTTGTTAATAGGTCAAAAGCAGACTTGTTAGAGAAATTACATTTGTATCAAAAAAGTATTGTTTTTCTCCTTAAAGTTAAAATATTTCCGGTATAAATTAAACTAGTTCCGCTAAATAGAGGTACTTTTAGAAGCAGAATCTCCTCAAACAGCTTCAAAATTTGTCTTCTAAGAAAGCTGGAATCAGCATTCTTTCTATAAAATCGAGCGGTCTCTGTGAGCGAAACCTCACCGCAGAAGAGGACACTAAAGTTAACGCCTCGGCGAAGCTGCAGAGCAGTTTGCGTTCTCTTAATTCGAGCCGTCTCTGACCGAAACCCGATTTGCAAAGAACGCTTATATTTGTTTCTTTGGCGAAGCTGGAAAACAGTTTTCGTTCCATTAATGGAGCGGTCTCGCTCACTGCAGAGAACACCAAAGTTTGTTCCTTTGGCGAAGCTGGAAATCAGTTTTGGCTAATGAAGCCTTGCAAGCAATCGCGTGACACTCGCCCATGTTGCCAAGTCACGAGCCACAGGGTATGGGGCACGGCGCCCCGCACCATCACTGGAGCAAAACGCCGAATTTAGATGGATGGCTTCCGAGAAAATCACGAAGGTACGGCAAACCAAATGGACCACAGCTAAAATAAATGGCCTCGGCCTCTTGACCTTCAGTGTTCGGCGATAGGAGCAATACTGGGGCAGAGCGAGAAGGAAGCTCCAGTAAACCGGGGCGGATAAATGCAAAAATTCTATGGCTAACGTTAACTCGACGTTCTTTGACAAACACACTAACGGCTAAACAACCCAAATGGCTTTCTTCCATGACGATTTCATCATCTTTACTTTGAGCGTTCGGCATTAAGAAAAGCGCAAAGGAGGCTTCGCACAGGGAGGATGAATGTAAACCTCCGGAAGCTAATCGTTTCTACCCTAACGGAAATTCAAAAAACCACGGCAAAGTAACACTAGTAGTAGAAGTATTCTCTTAATTTAAGCTTCCCTGCACACAGAGTACACCGTGGTCCATAGATAGGAAGAAAGATCGAAGGGACATAAAGAATGGCAAGAGAAACGTGGAACCCATGCACGAATCAACGCGCATGGGAACAGCAAGTCGGGAAAGAAGAGGAAGAACGGAACAAAGCATCATCAGTAGGAGTAAGAAGATGAAAGCAAAGTGGGCACGAAAGACAGATGTCCAAAAGGCCTAACTAGCAAGATAAAACTATCACAATATTGTTTTATTATTACGCTCGTACTTTAATCCTGTTAGCCCGCAGAATCACTCGCGTTCCAAATGGCAACGGTAAAGTCAACATCACCGCACCCAACTATAGGACACCCGCAAGCCGGGTTGGTGCCGCAGGTACAGGTTAATTGGCCACAATACAGCGCAAGGCTGCAGTCGATCACAGATGCTCTAGTGCGATGAAATGAACTCCCGACCCTCCCCATTCTTGGCTTGGGTTAGTACCCTCGGACTAGTACGTGGGCCATTAATGGTTCGGACGCAACACGCTGCAGCGTTACAAAAATTCGCCTGCCTGGCAGGTAGACTCGAACTTAGGATTCGTTCCATTGGGCTGTCAGAGTCAAGCCAAGCTCACTCTACTAACTTGCCCGGAACAGCGGTCAGGAACTTGGGCTGCTCCACTTTGAATAATCATGCCGGTGTTAGAAGCGCTGAGCTTCAGTTGAGCCAACCGAAGTCTCTATTTGTGGAGTATGATTGAGATGTGGAAAATCTCCCTGTAACCGATTAAAGGCCATGGCCTGAAACTTGAATCGGGTCGAAGTCAACGTATCCCTCAGAAGTTTCGGACAAGTTAGCTCTGAAGGCTTAATTTCGCAGCTCAATCGAACGGGCCCGTGCTCATTCCAGTGTTTTGAGATCCGCACCCTAACCTCCTGTTACCGCGGACGGAGGAGAAAAAGAGACACGCGGTATGCCATAAAATAAGGAACCTATTGACAGGAACAGCAAACTGGGAAATGAGCAGCAGTAAAATAATGAGTAGAAGTATGAGGAGCGATAGAACCATAACAGACATGAAATGATAAGACTTCCATAAGCCTAATTAAGGCTAAGGCAAGCCCTAGCGTCACTCTGGGGCACTACTCCACATGTACACGAACAAATATAACTAACAAGACCCCATGGCCCGACTAATGCCCCTCATGGGATAAAAAATTCACGACACGGCTCTTCCGTGAATTGCGATATGAACTAGAATTGTTGACGCTGCACCAAATCAGTAGGATAAACTTTCATATTACACTTGGCAGGCTAACTAACCCTGGCCAATTGTGTTATTTAGTTTCATTCATTAACTCTTCAATGAAGAATTTAATCTTGCTTTGCTTTTCCCATCGGAATAACACTACACGGCAAGTGTCATTTTCCGTCAACTATAAATATATATGAAAGGGCTAGACTTTATTCGAGGGCGCTTAGCTGTATGAAAACCGTACTATACAGAAGATATAATTCAAATTTCAGAAGGTGTACAGCAAGGTAAAAATCTCTATAGAATTGTAAAGTACCATGTTTGTCACTCGGCAATTTTTTCAACAAAACTCTTCACAAAGGATTACTTATGAAGAGTAGTTCAATTTTCCCGTCCCTTCTTTCAGCTTATCAATATGTTACCACTTTCTATGCAGATTCATAGTTTGCTCTTTTTGCCATTAATTTATTTATCCCATTTATGCACCGATTATGCTTTTTTCATTTTTGCTTTCAAAATTATTATGAAAACGCCACTTCATACTATAATTCTAAGGACCAAGTTCAAAGAAGGAGCGTTGGGCAAAAAAAAAAAAAAAATGGGTAAAATCGAACATTACAGGCCCAGCGCTCTAATCAAACAACGTCAAGAAGTGTGTATTATCTTACGATAAACTAACGTAGTACTTGGGCAGTGTTGGGTTAATTATTAATTTTAGGGATACCAACAGAACTGGAGCACTCGAGGGACAAGAGATATACACAAAAGAATTAACGGCGAGCTAATGGAAGACGCATCTAAATAGTGAGAATTAAAATGGAATAAAATAGCAATTTCAAAGAATCCACGGAAAGAATAGATAGAAGACAAAATATTGGGAGTTTCCTGATTCTGCAACCAGCGTAGAAAACTAAAAACTTATATGATTTTGCAAAAAAAGTTAATGAAAAGATATAAGATAGCTTTGAAAACTGCCAAAGTGGAAGTAGAGCTCTCATGCAACACACAGTACTGTTAGACGAATAACATACTGTAATTATCTTGGCTAAGCATGAACATTGGGAGTAAATAAAAATGAAAAGTACGTTGACGTAGCTGAGAAAAAAAAACTTAGAAGTACAACTAGATTAGTCGAAAACTTAGCCCATATCGTCGCTTGATGCATTTAACATTTTTATCTTTATAAAAATTAACTGCAGAAAACAGCAAACGCCAATCGTGCGAAAGAGCCAAAATTCAACTGTGATTCGCCACTATGCTACTATATAGAGTAGAATCGTCAACATCGGCGCTTGAGCTAACTACCATTACGCTCATTGGGCGGATAAATTTAATTTTAGTAACAATTATTGACTACTGAAAACGCCAATAGTTTCAAAGAACCTAGCAGACGAGAAAGCTTTGGCGATTAACATCTAGACCAGTAGAGCACGAAGCTAACACCAACGCTTGAGTGCGATCTCCACTTACTGTTGTCAGTGCGGATGCATTTTGAATGTTTTAATTAAGGGGAACGCGCCACTTTTAACGGGGAATTTGCAGTGAAGCGCAGTGCTTAAATTTCCCAGTTTGTTATGCGAGGAAAAATTGGCTGGGGGAGAGAGTCGAAATTAATAGAATGCCAGATGACCTTTCGCCAATTATCCAAACACTTGGATTGCACAAAGAGAGGCCAGGCAAATTAGGAAAAAATTTAAGAAAATGACGCAGATTGGTGAATCCGCACATAAATGAGAATGCAATCGAAAAACTAACCCGACTAGTACATAACCCAGTGGACTTATATCCATTAAACGAGTAGGACTCTAATAGTAGTAATGGTATAAGATAGTTTAAGCATCCCCAAATATGCACTAAGCTTTTCTAAGAGAGGAAAAGGAAGGGACATATATAGTATGACGATAGCCACGAGGAACCTATGCACAAAGGTGTTCCCATACAGGATCAACACGCATGGGAACAGCAAGTCAGAAAAGAAGAAGAACAAACGAAAGTAATACCCGAATGCGTATGAAATCGAAAGAAAGCACGGTGGGCACGAAAGACAGACGTCCCAAGGCCCTAGCTAGCGGCAAAAGCCCCAATGCAGACGAGAAGCAAAAATTGCCGAGAGTGGCATTTCGGCAACAAATGCTCCACCAGACTCGGCGAAAAAGTTACCCCAAGGTTGCATTCAGCAGGATGGATCTAGGCCAATCTTTTTCGCAGCTTTCGAACAATTCAAAGCAACTTGTCATTTAATTTATCCTGTAAGCTATTTACTACTACGTACGTAACCCCTCCGTTTTTCCTGAAAATTTGCTTTAAATTGTAGCAGTTGCAACTGCAATGTTAAAAATATAAAATGAATCGGTCTGCAGATTACAATGATGATAGCCAACAGAAGATGCACGCGTCAAAGCTTCGTTTACAGGCTACTAGATCGTAAGAAGTTTTCACTCGCTGAGCATACTGAATAAAAAAACCTGCTCGTAAACAATCATTGCCCAGAGGTTCTCAATGGGATTTAAATCGGGACTATTTGCTTGCCAGGTCAAAACCTTTTTTATTTGAATCCTCCATCCGCAAGCCAGTTAGCAGTGTAGCCTACTGTGCTCGGTGTGAGGGAGCGTTATCGTGCTGAAATACCAATTTGGATTTGCGTGCGATAGTCTGCTCATCAAGCCACGGAATCAAGTCGGCTTCAAGAAACTGGCAGTTCCTACCTTTCTGCATCGAGTTTAGCTCCTTCTGCTCCTTCAAATGCACCAATAAGGGTGTCACCTACTATCCCGGCCCCAAACATTATACCTCCACCACCTTGATGACGCTTAAGCCGTGTCTGTTGAGGTCGGTCATGCATGGAGGACCCATCCAGACGCCCATCCATCTGGACCACCAAGAGTGGCTCTGCGTTCGTCAGTAAACATGGCATTGGAGAAATCAGTTTTCATGTTCTCCTCAGCCCATTTGACCCTATTTTCTTTATGAGTTTTTGTTAGAAGTGGTTGTTTAATTGCCTTTTTCACTTTCCCTTGTTAAACGGGCACGTTCGCGTGCCACTGCGCGGGAAAGCATGCAGTTTCTGCAGAACCTCACACCTTGTCATTCTGCATAGTATTGGGGCTCCAGCGTCTTCAAATAACGCCTTACTTGTAGAAACTTGTTTTCTAGCCATAGAAACCTTCAAATGTCGCATATCCGGAGCAGTCAATTTCGTCGTAGAGGCTCTATCCGGAGTTTTCCTGTTGACTTTACCTTCAATTGCATAAGTCCTAATTGTTCGTTGATCCCGCTGTAATTCCTTGGAAACTTCGAGTGTTGTCTTACCAGAAGCCAATAACGAGGTCACATTGATCTTTTCTTTACTTTTTAAACCGCATTTCTTGCCCATGTTGACTAGAGAGTGATGTTGCTTAATCCGGGGTAACAGCAGAACCCCATGCGACAAGCAAATGTTGCCAAAACGTGGGAAATTGCTCCGTTTTCGTTTTCACTGGTTGTTCTTATAGATACAACATACCTGTGCACTAACTTACTATTCACATGTTAAATGTTTGACACTTATCTTGAAAAATAAGTAAATAAATTGTGTTTGCATAATCAAAGGTAACGAACTGTAGTAGCCATCGTATCTAATACGGCGCCAACACTCACAGTATAGTAATAATTGGTCAACCCGCCCGGGACAGATTATGTACTTTGTTTGGTAAATATTTACTTCAGTTCACATATGGTTTTTGTGGTCATTCATGCCTCGAGTATGTTAATTGGGTCAATTCAAGAGAATTTACATGAATAACGTTTCCGTCGAAAATGCTTAGTTTTCGAGATATATGACTTTGAAGTTCCCATTGTTTTCCTATGGGAGAAATAACCAGCTTCGTTATAAGCTTGCTAGTGACCTAATAGGAACTTAATCAAACCTACCAAACCTAATCTTACCTAACCTGTGTTATTTTCACCCATAGAAAAACAGTAGGAACTTCAAAGTCATATGTCTCGAAAACTAAGCATTTGCGACGAAAACTTTATTCATGTAAATAGTCTCGAATTGACCCAATTAAAAAAAAAAACATGTTTAAGTTAAAGTAAAATAATACCATTTATTTTTTGTCACACCCCGGCTGAAACCCCGACCCCTGCTACTTGATTTTTGGTGGCCCGGGTCACGGTCCGGGCTACTTGATTTTTGGTCTTTCCGGCACCGGTATTTCCAAAATCGTCTCCCCGGTCGGTCTCTACCATGAGGCGGTCAAGGTCTTCTTGGAGCTCAGCCCTTTCGTGGCAGGGTGACATAGTTCAGTATCATCCACAAGTTTACTGATCTTACGACGGATATTAAGATCAAGATCATTCATTTAGATGATGAACAGAAGTGGGCCAAGAACGCTGCCTAGCGGAACCCCTGAAGATACGTACAACCCCGTGCCAAACGACGGAACTCAATGGAAGTGGAAAAATAATCCATGAAATAGTTTCACCTCCACCGTACAGAAATAGCTGACAGGCAAAGAATTCACGGCAACAAAACAAGCAACTCTCCTCAGCATAATTATTGACGTCCACTAGAAAAGTTGTGAACTTAAAATGAACTACCATTTTTTGTGACGTCATTAATTTTTTAAGCAATCCGAAGTTCATTTTGAACAATAAAGCGCGATTAGGTATAGAAAGTTTATGGCCGGTCGAACGCGAGTTTCTATGAATCATTTGTCACTATGATGTCAAACTCCAGCAAACTTCAGGCTTCACTCATGAATCAGAAACTATGTTGTGTTGAATGTTTTAGTGCGACCGACAGCTACGAACCGTACTGTAGCATGTGAAAAGTGCATCAGTTGAAGTTTGTGATGCATAATACAATTACATAGCGTAACATCTGCTGTGGTTAGAATCTCCGCTAGCTTTTATAATTTGTGATGATAATGATAATAACAGTGCGCGCAATTGATATTATTTTCGCTATGCATCAAAAATTATGCTCATAACTTGCAAAGAATGAAATGATTGTCTGTATAAGGATACTGCAGTTACTTTTCGTAAAAGTTTGACCATTATAGTGTATCATGTACGAAAACCATAAAAATAATAGTTTTTGCTAATAATAAGGACCATCACTGTTGTTGGCCAAAGTGATGTATAACTAAAGCTATAATAACATCAATGATCGGCATTCTGTAGCTACGTTGATCAAATTGTGTCGATTTTCACCTACTAATTCACTACAAACGTTAAATATTCAGCTTTTTGCCAAGGATCAGCCGACGAACAGTGCTTTTTTTAATAACTGTATTTTTTGCAACCTCAAGCACGCAAGTTATGTTGAAAAAAACTTACGATTTCTTACACTTTAACAAAATGCGAACTATTTTGCGCCGAAAAATATTTTGAAAAATCATCACTAAACCACGAGTTTTATTAATATATCATATACTAAGATGCAGTCGTGTTACAATTATTGTCTAAGCAATGGCAAATAACTAAGCAGGCATATCTAATTTTATTCAGGGTTTGAAAACCTATAGCGACTAAGGAACCCGATAAACATACGGACTCAGTAAAAAAAACCTGTCAGGTTCTTTCACGAATATTACAATACCTTCTCTCTGCTAAGGCCTTGTGAATGATCGCTATGCGGAAGTTCCCGCAGCATGTTTTGAAAGTTTGGATTCTCCTTCAAACTTGTCAATGTTTGATTACTTTGAAGCATTACCGAAGCAGCTTATGGACGCTGATTGGAAGAACCTGCGCCTTAATTTAGAGTAAATTGCTGAACTTTTGAAATCACAAAGTGCATTCACAAACTAAAAAGACTTCGTTGAATACCAGGCGCGTCTTTTCAGGCGTAGTCACGGAAGCTACAAGCTGAAAATATTCCGGTAAAATTGACCTGTGAATTTCTGGTTGTCTTAGGAATGGATGACAGATGATGAAAATACTACGCCTAATGTTTAAATTTTTTTAATAGCAGTCGAGTTTTTAACGTAACACCATAGACGAAGCTGGAATAATGGCACAAAACCCAAAGCCAAATTGCAATTCGTAGGACCAAATGTCTTTAATCGTGATGCGCACTTGACCGTAGTTTAGTCATGAAGCCGGTGCTTCTAAACCCACGCTACAATAATTTAGTCATATTGAATTACAATAGTCCAGATCTCGAAGAGAGTGCGGTCATAGCCTTGAACGTGGGGCACTCGTGCAAGGTAGAGGTGCATTATAATGTTCCAGAATACTAAGAGCACTTACACTGCAAGAAATTTTGGCGTCTTTTGATGGACTTCCATGCATCAAAATTACATGCATTTTTGTCCCAAAACCGAAACATGCAAGTGCATCATCAATATAATAAGTGCATCATCATGATTCACTTTAACTCCATTGTAAATATAATAATACTCATGTATTAGCTTGCATACAGTAAATACACCTAACGAGGTATTCCTTTTGCTTTAATTGTAGAATTTGGAAGTTGAAATATTGAAGGAAAAGAGACACGCAGCGCTGTGAGAATCCGAGCATCGAAGTCAACCCGCGAATGATTTTTCACTCCTCCGCAACATGGACTTCATGTCGTGTTCTGCACACTACAAGTGCCATATGGTCAAAATTCTAGAATTATAAGGCATAATAAAATCTACGTTAGGTTTATCCACTGCATGCGAGATAATGAATGATTATTATTGTCATTAAAGTTGGCTAAAGTGCATCATGATGGTGCATATAGGGTCTCATGGTGCACTTCCACGTTGATGCATCGAAGCAGGTGAAATTGGAACACCTGTAGAGACCAAATTTTCAATTACAACAGCGATTTCCGTGCTAGTATGAAACTGCGTCTCGATCTGCACGTGTAACAAAACTTCGAAGGTTTTTATTATTTTTTTTTTGTCGAAATGAGTTTTTCAGGCAGTGACGTCTGCACGTTTTGACCTCTCATTAGCAAATTTCTGCAACCTACGCTTGACATTGTAGAATATTGCAGTTATTAATCTATTAAAATCAACTTTCCTGCACAAAGAACACGTAGAGGTTGCAATAATAGACAAATCTCTGTCAAGAAATCATAAGAATCATTACAAATTCGATGGGGACGACACCTCAATATATCCCTTACCTAGAGTTACCTTGAGAGTCTTCGGAAGAAGTCTAGGTGACGTTGCTCACGTCACCCCACGTATGTGGAGTCACTCTGCTGGGTGTCTTCTGTGGTGCCGCAGTTTGCGACCAAAGAGAGAGCCAGCAGCGAATTATCTCCACAGTGCACGTAACCGCTGATGGCTAGTCTATCTGGTATTCTTCTTAAATGTGAATCCAGCAAATTTTTGAACTTTACAGTTTTGATATCAGTGGCGCTTCGAATATGCCGAGGCATTTTGTTAAACAATCTTGCTCCCCGTACATCGAAGCTATTAGAATATTTTGTGGCCACAGCTTTTCCACCATCTCTGCTTGGGATACGGAGATTACAGGTCCTTCCAGTTCTTTCCGAGTGTCTGGAGACAATCCGCTCATTCACATTCACGGTGATACGTTCCAGAATTTTCCAAACATATATGATTGTAAATCGTTCGAATCTGCGCTGTATTGAATACAAGTGGAGACAGCTGAGTCGCTTGCGGTAACCGTACTCCTGCATGCCTCGAATTTTGGACGTGAACAATCGTTGGATACCTTCAAGTTGGTCAAGCTTTTTTCTTGTAC
>LQNS02278171.1:15348811-15376719 GCA_001587735.2 Parhyale hawaiensis
TGAACATCAGGGTTACTGGTCTTCTTGCTAAAGACTTTCTGGTATTGACGGCTCAGTATTTCACTCATCTCCTGATCATTATCAGTCATTGAGCCATTTTCGTCCAATAACGGTCCTATTTTTGTTTTCACAGACGCGTAATTTGTTGCTTAAGAGAAGAAGTACTTACTGTTTTCTTTTATCTTCTTGATGGCTTGCAGTACTTTTTCCTGTTTCTCTTCATCACGAGAATTTGCAAGTTTATGTTCAATCTCTTCCAGTTTTCGCCGGCATTCAGTTTGTCGCTGTAATACACACGATGACTGTTGGCATTTGATCAATCTTGCTCTTTTCTTTAGTAAGCTTTTGCGGAATTTATGGCGGCGGTTTTTAGGACTTTTCTTTCTAGCCGGTGGTAGGTATTTCACGCACTTTTCCAACAGAACGTTTTCAAAAATTTCGTTCATTGTATCACTTTGAGTTGAGTCATTTAGAAGAGCGTCTGCATGGATAATCGCCTAAGGCTTAACGATGGGAAATTGCATCCCCCCCCCTTCATATATTGTTTATTGCTATCAACCCGATCTCTTTTGATACGGAGAGTGAAGTTTATTTGACTGAGCTGAGGCGCCTAAAATTCATCCCAATCTCAACCAGGCTACGCAACCTCCATTTAATAACTTTCTTATTCGTTGAACTACAATAGGACAAGGTACCCCTATAATAAGTAAAATTACGCAACCATTTAGAGAATTCAGGCCAAGTTGAACTCGACTAAAATGTAATTTTCAGGCACATCATTGAAAATGGCATTTCAGTCGAAACCAGCCAGGTCTGATTGTTCTGCATATATATTTTTATTATTGCTGCCTGAATGTTGCGTTTGATATTTAGACCTACTGTACGTTTACAACCAAACATCCGATCTCCAATTACACATCCTGGTTAGGATAGGAATAAAGCAGTTCCTACGCTTACCTGCAGAGTGGCATCAGCCTGCAGTGGTTGCCAACCTTATCTATGCCTGTCACCCTTGAAGAACTTTTAATCTGTTCTCGCACCCCAACAAAATTTGTGATTCATTTGCTGACACATGAAATTTATACTATTTTTTGTGCAACGAATCTAAGTCAATTTTTGAATAATTTGGAAATAGGATTCACGCCCTCTAAGAATTCATCGCTTACCCCAGGAGGGTCCGAGTACTACAGGTGTCGAACCCCTGCCCTAGAAGGTACCATCTCAGCAAGGCTATGCTCCTCACTACAAAGTGCCTTTTTCCGAAGGAGTACAATACGAAGAAAAACCCTTATAGTAAAATAGGTTCAACCCCTTACGAGCTTTTTCAAAACATTTTTCAATTCAAACACTAGACAACAGCTGAGCGGTAGCTAATCGGGTAAGTCTCTAATGCCCGTATTACATGTAGTACGATAGCTACTGTTGTTGCCCGTGCTTGCGACACGTCTCTCCCATAGACTACACCCACTATTGCCATTACGGCTACCCTATAGCATTTGCTTTTTGCATCACCGTGAGCGGAGTCTACTGTGTGTGACACACACAAAAAAATGCTATTCGGCAGATCTGAAAGAGTGTATAGTCTAAGGGAGAGACGTGTCGCAAGCACGGGCAACAGCTGCTATCGTACTACATATTTGTAATAAGGCCATTTACGGGCTCAAGGCGTTTCATTCATCCGTGCCTGCCAGAATTTCACACAGACTGCAGTGCTCCGGGCGGGTCTTGCTGTTCACAAAGCCCCCTCAGCAGCAGCAACTCCAATCTCACTACGCCGCTCCATTTGCCATTTGAACCTAATTGTTCAGATACTCCTGTACTTTAAGTCTTTCTCCCTTTACCGCTCAATTTATTCGCGAGATTAAGTTTGCTTCTGCGCCGAACCGTGATAATTCTCGGCGGTGATTGCACTAATCAGGAAACTGCAGTGAAACGCCTTGGGCGCCAACGCGTCAGAGAAACGTTGGCAGGAAGTTATGAATGCACAGCTCGCCTGGCAAACCAAAAACGGTATGCTTATAGATTTATGTAGCCCTTTGTAAAGAACCGACAGCGTGGACAACTAGGTGACCGTGCTGTGTGTCCGCTCTGTCTGTTCGGGGCTCTATTGAGGTTGTGTCTTGAGTCGCCGTGGCTCAGTGTCAGTTGCACTCTTGTAGTTGGAGGCGGTGCAATGCAGCGGGCTGTGGATTTCCGCTATTAATCTGGTTATATGGGCCCTTAAATTTTTATCGGTTCCCGTGCACATTCGTGGACGTTGCAATAGTGATATTCCTACGAAAAACACGTTTAATACTACTAAACCTACTGCGCAATGAGCACAGTGGCAGCAAATGCGTTATTTCAGGCTCGAAAAGGTTATAAGGTAAATATTAACATACATTTTCAGTGCGGGCACATTGAACGACTACAAACAAGCGAAAAGTACAAAAATATAGATTCAAATGACTAACGCAAAAATGCACAGAGGTCACATCTCAAACAAAAAAGGGAAACACATTTACAATAAAATTTTTTCATGTATGCAAAGCAAAATTCACCGGAGTTTGACTGTAGATAAACGAAAACATGCACAGCAATAGAGTCACTGACTGAGGAAAACAGTCACAAGAATGCGACTCGAGGAGAGCGAAAACATGTACACTTTTACAGGCATGCGACCTCAGGTGAACGGAAACATGCACAGGAATGCGACCTGGAAGGGAAGCGTATAAAAGCATGTTATCTCTGGGAACAAGCTTAGCAGAATCAGCAAGCACAGGTACAAACATTTACCTGGACGTACAGTTACTTAAAAAAAAACAGGTCGCTAGGGATCGGAATACTTCATCACCCGAAGAAATGCAAGCCAAGACATTTGACTGAGCTGGGATTTTAGATTTCATGCCTAACATGCTGGTGCAAAACGTAGCGAAGTTTATGTACTGTATATCGTGCACTAATCCTTAAAATATCAATCTCTGTGGAGTGAAATTGCTCATAATTAGAAGCGATAGTTGAAAGTTCACAATTTGCAGATGCTATGGTGTAAAAATTGCAGTAGCGGCTGAGACATTCAACAATTTTTTATATAATTAAAATTTACGCAAGCTGAAGCTGTGCCGCAGCAACATAAACGGATTAGTTGAGTTACCTCTAGGCTGCTAGTGGCAACGTAGGTTGTTACGTGGGCACCGGGCTTTAGAGAGGAAAAGCAAGGGACAAATACGAGTAGTACCCCAAGATAAACGTGGAACTCATGCATGAAGGTGTCCCCACACAGGATCGACGTGCATGGGAACAGCGAGTCGAGAAAGAAGAGAAGAGAGTGAATGAGTACGAGTAGGACATAGGAAGGAAGTAAAGTGGGCACGAGAGACAGACGTCCCGAATGTCTAGCTAATGGCTAAGGTACAGGGTCCCTGTGGGGGCATGTGTTTCATTACTTTGAATCACTTTGGTGTTAAAAACAAAACTCGATACCCTACGCTTGGGACAGCTGGAAACTGTACCGTATTTCAGAGAGTGTGATTTAGCTTTGGTCCGATTGGCGGGTAATTGATTCAAGATTAAAGTCTAATATTCGACATAGCGGAGCGAAGCTAAGGTGTCTGCCTGAGGTTTCGGACGCGTGGGACGGGCTTAGATCGACTGTGAGGTACCGAGCAAAGAATCCTTCAGTACAGAGTTATTCCCACGGGAATGGTATGATTACGTCCGCTAAGGAGGTTATGTTTTCGTCGTGTTTGTCTGTTCGTTTATCAGTCTGTCTGTGAGCAAAATATCTGAAAAAGTTATGAATGGATTCCAACAAAATTAAACAGGGATTGTTCGGTATGTTAAGAGGAACTGATAATTAACTTTTGGTGAAAATCCGTCCGTCCGTTTGGTTGTCAGCCTCAGTTTTCTTGTTGCCACAACTCAAAAAGTTATGGATGGATTTTTGTGACACTTGCGTGAGTTGTAACTTGTTAGGTACCGTACATTACGAAGCATAATTGACCAAATTTTTGTGATGATCTGTTCGTTTGTTTCTCTATCGCTGTGGTTAATTTTATGCTTGTTAGCACAATAACTCAGAAAGTTATGAATAGATCTTTATGGAATTTGCAGGAAATGTTAGTAATGTTACAAAACACACGGTAATTGATTCAATTTTTGTGATGATCGGTTGATCCTTTTGTGTGTTTGATTAGTGTGTCAGAATGTTTGTTAGCATATTTCAAAAAGTTATGAACGGATCTTCAATAAAATTACAGAAATTCTTTATACTGTTAAAAGGTCCGAGTGATTGGATTTTGGTGTTGATACGAGAAAATCATGGTTTCAAAACAAAGTTTTATTTTTGTTACTATGCCCTACTTGGCGGAGGTAAGCGCTCTCAGAGTGCTCTAGTTAGGTGATATTGTCTCTTTATATTGTTTTCATAAGTATACAAACTTCACTGAACGCATCAAAAAAATTATAAAATCCTTGGTACCAAAGGTAAGCAAGTGCGCAACTCATTGCGTAACAGTACGGGTTAAATTTCACAGCTAAAAAACAATTTTCGAGATTCAGACAATTTTCAGGAAAATTAGCTGTTTTACAGCGCAATTCATGGCACCTGCAACTGGCAGAGTAAAGTCCACTGCAGACGAGAAGAAAAAAATGCCGAGAGCGGCATTGTGCCAACAAATGTTCTACCAGACTCTGCGAAAAAGTTGCCTGGGGAGCCGCAGGATGAGTCTAGGCCAATCTTTTTCGTAGCGTTCGAGCAATTCAAAGCAACTTATAGCCCAGTTTTCCCTGTTATCTATTCACTATTAAGGTACGTATCTCCTGCGTTTTTTTTATTAAACTTTAATGGTTGTGCCTCCTTCCGCAATGTCAAAAGTATGAAAAGAATTTGTATCCAGGTTATAACGATAGTAACCAACACAAACGTACCTACCGGTCCAAGTTTCACTTACAAGTTTCAAGATCGTACAAAACTTAGTCTCTGTACTATAGGGAATAGAAACCGGCAAACATACGAACAATAAATATACGAAGTCAGTATTTTCCACTACAATTTTATGCAACTTGGTAAATTTTACCATAAGGCATTTCATTTGCAGGAACGTTTCCCCCGCTAGCCTATGTGTGCATTGAGAAGTGCCAAGCTTGACGGCCCGACAATGATGGCCTGTCCAAATCATAGAAGATATCGCTCGCTGCGGACGCTTTGAAACATGTTTACTTAGTAACGAAAAAACGGTAAAGCAAAAAATGAATACTCTCTGTTGATCACTCTGAATCTTCTCTGCGGGTTCTAATCATAAATTAAGAGGAGCGCAAAAATTCTCAGCGCTGAAGTCTGTCACGGTGGACCGCAGCTGAAGAATGAAAATTCAGCGTCTAATTTATCAACCAAAACCATTTCCTGAGATTCAAAGAAATATCGCGGCAATTTCCAGCGAAATGAGGTGCGGTCGAATAGCTCAGACCACGGCGCCAGCTTATACACGACCAAAACATGTTTATCTAGAAAAGAGCTTCGAAAATAATAATAAAAAACTGATGTGCTGAATCAATTACACTCAATTTTTAACTTAGGAAATAATATAGAATTGAAAAAGAACTCTACATACATATGAAAAGTGCTGTATGTAATAAAATAATTATAATAAGTGCAAACATGACCCAATAACCAGATTGTGCTTTGTGCCAGCCTGAAGATTACATTACATAGCTCTTAAAAAAAACATCAGCCAGGGAAAACAAAGTAACATAATGCACAGGTGGTACGAGATTAACCGAACATTTCGCTCTAAAACTTTAAAAAAAAAACTAGGGCCAGCTAGGGAAAACAAAGTGAGGACGAGTACGAAAACCTCGATAGAAAATCGCGCCAGAACTTCAGAGAAATTTTACACTAGATTTTTAAAAGATGGAAATCACATTATGAGTGAGAGCACATTAACAGAACCTGCTCTGCAGAATCATAGAAAAAATTATTTTGAAAGACCGATTTCTGGGAAATTGAAACACAAAATATGAAAACAGTACATGCATTTCGGGAAAATTATGTAAGACATTTGGTGTCTTTTCTTCAGCTGCAAACCAGAGAGAAACTATTTGCATTACAAAACAACTTGGCGATTGCAATATATCATAATTAGCTTACTGAAAGCCACGCTGTTGAAGTTACACCTATATACAAACAAAAAAGTAAAAATGGATAGTCAACGCGAATTATATCTGTTATTTCACAACGTAATTTCATTCACGTTGACACTTCAGTTAAAGCATTGCAAAAAAGTGTTTTTTTTTTTACAATTATTTAAGGAAACAATTTTAATAAAATGTGTTGTGCATATATATGTATTTAAAGGCTCTTTCGATTTCGACGGGTGATACAAAAAACGCTTCAGTTTTAAAGAGATTGTTTCTCATACTAAGCACAGAAATAAATTTGTAGAAACGAGCAACCTAGAAATAAATACGCAGCATGGCTGTATTACCCATGAAAGCTTATTGTACTATCTCTGTCTGAATAACTGAGTCTTTGCAGAATATGTACATAATCATCATTAAAACAATACAGCCAGCCTGAACGGGACAGATAAAGACATACAGGAACCGATACCAAGAGCCATGTAAATGAAATAGAAACTTTTACTCTAGAGAAAACACCTACCTGAAATCCATAAATATGCAGCTATAATGCAGGCGAAGTACTTCATGGTGCCGCTTCAAACTTGCTGACACTTTCTTTCTTTACACGTGGCTTCGCTAAATAATTTCACAAATATCACACGTCCTAAATGTCACAATACTCCAATTACGGTGTTCACTTTGTAGCACTACAGAACAAAAGGATTTAATTCAGTGGACAAAGCGCATAGCATGTGTGGCGCCTCGCTCCAATTGCCAAAACAGTCCTGTCAGATGCTTGGGGCTAGCGCTGCACAGACCCGCAGTTCACCACCACGGCTGGACACCAACTGAAGAGAACGGGTAGGCTGGAGCCTAGCAGCGAGTCCTTCGCTGCGCCCCTCGTCAGTAATCTTAACCCTTTCGATGTTGATGGTAGATCTAGAGTACGATTGTACATTGTCCCAACCACAAGAATAGCATCTTTTTTTACGTTCCAAGCACGGCTAGTCTGTGCTTTTCTCAGTATACGAGAATAGATCGCTCTGCAGAGAGCACTTAACAAGTCGAGGGTCCAAAAGTTAACTAGATACCAGGATCATCTGTTTGTTGTTTAATTCATGAGGACAATTAAAAAAAATGGTAGGAAGCACATTTAACAGGTCGTCTAAAATTAAATTACTTTTTACTTAGCTCTCCAATGCTTAATACAAACGAGTTATTAAACGATGTAAGTGCTAGGAGAAAATAAATTATTTAATTTTCCTGTAGGAGAAGTCCTGGTAGTGAAAAGGTTCATATGGTGATATCAGAGAAAATTGTAACTGTTGTATTTGCTAGGCAACACCTATCTTTGAATGTCCAGTAATATTTCATTGACTGTTTTTTTTTTTTTTGCAAAAGATGCTGTTAGCGGTACAGGTACGCAAAAGTGGCGTCGCAACGGAGCTTTCTATTGGATTGCGCTGCAGCGCCCTAGGCTTTGGCTTCGACATTGCAATGCCACTGAAAAGAATATCTAAGGTATGAGTCATTTCTTGCTGTTTGTACGCTGTAACAAGCACCAATGGTGAAGCTTTGACAATACCTCCTACTTTAGTGTTAGTTCTGAAGTTGAAATGTCGCTTAGTTTTAGCGCGAACTTCAAACACCATGAGTAGTAGTCACGGCAACGTGACGGTCGAAGGGAAAAGTTGCGTTGGAACGCAACTTTTGCCTACGTGGGCCCCCGCTCATAGCGTCTAAATTAACTCCGTATTTTTCATAGGAACTACATAGCAAATTATGCAAAAAAAACAGACTCGGTGCGTAATTGAGCTAACGGCAATACCCGATGTGCTAAAGCACGAGGCTGTCCGAGCTCGATGCGCTTTTAACTGTTACGATGGGAGGTTACGTCGTGTTATGTTTTTATTAACCTAATAAGGGTAAGTTAGCCCTTCGATCGATAGCCGCTGATATGCGGTGCTTTGAAATATAGATGGAGCGTAAGTGAGAAAAAGCCGGCTTATGATGGCCTGGGAGGCTTTGGCCGTTAAGTGCTTGCGACTCGTGGTGGAGGAGTTCTTAGCTGTGGATAATATCTCTCCCAATGTATGTCAAGACGATTTTTAAATGAGTTTACCGACTCTGCACCAACAACGTCGGAAGGGAATCTATTCCAAACGCTTACTATGAAATCGGGAAAACTGCTGATTTAAGGTCGTTCTTCGAGCTCTATACTTGAGTTTTTGACCGTTGTTTCGCAAGCGATCATTAAGGTCTATTTCAAAGAGTCCCGTTGTAGGTACGTCGTTGAAGCTATCAAGTACTTGAATGTTTCTATCAGTTGCCCCCCTGAGTCGTCTTTGCTCGAGAGAGATCAGGCCCAATTCTTTTTAGGCGACGTTCATACGACTTGTTTCTCAGCTGAGGTATCAGTTTCGTTGCTCTGCGTTGAACTTTTTCCATGTTATCGATACCTTTACAGAGATGAGGCGACCAGAATTGAACAGCAAATTCTAAGTGTGGCCTCACTAATGCCTTGTACAAGGGAACGATGATGTCCTTGGACTTGTATTCGTAGTTTCTGGTGATGAATCCCTGCACTCTGCTCGCCATTTTCACACTCTTGTCAGCCTGCTGACTGTGTTGTGGTTTGTTTGTAAGAGTGACTGCCAAGTCACGTTGTTGGGTGACAGTTGCCAATTCCGTACCATTCATTTTCAATGGGATGGAAGGGTTCACCAGCCAAACTTGCATTACTGAGCATTAGTCGACATTAAAGTTCATCTGATACGTTGCGCTCCATTCCATGAGGCAGTCAAGGTCTTGTTGGAGCTCGACTCTTTTCGTCCCGAGATGATATAGTTTACTATTATCCGCAAATTTACTGATTTTACTACAGATGTTAAGATCGAGATCATTGATGTAAATTGACAACAGAAGTGGGCCAACCACGCTACCATGTGGAACCCCTGATGATACATGTGTCCAGGCGCTCGACTCTCCTTCAAGCTTCACTTGCTGCTGCCGACCCGTAAGCCATGCCTTGATCCATTGTAAATAGTCACCCTGGATGCCATGGGCTTCCAATCTTTTCATTAGCCTTATAGACTCCTCGTATAATTAATCTTTTACACTTTATCACAAAATAGCATTAGTCCGATCAATGCAGCTGTATTAAATTCTAGCACTCAAAAGTTGGGTCGTCTAATTAGTGAACTATAGACAGGAGTATTATTTTGGGCAAATATTTGCTAGAAAATGGTATAATGACTGTTAGGACGAGGCTGTACAATTATAGTTAAGCCTCTAGTAATCCAACATTGCATGAATTCTGCTTACATTATGAAAGGGTTCATCAAGCACTAACAGTCGGTCTAATGTTTCAAAACAATGGAAAAGCGCTTGTTATACCGTACCAAGTGCCAAGTACAGCGGTGGTGCCCAAATTACTGCTAGACAACCGAGAGCCAAAGCACTAACACTAACAGCACAACTTATAGAAAATTGTAAAAGTGTTGCGTTCTATTGTCATTTTTGCCCTACAGTAGTACACAACCAAAACTACACAACCAGTTATTATAATACAAACAAAAAGAGCAATGCGTGAAAAAAGATTGTGGAGTGTGACGTTGTGTTGTCTCCAACCAACTGCCACGGTGTTACACAAACATAACCACGTACGGCCAAAGGTTAGAACACTAACAAGAAACACAGTGTGTACAAAAACGGGGGAATGCGACATTGCGTTGTCACGAAATAGCTACTACGGTAGTACACAAACATGGCTGCACACGATAAAACACTACCACGGAACGTAACGTGACATAAGCGTGAAGTATGAGGTGATTGAAGCTCCAGCGAGGGCTCCTCATAATAATTGCCAGCTGCTCTCCCTTCTCTTTAGCTGGTCGCGGGGCCCTTAATGCTGCCCGCACCCCGCTGGGTGTACACGCTTGGGCTTTTCTCTCTATATAGTGGACGAAGGTAGAGAAATATAGGTGGAGCAAGAACGGCCATGACCGGGATTAACTCTTTCTTTTGTGGATGATAGAGGATTTTTTCTTGTTTATTCTAAACAATGAAGAGTTAGTGGAAGGTAAGAAAATGGCTGATGTTAATATTTATAGTTTTAAATCTTTATTCGTTATCTATTTATTTATTAAATTAGTTTTCTTTTTTTTCGAGCAGCTCCAGTGGCGGCTGTCTTGTGTTTGATGGCGCAGGGTGTAAAAATTGCAGTAGCGACTGAAGTATTCAGCGAATTTTTATAATTAAACTTTGCTTAAGCTGAAGCCGTGCAGCGGCTACGTAAAAGAATTAGTTGAGTTGATTTTAGGCTGCTAGAAACAATGAATATATATTGTTACGTGGGCACGGCGTTTTGAGAACACCAGTGCTTGAAGTCCTCTTGAGAAGCCGCTGGGCATATTCTGGCCACCCACGGTAACAGCGGACCTTGCGTGCTGCACAGTTGTGCTGAAGGTCCCGGGAACGATTCCCATGCCAGGTGAGCGATGTTTGTGCATGGTGCTCCGCGCAGCAAGCTTGCTTGGTGAGCATTACAACCGTACAACTGTAGAGTTAGCATACTGCAGGAGCAATCGGTTATCGGTGACACAAGTTTGAATTTCTCTCCATCCTTAGTTCCATTAGGACAGGAACGTGTGAAGGCGTAGGAATACGTGCCTGAGTTATTTAAACCCTTCACACAGAAAGGTTGTTTCCCATTAAGCAAAATTATTTAACTGTAAAGTTCCTTGTCATTTGAATATGCGTCAATGCACACTGTCGTTTGTGATGAACAACAGATGAACAAGAGCGTTGTAATGAACAAAAGCGTCTTTTACGATTAATTATTATTGCTTTGTAGCTAAAATATTACTTCGTTAGTGATAAGAAGTCAAGTGTTCTTTATCGTAAATAACATACTTTTCTCAGTGTTCCTAGTCTGGCTTCCGCTCATTTTTCAGTTATTTTGATAAAATTTTTTGTCAGTATGTATCGAGATAAATCACGCTATGAAGAATATGCAATTTTGAGCATATGTACCAGTTCTGGCACCCAGCCCAGTTCAGGACATGACTCTGTGGAGAATGTGTGGTATACATGACAGTTATAATTACTGCTCAGCATGTAACATAGATTCAAATAAAATAGATAAGCTTGAGACCTTTGGAAATACCTGAGCTAAAGAAGAAAAGAAACACAATGACTGAAAGCTTAACAAATGATGGTCTAATTCATGAGAAGAAGCGAGCTGTGCGTTTTATTGGTATTGTTTTGACAGAGATGAAATCTACAACGTTATTGTGATTTCATTCTCCATATTTGAAATCTCTCGCAGAGAACACAGTGTACTCAGCGGTGACGTAATAAATAAAATGATCTACAGCCCCTTAGCTTCCAAAAGTTTCGTAAGAATGGAAAATTTAGTTTTGTAACCTCAAATAACGCTTTTGTTTTGCATATACGCCCCCGGGGGGCTCATACCATGACCTAAATTATGCAGTAAATAACCTTAGTATCACGGTGCAGTGTGAACATTACCATATCCTTTCATGAGAGATACTAGAGCATCCGGAAACAATGGTCTCACTCCTATTTCAAACTGGATATCTCCGAGCACATTGCGTTAAAATGTAAATAGAGGTGCCAGTTTTGTACGCGTGATGATGCAAGCATTGGAGTTTGGGCCGTTGAAGTTCTGCTGCAGTGAAGCGGCTTAGTTCCTGGTCCTTAGAAGTCAGCCTGAAGAAACTGGTCGTAGGTTTTCAATTTTCTAGTATACGAGCTGAAATTTAAGTCAAGTTGAGTGAGGTGTTTTGGAATGAAGTTGCTCCTTTTTAGGTATTCTTAAGGCACGTAGTTTAAATGGTAAATCAAGCGTCTCTTTAAGTTTTGTAAGTGCATGCCATGTTTTGTGGACAAAGCTTGGGTCTGCTCTAAGTAAAGAGAAAAAATTAGAGAGAACCCGATGTTTTCGTCTGTGACCTAAACGAAGCCATACGCGATGTCATATCCAACCTGAGGAGTCGATCATCTCGTTACTGGGATGAGACTGTGACGTCACACACGGCTTTCTTTCTCCCATCAAAGGTGAATATACGCGCTGTCATATTTTCACTTTTGTGGTGAGGCTACCACATAACAGCCAGTTTTTAAAGGCAATATGAACTCAAATCTGGTGCTAAAATAATTATCACCTGCCAATGAAGTGAGAGCGGTGATAAAGTCTTCGTCGAAGATTTAAGAAGCATATCTATATATATTTATTGTCCTGTCTACCCAAAAGAGGGTGAAGGAGTTGAGCAATGTTCAAAATTTTTGCAGAGTCTGGTGAGTTGACCTAGATGTGAAAAATGCCAAACTCTAAAGTAAGCTGACAATGAAAAATGGCGGCGCTGAATTTTGTTGTCTGTCCACTCAAAAAGAGGCAGAAGGAGTTAATTGAGTCATGATAATAATTTTTCAGGCAGTCAAGTGGGCTGACTGAGATGTGCAAATGACAAAAAAAAACTATAGAGTTAGCTGGCCATCAAAATGACACCGTTGAATTTGTAACTTCACCCAAAAAGAGGCAGAACGAGTTGAGCCATCACCAGAATCTTTTTCAGGCAGTCAGGTGGGTTGACTGATATGTGAAAAATGCCAATACTCTAGAGTTAACTGGCCATCATAAATAACGGCATTGAATTTGCTCCCACAGCGGGTGATGGTCTTACACCATGAGGCGTTCTAGTTCAGACTGTCTTTGGCTACAGAATAGTTCATACTGGTAGGTTCGTAAACTGCATTAATTTGCAGAAGTATATATATATATATATAAACAATTTCTTTTAATGCTTATGTACTCTTATAACATAGGCAACTATCGGACACGATATTGTCATGATAGAATATTCATAATGTACTAAAATATAAAGAGAGGAATGATGATTTCGTTTCCTGGTCAGTCGTAATACACAGAATGTGAATTGCTTTTGCCGTAATTGGACAGCCCAAATCAAATATTTTGTTACTCTCTAATATATATATATATATATATATATAATATATATATATTACATACAGTATTCAATAATATCCATTTGTCTGGATACATGCATTCTTGGCGATATGGAATTGCAGAGGAAGCCGAATGTTCTCAATTATCCGAAAAACTGATTCGTTTTCTCTACTAACTGTACAAGCTTTTTCCAATGATACAGAAGTAGCAATGCCGCTGTACTTACTCGCCACTCTTGATATTGTTCATTTATCGATGTATTTCTTCCTGAAAACTGTATCGGAAGACAAAGCTTGATATGTTCCTAAGTATCAGCTACTCTATCCTGGGAGAACATTGGCAGAACGAACTAAAGCGAATCCAGTTATTCAATAATCTATTCCGTTATCTTACAGACAAAAGAGATATTTTTCATTCTTTTGAAATTGACACTGGCGATAATACTGACAGGCTAAACCAGGAATTTTCTAATCATCTGCAATGCCCCTATGGCTATATTGACCAACTGCTCTAAATATTTTCCATTTATCTGAAAGGAAGATTAGGAAAGAAGGAATGATCGACATCTGCAATTCTTCTTTCAGACTGCATTGACAGAATGAGCGAAATATTTTTCCTTTTATTTTAAAGAAGTATCTTGAAAACGTTATCGATATCTGATGTGCTCCCTTGTGAAAGTCCAAGCTACTAAATATTTTCCAGTGTCTGAAAGGGGCAACATGATCAATATCCGCAATTCTCCCGTCCGACTCTATTGACAGACCAAACTAAATATTTTCCTATTATCTGAAAGGGACGTCTGGAAAAATGATCGGTGCGTTTCGTGTTTAAGCTGAGCGCAATATTCCAGGATCTTTTTAAAGAGTCCAGCGTGACAGGCCGCGGCATTTCTCGCTTGTCATCACAAGAAGTCTCATATTCGAGGTAGGGCAAATATTTGGCCAGCAGGTCCCATGTGCTCCTCTGCTGGTTGGCATTTGCTCCTGCTATTATTCATGGGAGGCTTTTAATGAGCAGGTCAGCGTTGACGTATCTTGTATTATTACGACAGGCTGCGTGCCTGCCATACGTCTTGCCAGTATGAACGGTTGCCGTGCAGTGTTTGTGATTGGAAACGTAGGTTGGTAGGTAATATGTTTCATAAATATGAATGCTTGGGGGAGTTTTTAATTGAAGATAAAGGTAGGTATATACGAGGGTTGTAGGAAGCGTTATAAGCATCAGAAAGTCAAAAAGGATGAGGGATTTTTGAGGATTTATTATTCAACTTTATTTTCAACTATTGGGATCTCAAATTTGACAGGAATGCTTACAAAAGGTTACACTTTCAAAAAAATTATTGGTTTTACCATGCATCAGCTATTCATATGATGCTAACAATTATACCTAGGCCCCTCATATATCTTGTTGATTTCATTGTTTGCTATAGCATTACTGATCAGACGCAAAGGTAGGCACTATATTTTTCACGAATGTCTACGGTTGCTGATCAGAATGAAATGTCGGTGAATGGCACAGCCTGCGTACATAATTATAATGCATTGCTTCTTTTCACTGCTCTGTAATATTTGTAAAACTTCTATATTGTTATATCCTAATGTACCTATAGATATTAGATTTTTAATAACGCAAGCAAAGATATTCAAATTTCAAATTTCTATCGCTATGTGTATCATGCTCAGACTGAGCTGTACTTTTCTTTCGAGGCCGCATTGTTCTTGCATAGGGATGCAATAAGAGAAACAACTTTTGTAGCTGAACAGCACTGCTTGGCTAAGAATGGGTTAAGCAGCGTCCGCACTTCTTAGAATAAAAAAAAACTTATAACAATCGATAACATGTCAGTACGAAACCACATTATTATAAAGCAAACTAATCTTCTCGAGGTACATATTTCTTTAATAATATTTAATATTTTTTGTCAGAGTACATCTAATAGTGTATGGGAATTCTCAGTTGTAATAGTTCTATAGCTGGATAAGCTAATCTCATTAGCTTTAACTGTACCTGCACTTCAAGCATCAGCGTTTGTTTCGTTACTTTTAAATAAGATCAAGTTTCGAGCGTTATTTCAAATCAATTCCCAGCCAAAACTCAATCCAATGGAACATGAAACGCTTAAACAGCAATACGAACGCTCGTGACTGAAGTTCCAGATAATATTACAGCTAATGAGACTAGCTTTGGGGCCAGATACCCAAACGCCTTGTAAAGTTACGATAACATAAACTGTACAGTTCCTGGAAGAAATGCCGATATCGCTGCTCAGATTTTGTTATTTTCTTCTGTTGATCTTGACAAATTTATCATCAAAGTGCATTGGGTTGAGCTTCTATAACCTATGCATTCTTAAGTAATAGACAGACTCAAATGTTGAATGGAGGAGTAAAAATAAGAAACTTCAGCAGTTACCTGGTAGCATTCGTGCCTGCAGCTGTACAGTTACGATGCTTGTACAAGGCGTTTGAGCATCCGGCCATGATCTCGGTGAGACTGTTCTAGTCGATAATGCCTTAGGAGTAATTCCTTATTAAAATAATACTGATACATTGATAAAACAAACCTTCCATCTCGCCACTATCAGTTTGGGCCACCTTTTCACATGAATAAAATACAATTCCAGGGCATTTTATGACTCGGATCTTTACTAAACCACAGTTGAAACACAAGAGACGTGTCGCTATAATAAGCGTGGTTTTTAAGCTGCCGTAGCGCGTAAAACGTTTGCTCTGACCTAGCATGCTATAAATGAAGCTGCTTTTGTAGGTGTGCGTTACCCATGGCGATACGATTTTGGGCGGAGTGCGACACAGCAGCAGTATAGCACATGTATCCCTGCTGTCATGAATGCAGTACAACTCAACTTAGAAATTAAGATGCACTAGTGAATATCGGGTAAATCAAGTGATTACTGTACTCATTTTGAGCCCGTTCAGAGGTACACAGTGAAATACATTATGCACCCCACCAAACAAGCAGTTATTCGAAATTGGAAATACATATCTCTACGATGACGAAACAGAAAACATTAACAGAACATCTGCGTAAATCAAATGAACCGTGTTCATTTCTAAGCAAGTTCAGAGATAGAAAACTGCATTTGAGATGTATCAACTACATGAAAAATGGAGCTCGTCAGACAAAGAATCATTCATCTTACGTCCAATATGTAGAGAATCATTACTGAATATCCGTTTAGATGGAAGGAGCAGTGGTATATATCTTCAAAGCCCGTTTAAAAGTAAAAAAAAAAGACATTGCATTTGGATTTTTTATTTTAGAGTATGCTGACTTTCAGAGAAAAAGTAATTAGTGGTGAGTAATAGATATACATAGATAGATAGATACATAGATATTTCTTTTGATAGGTAACGTCGTAGATAAAAATAATGAGCTATGTTCAAAGATAATTTTCGGTAAAACTTTACTTTTAGCTTCTTTCTTCCGTTAACAAGGTCCTCACTGTTCCAAGAGCTCAGAACACCACGACGGCGGGGGGGAAATATTACCATAGCTGGTAACTGCGCAGCAACAGAAGCAACAGCGAATAAGAACAGTCGTTCTGCTAGCGTCGAGGCGCACTCCATCGTAAGCAGAAGAGGAGATCAACTCCACAAGAACAAGACAAAAGCCCTAAAAGTAGAGCTGAAGTTGGACGTTAGCTGCAAGGACGGAACTGGAATAAAGCCGAGGCTTGGCTGAGCAGCCTTGTTAAGGTTTTATGACACGCGCCTGAGGGACATCCTTGACTGATACTGAGGGAGGCGTGGTCTCCGCCGCGCCAGCTTCTGTCGGCCTGACCACATGAAATGCTATTTTTTATTACACTATTGCAGGACTCCAGGCAATGTGGACTATGAATAATACAGTACTACAAATAGATCTATATAAATTTATACCGTATTTGAATATCGTCAGCACTTATTATATGGGTGCAGTGAGCGTCATGGGATGATATCGTATAATCACCTTAAATAAAATTTTCGATTGGGTACTAAGCGGGTTCTCCGGGCTATAGCCTTCCTATATTTTCGAAATGTAAGTTTAGCATGTACAAAAGTTTCACTACACGAGCTTGGTCTACATGCGGTTCGTTGGGATTCACTAGATGCTATACTAATTTTTCCTATATCAATACATGGCGAAGTCAGGATGAACCAGACAGGAAATCTGCTTCTGTCGAACTCACGTTCTCTGTATGATGAGCGTAGATAGCTTAATGCCAACGTATGTCACGACTTTAACTTGTGCCAAATGCTTCAGGCTGATCAAAATAAAGAGCTTTTTAGAAAAAAAAAAACATGGTAGTCGGAGTCAGGCTTGACTGTGGCCTGGATAAGGTTCTGTGAGATGAACCATGCACATCTGGTTAGGTAACTCACTGTAAATGTAACGACTTATTCTTGTTATATAACTCCTGAAATCTTATGTATGCAGTGTCAAAATTCATGTATTCTGAGCTGCATTCTACATGATTAATTTGAGTTTGGTGATCAATTGGTGAGCTCTTAGATTTAACTAACACTATTTTTACTACCACTCTGCAGTCTAATACGTATGCGCTTAGAATTGAGATTCATCAGAGATTTTCCAAAACGCCTTTGCCTTGTAACTTCAGTGTGGCAATTGAATTATGAACATTTAGCCCTACTAAAACTATATTCTATATTGTAACAGCACAGCACTGTAATATAAGACCTTTCAGAATTGATATTCATCTGAGATGTTCCATGTACGCTTGAGTTATAATTTCAGTCAGTGGATCCGATGAAGAAACGATCAAAGTTTTGTCGTACGAGGGTCCGAAGATGTCTATCCCTCCCGCTAAAAGAAACGCTCCCCTTCTGTTGCGGCCGTTTGCTGCCTTCACATCCGCTGCAGAAGAGCTCTGGGCTAATGCGATTTATCATTGAGAGCTCATAGCAGAAGTTGCAAAACAAACTTTTGGTTGAAAGTTGCTGTATCCGCTTATCAAACAGCAGTTGGCGACCCTAGTGAGCTGCTCGTTAATAGAGAAAAGGTTATGACGAACAGCAAGTGGTGGTGTTGGCGACCAGCATGGAAGAGGACAGTTGCTCTAGCAACCAGAAGCATGAGTTCCTAGAGCACGGCAAGTACTGGTTGTGGCGACCAGCATTCAAGAGGACTTCTACACTATGGTAACTAGAATCGTATGATCCTAGCGAACTACTACTAAGGGATAGTAACCAGCATGGGCCAGGTCATCTGCGTGAGAAGCATGCAATTAGAACCATGGGAGATTATAATGGGCTGCTAGAGGTGCCGGCGACCAGCGCAGAAGAGTACGTTTGTACCAAAAAGTAGTGGCCTGGGAACTGCGACCGATATCAGGACTTCAGTAATGGAGAACAACTTGTAAAGAACAGCAGCGAATGGTAGCGACAAGCAGAAAGGAAAGTTTTGCGAGAAACCACCATAAAATCACGGGTTCCTAGCGCTACTGGGTATCAACTAACACCGGTTGTTGGCAACACCAAGCACGACAAGCTGCGGTGAACCCCAAGTGCAGATGCATGTTGTCAGAAAGCAATCGGCATGTTAGGAAGCGCGAGAACCACTACTCATAGCATTGACAAAAATAGGGAATATTATACGTGGTGCATGTAACGTAGATGAAGATAAACAAGACACACTGCAATGAGCAGTATATAAAAATATACAGAAGAAGAGTGTAGTACTGCAACTGTTCGCAAAAACCGAAAAGGGCACATTGCACTACACATTAAATACGCAATAACAATACCCCTATATATAAAACGGAAGATGACGTGTCAGCAAATACAACAAAGAAACATTACAATGCGCAACAAAGTGACAGATAAAGAGTGTTGCAGAGCTCAGAATGTTCCTAAATACTAAAAATCCGCAGGGTAATGAGCAGTAATATTAAAATGAGGCATGTCATAGAGCAAGAGGTGTTAGCGAGCACTAAGCAAGATAATTCACACTAAAGACAAATAAAGGCTCAGGTCAATGGTCAAACTCGATCTCTGAGAGGGGACAGCAGAGGAAGCTCTTAACAGAAGTGCTCGCACGACTTCGAACGCAATAAACGGCAAGATTGCCCCATGTGAATAGCTTAACGATTCCATGTACCGTTTCCCTTTAGGCTAACGAGAACCCAATACTGCCACGTTTAACGTCGCGTCGAAGTACAATTATATCTTCACTGAACGCATTTTGGAGCTACTTGCAAGTATAAAGAAAAATCTGTATCTACATCAGAGAAATGGAATGATTTTAAAGCAGTTTACCCACTAAACAGTGGAGAAAATACGGGGAGATGATGCTGGAATTTTGGTCAATTCTGTCTCGGGAAAAACGTTCTAATTATGTGTAATGCTACGAGCAAGATTTAGCGTATATAAATGGTGACCAGAGGGAAGCATACACATACATACAAGGTGTACTACTACTCGTGATTTTAAAACCAGGGTTAAAGCGAAGAGGATCGATCTTAAAGACGTGTCTATTTAAAATATGAACGTTTCGACCATATAGGCCATCATCAACAATCTGATATATAAAAAATTTCATAATAATGCTATTGTAACAAATAGAGAAATTCAAAAAACAAAAAAAAAAAATAAATAAATAATTGTTTACAAGCTATGTTACACCGAACTTAGAATCCTTGAATCATTATATATTAGCAAACAAAAACCTGACTTATATGAAATGCAGTCGTCACATCCGCTGAAAATAGCCCCGCAATAGTGTAACATAGCTTGTAAACATTTATTTTTTCTTTCATTTCCTGAATTTCACCATTTTTTACAATAGTATTATTATGAATTTCTTATATTTCAGATTGTTGATAATGGCCTATATGGTTGAAAGGTCCATATTTTTAATAGACATGTCTTTTAGATCGATCGTCTTCGCTTTAACCCTGGTTTTAAAATTCTGTCGTATTTCACAACCGAACTTGATACTCATGATTTCCCGTAGCAACAAAAACTGTGGTTATGAATAATTAAATTAATAAGTACCATAATCAGCAGCTCCTGCTTACTGCATCTGTATCAGCAGGAACTATATTATATGGTCGCGTCTCAGACAATTCCTAGCTAGAGGTCACTAAGTCTATATCTAAAACCACGTAATAACTCAATATAAATTGAAATGAAACGTCGATTTTCTTTAGGAGTAACATTTCTGAAACTGTCTTTAACAATTACGCTGGCTCTTATTAGGCTATGTTACGTTCCTAGTACCACCGTTCAAGCTTATTATTATGTGAAACCGCCAGAACCCACATGGGCAACTCAGCCTATAGGTACATCTGCAAACTCCTTCAAGTTTTCTATTTTGCACTATTTCTCAAAGATTATTGAGTCTATCCGCTAGCAACCGCCTGGACGACTCAACCTGTTTTTCTTTTTTTAATTGAGTGTAACCTAGAATTTAATTCTACAACCCTCGTCACAGTATGTTGCGTCTGGCGGCTAGTACCTATCAGGACGTCGCAGTCTAGATCTACACCTACGTAAAAGTTACAATAATTCTAGTACCATCGTCGAGGCTTATCTTGTCTGACCGCCAAAGGCTCCTGTGGCATCTCTAAGGATTTAAATTCTTCTACAGGAGGCTGGCTCCTCATCTGAAGAGATAGTTGACGTTTTCACCCTCATGGTTGCCGTCCACAACTCTATGTTTGGGTCAGTTACTGTTCCCAAGAGGCGACTCCCTCCTAATAAGACAGAGGGGCGTTTGAGCATCTCAACCATTTTTAGGATTCCCTCGTACAAGCTGCTACAAAAAGTAAAATCATGTTGTATATCCGCTGTAATGGATAGACGCTCTGGTGACCACTGTATTTTCACTTGGATTTGTTAAATCTGCTCTTATATGACTGTATGGCTACTCTGTATTCAACGAATTACTTCCGTACCGACTACGTCACGCCGTATATTGGAATTTCTACTGATAGCTTCATTCTGTGAGGGCTTTAACAACAGACGAAAAAAATTGAATACCACATACCGTATATTGTGTATTTAGAATTCGTAAAGGAGATACACTACAGTGTCTACAGTGTCATTAGCACTTTTGATTTTTTTTACAATTTTACTACAATAGGTTAAGTCTGCCTACTACGAGTATGCGTTCGATGGTGACTATCAACACAGAGATTTTTCTATAACGGCACGTTTATATGTACCTTCACAGACATAAATCTCAACAGGCGATAGCCTAGAAGTATTTTTTTGGGAGGTAAATACAAACATACTTTGGGTAACTGACATTTTTTTCTCTGTGTGTCCACTCTTCCGATAGTTTCCTCTGCTATAAATATAGCACTCTGAGAGCGCATACCTCCGCCAAAAAAGGTAATGGGAACGAGAAATTTAAATTGGTTCTGAAGCTGCGATTTCCTTTGTATCACCGCCAAAATCTATACATTTATGCCTTTTGACAGCAAAGCTATCTTCTATAATTTTCTTGAAGATCCTTTCCTAACTTGTTAATTCTGCTGAGGAGGTTATGTTTTCGTCGGGTTTGTCTGTCGGTCGGTCTGTCTGTGCGTGTGTTTGTCTGTCACCAATTGAGACAACTCAAAAAGTTATAAATTGATCTCACGAAATTTGCAGGGATTGTTAAGCACGTTAGGAGTAACAAACAGATGATTGACTTTTGGTGAAGATCCGTTCAGTCGTTTGTTTATTTGTTTTCTCGCCTATGTTTTTCTCAGTGCCATTACTTAAAAGTTTATGAACAACTTTTAATGAAATTTACATGAGTTAGATAGCTATATTAAGAACAATGAATGGCCAAATTTTTTTACTGATCTGTTTGTTTATTCGCTTGTTTGTCGCTGTGCTTCATCACGCACCTGGTACTTGCATTCAGTACTACCTAGTGCGTTTTCGAACGAAGTCCAGGTGACGTTCTTCAAGCCACCTCAGCATGTAGAGTCACGATACCAGGTTTTTCCTATTGGATTGCAGTTAGCGAAAGAAGGTGAGAGCCAACAAGGAATTAGCTCCACAGTGCACGTAACCGCTGACCGCTGGTCTATCTGGCATTCTTTTTATATGAGAATCCAGTAAATTTCCTGAATTCCATAACTTTCATATCAGTGGCGCTTAGAATATGCCTCGGCATTTTGCTAGACAGTCTTGCTCCCGTACAGTGAAGCAATTAGATTATTTTGCCGCCATAGCTTGGTGAGCGTCTCTTCTTTTTGTATGCGTATCTTAAGTCCTTCCAATGACGACAATGTGTTCATTCACACACAAAATTATTATTTTCAAATATACGAATAGTTAACTGTGAAGCGCTCGAATTATTGTTGCATTGGATACAATTGGAGACAGCTAAGTCACTTGTGGTAGCCAGAATATTGAATGAATCGAATTTAGGCTGTGAACGATCTTGAAAGAGCTGCAAGTTGTTCTAGCTTTTTCAAGTACTCAACATCCATAGTGGGGAAACAGTACTCTATTTCCGACAGAATAAGTTGCTGCTATAGAGTGAGTATTACCTCCACTTCGCGTGACAAGAAAGTCGGTGAAACCTTTCAACTCTATTTCTTTTCTACAGTGATAACTCTAGCTACGTGTTCTTCAGATGCAGCATCATTTCGTAAAACTATCTTTCATTTAATTTTATGCCCATTACAGTTGTATGTTCTGTACGAAAAGAGTGCCGATTTATTTTTTCGTATCGAAGCAGCTCAAACCGTTTCACTGAAAGGCATGTTATATTTTGCAGACCATTAGCAGATGCTTTCTAAAGCTACAGGGGTAGACAGCACGTCTCAACCTGCCTGTGCAGCACCTAATAATATTCATGTATCGTCTGTAAACTGACGTTGGGACACCATAAGTGCAGCCATACCCCATGTCAATGATCAAGATAAGTACTACGAAACAAAGTTCCCTACGAAAAGAAAAAAATATATATAGCAGTACTGATATAATTAATCTCTATAGACAAGGCATCATTTTCATCTTGTCGTTCAGGCTAAAAAAAAAAGAAAAAAAAAAGTGAAAACCAAAGTCTCTGGGCAGTCATTGAAGAGCTGGCATTTTTCCTGCCTGAGAAGCCACAAGTTCTACGAGCGAAGTACGTTCGAGTTAGTGTCACTAAACGCAGTCGTGGCCATAAAACTAAGGCCTCCCCAGTATTCTAAGGAGCAGATCCAGAGCGTTCTTTAGAAAAATTCTCATCCCTTAGGCGCACTTCTAAAAGTTGGTGCTTGTTTACAGTCTCTTGTTTCACTGAACTGCAGTTCAAAACGTTACATTCATTGCTCTGCATGCTCTCAATCTTTTATTCGATATAATCAGTTGTTTTTACAATAGTAAATATAATAGCTGCTTTAAGAACCAAGGTTGTGAAAGAAGTTATAGAAACGGTGGCTTCGAAGCGCATCTTGATGATTACTAAAAAGTTGAAGTTATCAATAATGCAATTTTCTGATTAAATAAAAATTTGAGGCCGCTATGTGTTTGTCTTCCTGCTCATTGGGCGAATGGGCAACGGGCATGTAGGGGATTTACATGCATGCGATCGTTCTTTATTTCAAAGCAAGGAGGTTCCATAATCCATGAAACCTCCTTGTTTGAAACACTGCAGGATGATTGTAATGGTTTTTTTCCTTACAATCTAAAAGAACGCAGTGGTGTGCAGTCTGTGACAATGGCTGATTTAATTACAAAACGTGCACTGAATATCAGGGATTAGAAAGCGTTTATTACCTATCCATGAAACTGATATGCAAAACATACAAAATTTCCGTTCCTACTAAGGTAGGTCATCTATTTTTCTCCAACACAACCAGCGTATTCCTTTGACAAATATCGTAAATGGAGAATTGCTGAAATATCAAGGTCTCAACTAGTTCCATTCAGTCAATATTCAGCATTTTATTTTGAAACTTGTTTTTACTACGGCAGTATGGAGACAGTCATTGGACAGTTGATATATTTACAGTTGAATGAAACCTATTTTCTCACTAACTTCAGCTAAGAAAGAAACTATGTATAAGGTAAAAATTATGAGGTGTTCCTAAACGAATTAAGTTTTCCAAAATGATGTTGGAACACATGAGAAAACATAAAAAACTCGGCGTAATTGGCACACATTATAGACTAGAGAAGCACTTTACAAGCTCATACAGCTGGCAGTAGACGGACCAACAGGCCCATTGCCAGAGAGCTGACGGGACTCACGCCCCGGCCCTCTATGAGCTATTGCCATTATGTCAGTATATAATATAAACTTAGTCGCTCACATAAACTTACAAAAGATCAACAGCAAAACTTTAATATTTGTGCCCCTTAACATTTTATAACAATACAATTTTTGCAACTTTCATTATGCTCCGCTTATAACTTTTTGAGCTATATTTGTGACAGACAAACTCCGATGAAACCATAACCTTGATGGGAAAGTACATACAGTAGAATCTGTTTGCATTATATAAGCAAATAGTCATTATAATATTGCATTGTTTCCAATATTTCTATCAGCTGCTACAGTATATCAATTCTGAAAGTCCAGAAGAGTCCAACAGTCCTCCACAGAAGTTTCCTATAGTGAATTTAAATAACGTTCAGTTTCTTGACCTATCCGTGCCGTTGTGAATATTGAAATTACGATCAACGTTCATCTCCTACTAAATTGCGAATTCGAACAATATCAAGGTTCATTTTTGAACAAATCAAAGTAAAATATAAATAAGTAAGTGCAATGCAACATAATCAATGACAAAACTTTGGAACAAGCCAAACGAGCGTCACTTCTATGCTATGATTTCGTTTCCATCGGACAAAGACGACTCATGAGGTTACTATAGATATACTTTAACACGACAAGTTCTTGCAACTCAAAATCAGGCACTTCAGACAGCGATGTTGAGTATCTACACTGCGCAAGCATCATAGTTTGCCTCGTTTAGCTAAATAATATATCCTAGCTTACGAGCGCAAACACGGAATGCTAAGCGCAATATTCGCAAATCCAAAGTAATCAAGATTAAGAAGAGCTTTGCTGGGAATGGTCTCTATGCCAGCCCTTCACTTCTAACTGAGCATCATTTCAAGCTCATTGGCGCACCGAAAGAGAGCAAAGTTTCATTTCCTGTAGACCGGTGAAGCTGAAATTTCCAATAAGAACAGTAATTGGGTTGCTTAATATTTTCTGACTGTAATAAGAAATCAATATCGCTTGAATAGGCAGCCATCTGGCAGCAGTTCGCGAATATCAGGTTAGGAGCGAACGAAGGTGACGAGGGAGAAAAAGTAAGAAAAAATGAAAGAATCTGTTGCTAACCGGGCTATGGATTAATTCTCGCTTTGATGCATATCAAGACCCGACATTTCGATGTAAAATTCGGATTTTCGGATCGAAAGTCTTTGTGTGGAAATTTTTAAGTGGCATTTTTTATGAAATCGTCGCTCGCCGAGGAGACTTTTATCCAAGCCTTCCCTGGTTGGGAAGTCTGCCCATTTTTGTTTTGTATCCCAGAATGAACACGATCTATCATATTTTACTATCAACGTTCGTCGGTGGTCCAAGAAATCGATGGCTATATAATATAATCATAAAGATTTAAAAGGAAAAAAAATATTAATTGAGGTCAATAAAAGTTAGCTGGTGACTCCGTAACCTTGCATTGGCATTTTCTACGACAGCGAGCTTGTATTTGTTTAGCAAGAGTTCAATATTCGACTTTACTTAACCCAAAACAAACGCACACTTCTAATGGTAGCTTGGGCAACTTACCTGTTACTTGCCTAAGTTAGCGCGCACTACCAATTAAGAGCCACTACATTGAAGAATGGCAAGCGCAAGTCCCAAAGCCTTGTAAATAACTGGGATGCAGCGTCATACGCAAACCATGAGCGATGTTGGAATTCAAAGCAATGAAGATATGCAATACCAAATTTTAAAGCCTTGTAAATAATCACGATACACTTTCAATTACCTAGCTACGCACCATGAAAATTTACTAGGTATATCGAACAATCGCTCATCTGTACGCATATTAAGAATAATAGAAGTGGAGTAAGGGCTTTCTTATTGAGGACGATCATGATTAGCAGGTGCTCACGGTATGAAATTATTGTTTTCAATAATAAAATTACTTCAGGAATTCATTGACTTCTGGAAAACCGTACTTTCATTATTAAACGGCATGAGTTAAGATTCAAGACTTATGATTTGTAAAGTCTTTAATTTCCGCTCTTACCGAACTGATTATGCTCACAACCAGAAGTAATGAATTAAATATCAGATTGCTGATACAAAAAATACTAGCAATATATAAGACTTCGGGCAAAGTATATGTATATTTTTAATAAGCTGACTAACTACAGCTACACTTGCCACACAACGGAAAATCGTATGTATAATGCCGTAGACATTGCTCTAATATTCTCAAGACTCCAGTGCCACCGGCATAAATATTCTTAAGCCTAAAGAAAATATGATAGGGCTCCTGATAATTTTCATCAGATTCTACTGTCTAATCAGTGAGATCAATTTATGGCCCACAAGATATCGCGAGCTAGTGATTTCCAAGAAGTTCAAAAATCGCGAGCTAGTGATATCCAAAAGTTCAAAATCGTGAGCTAGTTATAGCCAAAAAGTTCAAAATCGTGAGCTAGTGATATCCAAAAAGTTCAAAATCTAACCGGAAAACGTTTCTGGCTTTCAAAGCTATATCTGCTGGTACACCTGCTAGATATTCATTTAATAATTGTGGAGTACTAGACGGAATAACTCGGGGAAATTCTATTTTACCAGTACCAAAAATGCTGGATAGAATTGCAGTACTTTCGTTGTACAAATTATCGAATCTTCCAACGTAGTCATAGGCGATGGAGCACGGGTGGCAGAGGTGGTAGGATGGCTTCCAGTGTTCTTGGTTGTTCTCCGGAGGGTTGATGCTAAGGTACTGCATCATATCCTGTAGATTAAAGTTACATTATTTTATAGCCGGGGTAAATGATTGAATCCTGCCCTCTCCGATGCTGTTCTGAAACATACTTGGTTAGCTAGAAAATTATTATTAGCCGTTATTTATCCAGATTATGTATGGTAACTTCTAATCTGGATAAGCACTCTTAGGTTCAAACGGTCTTAACTGTGATTATAGTAAGACTAGGTGAAGGTGCAGCGCCACTTGTTTTGTTTCCAATCCGAATTAAACATGACTTCGCTTAGGAATACCCCTGTTTCTATGGTTACAATATAACCTGAAAATGTGTTTTTAAATTAGAAAATGATTTGAAACTTACTCTGATAAGCGACTAGTGAGTTACTTTCATGAATGAATTCACATTGTGCATAATAATCATGTAACTTTAATTTATAGCACTCAACTCTTAAAATGTTCGTAAGATTTTGTTCTTAGGAGACCAAATTATGTAACTACGTTCAAAGTTTCCTTGAAATAATTCTTATTCTTTCGATATCTTTGGCAGAACACCTGAGTAGCGGCTACGGAGGTTAATCAAAGTATTCTATCAATAATTAATGCTTACGCTGAAAGATGTGTTGAAGGAAATGCTACCATTGACGTTTTCCGGATACTTTTTGATCGCTTTCAACATGGCCTTTCCGTAGTATCGGTTAAAGACGGAAGCTTCGCGCGTGTCAGCCTCGAACTTGTCTCTGTAGGCCGAGAGGATCCTCTCCATTGGGTGCCGGGTGATAATAATCTTCTTATAGGTCAAAAGACGATCTTTGATGCTACTTTCCTGGGGAAATGTATTTATTTGGTTAGAAAGAGCAAGAAAAAAGAAACGCGAGGCAGCAAATGGGAGAGAAATAGGAAGTGTAG